>CM051237.1:458111038-458711038 GCA_027917425.1 Gastrophryne carolinensis
TCCGCACCAGGCATTTCTGTATGGCTTATTTTGGGTGGCTTATCTGAGCCAAATTACCGGACCTGAACCAAAGGTCATAAGAGCTGGTAATTACTAGGGCCAGGGGCAGGCTGCTTTGCCCTTGAGCCCTGCAGTTGGTGCACCGGGCTGGTAAGCTTTAAGGGGGGTGTCCCTCCCACCCCCAAAAAAGCATGCCCCCCTTCCCTAAAGCTTACCTTTTAAAGCAAAAAAAAGATTTTGACTATCCCGGGTTTTGTTCCGTGCCCTAGGGGCATCCCAGATTGGAATTTTCCAATGTGTGAAACCCTCCAAAATGCCCAAAAAACTCCCCTCTTCCAGGTCCAATGGTACATGCACGGGCTCTCATCCAATCAAAACCGTTTGACATGAACATGTAATTTGGCAAGCCTACAATGGGAAGCGCAAGCAGGTGAACCCCCCAGCAGCGCCCACGCTCTTGTCTCATTAGAATTGCTGGGAGGGGAGCGTGCACACAGCAGAGGATGTGGCCACTCTCGCTCTCTATTGCAAACAATCAGAGCCACAGCAAATGTCTCTGATTGGACAAGAGCCAGCGTATGCGTCGTTGAACCGAGGAAATGTAAACTAATACCTACGATCTAGGGGGTTTCACACAGCGGACATCCCAATTCGGTCCCGAGGGAATGCCAGCCGCCATTCCTGGAACCTTTTAGATTACTGGGCCAGTCCTCCTGGGTTTTGTTCTGCTTTAAAGCAGAAGAAAACCCGGGATCTTCACTCATCTCGAGTTTGATCCTCAGCCCAGAGATGCTGTTGATGCGACCGCCATTGTTTACCTCGATGTGGGAGCCAAGGTGAGCTTTGTGCGATTTGGGTTTGCCCTATGGGAAGGGTTTTGTTCCACTTTAATGTGTTGAAGATCAAATGACCTCCATGGAGTTTGGGTACCTAAATTTGGACCCCACAGTTGAATAGCACAGAGGCCCAGCTGGCTGATATACATTTTCTGTGCTAAGCTCCGGAGGGTGAAGTCCGCAGTGTTCGCAGTGACAGGCCGCACTGGAGAAGATGTGGCAAGACAGCGACAAGCGGAGAAAAGGAAAAATCCATAGCGATCTCACCTTCATCTGCTGCCTATTGGCAGTTGTCAGTCAAAGTGTGATATCATATAAACACCTTCCGATCTGAGGCTTAAGTTTCCAGACGAAGGCAAAATCCTGTTAACTTCTGACACTGTCAGCTTTCCCAGAACAGCTGTCGAGCTTTTTTTTTTTCATTGACAGATTTTCCAAGCTGGCATATTTAGGATTATGCGGCATATAGAGAAACTCAATAAAAACTTAAAGGGGACCTAAAGTCAAAAATGCCTTTAGGTCATTTGTAACAATCCCCCCACCCCCCAATTCTGATTTAGGATACCCCCTCGTTTAAAAAGGAGCAGCCACTGGTCCAGGGTCTATAAAACTGGATTGTCTTGTGATCAACACAGGACTTATCTTTTTGGTGATCCTACGCTGCATGCGCAAGTAGCGACAGCGACCACTGCATCCTTTATAACAAGTAAAAAAATACGGCAACTCAAAAGCAAGTTTCAACTCATCAACCTAAGGGGTGAGAACTTTATTTCAGAGCCCCATAGCGAGATAGGGAAGCATAGTAAGGCTAGGGGTTTGGCTGGGAGGGTTTAGGATCCATTGGTGGGTCCAGGGGGACTGGGTGGCACTTTGGAATGGGAGGTCTCCATGTAGGAAGATAAGGATATGGTTAGGATAGCAGGGACAGCTCAGGAGAAAGGGTCTGGGTGGCACCTCGGGATGGGAGGTCTCCATGTAGGAAGATAAGGATAGGGTCAGGATAGCAGGGACAGCTCAGGAGAAAGGGTCTGGGTGGCACCTCGGGATGGGAGGTCTCCATGTAGGAAGATAAGGATAGGGTCAAGATAGCAGGGACAATTTAGGAGAGAGGGTCTGGGTGGCACCTCAGGATTGGAGGTCTCCATGTAGGAAGATAAGGACAGGGTCAGGATAGCAGGGACAGCTCAGGAGAAAGGGTCTGGGTAGCACCTTGGGATGGGAGGTCTCCATGTAGGAAGATAAGGATACGGTCAGGATAGCAGGAACAGCTCAGCCGAAAGGGTCTGGGTGGCAGCTCAGGAGTCATCCACCTGGAACAAACGCTGTTTCACCAACGTGTCTTGGTCAGTCCCCAGAGCAAAGAAAATATGGGGTGGTCTGTTGCCTTGTTCCCCTATTGCAGCTGCTCTGCACTGTCATTGAATAAAGTTAAAGCAAAACCCTGCTGAAAGAGAATTTACTGGTTTTATCCTGAGCTACCCTCATTAAAGAGGAATAACACCCCAAAAAATGACTTTCTTGGGTGTTGTTCCTCCCTGACAGATTTGGGATGCCCCACTATGTGTACCTCCATGGAACGCCAGAAAACTCATTCTGGTCCCTACGTAGGCCACTCAGCCAATAAGAAGTGCTTGTTCCATTCAAATTTCCTTTTCTGCAATGTTCAGTGCAGCAAAGGCAATCTGATGGAGTGAGTGCCACCGGGCGCATCCCTGCACCTGCAGCCAGTGGGTGTGGGGCCAAGTCACACCAGGACATGGTGAATAGATCGGCAAACTGGGTGGTTTTACACAGCAGGGCATCCCAATTCGGGAAGCCTCATACATGGGGATAGCAGTTTCTCCAGTCTGATACATTCGAAAGGTGTGTTGCTCGAAATGCACCCTGGAGTCTATATGTCTGTCCCACTGTCTGAAACTCCCTGGCTCCCCAGTAAAAAGTACCTATTCACCGATCCAATGGTGCATGTGCGGGCTGCACTCCACTTAGCCAGGTGCATGCCCGCACCTGGCATTTGTGAATGGCTGGCGGAGGGCCTGCCCCCATCTAGAGGCTAGTGGGGATGCAGCTATTGGCGCATGCTGCTCCATTTGACTCCCTTCAGCCCTTAGCCAATTAGACCTCTAGACAAAGAGACGTTGAATGCAGCCAAGTGTGGACTGGCTGTTGGATTGGTCAGGTAAGCTTTACTAGGGATCCAGGGGCTTTCACACTATGGGACAACCAAAATCGGGATGCCCTGCTGAGGGCAAGTAGCAGAATCCTTTAAAGTGGACTAATACCCAGGATTTTGACAATCTTGGGCTATGGTCCTTGCCCCGCTGTGTGAAACCCCCCAGGTTGCCCGAACAAACTCACCTCTTCGTGGCCCTACGGCGCATGTGCGGCCTCTCATCCAATCAATCAATTCGCCTAAGGTGAGCGGATCTGAGCGCGCTGGCAGTCGCATCATCAGCTACCATCTAACAGAGAGCGTGCCTGCGCCGGCCATTCACAAATGCCTGGCACAGGCACACGCCCTGCTAGAGGGATAGCAGGTTGTGGCCGCTGCTAGTGCATGCGCCGTTGGACCAGAAAAGAAGGTGAGTTTCTGGGTGACCTGGGGGGTTTCACACAGCAGGGGATCCTGTTTTTTTGATGCTCCGGAATGAGGGAATGAAGCGGCCCTGGAATCTTATAGATCTGCCTTCATTTTTGTCCACTTTAACACAAGACGGGCGTTTTAACTTTCAGTGCTATTCAATACACGTTTATGGAAAGATAACCACGGAAAAATAAGGGGCAGACACACCAAGGTGGACACTAGTGTCAGCAAAATGGCGCACTTTATAAATCGTGCTCCCTATATATAAAAGAAATACATGATGGCTGCTAAACCATTAATGGACTAGTAAAAAAAGCAGGTCCTGCTGCCCCTTGCTTTCCTCTAGATCAGAGGTACCGAACCGCTTCTTGTAAAGGTCCGTTTACAGGCATCTGGTGAGAGGTGAAGGTCCGGAGGGGAGGACTGTGGGGGGGGGGGGGGATAGTAAGAAGTCAAAAGATTCCACAGGCCAAAAATTAAAAAGGCGGTTCCCCCCCACCCCAATAATTCTGTTGGACACTGGAAAAAAATCAGGAGCTTTTTTTTTCTTGGTCCCACAGAACCTACAGTAGGGGAGCGGTAGGGAAGAGGGATGGATAGACAGAACAGCAAGGGCAGGGGAGGATGGCGAGAGAACTGGGAGAAGGGATGGATGGGAAGAACTAGAAGGACAGGAATTTATTGGCAAAACTGGAAGGACAGGGATGGATGGAGCAGAGACACTGGGCTTAATGGGGCAGAGCTGAATGGAAAGAGATTGGATGGGCAGAGATGGTGGGACAGGGATGGATGGGGCAGAGATGGTGGGACAGGGATGGATGGGGCAGAGATGAGGGGACAGGGATGGATGGGGCAGAGATGAGGGGACAGGGGTGGATGGGGCAGAGATGGTGGGACAGGGATGGATGGGTCAGAGATGGTGGGACATGGGTGGATGGGGCAGAGATGGTGGGACAGGGATGGATGGGGCAGAGATGAGGGGACAGGGATGGATGGGGCAGAGATGAGGGGACAGGGGTGGATGGGGCAGAGATGGTGGGACAGGGATGGATGGGGCAGAGATGGTGGGACAGGGATGGATGGGGCAGAGATGAGGGGACAGGGATGGATGGGGCAGAGATGGTGGGACAGGGGTGGATGGGGCAGAGATGGTGGGACAGGGATGGATGGGGCAGAGATGGTGGGGCAGGGAAGGATGGGGCAGAGAGGAGGGGACAGGGATGGATGGGGCAGAGATAGTGGGACAGGGATGGATGGGGCAGAGATGGTGGGACAGGGATGGATGGGGCAGAGATGGTGGCACAGGGATGGATGGGGCAGAGATGGTGGGACAGGGATGGATGGGGCAGAGATGGTGGGACAGGGATGGATGGGGCAGAGATGAGGGGACAGGGATGGATGGGGCAGAGATGGTGGGACAGGGATGGATGGGGCAGAGATGGTGGGACAGGGATGGATGGGGCAGAGATGGTGGGACAGGGAAGGATGGGGCAGAGATGGTGGGACATGGAAGGATGGGGCAGAGATGGTGGGACAGGGATGGATTGGGGATGATATAAGGGGACAGGGGTGGATGGGGCAGAGATGGTGGGACAGGGATGGATGGGGCAGAGATGGTGGGACAGGGATGGATTGGGGAAGATATAAGGGGACAGGGGTGGATGGGGCAGAGATGGTGGGACAGGGATGGATGGGGCAGAGATGAGGGGACAGGGATGGATGGGGGAGAGATGGTGGGACAGGGATGGATGGGGCAGAGATGGCGGGACAGGGATGGATGGGGCAGAGATAGTGGGACAGGGATGGATGGGGCAGAGATGGTGGGACAGGGATGGATGGGGCAGAGCAGGGGCAGGGGGACAGAATTGGATGGAGCAAGGAAAGCAAGAAACAATGTTTTTGTGTACCCTGCAATGCCAATTCCCGCTTGTGCAGTACTTTATATTGCAATGCTAGGTGCCAGGGAGCAGAGTCATGACACTGGCAGGGAGATTAAGCACTACAGGGCAGGGCAGGGGTCCGGAAATCTGGCACCAGGGTCAGCATTTGGACCCGGTCCGCCATGTTGAGTACCACCGCTCTAGATGTTGCTGCCTGAGAAAGTCGTCTCACCTGGCCTCATTACATGTACACCCCTGAGTATATTTAGGTATTAGTTACTTTCTCTTATGCTATTATTTTTCGTACAAATTCCTACAAAAGTCAACAAATATTTTTACTCATGTTTTAGTCATGTTACTAAAGCTACGTGTAAAAAGACAGCGTGGTACAAGGCAGCATTGTGAGTGCTTTCCAGGCGTTAAATCAGGCGCCGCATGTTAGACCAGTGCCTCCCCCCACCCCTTCGCCCAGGGAAGACGCAATGTTGCGTCTGTAAGGCTACGGCATCTCTTTTCTCCGTCTCCCGGCCGAGTGGCTGATCCCATCACCTGGAGTGACGGGTGACAGCGATGAGCAGCGGCAGGGAGCAGCGCCACATACACATATTGCCATGCATGACTGACCAGCAGCCATCAACAGCAATTAAACGCTCAGCGCCGCCGATCTCAGTGGACAGGTCTAGGTTTCCTGGCACTGGCATGATGAGATGCTGGGCCCAGCTCCCCTGTAGTCAGGCTGCGGCACATTTGTTCCTTGTGTTTGCTCTTTTACGTGTTTACTCTCAGCGCTGTCAGAGGAGGGCAGGGGGTGTTCGCTTTTCCTGGTCACATTTGTCTAATCGTTTGTTATTGTTTGTTTTTTATTATCAGGACAAGCGATGGTTTCCTGGCATCAGCCTTTATACATTTATCTTTATCTGTTTATATCGAATCAGCCAAACTAAAAACTACACTAGACCTAAGCCAGACAGTATCCAAGTTTTCATGGGCCCCAGAGCAAACTTTGGCCCCTTTTCACATTTGTTTTTTTTTTTATCAGCTTTAGGGTGCAACAACTATCTTGGGATGGCAGGCGGTGGGGAGACTGTTGGATATGGTTAAGATTATTTTAATTGCCTATAATTGATGAAGTTACATATTTTTTGAACTACTCATATTAGTAGTTTGTTTTCTTTCAGGCTGATTCATTACTAGCGCTAGGTATCGGCAGATAAGCGTCTGTACAGAGGAGCTAAGAGTGACCGCTAGCAGACGCTGTGATCGGCTATCGGGCGCTGCTACAGAGCGTCTCAGTCGCTCTAGTAACCTGGCCGGCATTGATGAATGAGATGTATGTTGGGCATTCTAACACCAATACAGAGTTGCAGGGAGCAAGAGGTAGCGCCAGCTCAGTGCGACCGACTCACACCATATTCAACAAAAAAACAGACACACACAGCGTAGGCGCTCTGGATCTGGTCGCTATAGCATAGAGCACCAGACACTGTGTGATTAAAGTCTGTTTTTGAACACATATCCACCAGTAACAAAGCGACAACACATAGAATTACATTGTTGTAACATTGTGACATTAATACTTTAACGCTAGACCTGTAATGACAATTCTGCATAAAAATATAAAAAATCAAAAAAGTTTTCAAAAATGACTCTTTCTAGGCCAGGAGAGGTCACACAATTATTTGGAAGAAAAAAAATTAAACACAAAAAACCCTGGGCCTTATACATGAAGGGATAGCGACAGGTAGTGCCTGTTAAGCGTCAGGTAGCAGCTGGTAGAGGCATGAGAACGCCGGCCACAGCACGCAATTCCACATTTATGAAGCCGATTCTGTTGAGCGACTGGGATAATGCCATGTAGCGTACGATGCATCATTATCCCAGCCTCAGCGTACAACGCCGGCATTTAAACTTTCAGAGCGACACGTCTTACCTCTCGCTACCTGCCGCTCTCCCATACATTTCAATAGACGATCCTTAAATCCCATTCCACATCCCGTTTTTTTTTTTTTTTTATAATACAAATGTTTCAGACATTTATCCTTACCCGTATGTTGGTTTTTCAAAGTTTTTTTTTTTTTTTAAATGTATTTACTTGTCTGCCAGTAAAGTGTGAATGTCACACCCTTCCAACAATGTCATTCCAGTGTATTTCGCTTGCCTAATGTTGTTCATTAGGTCTAAAAAATCACTTTAATCACACAGCGTCTGGTGCTCTATCCCACAGTGACAAAAATTAGAGCGCATACGCTGTTTCATATAAAAATCTTGTTGAATCTGGTGTAGAGCGCAGAGGGCCAGTCGCTATGACCAGTCACTACCTGACGCTGCATGGGGCGCTGTACTTTTGATACATGTGCTGTAGGCTTTTCTGTTACTTTTTTACGCAACGCCTAGCGTCGCTGTTACTGAATAAGCAGTCAATAGATGGGCGGTTCTGAGCGTATCAGCATTAACTGCCAAACCTTGTTAAAGTTACAATTAAACCATTATTAGTTTTAAACTGAAACACATTGTCACACTTAACATAATAGAAGCATTAGAATTTGTTCCAAGTTATTAATGTTGTGAAATGTAAAACACATGCACCTATCTATATATATATATAGCCATGTATACACATGTATGGGTTAGTATATATGCGTTCAAGTAGATTCCAAAATGTTAGATTATAATACAATGATTTATTTTGACATATTGAAAAATAACAATAGCTGTCCTCATTTAAAAATAAAAATTATAAAAATAATAAATGAATCTTGTGGTCTTTCCACTGAGGACTCAGCTGTAGGGGCCGTGTTGGGGGCCAACAGTGCAGTAAAAAAATTGAGTGCTGCTGTATTAGCAGAAGTAACAACAACAAGGTTTGGTCTTGCAGATCTATAGAGTGGTTAATAGAAGTCAGTAATTCAGCCTGTGGTTGCTGCCTCAGTTCTTGGACTTCTTGCCTCAGTTCCTGGATTTGTTGTTGGTACACCAGCGATTGTGATTCCAACGCCGCGATACGCTCCTCCAGTCTAGCACGCGGCTGCTGGTGACTGTAGGCCTCCAACATGCGGCTCCCTAATTCAAACAGTTCCACACTTGTGGGTACATCCCTTGTGGGTTGTTGGGTAGTGCTCTATAATAAAATGGAGAAAATACAATTAATATCTGTTTTTGTTTTTGCATATACACCTATGTATACAGTGTGCCGAACAGTGTGTTGCCTTCCTGGGGTAAGAGTACGGCATGTAGCGGAGCAGGCTGACAGCTTATTGGGAGGGGCTGGCGTGAACCCAGCGGTCATGGTGCATATTGGCACTAATGACATAGGAAGAAGTAGGTGGAAGGTCCTTAAAAATGATTTCAGGGACTTAGGCCGTAAGCTTAAGGCAAGGACCTCAACTGTAGTATTCTCATAAATACTACCAGTACCAAGGGCCACACCAGAGAGGCAGCGGGAGATTAGAGAGGTAAACAGGTGGTTCAAAAATTGGAGTAAAAAGGAGGGGTTTGGGTTCTTAGAGAACTGGGCCGACTTCACAGTGGGCTACAGGTTCTTTGGCAGGGATGGGTTGCACCTCAATGTGGAGGGTGCATCTGTTCTGGGGGAGAGGATGGCTAAAAGGTTGGAGGAGTGTTTAAACTAAGCACTGGGGGGGAGGGTAATAGCAGTTACAAAGGGGAAGTTAGGAAAGAAAGTGACAGTGGGTGTAGCCATGAAACTGGGGGTGGAGAGGGGGGAGGGGTTAGCACATCTAGGAGGAAAAAGGGCAATATACAAAATTATCAAAATTATCATAAGCATTTGAAATGCATGCTTACAAATGCTAGAAGCTTGACTAATAAAATGGATGAACTAGAATCGATAATAACAGAAGAGCAATATGACATAGTGAGGGTAACAGAGACCTGGCTGGATGAAAGCTATGACCGGGCAGTAAATCTACAGGGCTACTGTGTGTTTAGGAGGGACCATAACAAACGCGAAGGGGGTGGAGTCTGCTTAATTGTAAAATCCTCTCTACAACCCACTCTGCGGGAGGATATATGTGAGGGGAATCACCATGTGGAGTCTGTATGGGTAGAAATACATGGAGGGAGAAACAAAAATAAAATACTGATGGGGGTTTGCTACAAACCTCCAGATATATCCGAATCTATAGAAAATATGATGCTAAGGCAAATAGATATAGCCGCTAAACTAAATGAGGTAGTGATTATGGGGGACTTTAACTACCCAGATATAGACTGGGACGCTGAAACGTGTTTCGCATAAAAGTAATAGTTTTTTATCTAAAACAAAAGATGGCTACCTTTCCCAACAAGTACAAGCTCCAACAAGGGGGAACGCCATATTGGACCTAATACTAACCAATGTACCAGACAAAGTAGTAAAGGTACAGGTTGGGGGACACCTTGGAAGCAGTGATCATAATATCATTAATTTCCACTTAGCAGTCACTAGGGTGCCTTAACAAGGAGCCACAAAAATGCGGGACTTCAAAAAAGCAAAGTTTGACCAACTTAGAGATGCCCTAAACTGCATTAACTGGGAAAATGTCCATAAAAACAAAAGCATGGACACTAAATGGGATACTTTCATAGGAATCCTTAATTTTCATTGTGAAAGATATATACCTTACAGGAATAAAACTATTAGACACACATGTAAACCGATGTGGCTAAACAAAAAGGTTAAGGGGGCAATAAACAACAAAAAAAAGGCATTTAAATGTTTAAAGCAGGAAGGGACAGCGGAAGCGTTAAAAAATTATAAAGAAGAAAATAAACAATGTAAACAACAGATAAGGGCAGCTAAGCTGGAGACAGAACGACTGGTCGCGAAAGAGAGTAAAACTAACCCCAAATTATTCTTTACCTACATAAACTGTAAAAGGTACAAACCTGAGGGTGTGGGCCCCCTGAAAAGCAAGGAGGGGACACCTATAGAGGGAAATGAGGAGAAAGCAAATTTACTAAACAACTTCTTTGCTTCTATATTCACAAAAGAATGTGACATGCCGAGTGAAATGCAGGGGAATAACCGAAACCCTCCATTAAATGTCACTGGTCTAACCAAGGAAGAAGTCCAGAACCGTTTCAAGCAGATAAAAATCGATAAATCACCGGGACCAGATGACATACATCCTCGTGTTTTAAGGGAGTTATGTACAGTAATAGACAAGCCATTATTTCTAATATTTGTGGACTCAATAACTACAGGGACTGTTCCGAGGGATTGGTGCTTGGCAAATGTGGTGCCAATATTCAAAAAGGGATCTAGGGGGGGACCTGGGAACTACAGACCGGTAAGCTTAACATCTGTGGTGGGCAAGGTGTTTGAAGGTTTCTTAAGGGATACTATCCTGGAGCACCTTGGGGAAAATGACCTTATTACTCCATATAAGCATGGATTTATGAGGAATCGCTCCTGCCAGACAAACCTAATCAGCTTTTATGAGGAGGTAAGTTCAAGATTGGATCAGGGGGAGTCATTGGATATCATATATCTTGACTTTTCTAAAGCATTTGATACTGTGCCACATAAAAGGCTGAGAATGCTTGGACTAGGGGAAAACGTGTGCAGATGGGTGGGAAATTGGCTTAATGATCGGAAGCAAAGGGTGGTTATCAATGGTACACACTCAGATTGGGTCACTGTTACTAGTGGAGTACCACAAGGGTCAGTTCTGGGACCAATTCTCTTCAATATATATATATAAATGACATTGGGTATGGATTAAACAGTAAAGTCTCAATCTTTGCAGATGATACTAAGCTGTGTAAAGTAATTAAAACAAAAGAGGACAGCAGGTAGCTACAAACAGATTTAGATAAATTGGAAGCATGGCCAGTTAAATGGCAAATGAAGTTTAACACAGATAAATGTAAGGTTATGCACATGGGAAGGAGAAATCTGTATCATGATTACACACTAAATACACAAACACTTGGTAAAGCAACAATGGAAAAGGACCTAGGGGTTTTAGTTGACAATAAGCTCAACTGTAGTAATCAATGCCAGGTAGCTGCTGCCAAAGCAAATAGGATCATGGGGTGCATCAGGAGGAGCATAGGTGCTCATGACCAGAGCATCATTTTACCCCTGTACAAGTCACTGGTCAGACCCCATATGGAGTAATGTACAGTTCTGGGCACCTGTGCTTAAACCGGCCCTTCAGCGTGATTTAATGAAAAGCCCAAACTCTTAAAAAACGGTTCCCCAGCATCTAAAATTAATATATTTTATGTTTTTAGTCACTAACTTATTATTCTTTCCCCCACTGGGCTGCAACTCTGTTCAGGAATTTAGGATACGGGCGCCGCCATCTTGACTCAGAAGTATCACACTTACTGAGGAGAGGAGAGTGGGATAAGGTAAAGGGGGGCGGGTTATAGCTGTGCTTTGCTCAGACAGAGCAGAGTTGGGGCCAGGTAAAGGTCAGCAGTCCCAGAATGCAGAGCAGCACAGCCAGGAGGCACTTCCTGTTTGCAGGCGGCCTGATAAGATGGCGGCTTCCATAAGCTGCCATCTTGGATGTTTAAAGGCTCATAACATGCAGTAGATGCAGGTAGGATGATTTTTAATGTGGACAATCTGTATGTACAGGGTGTGGGAAACATATAAGATAAACTCTTATTCAGAGTGAAGGTCCGCTTTAAGAAGGACATATCAGACCTGGAGCGCGTTCAAAGAAGGGCAACAAAGTTAATAAAAGGAATGCGGGGACTAGAGTACCCTGGAAGATTGTCCAACTATTGAGGGGTAATCTAATAACTATGTATGAATATATTTGGGGTCAATACAAAGATCTGTCCCACAATCTATTTATACCTCAGAGTGTAACTATAACCCGAGGGCATCAACTAAGGTTAGAGGAAAGGTGCTTTCTCCACCAACATAGGAGGGGAGTCTTCTCTGTAAGAGCAGTGAGACTATGGAACTCGCTGCCAGAGGAGGCAGTTATGAAGGATACAGTAAAAACGTTCAAAAGTGGCCTTGATGCCTTCCTGGCATGTAATAACATTTCCAGCTATGGCTACTAGACCATTGGAAGGAGTTAAACAGGCTGAACTGGATGGACTAATGTCTTTATTCAGCCTTACATACTATGTTACTATGTTACTATGTAATCAACATCTTTTGTTCTAGTAACCAGGTCCACATCCAGGTTTTCCGTCAATGTTGTCTGCTAAGATAAAAGTGCAGTGTATGTTACATGTTTGTTAAATTTTTATACAAACACAATTACATTTTTGCCAACCTGATTCAACATTTCTGTTACCTGAGTGTGGTCCTCCACATATAGTTCAGGTGTCTGGCTGCCAGGAAGGGGCAAATCATCATCCGATAATGGCGGCAACATCACATATGCTAAATTAACAATATTATTTATATTAATGCAAGGTTTTTGGGCCACTGCGTCAAGTTTCTCTCAAAATATTTTTGAATTCTAACCTTGATTGTCAACTTCATTCCACACACCCTTAACATTTATGCTCACATATAATTAGCACATAATTAGACACACATACCCGCCACATCGGAGATGTCAAGACTCAAGCCATCACTGGAACTTTGCCCTACAAATACATGGATAACACCTAATGTAAATAGGTCTCATCCATGTAATGATCAAACACATCATTTTAAATAACTAAGAAATCACATGCTTATCCTCATCCCTAGCAGCCTCATTTTGAAGGGCCCTTTCAGGACCAGCACTTCCTGTATTCGGGCCTAATGAAATGAAACATAAATGCTATTCATTTAAGGTTTAGCAAACATAAATCATACCTGTAATTTGCCTTAGCATTAGTTTTGTCAAGTAACATTTTTACCCATTTGCTCTTACTCATAATCTAAAACACTGCTTGAAATAGGAGTTTGCATGTTTAAAATTTAAATGATCAGATTGTGCAAATATTGAAAGCCAACATCCATAAAGGATACAGTATGCTTTGGACTACACACCAACAGTGTCCTGTAGGCCTGCAACACAGGAAGTGGGGTCCAAAGATGGAGCTGGGATTTGGCCTACAAATCAAAAACAGAATACATCTAAATCCAGACCTTTTTGTTATTTTGACCAAACAGAAAATAATGCATACACTTACTGGCTTCCAAAGAGTGTGTGGACAGATGAGGAGATGCTGATCCCATTCTGAGGGTATCTGTAGTAAAATATAATAAATATGTAGCCATTATTAATGTAAGCACTCTAAAGAACCACCAATACCTATATCAGAAATGGTTCAAATGCTGCCTTTTTACCTTCTACATCTGACTGGGTTAAAGTAGAGGCTGGTGGAAGGGCAGGAATCTGTGATGCTTTAAACTCAGACTCCTCTGAATCATCATGTGCCACTAATATAAAAAATAAATAAAGGTTAAAATCACATATGTATAATATGATACTTGCCATGAGCTAAATTTAGGATTAGAATGAGGTTATATACAAATATGGTTCAACATTATTATTAAAAAACATTAACAATGTATTCATACTATACCTTCACCTCAGCCTGTGGTGTCATTCCCAGCATCCCCACCCTGCAGCTGACAAAGGGGGATCTTGCACTTCAACATCTCTTCATATGGCCTGTATTGGCTCTTTGGAGCCTGCTTCCTCCCACTATCCACAAGAAGGTCAGACTTCATCTTTTTCATAAGGGCCCTTTGCAATGAGTAGAAGCGTTTTTTGCAGGCTGTGCCACTACGTGGATATTGAGCTGAGCTAGTAAGCTGCTCCGCAATGGCCTCCCACAATTTGCTCCTTTCTTGTTTGCCCAAACACTGACTTTGTGAGCCAAATATTAGCTCCTACTTAGCCAGTGTCAGACTCACAAGAGTATTGTTATCTGCCAAATTAAATTCTGGCTCCCTCTTGGCATATGGACGCTTGGGCTTGGGTGGTGCCCTACCATCAGCCTGCGCCCTCTTCCTCGGAGAAGGTCTGCGGCCACCACCCACTCCACTGGTACTGGGTGCCCCAGGAGACACAGCAGTGGCAGGCAGATTTCCAGAATTTGGCTCCATCCTGTAGCTGCAAACACCAACAAACCCCAAACACACAAGGATGCATGCAAACTACAGAAAGGCAACAATTGCTGTATGTGTCTGGGAACATTTAAGTGCTAGATGAACCAATCACAAACAGGCCCAGTTAATTGATGGAGACATACAATATAGGTGTGTATCTAGATCTTTACATCATTGATGTATATGCAACAAATGTGTAAACACAACACAATTTCATCAAGAAGCTACTTACACAACCAGAAACACATTATTAATTACATCTAACAAGATATCTGAACACAATTACAAATGCTGCTACACTAACGGCTATTTGAATTTAAAATTTTTTAATATGATGGCCGATAGATGTCTGTGCGACCAGATCCGCACAACAACGCTATTAATGATACGCTAGATGTTTCCGCTACACCTGCGGTAAGCTAATTATATACCGGAAACACTATTATTACGGAAGCGCATGAAGTGGAAAAGCGTACCATACATTTGGATAAGTTAAGTATAAATAAGGCAAAACAATTTTTTATTATCTTTTAACGCTGTCGCTAAGGCTGTAGTGTTTGGTGCATTTCTCTATGACATAGGTGCCAGGAACTGGCTGTCTGTGTATCTTTATTACTGCTTTGTTGTTGATTTGTGCATCAGTGCTGTTTCTTTGGGAGCTTTTGTTTTGTGGCATCTGCAAATATTGTGTAGGATACAGCAACTGAGGATTGTTTTGGGGACCTTTTGTGGAGTGTGCAGCAGGGGACCTTTTGTGGAGTGTGCAGCAACTCCCCTCTTGGCTGTGGCAAACTTGGAAAGCATACTTTCAGCAGGCTGATGCTTGTTTTCACTATACATCTTGTTTTGTGTTGAGCTGCATTTGTGTGGGTGCAAGAGGAGTTTGATTGCTTGTTTGTGTTGATTGGTTGTGTGTGTGGGAAGATTGTGTATATTTTGTTATGGAAGTGACTGAGCTATGGCCAGTGAGTGTGATGTGGATGTTGGTGTTATGTTTGGGGTATGGATGTGTTGTTGTGGCAGCGCAGAGGAAGGTCAGCAGCCAAGGGAAGAGAGTGCTGTAAGGCTTAGGGCACCCAGATCCTTTGTTATCTGCCTCTCTGTATAGGATTTAAGTTACAAGCTGATCAGAAGCAGATTTTGTCTGAATCGTGCAGCACTACAGTCACCATATGATCATATTAAGACCAAAATTGATCCATCCACCAGACGCACCCAATCCATCCCTGGCATTGTTCACCTATGTGCCATGCTAAATATAGTGGCACGGGTCAATTTTCAGGCACCCGCAGCCCTCCTCAGCGGGATCAGCCAGGCTACAATGAGCCGTATCTTTTACAAGGTAGTGCTGGCTATTTGCGACCTGATCCCAGTATATATAACATTTCCTGAGGATGAGGAGGAGGTTGCCAATATTAAACGTGGGTTTTACCACATGGGAGGGATACCTAATGTGCTAGGGTGCGTGGATGGTACACATATCCCTTTCCACCCTCCCCGTGCATAGGAACTGCACTATAGGAATCGCAAGCACGGCTTTACTGAGGGCAGATCATGTCAGACCAATCTTATTGATTTCTTTGACAATGCCACTAAAGTGTTAGATGAAGGTGGTGCTGTGGATATCGCCTATCTGGATTTTAGCAAAGCCTTTGACACTGTACCACATAAGGAGCTCATAGATAAGTTATTGAAGGTAGGACTCAATCCCTGGATAGTTCAGTGGATTTCCAGTTGGCTGAGGGATCGGTATCAGAGTGTTGTTTTTAATGGCGTGCAATCTGAACAAAGGCGAGTTACAAGTGGTGTGCCGCAAGGCTCTGTCCTGGGCACCATTCTTTTTAATATATTTGTAAGTGACATAGGAGAAGGCTTGGTAGGAAAAGTTTGTCTGTTTGCTGATGATACAAAGGTTAGTAATAGGGTGGATATTCCTGGAGGTGTCTGCAACATGGAAAATGATTTAGCTTTACTGGATAGATGGTCTCTAAATGTAAAATCATGCACTTGGGTAGAAGGAGTCCCTGCTCTGAGTACCGTATGGGCAGCACTGTATTAGCCAGGACCTCGGAGGAGAGAGATTTAGGGGTACTGATTACTGATAGCTGCAAGATGAGTGGACAAGTGTAGCCAGGCAGTCGGAAAAGCAAGCAAGATGCTCGGCTGCATAGCTCGAGGCATCACCAGTAGGAAGAGGGAGGTTGTGATGCCGCTGTATAGAGCCCTGGTAAGGCCACAGCTAGAATACTGTGTGCAGTTCTGGAGACCTTACCTGCAAAAAGACATTATTCAAATAGAACGTGTCCAAAGGCGGGCAACGAAAATGGTGGAAGGATTTAAACTTAAAACTTATCAGGAGAGACTTAAAGTGGACCAACACCGAGAGGTGATCGGCCCGAAAATCTATAAGATTCCCAGGCCGATCACCTCCCACCCCGCAGGACATCCGAGATCGGGATATCCCGTGGGGTGAAACCCCCCCAAAACCCCCGAATCACCTACCTTCTCTTCCGCCGCCGCCGCCTCCCTCGCGCCCCTCTAGGCGTGCGCGCCCCTGCGCCGGCCGTCTGTGAATGGCCGGCACGGGCGCGCGCGCGACGAAAGTGACGTGAGGGAGGCGGCGGCGGCGGAAGCCGCTTGGGCGTTCCTGTTCCCCGCCTGGACGTTGGCGGGGATTGGACCGGGCAGTCACGTGGGAGCTGGGAGAGGTGAGTTTATTGGGGTTTCTGGGGGGTTTCACGATCGGGGTGCCCCGCCGAAGTGGACCAAAACCCAGGATAGTCAAAATCCTGGGTGTTGGTCCACTTTAAGGAACTTAATTTGTACAGTCTGGAGGAAAGATGGGAGAGGGGGGACATGATTGAGACCTTTAAATATGTGAAAGGATTGAATAAGGTTCAGGAGGGAAGTGTTTTTAAGAAGAAACTTAATGATAGAACAACCTGAAGCTAGTCGGGGGGAAGATCAGGAGCAATATTAGAAAATATTATTTCACAGAAAGAGTAGTAGATGCTTGGAACAAACTTCCAGCAGAGGTAGTTGAAAAATCAACAGTCACTGAATTTAAACATGCCTGGGATAAGCACACATCTATCCTAAGATAAAGAGAACATACAGTATACACATAAGATACAGAGAACATACAGTATACACATAGGGGCAGACTAGATGGACCGTATGGTCTCCTTCTGCCGTCAACCTTCTATGTTTCTATGTTTCTATGTTTCTATTCTATGAATGTCATGGTGGTATGTGACCCCTGACATGAAACTGAGGGTCGTGAGATCTGGCTTTCCGGGCACATGCCATAATTCTTATGTGCTCAACCAATCAGTCCCGTGCCGGAAGTTTGAAAATAATGAAATGCCACCTGGATGGCTACTGGGTAATTAATAATCATAGACAGAATAACAATCACATTATTAAATTAAAACAACTAAACGGCTATATTTGCTTATATTTATTGTAGACCCACTGGTATAGCTACATTTCTAATTGCTGTTTTTCACTTTATTTATTCCACAGCGGACAAGGGATATGTGCAGAAAAAGTGGTTGATGACTCCCGTGAGAAACCCACAGACATCAGCCCAAGTACGATACAATGCAGCACATCGCAAAACAAGATGTATTGTGGAAAGAACCATCAGCCTGCTGAAAGCACGCTTTCTCTGGCACGCCCAGGAGGAGAGATGTTGTACAGTCCACAAAAGGTCTCCAAAATAATCCTAGCCTGCTGTGTCCTACACAACATTTGCATATGCCACAGAATCGAAGCCCCCGAAGAAACAACACTGGTGGCAGAAGTCCCCAACATGGCCGCAGACAGTAATGAGGATACCCAGACTGGCTTTAAACGTCGGGAAACCATGATTTCTGCATTCTTTGCGGTAAGTGATCTAAGCTGATATATACTACAACTACATTAGAAGAGGGGGATAATTTAATTACTAAACAACATATGTTTGGGGTTTTTAATTAATAAAAAAAAAAAAATTAAAATATAACACTTTTGTCTCAAATTATGGCCCAAATGGACACTGACCAAAAAATGTACTTATTATATTTACTTATTATATTATATTTACATATATTATTATATGTTTAAATAAACCAAACATTTATTTTTTGTTCTAATTTCTTGTGACGTGTTATTTTGCTTATGTGGTTTCACATTTTTAAGAATTACAGATTGGTTTAAACACAACAGCATAGAAACGCTCAGGCGCTATATTGAATAAGGTTGTAACAACTCTACAGTGCCTCTAATGCAAATCAGAAACATCACATTTAACATTGGCAGAGTGATTACTACAAACTGCAAGTAGCGACTGCAGCGCTCTGTAATAGCGATTGGCGGCTGATCGGGGCGCCCACTAGCGGACGATCATAGCGCCGCTGTACAGACGCTCAGCTGTCGCTACCTGCTGCTGGTAATGAATCAGCCTGCCGTTTTAAAAAGAAGAACAGGAACGGCCATTGTAATGTATGGGAGAGCGTCAGGTAGCGACAGGTAATACCTGGCGCTTTGGAAGCCAGAGCGCCGGCGCTATATGCTGAGCTGCCTGTAATGATGAATCGTATGCTACATGGCCCTGTTAGAGTCACTCACCAGAATCGCCTTCATAAATGTGGTATTGTGTACAGCGCCCGGTGCTCACCAGATGCAGGCTGCCGCTACGAGGCGCTACCTGGCGCTATCCCTTGATGAATAATCCCCTTTATAGCATGTGCACTTTACTGTTCATAACTGTGGCTTTTTTGATAGATTTATAGATTTAAACATAAATAGTTATTCTATGAGTGGGCCAGTATGAATTGTGGGCATTGATTATTTATTGATTATTTATCGGCAATATATATTATTATTGGTGATTTATTTATACACATTTTCTTTTATCTTTTCTTCTCACTCCTACATCTCTATTTGTTGTTTGTTTGTTATGTGTGTATTTATTTACCTATTTATTTTTTTTTTAAGGATTTTTAATGTCTTGTATTGTGAATGAGTCTTGATGGATTAAGAGAATAAAGATATGTGTTATTAGCTACTTTTGACTCATTGATGTGCCTCCCCTTTGTCATGGTTTTTTGGTCTTTGTATGGCAGGACAGTGACGTGGCTCAGTGCATGAATGCTGTATATAAAGGCAGCAGCCCTGACAGTAATAAAACTGGCACTGCTACCACTTACCACAATGTAAACATAGGGAAACTCCATAGAACCCAATACACTTCTCACCCACTTAAAGTGATCCTATACCCAGAGAGGAAGTTTATGTTGTCACCTTCTTTCCCCAGCCCAGCGCCCCAAAACAGCCTGTGTTACTTTTTTTTACTAAAGCTTTACTAAAGCTTTTGCCCAATATTCATAACTAGTGTTGGGCAAACTGGTACAAGTTCAAGTTCAGCAAGTTCGGGTGAGCTTTGAACAAAAGTTTAGTTTGGGGGCGTGGCTTGGCGATGGCCGTGTAGGGACGCTTTTCCTTTTGCTCCGTCCAGCTTATCTAAGAAGAAGCCCTTTCAGAACACCCCAAGTGCCCAGATCACCCCACTAACCTCATGTCCAAGAGGAGAAGATCCAGGGCGGCGACCGGTGGGTCCAGGACGGGCCGCATCAACGCTTTTTTCCAGCCCGGAGCCAGTGAAGCCGGAGGTGGAGGGGACGGCAAGATGGCGGCCGTCCACACACGAGGAGGTCCGGTGGCGGGAGAGCAACAGACCGAGCAGCCCCCGCCTCACCCGACGTGCGGGACGCAGACCGGGGACCTGCGGGGGGAGCCCTCGACGACGCTCTGCCTGACACAGGCGGGAGGCGGCGCAGGCTCGGCAGCTGGAGCCGGGGCCCGGAGATGCAAGGAGCCCGGCGGCGGAGGGACAGAGAGGCGGGCTTCCTCCCCGACGTGCACGCAGCCCAGCAGCGACAGACCAGGTGAGCCGCGGTCCCAGTATTCCCCCGTCCCCGCTGACATGGGAGACGGCCGGCGGGCGACTGAGAAGATGGGGGGGGGGCGAGAGCCTCAGACAGGGTGGCAGTGCTGGACCACCAGTACCCCTGCAGGAGCACCCTCATGACGGGGAGGAGGGGAGGCCCGCATATGGAGCCCTGGGTCCCCTCAGAAGACAGGCAGCAGATGTGGCCCTGGAGGGGGAACTGAACAGCCCGGAGAAACAGGCTGGCCCTCCGCGTCGGCCAGCTCCACAGAGGCCATGCGAGACTGAGCAGCAGCAGGGGGGCGGACTGGGCAACGGGGGTACCAGCGGGCTACCTGGTGGGGGCAATCCCATGAAATTAGGGGGTGCTGGCCCCCATAACCGGTACAACATCTCTGGGTCCCAGGCACAACCCTGCACTGCCACCATGGAGCTGCGGGACACCGGTGGGGACAGTAGGAGGCCGACCCACAGCGATCTCTGCGACGACAAGAACTACTCTGAGCTGCGCGGCGCACCTATCCCTCGAGCTGCCGGTGATAGGGAGCCACCCCGAGGCGAACTGAGCAGCGGTCCCAGCTCCCCGATGGCTCTGTCGACCTCCCCGCACTGGCCGCAGGAGTCCCCTCCACACAGCCCCGACTTATACGACCATAGTAATTCAGGGGCACTAGACCTCGACCAGCACAGTATTAGAGCCCTCATTTCGTCATTACCCACTCGAAAAGACTTTGAAACCTTCATAAACAGAATGGAGTCCACCCTTCGCAGGGAGGAGGATGAAGTATCGGAGCAAGTGCTAGAAGTGGGGACCAGGGTCACGGCCGTAGAACAAGTGCAGGACTCGGTCCAGCAGCGTCTGTTTTCCATAGAAAGAGCGCACACCGCCTTAGAAAGAGCACAGGAAGAATCAGCGCACCACATCGCCAATATACTTCTCCACCAAGACGACATGGAGAACAGAGGGAGACGTAACAATATCCGCATAAGGGGGCTCCCTGAATCTCCGGAAAACGCCAATCTCTCCGAGACAGTTACCCGTATCTTCAACATGGTCATGGACCGCCCACTGGGGGAGGCCATCGAGCTAGACAGAGTGCACAGGGCTCCTGGCCCCAGGGACCCAGACCAGCAGAGACCCCGAGACATCATTTGCCGCGTGCATTTTTACAAAGTCAAGGAAGAAATAATGAGACTCACCTGGGTCAAGAAAGGCGTATGGTATGGGGGATCACAGGTCATCCTGTTACCGGATTTGGCACGCCGTACGCCACAAATGAGACGGATCTTGAAACCGCTCCTGGAATGTGCAAAGCAAGCTGGCGCCACTTACAGGTGGGGTCACCCCTTCCACCTCATCATCCAGATGCGGGGCCGGAGCTTCACACTCCGTTACCATTCTCAGCTATCAAAGGCGTTTGAGTTCCTGGGATCCCCCGGCGTTGACCTGGAGGACTGGCTCTCCCCCTCGCTGGGCCCCACCCGAGCACAGGGGATTGGGGGATACGACCCACTACCGCGAAGAAACAGGGGGGGCAGGCCCAGAGCGCGCAATGGCGCCAATGACTGGCAATGATCCGGACCCTGTCTGACAGGGCTGCGATGGAACTGATGTACTTGGACATTTAATTACAATTGGTTGACCTTGGGTGGCCTGAGACCGGCTTGGTCGTGGGTGTGGGGGGCGCCGCTGAGATACGGGCGCGCAGAGTTGACCGAGACTCGTGTCTTTCAGCCGCGGACGGCTAGGCGGAGTGCCCCCCTCTGCTCCCTGCCGGTCGGTCTCCGGAGCGCAGATAGCCTCGGCCGGAGGTTGGGGCGCCTCATTGGACAGCCCCCATGGTTGATGATGGGTGGACCCCTGGGCCCTGAGCGCCCCTGGAACTGAACGTTCCTACTGGTTGATGTTGCTTTTGACCCGTTCCCCCTCCGCTGATCAAAATTGTTTGGTTAATCGACTGACGAGACGGGGAAATGGCGGGGATGGGGCTTGGCTCGCACTGGGCTCCCTCTCCCTGCCTGGGTCTCTGGGTCGGGTCCCCGGACTCGCCTCGCCTGACTCGGTCGGGAGCTGGGACCCCATGCAGGCGATGGCCTAACGGCCTCTACAATGCCGTTTCATATGTTTCCATGCATCATGGTACTCTTAATGTTTCCTACGGTTCATACGGTTAACTCAATTTTCAATGTTTTAAGTTTACTGCTTGGTCGCCTTGTTGACAGTGAATAAGAACAGGCGCGGCGCCCTGCCTGCGGCGGGCTCTCCCCCAGGGCTGGACCTGTGGGTGTGGCCCTTGGGGCGACCCCGCGCCGGCGGATGGGGGGCGGCGTCCACATTGGGCTTGTCTTATCCTAACAGTACACCAAGGTTTAAGTTGTTTTATGTGTTTTGGATATTTAACATTTCAGCCACCCTGGCACTTAACTGATAAAGTTTAGGAATTATAAGTGTAATGTTCTGATTGTAATGGGCTTATCTCAAGGCCTGGGTTCAGATTAGGCCCAGGCCTCAGGTTAACCTTTCAGTATCTGGATGGAGCGCCTTGCATTGGCGGACGCTTTTTCCACTTCCCCCACTCCATAGCCTCCTGAGCCCTCCCAATAGGCGTTTGGGATAAGCTCACTTGGAGGAAGCGCGCAGAGCGCCTTTACTCTTAGTTTGTTCTTCATTCTTTCTTCTTAGCCCCTAGTTCTCTTCAGTTCCGCACCCCTTCCCTCCTACTCTTCCCTCCTCCCCCTCTCTACCTTCCCCACTCTTCCCCCTACCTGACTCTGCTACTACTGCTGAACAGAACATGTCAAGTATCACCATTTGCTCCTATAACACAAAGGGTCTAAATGTCCCGGAAAAAAGATCTAAAATCCTCTCCGAACTCCACAAACACAGGGTCAAAATAGCCTTGCTGCAAGAAACCCACTTTAAAGAAGGCCACATACCAACAATTAGGGACCGCCACTTTTCCTCCTGGATCCATGCGCCAAACCCAGAAGCAAAATCGAAAGGGGTGTCTATAGCGATACATAAGTCCCTCCCCCATAGGATTCTAGACACAAGAATTGACCCCAAAGGCCGGTTTATATTCCTAAAACTAACTTTGTCTACGAAGATCTACACGGTAGTGAATGTCTACAGTCCCAACCAGGACCCAGCCCCTTATTGCTGCGCACTGCTTAAACAGCTAATTCACTTCGCAGAGGGTATCTTGGTGTGTGGGGGTGATTTCAACTTGCCTCTCAACCCGCTGATTGACACCTCCTCCGGCAGGTCTGGGGTTCCAGCTGCGGGGCTTAAAAAATTTAAGAAACTATTGCAAGATCTGCAATTAGTGGATGCCTGGCGGGCACTACATAAGAGAGACAAGGATTTCACCTTTTACTCTACCGCCAACAACTCCTATAGCCGCATTGACTACATCTTATTGAGCCATCACGCCATGGCCTGGAACCCAGAGGCGAGTATAGGGAGTATCCTGTGGTCAGACCACGCTCCAATTTTCCTATCGGTGGATGTACCTGGGTTGTACCCGAGCAGATGGGATTGGCGCCTAAACGATAACTTGCTCAAAGATGAGACCTGCTTAGCAGCAATACGAGAGAGTATAGCCCACTTCTTAACAGACCACCGTAGCGATGACACACCCCTCCCTGTACAGTGGGAAGCGCTTAAATGCGTGATGCGGGGGATCTTTATCCAACACGGTGCGAGGCTCAAACGAGAAAGATCCACCCTAATAGAAAACACAATTCATCAAATTAGAACCCTGGAGCTTGAGCATAAACAACTGCCCACCAACGAGACTCTGATCAAGCTAGAAAAAGCTAGGGACGACCTTAGGAGCCTGTACAACCAAATATTCCTGCGGCATAGGGATCGGCTTAGGGGGTCATTTTATGAGCACGCCAACAAACCGGGTAAGATGTTGGCGAGATCACTACACCCTAGGAACCCCACCACGTACATCCCCTGTATAAAAACACGAGGGGACAATGAGACCTCTAACCCAACCGATATAGCGAAGTCCTTTAGGGACTACTACAGTACTCTTTATAATCTACCGAGGCCCGCGCCAACCGCAGCTCACCTGCCCCCCTCGGAGGTGGTTCGGGCTTATGTAGACAGGACACCCCTCCTCAAAATCCCACAGGAGATCGTGCAGTCCCTTGAGGCTCCTTTTGGAATACAGGAGGTGGAGGAGGCAATACGACGCTCCCCGGTGGGCAAGAGCCCAGGACCCGATGGTTACACCCCTAGGTTCTATAAGGTGCTGGGACCCCTGCTGGTCCCCTTTTTGACCAAAGTTTTCAACTCAGTGGGACAGGACTCCCCCTTCACAAGACAGTCATTGGCAGCCACGATTGCGGTTATCCCCAAGCCAGGTAAGGACCCTCTCATATGTAGCAGTTATCGCCCGATCTCCCTAATTAACGTAGACATAAAGTTATTTGCAAAAATAATAGCCTCGCGCCTCGGGCCAATTGTTCCTGATCTTGTTCACCTGGACCAGGTGGGATTCGTCCCGGGTAGAGAGGCACGGGACAACACGAACAAATTGTTCACACTGATATCTTACGTGCAATCTCAAGGGATCCCAGCTTGCCTTCTCTCTTGTGACGCTGAGAAGGCGTTCGATAGGGTGAGCTGGGACTTTATGCTCGCTTCTCTACAACAAATTGGCCTGGGACCGTCCCTCCTTGGCAAAATACTGGCCCTTTATGGAAATCCCTCAGCCTCAGTAAGAACCAACGGTGTGCTGTCATCCCCTTTCCCCATAAGCAATGGGACACGTCAGGGATGCCCACTGTCTCCTCTTCTATATATCCTATGCATGGAGCATCTGGCCATCGCCATACGAGACAATCCGGACATAAAGGGGATAGAGGTAGACAATAAGCAATACAAACTGTCTTTATATGCCGATGACCTATTGCTCCATCTAACTTCCCCTACCATCTCTTTCCCGTCAGTACTAAAAGAATTTGAACAATTTGGGTTGGTGAGCAACTTTAAAGTAAATTACACGAAATCAGAAGCCCTTAATCTAACCCTACCGCTCGGAGAGGTAGACAGACTCAAAGCTAATTTCTCTTTCAAATGGCAGGCGACCGCTATCAAATATCTCGGGATACAGATCCCTAATGACCTAACTAAGATATACGACCTGAATTATGCCCCGTTGATGAATAAGACGCTGAACGATCTTAAAAAATATGACAGAAAGTCCCTGTCCTGGTTCGGACGAATGGGCGTGCTCAAAATGGATGTCTTGCCCCGCTTTCTATACGTGTTCCAAACAGCCCCCATAGCGCCCCCCAACAGTTTTTTTAAAATTCTGAAGTCTGCGTTCCTCAAATTTGTTTGGGGGGTCTCCAAGCCTCGTATTCATCACGACACTTTGTCCCGCAGCAAAGCAAAAGGAGGGGTGGGACTACCTGACTTAAAGCTCTACCACGCAGCAGCGGTCCTCTTAAGGACCCCCCTAGATTGGGCTCATCATACTTCAAGTAAGACGTGGGTCACTGTCGAGAAAAAGTTGTCGCCCTTCCCACTGGTCTCTCTCCCTTGGGTGGGTCCTCAGCCCAAACGCATTCTTAGAAAATTACCTTTTTTAGCACAGCACTTTTTTAAAGTATGGGACAAATTGACCTCAAGACCTCAGCTAGCCCAACGCCCGGGTCCTCTGACCCCGATTATCGGGAACCCGGACTTCACGCCCGGGATGGGGGTTTCGTCCTTCCTGGGCTGGCAGGCTGCGTCAGACCCGAGGCTACGACACATCATGGGGGGGACGGGCCTGCCAACACTGGAAGAGATCAGAGCGCAATGCCCCGGGGTGCGCGTGTCATGGTTCCTCTATAGACAACTAGCTCACTACGTATCCTCCCACCGTCTGAGTGGCGTGAGGGATTGCCCATTGTCCGAGCTGGAACGGCTTCTCTCCTCTGTGTCGCCCATACCCCATGCCCTCTCTGCTCTGTACCATGCTCTATTGAATAGCACGCATCCGGATCCTCCGGGGTACGTGGCCAGATGGGAAAAAGAGCTAGATAGATCCTTCTCTGAGGAGGACCTTGCCAAAATATTTAGCCTGACGCATAAATCAGCACTGGAGGGGGCGGCACAGGAGAGAGGCTTCAAGATCATATCAAGATGGTATAGATGCCCGTCCGACATCAATAATTACGCACCTCAGGCTTCAAGCAGTTGCTGGCGGTGCCTGGCAGAAGAGGGGACCATGACCCATATCTGGTGGGGGTGCCCAGCCATCACCTCCTTCTGGGACGGGATCCTTGGCATATACGCAGAGGCGACGGGCATCATGGTGAAAAACTCACCCCAATTAACCCTCCTCTCCTTAGTGGAGGACTCTATATCGCAATACAAAAAAGGATTGCTCAGGCACTTCCTAACGGCGGCACGGGCCGTAATACCCAGACACTGGAAGACCCGTGAAGCCCCCCCCCCTAGCAGAATGGGTCGTGGAGCTAGAACGTATTAGACGTATGGAGGAGCTCATCCTTAGCGATAAGGGTCTGTCAGAGAAGTATGCCACGACTTGGGCTTGCTGGATTGATCTTCGAGACTCAGACCGTTTCCAGACAATAATCCAGTGACCCCGGTAGTAGAGGCAACCACTCGACCATATTTTGGCAATCACAAGGTTGGATCGTGGAGGCAAAACAGAAGTTTTGTATTGGTCCAGCAGAGGACACTTCCTTCCTCCCTCTCCCCCTCCCCTTCTTCCCTCCCTCCCTTTTACCTTCCCCACTTCCCTTCTAACTTCTCTTCTCCTCTCTTCCTCACCCTTCTCTCTCCCATCTTTATGGGTAGTCTTTCTCTATTCTGTCTTGCGTTCTGATTTCTGCTCTACTTAGTTACATCCCCTTTGACAAACAGAAACAGCGCACTGGCAGTGAACATCTACACAGACATAAATGAAACGCTGTGACAAGAATTGGAGATGATGTCATATTTATTTGGAAGATACAATGTTGTTTTCCTTTGTTCTTTCTTCTTTTTGTTATGTCTTCCGGTTTGTTGTATGACACCTGCGCGTGTCTATGTTCCTTCTTTTATCCAATCTTCTGCAATAAAAACAGATTAAACTAAAAGTTTAGTTTGGGTACCAAACTTGACCCCAAACCCGACCGTAACTTTGGGACCCAAAAATGACAGGGGGCCCCCGTCTGCCCCCACGCCTCATCCGCCTACAGAATCTATTTAAAATTGCCAGTGGTTGATGAGCCCAAGCAAGTGGGTTGATGTTCCACTGTCAAAAAGTCCAAAGCCGGAGCTTCAGAAAACTGGCATCCCCCAAGAGTGAGGACACTACATGTAAGCTGCTGCAAGTGTCCTCACCCATAGGGGCAGCCATCTTTCAAAAGACCTGGCTTTAGACATTTTGACAGAAAGAACGCCAATTGCAGGGTTCAGCAAGTTGTACAACAGCTTTGGGTCGAACAACATACACCTCTGGCTGTCTGTGTTCGGGTTTGGGAGCCTGAACTCGCAAAGTTCGATACGAACCCAAACTTTGCGGTACGGGTTCACCCAACACTATTTATAACATCATAAAACGGATGCAGTCAGTCATATTGCGCCCCCTGGTACTTTCCAGTGATGATACATTCAGTTACAGTACTCACAGCTCAGCATTGGGGGGTCAGCCATACCAGTTATAATAACTGCAGTAAATCTGAATGCACATCAACCTAACTGCCATTATGTGACAGTTTAGTTGTAGCTGAATGAATTAGCATATGGCTGCCATTTGGACATCATACTGCTTCGTGTTAGTGTTTAGTAAAAAAAAAAAAAGAAACATAGGCTTGTTTAGGGCCCCGGGCTGGGGATAGAAAGTGACGCCATGAACTTCCTTTCTGGGTATAGAGAACTATGATGTGGAGAAACTGAACAAGCGGTCTGCCTTAACTTTTACCACTAGTTACAGTATGGAATATAATAAGATGGTGGATATATATATTATATATATATATATATATATTAATAAGATCTTATTTATCGATCTTGAGGTGCAACACTAAATGAAGTTTACAGGGAACCTAAAAACCTCGAGCGTGGGGGCTACAGGCAGCAGGATTAGCCACAGTCTTTCAGGGAGACCACGTGCCATCTCCAGGCATCCACGGGGAATCCAGCCAGGACCTCTGTGGGAAAAATAGGAAGGGTTAGAAAGGGAGAGCACAGGGGGTCCCTGGGCCTAGAAGGGTGTGACAAGAGGTGTGCTTACCTGGGATGTGCAGCCTCCATTCTGATCCCAGTTCTGGTTGGGTTGGGTTGAGGTGGTTGGTGCTTTCACATTGTAGCCGGGATGCCACGGGGGCTACTTGCGTGTGACAGCCGCCCTTGTGGTGCTCAATGTGCCCGTTGACTTTGGGCCATGTCCTGGTTGGGAGGCTTGGGATTCCCCAGTCCTTCCCAGGTTGGGATGCCCCCCTGGGGTTCAGGGTCTACATTAGGAGGCAGGCAGCCTTGCACAGCATTTCACTCCAGAGGGTGGCCTCCACCCATCTTTGCCACTGTCTTCCATTATGAGTGATGGGAGAGAGGAGGTAGGGGGAGATACTCTACAAAAGGAGATACGTGATCAGAGTTGTCTTATGTTAGGTAGGTAGGAAGGAGGAATTAGTCTTTATACTAGAGGGAAGAGGGTGGCGTTCCATCCTTAGATATATAAGGTGGGGGATTCTTCCTATATACAAGGGGTATAGTGGCTGGAGTTATTGGATGGGTCACTGGATAGGTCACCCAATAAAAGCTGGTTTTCACTCCAGTTCTGAGAGTTGCCGGGAACAGCAAGCACAACTCAGAAGGAAGTACTGCTTTGGCTCACAAGGGTTTTGGGAAGCCTGGAGAGGACCCTGTCGAGAGAGAGAGGGTGGAACTAGAGTTCACAGAGTCAAGCAGGGACTGGCTGATGATAGTAATTTCGGATGCCCCTCCAGCCAATGGCAGGGGCATGGCATGGAATACAGCTCTGATAGGAAACAGAGGTCCGACATAGAGAAAGAGAAATAGTTGGGCACCAGAGAGTGCCTGAGCCGCTTGTATTATCCGTCACCGTGGACCCTGGAATTTTGTTCCCTTTCACAGTTCTATGGTGGATCTGCATTGAAGCGGACCCACACCAATTTCCTAGCTAATGGTTGAGGGGCCAGCCCGGGCCACATTGTGACAGGCTCGAGAGGGCATCCAGATCGCATAGACCCCCGCAACACTTGCAATCCTTACCTTAAAATGGACCAAAATCCATGATTTTGATTAATCCGGGTCTTGGTCCTTGATTCCCCCCCCCCCCCCCGGGCACCCTGTTTTGCCTCCTAGGTCACCCATTAAAACTCACCTTTCCCCAGTCCTACAGTGCATGCATGGGATCTCTTTCAATCAGGGCACTCGGCTGAGCATGTCAATTTCGGCTAAGACTCGGCTAAGGACTGTATCTAGCCAAAGTCAGCAGAGCGGAGCCGAGTGCACTGGCCGCCACTTGCAAGATGCGTGCCTGCACCGCCCATCCATAAGCACCTGGCTGATGTGCATCCAGCCAAAAGGTATAGCTTACAGCGGCCAGGGCTCGCACATGCGCTGTCGGATCGGGGCGAAAGTAGATTTTACAAGAGACTTGTGGGGTCTTATAAAATCCAGGGCAGCTTCAGGGTCAGGGTCGTGTTTTCTGTCCCAGACACCGATAGGGGCCAGCATATCGGGATGCCCCCCGGTGTGAAACCCACCTTTCCCTGCTCCAGCAGCACATGCGTGGGCTCTAATCCGATTAGAGCGGTCTGCCATGACTATGTCATTCAGCAAACGTCTCTCACTGTTGTCAATGGGAAGCGCATGCCCCATTCTAGTCATTGAGAGTCGTTTGCCGAATCACGGCAGACGGCTCGGATGAGAGCCCGCACATGCGCCACTGGAACGAGGAACAGGTGCGTGGATAATGGCATTCCGGGTGGCTACACACAGCGAGGCTTCCCAAGTTGGGATACTCCGGGGAACTGAAACAAAACAGTTGGAGAAATCCCACTCTAACAACTACACAAAAACCCTGGATAGCATTGGAGCCTTTGATGGATCTTACCAATTGCCTGGAGTTGCCCTTTAATAACATACTTTGTAATAACGCTAGTGACACAATGCCATCCTGTAACAAGCTTCGCCCTCAGCCATTATGTCCGGACCCACCGCCAGCCTTTTCTCCCCCCCCCCCCCCCTCCACCATTTGAGCGGTGGAGCATTTTGGTTAAATTGATGGAATGAAAACAGTGGCCTTTGAGACAGGCTTTTAAATATCGCCATTAGTACACAATTTATTCCGACGGCCAGACAAGTAAAATATAATTGCGTGATTACATTTATAATTAAAAACATTATCTTAAATTAAAGGATTTCTCCAAGATTGAGACGGGAATTTATTCCCAAAAGCCTTTGTGAGTCGCAGCTATATTACGGGCCGGTTATTAAATTGCGCTATGGGGGGGGGGGTCGGATTTCTCTCCCGCTTTGAATGAAGATGGAATTGATTTAAAAACCCAAACAGACAATACAATGGCATTGTTTAAAATTCAGATTCATCCAAAGAGCCCATTCAGGGGATACAATGGCAGGTCGAGCATCATTGCGCACACGTGAGAGCGGGTGTAGGCTGCCTGGCGTGGCCAGGACAAGGTTGTGACAGTAGGACTTCTGATATCGGTCTTGGTTTGCTTTGGTGCTGTTCAGCCAATTTTGGGGGGTTCTGCACTCTAATCTGAACACCAGGGGCAGCCTGGGGCCAAATATCACCCCGGGATATTACAGGTCCTGGCCAGCCAATGAGCAGCCTGTAACATCCCTGCTGAGGCCCGCCCCTAATATGTGTCCCAGCCACTTAATGAGTGCTCCACAGAAGAGGCTATAGAATTGGAGAAGAACATATATTGGGGTTTCTTTCCCTTGGGGGTATAGGAGTGTTGGGAGACAGGGATTGGATGGGAGTGTTAGAAGCAACTGGCCCGAATCCGTGCCACCCACCAGGAATTCTTTAGGTGTCTCCCTATGGATAGTCTGCCCCTGTAGAACACTATTCTAGTCTATTTGAGGGTATTATGGGCAGCCCAAAACATCCAAACTGCAACTGGGATGAGAATCAAACATCATGTTTTTTGCAGTAAAAAAACAATCCCCCTTCAAGAGGACCAAAAATACTCTATTCCAGGTCCTTTCCCAGGGGGCCAAAAATACTTTATTCCAGGTTCTTTCCCAGGGGGCCAAAAATACTTTATTCCAGGTCCTTTCCCAGGGGGCCAAAAATACTTTATTCCAGGTTCTTTCCCAGGGGGCCAAAAATACTTTATTCCAGGTTCTTTCCCAGGGGGGCAAAAATACTTTATTCCAGGTCCTTTCCCAGGCGGGCAAAAATACTTTATTCCAGGTTCTTTCCCAGGGGGCCAAAAATACTTTATTCCAGGTCCTTTCCCAGGGGGGCAAAAATACTTTATTCCAGGTTCTTTCCCAGGGGGGCAAAAATACTTTATTCCAGGTTCTTTCCCAGGGGGGCAAAAATACTTTATTCCAGGTTCTTTCCCAGGAGGCCAAAAATACTTTATTCCAGGTCCTTTCCCAGGGGGCCAAAAATACTTTATTCCAGGTTCTTTCCCAGGAGGCCAAAAATACTTTATTCCAGGTCCTTTCCCAGGAGGCCAAAAATACTTTATTCCAGGTTCTTTTCCAGGAGGCCAAAAATACTTTATTCCAGGTCCTTTCCCAGGGGGCATACCAAATCAAGAGGTCCCGCAGCTTTACCATATACTCATTCCAGGATCCCACAGGGGTGAGCCCCAGCTAAGATCATAGTGCTTTGCCAAAGCATCACTTCAGAGGGACAGATAGGGCTCCATTAAAAAAAAAAAACAATTGTCCTTTTCACAACAGATAGGTAGAGAGAGTCGGGTGCTGGAGTGAGGGACAGTGAGAAAGAGTAGAAACTGTCCTTTTCAGGACAGGTAGGTAGAGATGGTGGCAGTGGCTGGGGAGACAGCTAGGGAGGGACATAGAAGCACATTTGTCCCTATTGCACTTCGATGACAGGCTTGAACTGCTGGGGCAAATTTTAAACATCATCTGATCTGTGCTCAATCTGTGGCCAATCTGATCTGTGGCCAATCTGATCTAATGTAATACAACTGTGTCCATTCTAATCTGTGGCCAATCTGATCGGATGTAATACAGCTGTGGCCAATATGATGTAATATTATTGTGTCCAATCTGATCTGATGTAATACAACTGTGGTCAATCTGATTTGATGTAATCAAACTGTGCCTATTCTTATCTGTGGCCAATCTGATCTGATGTAATATAACTGCACCCAATCTGATCTGATTTTCATACAACTGTGGCCAATCTGATCTGATATAATATAACTGTGTCCAATCTGATCTGATGATATACAGCTGTGGCTAATCTGATCTGATGATATACAGCTGTGGCCATTCTGATCTGATGTAATATAACTGTGGCCAATCTGATCTGATGTAATATAACTGTGTCCAATCTGATCTGATGTAATATAACTGTGTCCAATCTGATCTGATGTAATATAACTGTGGCCAATGTGATCTGATGTAATATAACTGTGTCCAATCTGATCTGATGTAATACAACTGTGGCCAATCTGATCTGAAGTAATACAACTGTGTCCAATCTGATCTGATGTAATACAACTGTGTCCAATCTGATCTGATGTAATACAACTGTGTCCAATCTGATCTGATGTAATACAACTGTGTCCAATCTGATCTGATGTAATACAACTGTGGCCAATCTGATCTGATGTAATACAACTGTGGCCAATCTGATCTGAAGTAATACAACTGTGCCCAATCTGATCTGATGTAATACAACTGTGTCCAATCTGATCTGATGTAATACAACTGTGGCCAATCTGATCTGATGTAATACAACTGTGGCCAATCTGATCTGAAGTAATACAACTGTGCCCAATCTGATCTGATGTAATACAACTGTGTCCAATCTGATCTGATGTAATACAACTGTGTCCAATCTGATCTGATGTAATACAACTGTGTCCAATCTGATCTGATGTAATATAACTGTGTCCAATATGTGGCCAATCTTTTCTTACTCAATACGACTGTGCCAATCTAATCTCTGCCCAATTGAATTGTCCTGTTTGATTGAAGTCAGTGGACATTAGATACACTATCTGGTCTGTGTCCAGTTTTAATTGCAGAGGTTTCTTTGTCCCCAGCTTCCCCTCAGTATATGAGCCACCTGTTCATGGAAGTGCAATGAAATGGACAATTAGCTTTGGAAAAGGACTCCCTCTCTTGCTCATCCATTCATCAGAATGACCAGATTTTTTTTCAAGGAGAAACAAGATGTATATCCGATGTAATATTTATACATAAATATTATCTTATTTTTTTGCTTTTATGTTTTTATTTTGAGTACTTTCCCAACCGTACTTTGTGCAGGGCAATCACGCTAGTGTTACCCCCAATTTGAAGCCCTTGCCCCTTACTACCCCCATTGTACAGCCATTTTTGTCCCCGAACTTGCCGAACCCAAACTTCTACAGGTTTACTCATCACTACTAATGACTTATCATTGCTCTGCTCAGAGCAACTAGCTCCTAGAATCATTGGGGGTTATTTAAGAACGGATAGTGCCAGGTAGCGCCTCGTATCGGCAGGCAGCGTCTGGTGAACGCCGGGCGCTGTACGCAAAACCACATTTATTAAAGCGAATCTGGTGAGCGCCTCTAACAGCGCCATGTAGCGTCACATGTATCATTACAGGCAGCTCAGTGTATAACGCCGTGCTCTAGCTTCCAGAGCGCCAGGTATTACCTTTCGCTCAGTGTCGCTCTCCCGTACATTTCAATGGCCGTTCATTTGATTTGTGTTTAAACAGCGTATTTGACAATTTTTTTTATTTTTTTTTTTGCTCCAATCATTGTGTGACCTCTCCTGGCTGCAAACAAACACTTTTAGAAACTTTTTGGACTTTTTATATTTTTATGCAGAATTGTCATTACAAGTCTGGCATTAAAGTGTTAATGTCACAGTGTTATATAATGTCATTCCATGTGTTTTCTTTATTGCATGGCACTGCCCACTTTGGTATTCAGTTGGGTTATTCCGCCACAAGGTGGCGCAGTGGTACTGCAGAAAAGCTGTGGCTTGTCCCGGCTCCCTATAAAAATGGGCTTAACCATAGAGTTCCCCAGTGTTTTCTCTGCAGTGGACTGCAAAGTTAGCAGATGGCTCTCTCTCTTGCGCAGGTGAGCGGGACAACCAAGCCTGCGGCCCTGCAAGTCTATTTCCACCCGTTTCTGGACCCTCACTGCCTCCCAGCCTCGGCTGACAGATCGGGTGAAGGTACAAGAGCACTAGGATCAAGTGCTCCTGGAGCGCAGCTCCAAGCTGCAGACCCTGTAACACAAAGGGTAGCCGGCCATAGGCTTTATGGTGAGCCTATTAGGGATGCGTAGTTTCTGTCCTAGCTTCTAGGGGGTAAGTAGTGTGGGGACTGTGTTCCCTCTTTTTCCTTTGGGCTGAAAGTGTCCTTGTGCTTCAAGCTGGTTTGCCTGCTTCGCTTCCCAGCTCTGCGCCTCACTCGGCTTCACCTGCTCCCCCGCTCCTGCAGTTGGGCCCCAGTTAGAGGAGAATGTTGGGAGGGAGTCACATTCTGATTTGGCTCTGTGGGTGGGAAACATTGAAAAGCAGCTTAGCCTAGGAAGATATCTGGCAAGAAGAGACACCTGGACCCCAGGCCTGCTCCCCTTACTGAGATGTATGTGGGGATTGTTGATCTTGGTGGCTGTCACCCCCTTGAGATGGGGGAGCTCTCCCAGGATTCTGACTCCTCTGGGAACCAGCAAGAAGGTTGCGATAGTGATCCTGGGTCTGTGTCCGGAGAGGAATCATGGTACCCTGAGGACACTGATAATCTGCTGTCACATATTTTTGAAATTTTGCACATTGCTGCCCCTGAGGTGGCTAAGAGAAAGCAGGGGGAGCTTTTTCGCCCTGGTAAACAGCGTCTAGAGTTCCCTGAGCAGGAACATTTTACCACCTTGGTGCTTAAAGAATGGGAACGTCCTAACAAGTGCCCATGGGTTTGGATAAAAGGTATCCCTTTCCTGCTGATCTTGTTAATAGGTGGTCATTTCCTCCTGAAGTGGACGCTCCTGTGCTAGGCTTGTCCAATACTTTGGTCTTGCCTCCCCCTGACCGGCGCATGGATCAGCTGGCCTGCCATGCTTTTACCTGTGTGGGGATGGCTTGCACCCTGTATGTGCTGCCGCCATTACTGCTATTACCCTTAAGAAACTGCTTAAGCGTCTCATTGATGGCACAACAGCTGGTAGTGTGGGGGAGGAATATAGGACTCTCTTACTTTGCACTGATTTTGTGGCCTTTATCCTTACTGCTATGGATGATGCTGTGCGGCTGTGTGGAAGGACCTCTGCGCTCTTGGTGGCTATGTGCCACTCTGTCTGGTTGCGCCAGTGGGCAGCTGACGCTGCGGCTAAGAAAGCTCTCACTGGCCTCCCATCCGTGGGGCTGCGGCTGTTTGGGGAATGTCTTGATGTTCTCCTCAGCGTAGGAGGCAGTCTCGGCCCTTTCGGGGATCCTCTGCCCCCCTCCCTTCCTTTCGCATTCCCAGAGGGGGCCATGGCTCCCTCCTCTCCAGTGGTCACAGAGATTCTTGGGGCCGTGGCAGAACCCGTAGTCGTCCCAGTCTCTCCTGGAATCCTAAGTCCAAACCCTCTCCCAAGCCCCCTCAGGCATGAAGGGGCGCCCTCACCCATCCGGTGGGGGGACGGCTTCGGCTCTTTGCTCACATCTGGAGGCTTCATGTCTCAGACCGGTGGATTCAGGAGGTAGTGTCCTCCGGTTACAAGATAGAGTTTGCAGCCTGCCCCCCCCCCCAAGATTCATCAGATCCCGGATGTCTTTAAACCCCCTGTCTGCTCAGGGATTGCTTCTGGCTGTTCATTGCCTGTTAGAATCCGGAGTCATTTGTTTGGTGCCTCATCAAGAAAGGGGTCAGGGGTACAATTCCAATCTTTTCACGGTCCCCAAAAAGGACAGGTCTCTGAGGCCCATTCTGGATCTGAAGGGCCTCAACAAATTTCAGATTCAAGCATTTTCGCATGGAGACGCTGCGCTCTGCTGTCAGTACCCTTCGCCTGGGCGACTTCATGACCACTGTGGACATCAAGGATGCTTATCTTCATGTGCCTATCTTCCCAGGTCATCAGAGATTTCTAAGGTTCGAGCTGCAGGGTCAGCATTACCAGTTTGTGGCTCTACCCTTCGGTATCACCTCGGCACCTCAGGTGTTCATCAAGGTGCTGGCGGGAGTGATGGCTCTGCTAAGGAACCAGGGCATACGCATCATTCCTTACCTGGACGACATCCTGATTGTGGCCGAGTCTTTTCCTCAGGCCAAGCGGGACACTCAAATGGTGACATCCACTCTGGAGTCTTTCGGCCTGGTAATCAACTATCCCAAGTCTTCTCTGTCCCCGTCATTGGTGAGGACCTTTCTGGGCATGACGCTGGATACCTCTCAGGTCAAGGTGTTCCTTCCTCAGCAGAAGGTGGAGGGTCTTCAGCTGCAGGCTCAGGTTCTGCTGTCGTGTCCCCATCCCTCCATCCGTCAGGGGATGCAGTTGGTGGGCCTGATGGTGTCCTGCTTCCAGGCGGTCCCCTTTGCTCAGTTTCACATGAGACCTCTTCAGTTGCACCTCTTGTCAATTTGGGATCGGGACCCTGTGTCCCTGGATCAGGAATTTGTTCTGTCTGCCCTGGCCAGACAGTCTCTCTCGTGGTGGCTGGACTCAAGGAACCTTCTGGGGGGCAGGTCCTTCCTGCCCCCATGCTGGGAAACGGTCACCACGGATACCAGTCTGACCGGCTGGGGGGTTTCTGGAAGTTCATGAGGTTCCAGGGTCGGTGGGGCCCACAAGAGGCTCATGCTTTCATCAATGTCCTGGAACTGAGGGCAATCAGGTTGGTTCTTTCTCGCCTATCCACTCACCTCTGGGGTCGGGCTGTTCAGATTCGCTCAGACAACCTCAGTGGTCTACATCCCAGGGGTGGAGAACCAGGTAGCGGACTCCCTGAGCAGGGGGACGTCTCATCTGGGGGAGTGGTCTCTCAACAACCAGGTGTTTATCTCCCTCTGTCACCGCTGGGGTCAGCCAGACGTGGACCTGTTTGCGTCCCGTCACAATCACAAACTTCCCAGATTTGTCTCTCTGTCTCAGGATCCTCTGGCCTTCGCCACGGATGCCTTGGCAATACCTTGAATGGAGTTTCAGCTTCTTGATGTGTTTCCTCTGTTTCCTCTCCTGGGCAGGGTCATGCGCAAGATAGCCCAGGAGCCAGTACCAGCCATACTGGTGGCCCCTTGTTGGCCAAGAAGAGTTTGGTTCGCAGACGTCGTGCGGTTGGCAGTAGACCGGCACATCTTGCCCAAGGATCCAGATCTTCTCACCCAGGGGCAGCTACGCCATCCCAATTTACAAACGCTGGCTTTAACGGCTCGGCTGCTGAAACCTCCATATTGATGGAAAAAGGGTTGCCTGCTTCTGTTGTTGATACCTTGATTCGGGCTAGGAAGAAGTCCTCGTCCTTTATTTATTACAGGGTCTGGCATGCTTACATTGCCTGGTGTGAGTCCAAGTCTCTTCCCTGTCGGGTGGTTTCTAGGATTCTGGAATTCTTGCAACATGGTTTGGATCAGGGCCTTTAACTTAGTACCCTAAAAGGCCATGTTTCAGCTCTGGCAATTTTATTCCAAAGATCTTTTGCCAATCATCGGTTGGTTAAAACCTTTTTTCAGGGTGTTTCTCATGTTCGTCCACCCCGTAAGCCTTTACTACCAGATTGGGATTTAAATCTGGTGTTGTCTGCTCTGCAAGGGCCTCCCTTTGAGCCTATCTGTGATGCTACCTTGTCTATTCTGAACCTTAAGGTAGCCTTTCTGGTGGCTATCACTTCTGTAAGGCGAGTTTCTGATCTAGCGGCACTTTCCATCAAAGCTCCTTATTTTGAGAGACATCAGGATAAGGTGGTGTTCCGGCTCAAGCTGGACTTCCTGCCAAAAGTTGTGTCTGCCTTTCATCTTAATCAGGACATTGTCTTGCCTTCATTGTGTCCTGATCCTGCTAATTCCAAGGAGCGGACTCTGCATTCCCTAGATGCGGTCAGGGCTCTGAAGTTTTATTTGGTCGCCTTTCAGGAAGTCTGATGCTCTTTTTGTTCTCACTACTGGACTAGAAAGGGTTTGCCTCCGGCTAAATCCACTATCAGCAAGTGGATCCGTCATGCGGTGGTTCAAGCCTATTCTGCTAAGGGAAAGAAACCTCCCTTTAGGGTTACTGCTCATTCCACTCGCGCTATTGGTGCCTCTTGGGCCTTTCAGCACCAAGCTTCAGTTGAACAAGTTTGTAAGGCCGCTACTTGGTCTTCTGTTCATACAGTTTTACAAGGTTGATGTTAAGGCCTCAGCGGATGCTGCTTTTGGCCACAAGGTTATTCATGCAATAGTGACTTAAACTACCGGCTGTTACTCTTTGGGGATCCCACTCTACTCTGGACACTGCTTTTGGATGTCCCAACTGTTATGAATACCGAAGCAGGCCGTGCCATGCAATAAAGGAAAAAGCAATTCTGTGAGTACGCACCTGTAGAATTGTTTTTGTTTTTGCATGGCACGGCCCGCTTTGCCCCACCCTTGTTATCGTTATTCTTGGTTGCCTCTTTATGGTGATTGTTTTTTACTTATTCTCTCCCGGCTTCTTGTCTCACTGCTTGTGTCTGCTGGGGAACTCTATGGTTAAGCCCATTTTTATAGGGAGCCGGGACAAGCCACAGCTTTTCTGCAGTACCACTGCGCCACCTTGTGGCGGAATAACCCAACTGTTATGAATACCGAAGCGGGCCGTGCTTTGTTACTGGTGGATATGTGTTCAAAAACAGACTTTGATCGCACAGCGCCTGGCGCTCTATGCCAGTTACAGAGCGCCAAAGCTGTGTGTGTGTGTCCTTTTTTGATAAGTGTGGAGTGCCGAGAGTCAGTTGCACTGAGCTGGGGCTACCTCTCGCTCCCTGCAGCGCTGTACCGGTGTTAGAGCGCCCAACATACATCACATTCATTGGCCAGGTTATTACAGTAACTGAGGCGCTCTGTTACAGCGCTTGATACCCGCTTACAGCGTCTACTAGCGCTTGCTCTAAGCGCCGCTTTACAGACGCTCATCTGCCGATACCTGGCGTTAATAGTGAATCAGCCTTCACGTTTCAACTATTTAAATGCTCTGTGGCTGCCAACCCCATAGATAACCCCGTAACTTGTTTGAAATAGTCTATGTACTGTATGTTTTACTCTGTCTTTATTTACTGCACTACAGATGAGGATGGTGCTATACAAAGGTTAAGAATAAAAATATTACAGAAACAAACATATATGCCTGAGATGTGTATACAGGCCTAGCGCTGTCGTTACCTCAGCTGTAACCGTAGAGAGCCGGGCGTGACAAAAGCCGGAATTACCCTCCAGTGGGATAATAAAAAAAAGGAGTTCAGCATAACTGATCGTCTTTTTTGGTCTTTCAATAAAAAGTGACAGTTGTGTCAGAGGTATGATGGTTGTGGGAATAAGTCCTGACATGTGAGGCCTTGTTACTGCATCCAGCCTTGAGGTGAGGAGGAGGCCCGGAGTGACATTCACAAATGTATACAAAACGCTCCCCGCCGCACATCTGCGCTCTTTATCTGCTCACCTACCTGACATCTCTGTCATGTCACATGAAACCAAAACGACACAAACACGCCTAATATATATTGTGTTTTCTTTTTTTATTTAATGTTTGTGGTTTGTATAATGTTTTAGTCCTCGATCACATTGCAATGAGATCGCCTGTGTCCTGGTGATTGCTTCCAAAATGCTGTATGCATGCCAAATGCATGTAGAAATGGGCCCATATGCAGGGGCGGACTGGGGCTAGAAAACGGCCTGGGACTTTTTGGGGCACAACGGCCCTGCCTTATTTTCGCTCCATAAGACACACCCAGGGTTTAAAGGACAAAAATAAGAAAGAAAATATTCTGAACCAAATGGTGTACTTGAATCCCCCCATTACAGGCAGAATCCCCAATTACAGACAGAATCCCCTATTACAGGCAGTAATTGGTATCCCTCATTAAAGCAAGTGAGGGGCATCCCACAGAGGCACGTTGCAGCATCTTCCATTATGGGCAGTGCCGGGCATCCCTCAGTGCAGCCAGTGCGGGGCACCCCTCTGTGCAGCCAGTGCGTGGCATCCCTCAGTGCAGCCAGTGTGGGGCATCCCTCTGTGCAGCCAGTGCGGGGCATCCCTCAGTGAAGCCAGTGCGGGGCATCCCTCAGTGCAGCCAGTGCGGGGCATCCCTCAGTGCAGCCAGTGCGGGGCATCCCTCTGTGCAGCCAGTGCGGGGCATCCCTCTGTGCAGCCAGTGCGGGGCATCCCTCAGTGCAGCCAGTGCGGGGCATCACTCAGTGCAGCCAGTGCGAGGCATCCCTCAGTGCAGCCAGTGCGGAGCACCCCTTAGTGCAGCCAGTGCGGGGCATCCCTCTGTGCAGCCAGTGCGAGGCATCCCTCAGTGCAGCCAGTGCGGGGCATCCCTCAGTGCAGCCAGTGCGGGGCATCCCTCAGGGCAGCCAGTGTGGGGCATCCCTCAGTGCAGCCAGTGCGGGGGAATCCCTCAGTGCAGCCAGTGCGAGGCATCCCTCAGTGCAGCCAGTGCGGGGCATCCCTCAGTGCAGGCAGTGCGGGGCATCCCTCAGTGTAGCCACATAGGGACATCCCTCAGTGCAGCCAGTGTGGGGCATCTCTCAGTGCAGCCACATAGGAGCACCCCTCAGTACAGCCAATGAGCGGCATCTCCCCTCCCCCGCCGCACCTTGTGACGCCACTCACATGCCCACACATGCTTACCTTTGGTTTCTGATAGTCGGAGGGCCTGCCTGCCTGACCCGCTGTTCCTGCCGCTGCTGCCGCTGCTCTCAGACACACAAACACACATGCTTACAAGCACTTCCTGGCTGTTGCGCGCTGGTCGGTGGGCGTGCCCCATATGGCCGGCGTCCATTGTTTTCATTGGACGCCGGCCATATGGGACACGCCCACCAACCAGCGCGCAACAGCCAGGAAGTGCCGGTAAGCATGTATGTGTGTGTGTGTGTGTGAGAGCGACGACGGTAGTGGCAGCAGCAGGAACAGCAGGAAGGCCGCAACCCCGTGGAAAAGATGCTGCCCCTCACCCTCCAGCATCTTTTCCACTGGGTTGCGGCCTTCCCTGGCGCCGGCCTACCGGGATTTTGCCCGGTATGCCCTATGGCCAGCCCGCCCCTGCCCATATGTAACTACAGGTAACATTTTAAAGCCAATTGCAAGGCAATCAGTGCGAATGGGGCCTTACAGTTTGATTAACACTTTCACTGGCAGCCTACCTAGAGATTTTGTCACCTTGTGTTGCCAGGCCATTTTAAGAATTTTGTGCTCTACAGGTTTAACTGTGATTTTTGCGCAGTTAACTATCAAGGCAATATTTTTGTATGTTGCCATTCTGTAATCAGTGGTAGTGAGGGGGGATCCGATGGATGGATACCCTGTACTGCATAGTGGTTGGGGAAACCCATTTACTGAAACTGTTACTCGTAGTCCCATGTGATCTTCGGCAGCCAGTGAGGTTTGTCAGGTTGGCCATTACAATATATTAAATTGAAGGCATTTAACCCCCCTATTTTATTTTGTTGTGCCAAAGCTAGATTAAAATGAAAGCTCCCATTAAAATCCTATTATAGGCAAAGTTTTTGTGCAATTACTTTTTTTAACCCTTTTGTTGCCAAGCACGTAACACCTACGTGCTGGCTTGGCTGGGCCTTAAGTGCCAAGCCCGTAGGTGTTACGTGCTTGACTTTGATCGCTTCTAGTTTAAAAAATAAAAATAAAAAATACTCACCTGACCCCTTGTTGGATCCGGCCGGGTCTCCTCTTTAATTTGGTGCCATCCGATCCCCCGTGGGGGGTCGGATGGCTCCAGGAGAGCCCCCGGAATAGGCCGCCCCCCCCCCCCGCTTCTGCAGCAGCAGCTGCTAACTGTAAAAAAAAAAAAATAATAAAAATGACATTCACTTACCTCCATGTGCGCTGGCTCCCGCTGTCCCTCCTCTTCACCTGGGGGGCCTCCGATCCCCCCCCAGGACTTACCGATCTTCAGGAGGGAGCCTGGGAGGCTCTCTCCTCTCTTCTTCAAGATGGCGACCGCCATCTTGCCTCTAAGCCCCGCCCCCTTGGGGGCGGGGCTTATGACGTCATCCCGGTCCCGATCACCGGCTTCAGCTTTCTCAGCTTCTCAGATGCCGGTGATCGGTGCCCTGGAAGGAGGTGACAGGAGATCCTCTGATCTCCTGCCTTCTCCTTCTCTGGATGCCGATCACAGGCATCTGTCAGCTGAGCGGCGAGGGACAAGAGCTTGCAATCGAAGGTAAGTACAGTAAAAAAAAATTATTTTTTTTTAATAAAATACTTTTTTTTATTGTGTGGTGTTTTTTTTTTTACAGTTAACCCTTTGTGAGCTGGTAAGGGGTCCATGAGACCCCTTATACCAGTTCACATGGCTGGGGGGGTGGCATTGCCATTAACCCCCGCACCCCCATTACCTGCCTCCCCAAAGGCCAGGGGGGGGCAGAAGAGCCCGGGCCCACATAGGCTATGTGGGCTCGTAGGCTGCAGGGTGGGGGGGCCACCAAAGCTGGCCCCCCCACTCTGTGCCTACAAGCCCCCATAGCTGGTCCCGGGCTGGTTACTTTGGGTAAGGGGGACCCCACGTCATTTTTTTTTTTGGATTTTTAAGGGTTTTTAACCCTTAAAAATCCAAAAAAAAATGGGGTCCCCCTCCCCGGGAAGGGGGACCCTATGTCATTTTTTTTTTTAATTAACCATTTGTCATCCAGCAGCTATAAAAGACTTCTGGGCAGGAAAGGGTGTCTACCTATACATATGTGGTATCGCTGTAAGCGGGAGAAATTGGGGTTTCTCACGCAATAAGATTTTATTGACAAACTTACATTTTTTATTACAAAAAAACTCTACAAATTGTAAAAAAATATATTTTTTTTATTTTTTTTCACACATTTCACCCAAAAATGTTGAGAATACACCTAAAAAACACAAACAAGACATTTCATGTTAAAGCCCAGACTCTGTTGAAAAAAACAATATATAATTTTCCTGGGAAATCCCTGGAAATCCCTTCGAAAATGACAGTTGAACATGTGTAGCGCAAAACAGTCAAAGTCAGTCTGGCAACAGGGAGTGGCAAATGCTGCAGGTAGGCTGGCAGCGAAAGGGTTAAATGACGCATATTAGCAATAAGCTTTATGAGAAACAAAACCCAGGATTTTAGGTATCCCAGGTTTACTTCCTCTCCATCTCCGATTTGGGATGCCCCACTGCATGAAATTTCCTGGATCACTAGAAGACTCTAGGCTGGTGAGAATCTAGAATTTAGGCCACACTGAGAGAGCTGGACTCTGATTTGGGCCACTGGGGGGGGGGGGGTCATTAACCAAGTTTATCGAGCAAAACAAACCAGGGCACAGAATGGAAAATTTGAATGGGCTTAAATAGGAATAATAATTTGGCCCACAGTTATTCTTTAATCCCAAACCCTCTCCCTTATAGATCATTAATAGTGTTGGGCGAACCTGACCTGGAAAGTCCAGCCAGAAGTCTGTGTTTTAGTTCGTTGTTTGGCCCGAACCCAGAAATACTGGCTGATGACCATCAACCATCTTAACATAATTCAGAGTGTGCAGCAGGAAGCGGCTGGACACTTACATGAGCCTGTGCTGTCAATTTGGCTACGGCTGGTGCTCCAGAACGATGGCCACCAATCCCATGAGGACACTGACAGCTGGAAGTGCTGCTAGCTGCCACCAGTGTCCTCACTCGTGTGAGCGGCGGCCATCTTTCTGGAGCCCCAGCCGTAGCCAAATTGACAGCAGGGGGACCAGTTTGCCAGCTGACGTAAATGTCCAGCCGCTTCCTGCTGCACACTCTGCAATAGGTTAAAGGGCCCCCGACCACAATTTATTTTCTTTTATAGTCCTGGAGGCGATTCTGCCTTTGAGAGCCCCTTGACAGATGCCCCCCCTCTGCCTGGGTAAATGAGGAGTTGGGGGGTGGCCCCCAGAGGCAGAATCGCCCCCCCCCCCAAAGGTCCACTCCCAAGTGATCTCAAAGGGGACCGTGTTCGGGTTGGACTTAATTTCGGGTGGGCAAACTGAACTTTTTTTCAAAGTTCAGCCAAATTGAACCTCTAGGGGTTGACTCAACACTATCTTTAATAAAATGTTTTTTTAATTTTCGTACATATTTTGTGTGTGGCTTTATTTTTGTCGCTCCATATAGTGTTCCCCTAGTAGCCGCTTGTGGATTAAAATGAAAGCTCCCACTAAATTCCTGTTATAGACAAAGTTTATTGTAATGACTTTTTTTTATTAAACTCTTTAAGAGGAACAAAACCCATGATTTTCAGTATCCCTGGTTAAGTTCCTTTCCATCTCCGGTTTGGGATGATCTGTTGCATGAAATCCCCCGGATCACAACTAAAACAGGCGGCACTAGCAGGATGCAGAGTGAAGTAGGGTCAGCGAAAATTGCTAAAAGTACTTACTTTATGGGGGGTGGCAATTAAGGGAATGCCAGTTAAAAATGTGGGTTTTTGTCTGCTTTAAGAGAAGGGTCTGATACAACCATTGCTTTTAAGCTGGAGAACACTTATTTTTGTATGTTGACATATGCTGTTCTCAGTGGTGGTGCTGGATGGGCAATCCCCACTGGTTGCTGGTGATCAGTTGGGGATTCGATCAAGCAGCAGTAGTCGCGACCCGAGAAGGGATGAGTATTGGGGTCCACCTCCTGTGGAGCGATATGATTAAAGCAGCACTATACTCAAGTCACCACTTTCTCATTGATGTTGTATGGCACCAAATGCCACCTAATAAGAGGACCAACGGAAGCCATTCAAGTTTATCTTTCAATAGGTCTTATAACATATCAAAGCAATGTATCTGTAGAATCTTTCTAAACTATTCTAAAGGGATGTTACAGTAATTATTTCTGCAATAACAGATAAAAACAACAACAATCTAATTTGCAATATCAGTGTTTTATCCTATAGATCTGGTGTGAAGACAATGAACTAGAGTTTACATCTGAAAGGAAAAAAAAAACAAAAAGGAAAAGGAGAAGAGAAAAGAAAAAGTTTGGAAAAGAAGGAATAACTCTCAAGAAGTGGAAGTAATTTAGGACCTGACCTGTTGTTCTTATTTAATATGTACATTCCCAAGGTTAGCTTGAAATTTACTGTCACAGTCTTAATGATGATCCCTAGTTTTTCATTAGTCCAGATCTACCATACTTTTCGTCCTATAAGACGCCCTTATTTTCCCCCAAAAGTGGGGGTGGAAATGTCAGTGCGTCTTATCAGCAGAATGTGGGGGGAAAAAAGGAAAAAAATTAAACTCACCCTTTCATCCTTCCCGCTCGTGGTCTCCCCGTTGTCTTCCCTGTATCTGCCGCCTTCTCCATGGCGCCTGCAAACACAGGCATCCGGCTCTGTACAACAGGTGGACGTGGCCGCTTGAGCATCGGCCTAACTTTGCAGGTTTACCCAACACTAATTGTGAATGTTTTTAGCATGTTGCTGCAAATGTGTTTCTTGCTGTGTAGCAACATGTGCCAGAGGTAAAAAAAAATCCAAATTATACAGTAGTTTGAACCATCCTAATTTGTGACTTAGGGATAGCGTCAGGTAGTGCCTTGTAAATGACAGGTAGCGAAAGGTAGCGACAGGTGAACGCCGGACACGACACGCAATTACACATTTAACAAGCAGATTCTGTTGAGCGACTGGGATAACGCCATGTAGCGTCCGATTCATCATTATCCCAGCCTCAGCGTACAGCGCCGGCGTTCAGCCTTGCAGAGCGACAGGTATTACCTCTCACTACCTGTCGCTCTCCCATACATTTCAATGGGCATTCTTTTATTTCTATTTAAACAGGGTGTTTTTATTTTTTTTTATTATTATTAATCTCAAATAATGGTATGACCTCTCCTGGCATAGAAAAAGCCAATTTTGAAAATATTTTTCATTTTTTATATATTTATGCAGAATTGACATTACGGGTCTGGCATTAATGTGTTCATGTTACAATGTTATTACAATGTAATTCCATATGTTTTCGCTTTGTTACTGGTGGATACATGTTAAAAAAACAGCAATTAAACACACAGCCTCCGGCGCTCTGGGCTACAGAGAAGCATTTTTGAGCTCCGGAGGTGTGTGAGGCTGTTTTTTTTATGAATATGTTGTGAGTCGGTCGCACTGACCAGTCGCTAACATGCGCTCCCATACAGCACTGTACTGGTCATATAGCAACTCCCCACAATGTATTCATCATTGCTGCACAGCGACTGAGTCGCTCTGAACTAGCCACCCACCATCAAGCACAGCGACTACTAGCGAGCGCTCTGAAATGCCTGCTACAGACGCTCATCTGTCGCTACCTGCCGCTAATGATGAATCAGCCTGCCAATCTGGCAGAAGTGCTTGATAAATCAGACCCTATATATATATATATATATATATATATATATATATATATATATCTTTGTGTAATTGTAATAATATATAACAGTAGTATTCTGTTACTCTTCAGAAAGCTCATTCGGTTTCCAGCCGCCACCCTCCGATGTGCAAATCTTATCGCCTTAAATTGGCAGAAACATAATTTTGACTACGAGGTGAAAATTACTCGCCAATAAATAATTGGTTTTTATCCGCACATTTCGACGATAAATCTGTCTCTGAACGATCCCCCTCTTTAATTACAGCAACATCAAGAAAATTAATTTGATTAAAGTTACAAGTCAAGGTGAATTTAATTGCATCATGTTTATTATTAGTAGACCAGATAATTAACTTCAAATCTTTAATGGACCAGTCCTATAAGAACAGCTCGGCTTTCCATATATTTTCCCCCACCTGAATCTGGCGACAGAGGAATATCTCGCTGCTCATTAAGGGCCCACTCCAATTTAGTATCCAAATGAAAGAATGACATTAATATGTTGGATGGATAAATCTCAGTGATTAATCCCCCACAAATCAGACAGGAATGTAATATAAAAATGAGGATGAAAGGAGCGGATAATTTATGCCGGAAAGGTGACATGACCGAAATGTTGTGTCTTCTGTCTGATGGGCTCTGAGGAGGCGCGGGGTATGCAACGCGGCCTACTGTTTAGAAAACTAGATCTTTAGGGCCCACAATACGTTGAGGGTTTTTCAAATGAGGGGATTTTAAATGATCCTGAGAGCCTCTGCAATATTTGAGTTTTGGCCCTTATTTAACAAGGGATAGCAACAGGTAGCGACTGGTGAGCGGCCGGTAATGACGGGCACCGCCACGAGAACGCCGGCTCCCCACCACAATCACACATTTATCAAGCCGATCCTGCTTAGCGACTGAGATAGCGCCATATAGCCACTCATTCATCATTATTCCAGCCTCAGCCCACAGCGCCAGCGTCCGACCTTGAACAGCGACAGGTATGACCTCTCGCTACCTGGCGCTCTCCAATGCATTTCAATGGAACAATCTTTAAATAGTCATAATTAATTGTTGTTTTTTTTTTTTTCTTTTTTTTTTTATGTGAAAAATTCTGTGACCACTTCTGCCATTTTAAATAATTTTTTTAAGTTAAAAAAATTTTTAAAAAAATGTACAGAATTGATATTACAGGTCTGATATTAATGTATTCATATTACAAAATTATTGAAAAAACTTGTTTTTTTGGTTTCCAAAAATATGGTTGTTTGAGGGTTAAAAAACTACTTTTAACCCATCGCTGCCAGCGCTCTGGGGTTTAAACAAGCATTTCACAGCGCGAGAATTTTTTGAGCATGATTTGTTAATGAATATGGTGGGAGCCGGTCGCTAGGGCCAGTCGCTATCATGCGCCCCCATACAGTGCAGAACCTGTCAAATAGCGACTCCTCACCCAATATTCAACATTACGGCAAACCGACTGAGTCGCCATCAACTACCGAACAACGGCCAAGCACAGCGACTACTAGCGGGCGCTCTGAAAATGGCGCTACAGTCGCTCAACTGTCGCTACCTGCCGCTATTAATGAATCGGCCTCCCCAATACTTTTCAATTTAACAGTGATGAGCCAGAGTGGGGACAATATAATTCGGATAGTTAAAAGTGTACCTACCAGTAATGAGGCCACATGAGGCGGCACCACAGAGGGGACAACAATCATCCTGCTTTTTTATATGTATTTTAAAACTTCTAATAAGTGCTTTAGATATATGGTGGATATTGCAGTGCCGCTGCATGCCGTCATATTTTTAAGGTAATTAGTGGTGGTTCAGCAGTAACCGCCCCACCTACACTCCCCCCCCCCCCCCCCCGCGTTGCTCTGTTGAGAAGTTGAGGGGTACGTTTTATGGTTCGTCTCAGGCAGCAGAGAGGCTAGGTACACCCCTGTGCATAGTCCCCAGTATCCGGCATTTGATACGATCGCCCCTGCCACCACAAAGTGTGGACTGGTAGGTAGGGGGATCCTTTACCATTTCTCATACAGTTAATAAAATATGAACAAATATGGGCGCACCACCAGTAATACTAATAACAATATGTGCTCACTCCTGCAAATGCTTATACAGAAACAAAAGAGTGGACGTGACCTAAGTCACACCTTCCTCAAATGAGGAGCACCAACCACGAATAATATACCCAAAACATTTTTATTGAATATAATTATACTCACAGGAGTATGTTAAAATACACACAACATAAACCACAAGACAAATTAAAACCAACTGCAAAAACTCCCTATATTGTGCATAATAGGATTATTAAACGGTCCTGTATCAGGACTAACTCAATATATACAAAAATACTTAGAGGCCGATTCATTAATAGCGGCAGGTAGCGACAGTTGAGCGTCTGTAGCAGTATCTTCACAGCGCCCGCTAGTAGTCGCTGTGCTTGGCCGTTGTTCGGTAGTTGATAACGACTCAGTCGGTTTGCCGTAATGTTGAATATTGGGTGAGGAGTCGCTATTTGACAGGTTCCGCGCTGTATGGGAGCGCATGATAGCGACTGGCCATAGCGACCGGCTCCCACCATATTTATTAACAAATCATGTTTAAAAAATTCTCGCGCTGTGAAATGCATGTTTAAACCCCAGAGCGCTGGCGGCGATGGGTTAAAAGTAGTTTTTTAACCCCTAAACAACCATATTTTTGGAAACCAAAAAAAACAAGTTTTTAAAAACATTTTGTAATATGAATACATTAATATCAGACCTGTAATATCAATTCTGCACAAAGTTTTTTTTTTTTTACCTTAAAAAAAATATCTAACATGGCAGAAGTGGTCACAGAATTTTTCACATTTAAAAAAAAAAAAAAAAAAAAACATTAATATGAATTAATTATGAATATTTAAAGATTGTTCCATTGAAATGCATTGGAGAGCGCCAGGTAGCGAGAGGTCATACCTGTCGCTGTTCAAGGTCGGACGCTGGCGCTGTGGGCTGAGGCTGGAATAATGATGAATGAGTCGCTATATGGCGCTATCTCAGTCGCTAAGCAGGATCGGCTTGATAAATGTGTGATTGTGGTGGGGAGCCGGCGTTCTCGTGGCGGTGCTCGTCATTACCGGTCGCTCACCAGGCGCTACCTGTCGCTATCCCTTGTTAAATAAGGGCCTTATAGTTCTATGATGCCCTGAATCTATACAAATGTATATAAGAATCTTTTTTTGTGCCGGCACAAAAATCAAACCGATCTAAAGTGCAACCATAATTAATAAACAATTATTTTAAACAACTGTGCAAAGTGACAAAAAAGGAAAAAGTATAAATATATTTATAAATCACCAAAAACAAAGGCTCATAATGAGCCATATAAAGTGACCAAGTGAGACAGCACAATATTATAATAATACACTGATAACCACTACATAATTAATAAGCTATATGGAACAATTCATGAATGAATATTATATATAAAAAGGACCCATATATGTGCACAGAACAAGGGTCCCCAAATAAGCAATATGGAACGATAGTAAATTTAAAGCAGCAATAAAATACAAAGTGCGAGTGCAGTAAAAGAGGACAATTGACAAACCATCCACAGATATAGGGCAAGGACTATCCAAGGAAGGGGAGTTGCAGAAGATCAAGCGGCACCCGCGCACGTGGCTACCATGCCACTTCGAAGGGTGAGGTCAGGACAGTTAATAAAATACATAATAATAATACAATAGTTAATAAATACATAAAACATGAAAAAAATCACTTCTCTGTGTTATTCCCCAGATAATCCACCTCCATGCTCCCCCCCTCCAGAGACATCATTAGTCAGATGGGGGTTCCCACAGAGGCTCCCCTTTATGGCATAAAAGCCTACCTGCCCCGGGCATTAGCTTGGTGGGATGTCAAGGAAGGGGAAGAGGGGAACTGTGTCCCCCTTCACTATAGATGCCGGCATGACAGCTGCAATAGTGGCATCAGCAGAGAAGAAAAACGCTGAGAGGTTAGTTAATTTTTTTAGAGTATTTCTTATGAACTAGCAAGGGGTCCAAGTGACCCTGATAACAATTCACATGTTGTGATTGCCGGCATAATTTGACCTAGATATTGCCTGTATGGGGCAAACTGGACCAAATCGGCAAGACCCGAGTGAATCTATATTCAGCACAGACCTGAAGCCCATCACTACTCAACACACAATAAAGGGGGAATAAAAAGCAAAGAAAATGTTAGCATTTCTACAAATGATATTCTAAAAAATACGTACCTACTTTCCAGTTCTGTAAAGTGTGCCGCATACCTAGTGTCCTTATCTCTGTGTTCCCAGCACAGCATAGTATTAGCAGCCGGGGGCCATATAAATGAAGGTGCAGGGGTGTTGGTCACTGTGCTAATTCCACGTGTGTGCCCTGGGATCCTAGAAATAGGTATGTTTACAGCTGTAATGGATGACTTTTATTTTAAAGTGGAACAAAACCAGGGACAGCTGGCCCTGCAATCTAAGAGATTCTAGGGCCAGCTGCTAGTCTTCCACTGTGGCATCCCGAATTGTAACAAAACATTAATTATTCTATATAATTATTAGTAGATATGTATTTTGTTATCAAACCAAAACAACACCCCTTTTTCACAAAATGGGTGTTGTTTCTAGTGCATCCCGATCGCCGGTGCCCCCCTGTGCTTTAACCCTACTAAACTCAAGAAATCTTACATATATATATATATATATATATATATATATATATATATATTTCAATGATTCAGTTATGCTAAAATATATAAGTAAATATATATTTATTTATTTATATATTTTTTGCTTAACTGAATCATTGAATTATATATATATATATATATATATATATATATATATATATATATTCCTTGTTTAAATACAGATACTTATTATCCAATAGTAGCATGTCCAATCTAGGGCATATTGATATGTATATATGTGTTTATATAGATATATATTAGTCGGGGAGGGGAGCTTAATTCTATGGCCATCTATCTTTTTTCACCCTGTGTAAGTATGTAAGGACAAGTGCTTTCTGCAATTCATAATCTAATCAGTAATAGCCAGAGGGCAGACTGAAATGAATAAAGACTCCAATTCATCCTGATACTCTAGGTAAAAATAATAGATGCAGGTGGAAATATTGCAGTGCGCACCTTTAGCCTATTTAAAACTGACGGCGCAGGAGAGATTTATCATCTAGTCTCGCTCGTTCCGCCTGGGTCAAGAGCCACCTTCGGTGCATATTACAAGCCATTTGTTATGCATGTTTGCTCCATCCGCCATGGCTGTGGGGACAAACCTAAAGTTGGGTCCGCTTCCCTATATAGCCAGAGCTGTCCATGCTGACAGCCGCTGCCTGGGGCTGACCAATAAAGTGTGTCCACCTCACCAAGTGGGAATACATAGCATGATACCAATTAAGATTTCGGCACGCTGCAGGCTCTTCCTTGTCACACTCTCTTTATTAAGTCCTGTCTCGTTGTACAATTTGTATGTCCCCTCCTCTGGGTCCCACCGGCATAGAAATCATCAACTTTTTTTTTTTTTTAGTTACCCATGTTTCTGGAGTAAGGAGGGTGTCAATGTATAGATCATAAAATTCTCCAGCGTGTAATTGGTTTGCATTGTTTTCTTAGAATGTTGCTCGAACTTATCAACCGGGACATGACGGGAAGCGCAGATATTGACAATTCAATATATAGTATGGCTAGGGCCACCGTTTTCATTTTATGGGACGGATACAGTTACAGTATCAAGGGCCTTTTTTTTGCCATCACCATTTCAAGATAGGATGCCAGCAATTGTGTACCTTTCCCAGAATCCACCATGTTCTTCTGTACATCCTCCCATGCCACAACCATAGCTTGCCCTATATCATTCAAAGATTATGCATACTGTACCACAAAATGTCCCTCTACCATACCATGATGTCCAAGGTCCCCTTTATTGCCTTTGCCATTTAAACCACCCATACAATTAAAAGGTCCTTCTACACCACCCTGTGTTTACACCATCTATGCCACTTATAGCAGACATATTGCCCAAAGGCTCCCTTAAATGCCCCGCTGACCACTCAAACCGAGCTACATAAAGACTTGTCGGATACCTACAGTATATGCATGGCTGGCTCCAAGATTATGGCTGGCTGCAAGATTATGTAAGCCCTTGGGCAAGAAAGTCTCAGTTGGAATGAGAATCATCCTGCAAGTGGCACAAGTCTATTGTCCTACATGTCTTCCTTCTATAACTATCTCATGACGGGTTTTGCTTGGCCTGGTTTTTGATACCCCAGGACTTTATATTTTGCAGTGGCTTTAACCCTTTCAGTGACAGCTACTCAGAATTTACGTAGCTACCTCTCTGACCGTTAAATTCAAGCTACATAATTTCTATGCAGCTGGCACTTTCCCCCTGTTGTGGCCAAAAAAAAATGCTTACCTCCATCCAGGATCATATGGGGGGGTTTCCTCTTCCCCCGAGGGGCCTCTGATCCCGCCCCCCCCGGAGTCATCAGCAGTGCAGAAAGAGCCCATTTCTTGCCCCATGCGGTGGCTTCTGACAGCATCAGACAGGGAGGGGCCTTTTATATCGGGAGTAAGATGATGTCATATCACTCTGGTGGTATAAAAGGCTCCTCCAGCAGCTGGAGCGATCAGTCAGAGGCTGGGAGTAATTGGTGGAAGATGGTAGCAGGGCGGGACACAGCTATCAACGATGGAATAGAGGTAAGTTAAAAAAATAAAATACTTTTTTTCTGTGGGTTTTTTGTTTTAGATTTAACGCTTTGTGAAGTGGTAAGGGGTCCTTGAGACCCCATACCAGTTTACATGGCAGAAGAGGCTGGCAAATCACCTGCGGCAATTGACTTGCAATAACCCCTCAATCCATTACCTGCCTCCCCAAAGCCCATGGGAGTGCAGAAGAGCCCACGGCCCATATAGTAGCCTTCAGAGCCATGGGCCGGCTGCTTCCTCCGCTCACTAGTCTACCAGCCTCATAGCTGATGCCTGGGCTGGTTTTTCTTGGTAGGGAGGCCCCATGACATTTTTGTGGGGTGTCTCCTAGACAAGAATGGGTGTCTACTGATACATATGTGGTACCCTTGTAATCATAATGAATACCATTTTTTTTTAAAACATACATTTTTATTATTCTTATTTAAAAAATGCTAAATTTAAAAAATAGATTTTTTTTACATATTTCACCCAGAAATATTGAGAAAACACTAAAAAATCACAAACAAGACATTTCATGCTGAAGCCCAAAAAAATCTAAATATCAATGGTAATCAATGAAAATGTCTGCATTTACCTCACTGCCGACTTCACTGGCTGGATTCAGGGTGACGGTGAGTGTCTTTTATTTTCTCTTTTATTAGACGTTTAGTATCGCTAATAGGAGGGGTCAAGGCGGGAATATGTTATTTTTTTGGGAAACGGGCTGGAGTGTCCCCTTAAATAATGGCACCTTTTAAACCTACCCAACCATTGCCGGGTGCAAGTGCACACTTTCCAAGACCCAAAGAATGTCAGAGTGTAGGGAGATCTTTCACTTTAGATCCCAATTCATGGCAAAATGTAAACTGCCCCTCCACCAATTCCCCCCTCTTGGACTACAAATAATGGAATAATTCAGATTCCCCCTAAAAAAAACCCTATCTGCGCTGCCAGTGCCCATAGCTGCCAGGATAATTCTGATCTCGATAAACTAAGAGGCTGATTTATTAATAGCGACATGTAGGGACAGTTGAGCGACTGTAGCGGTATTTTCACAGCGCCCACTAGTAGTCGCTGTGCTTGGCCGTTGTTCGGTTGTTGACAGCGACTCAGTCGGTGTGGCGTAATGTTCAATACAAGGTTACGAGTCGCTATTTGACAGGTTCCGCGATGTATGGGTGCGCATGATAGCGACTGGTCAGAGCGACCGGCTTCCACCATATTCATCAAAAAATCACGCTCAAAAAATTCAAGCGCTGTGAAATGCATGTTTAAACCCCAGAGCGCTGGCGGCGATGTGTTAAAAGTAGTTTTTTAACCCCTAAACCACCATATTTTTGGAAACCAAAAAAAAAAGTATTTTAAATAATTTAGTAATATGAATACATTAATATCATACCTGTAATATCAATTCTGCACATTTTTTTTTTAATTTTTTTCCCTTAAAAAAATTATCTAAAATGGCAAAAGTGGTCACAGAATTTTTCACATTAAAAAAAAAAAAACACATTAATAACAATTAATTATTAATATTTAAAGATTGTTCCATTGAAATGCATTGGAGAGCGCCAGGTAGCGAGAGGTCATACCTGTCGCTGTTCAAGGTCAGACGCTGGCGCTGTGGGCTGAGGCTGGAATAATGATGAATGAGTCGCTATATGGCGCTATCTCAGTCGCTAAGCAGGATTGGCTTGATAAATGTGTGATTGTGGTGGGGAGCCGGCGTTCTTGTGGTGGGGCCCGTCATTACCGGCTGCTCACCAGTCGCTACCTGTCGCTATTCCTTCATAAATAAGGGCCTAAGCTTTAAAGTGAACCAAAAACTTTTTGATTAATATCCTCCGCATCCCTCGCCCCACAGACTGTACCTTTTGGATAGTTTAGCCACCATGTCTTCTCTCCTTTTCCAAAGTCTCAGATTGCCAGGGGTTTGAGTGGCAGGATCAGCATTGCATCATAAGCTAGTGTCTAGGATTTGAATATGTCATTGTTTAAATCTCACTACACTGGGTCCTATGAAAGGCCCGCTCCCTGGTATGTTGCTTCTGATGATGTAAAAGTCTGTGAATAGAACACCAAAACTGGGGTTTACAATATATTTACAATATGTCATGGAGTATTTTTCTACTTTCAGGGACAGGGCTACTAGAGGAGAGATGGACTAACTTGGGCCCTTATTTAAGAAGGGATAGCGTCAGGTAGTGGCTGGTTAATAATAGGTAGCAACTGGTGTACGTCGGACATGGTACGCAATTACACATTTATCAAGCAGAATCTGTTTAGCAACTGGGATAGCGCCATGTAGCGTTTGATTCATCATTTTCACAGCCTCAGCGAACAGCGCCGGCGTTCAGCCTTGCACAGCGCCAGGTATGACCTCTCGCTACCTGTCGCTCTCCCATACATTTCAATGGACGAACCGTTTCTTCTCTTTAAACGGGGTAATTATTTATTTATTTATTTTTTAAATCACAATCAAAATTCTGTGACCTCTCCTGGCATTGAAAAAGCAGTTTTTTCACATTTTTTTAATTTTTTATATATTTCTTCAGAAATGACATTACAGGTCTGGCATTTTAGTGTTCATGTTACATTGTTGCTACAATGTAATTCCATATGTTTTCGCTTTGTTACTAGTTGATAGATGCTGAAAAACAGACTTTAAACACACCGCCTCCTGCGCTCTGGGCTTCAGAGAAGCATTTTTCTGCGCCAGAGTTGTGTGGGGCTTTTTTTTTTCGCACTGACCAGTCGCTAACATGCGCTCCCATACAGCGCTGTTCTGGTCAAATAGCGACTCGTCACAATGTATTCAACATTACTGCACAGCGACTGAGTCGCTATAAACTAGCGACTCACGGCCGAGCACTGCGACTACTAGCGGGCGCTCTGAAAATGCCTGCTACAGACGCTCTTCTGTCGCTACCTGGCGTTAGTGATGAATCAGCCTGCCCGTTTTGTATCACTGGTGGGGTTTGGTCTGCTTTAATTGGAAAACCAAACATCTGCAGATCTTAGAAATTCTCCAGCCAACTAAGTTCATCTACTGGGGCACTGAAGAGGAGGGCAGCGTCTACTTCATTCTGCTACATAGAAATGAATAGGAATCGGCTGCATCTTCTGAGTGCAGGTGACAGGTCCATTCCCTCTTAACACTTATTTAATCCAACTAACATTAGCAAGTCAGCTGGAAAACAGGGCAGGGTGTCAATTGGAGAGGCGTCAACAATATGATATTGGATAATGGAGGCTGGACAGGCCATAAAATAGAGAGGAGCGTAAATAAGATACATGAGAGATAGATAACCACAATTAAGACAAACCATAGCACTCTGACAAGCCTGGCTTAATTTACAAGCAAGCATTATTATTCCACTTTGTTAATGACCTCACAATATGGGGGTCATAAAATGGGGCGTTATGGGACTTAAGAGAGGAATTGGTTATTAGAGGCCTAAGGCACTCAATCCTCAATATTTCTCATGTGTCCTCCACAATGAGGCCTGAACAGTGGATACAGATCCATTGCGGGGATACCGTATGTCCAGATTCTTGGAATTGCATTTCCACTGGCAGCCCTAAGTACATGCAACAGGGTGTTGTTGGATCTATTTAGGCCCTTATTTAACAAGGGATAGCGACTGGTGAGCGACCGGTAATGACGGGCCCCGCCACGAGAACGCCGGCTCCCCACCACAATCACACATTTATCAAGCCAATCCTGCGTAGCGACTGAGATAGCGCCATATAGCCACTCATTCATCATTATTCCAGCCTCAGCCCACAGCGCCAGCGTCCGACCTTGAACAGCGACAGGTATGACCTCTCGCTACCTGGCGCTCTACAATGCATTTCAATGGAACAATCTTTAAATATTAATAATTAATTATTATTATTATTTTTTTTATTTTTTTTTTTAAATGTGAAAAATTCTGTGACCACTTCTGCTATTTTAGATAATTTAAGGGGAAAAAAAAATTGTACAGAATTGATATTACAGGTCTGATATTAATGTATTCATATTACTAAATTATTTTAAAAACTTGGTTTTTTTGGTTTCCAAAAATATGGTGGTTTGGGGGTTAAAAAACTACTTTTAACACATCGCCGCCAGCGCTCTGGGATTTAAACATGCATTTCACAGCGCGAGAATTTTTTGAGCGTGATTTTTTATGGTGGGAGCCGGTCGCTAGGGCCAGTCGCTATCATGCGCTCCCATACAGCGTGGAATTTGTCAAATAGCAACTCCTCACCCAATATTCAACATTACGGCAAACCGAGTCGCTATCAACTACCGAACAACGGCCAAGCACAGCGACTACTAGCGGTCGCTCTGAAAATGGCGCTACAGTCGCTCAACTGTCACTACCTGCCGCTATTAATGAATCGGCCTCCAAGAGTCAGAATAGTAACCAATAAAAGATTGGAGAGATAAAACGATCCAAATCTGTATACTGTTATTTATATATACCAAAGAAGAGAAAGCAACAAAAATGTCAACAATGTAAATGTAAAAACCTGTTCAGTGACCGGATCAGGGGGATGCCAGGAGCTGGAGGTGAGTACCTGTACATTCCCGTACATCCATTTAGCTGGCAGAAATATTTATATCTGTACGTTTGTTCATGTTAGGGTCAATTTAACGCCAGGTAACAAAACTTTACTACCTTTTGGGCAAGAACACTGCCATTCATATTCAGTGTCTACATTGGGAGTGATTCAGAAACCGAATGTGGAGGCTGATTCACTACTAACGCCAGGTATCGGCAGATGAGCATCTGTATAGCGGCGCTTAGAGCGGCCACTAGTAGACGCTGTAAGTGAGTATCGGGCGCTGTAACATAGCACCTCAGTCGCTGTAGTAACCTGGCCCGCATTGATAAATGTGATGTATGTTAGGCGCTCTAACAACAGTACAGCGCTGCAGCGAGTGAAAGGTAGCGCCAGCTCAGTGCGACCGACTCTCAGCGCTCCACACCATATTTATCAAAAAAGGACACACACAGCGTCGGTGCTCTAAATCTGGTCGCTATAGCATAGAGGGGCAGATGCTGTGTGATTAAAGTCTGTTTTTGAACACATATCCACCAGTAACAAAGAGAAAACACATGGAATGACATTGTTATAACACTGTGACATTAACACTTTAGTGCCGGACCTGTAATGATAATTCTGCATAAAAATATAAAAAGTCAAAAAAGTTTCTAAAAGTGTTTGTTTGCAGCCAGGAGACATCACACAATGAGCAAAAAAAATAAATAAAAATGTCAAACACGCTGTTTAAACACAAGCAAATGAACGACCACTGAAAGGTATGGGAGAGCGATAGTGAGCGAAAGGTAATACCTGGCGCTCTGGAGCTAGAGCGCCGACGCTATACACTGAGCCGCCTGTAATAATACATCGGACGCTACATGGCGCTGTTAGAGTCGCTCACCAGATTCGGTTTCTTAAACGTGGTTTTGCGTACAGCGCCCGACATTCACCAGATGCTGCCTGCCGCTATGAGGCGCTACCTGCCCAATCCCTTCTTAAATAACCCCCATAGATTTTCCCCTGAATTAATCCCAAGGTAGACAATTAAAGTGAATAGCAGTTTTTTCTCCTAAAAAGTAGTAGAGTTCTCTCACTTGGTGCTGAATCAACCCTAATATGTTGCAGATCAATTGATAAGTAAGTCCACTTTTGTTTGTGCTTAAGGTGCTGCGCTGATCTAGTTTTTTTTCATAAGTTAGCAAATATGTGTTTTATGGAAGCAGTTTTCACCTACAATCTGTTGCAACGTACGCCAAGTCTGTACATCAAGAAGAGAGAATTTTGACTATCCTGGGTTTTGGTCCTTGCCCCCGGGGCACCCCGATCGGGGGGGGGGGGGTCTGCCTCTGTGTGAAACCCCCCAGGTCACCAAAATAAACTCACCTCTTCTGGTCCTATGACGCATGCGAGCCACACGTCCAAGCAGCACGTTCGGATACGCTCAAGCCCCTCTGAGCGTGGTCGGTCGCATCCCCTGCTACCCTGTAACTGGGAGCATGCCCGCGGCGGCCATTTACAAACGCCTGACATGGGCATGCGCCCTGCTAATGGGATAGCGGTAATGCGGCCGTTGCTCACGCATGCGCCATTGGACCGGGAACGAGGGTGAGTTTTCTGGTGACCTGGGGGTTTTCACACAGCGGGGCACTCCCAACTGGGCTGCCCTGGAAGAAGCGAGCATGCTTGCCCTGGAGTCTCATAGACTACAGGGGGGGGTGGTCCTCTTTAAATGCTAAAAAAAGGCAAACTACAAGCCTGGAGAAGAAAAGATAACATCCAGTAACTTCTGCATGAAGTGACTGCAGCGGAAAGATAAGTGAAGCCTAGACCTGACGTAGATCCCCCCCTTTAAGGTTGAGTTAAAGCAGCACTATCACGAAATTGTGTAATATTAAAAATCCATATAAACACGTCGGCTAATGAGAGGAGGGGTCACTTATACAGAGCCTGTCACCCCGGATGTCCTTTTCCTTCCATTAAAATAAAGAAAAACAAGCCTGGCTGGCTATTTCTTGATACCGGGTGTATAAGTGACCCCTCCTCCCACCATCCAGCATATCTATATGGATTTTTATTATTGGGCCATTTTTTCGCGATAGTGCTCCTTTAAAGTGGACCAACACCCATGGCTGATCGGCCAGGGAATCTATAAGATCCGAAATCGGGATGCCCCGCTGTGTGAAACCCCCCCCCCCGGACGCCCACAAACCTTACCCCGTTCCAGCGGCGCATGTGCGGGCCGCCGCTGCGCGTCCCTCTAGCAGGGCGTGCACCCGCGCCAGCTGTTTGTCAATGGCCGGCGCGGGCGCGCTCCCTGTAAGAGGGACGCGCGAGAGGCGGCCTCAGCTTGTCCGTCGATTGTCCGTCGGCGGTGAGGTAAGTTTTTGGGGGGTTTCACACAGTGGGGTGCCCAGCAGAAGTGGACCAACACCCAGGATAGTGAAAATCCTGGGTGTTGGTCCACTTTAAGTAGCAGACCATTTCCTGACACTGCCTTTCCTCTGTACAGCCACATATTACCAGTCTCCCACCAGGCAGGGCTTGCCCCCAATTTAACATGGCAACGGCACTCTTGGTCTCTTAAAGCACAAAGGTGGCCTAATTTAGAGCCTGTCTTGTCAAAGACCAAATAATTAGAGTAATTTACAAAGGACGTGCGCTTCCTTTAATTTTTGCCTCACTAATGGCTCTAAAAACCTTAATTTTAAATTAATGTTAAGAGAAAGCTGTGATTACTCATTATAAAATTGTAACTAATTGGCACTTGGAAAAGTTAACGACTTGATTATATTTGTCTGCCTAAACGAGAGCGCAAACCGAGATCACATGGAGGAGCTCCGAGTCGCGTAGATTCCGTGGTGTGCTTGTCATATTCTAGCAGAATCTTCTAATCCAGGCTACAGTATGGTTTTGGCAGTGAATATTTTATAGTGCAAACCCAGCAATTAATAATAGGATTGGGGCAAAGGGTTAAACCCGACCAGGAAAATAAGGACTCTATGTTAGGCTCCATGAAAAGTAAGGTTCTGCATGTTCAAGGAATGCAACTCTTTTATTTACTGCAAGACAGGGATATGTCAGCCAGGGCTGTTTCTAGGGGAGATTGAGCAGGGTAATCGCCCTGGGCGCAAAGGTCATTGGGGGCACCGCTATCCTAGCCATCCTGTTAGTGGTGCTGACCATAAGACAGGCCCCTCATTCCTCCAATATTGGGCTCAGTCATGGGGAAGGGCACTGCCTGCTGCTAAGGTCGAGGCATGGCACATACCTTTATGGGGCAGCAGCAGCACCATAGGATGCGTAAGAAGGGGGCAGAATGTTAACCGCACTGAGTGTGATTTTGCCTAGAAATTGCCCTGATGTCAGCAGCATGTGTTCCACCAGGGGCAGGTGAAAGTTGGAGGATGTGATAAGGCAAAGCAAGAGGGTCATGGCTGGTCAGTGGTGGAGTCCTGTTTTGGGGGGAATCAGAGTCACACTGCCTCGAGAAACGGTCACCAGAGACTCATAAACATATGATACATGTTTATTTACCCATTGTGTCCTCTGCATTTAACTCATCTGTGCAGTAAGAACAACAGTGAATACACTAGGGGGCAGTGAGTGCACACACATTCCCGGAGCGGTAGGCTGCCCTATCCATGGAGCCCCAGGCAGGGTCGGCTCCAGGTTTATGTGGGCCCTTGGGCGGGTCTCAGTGGGCCCCTTTGTGGTGAAGAGTCGCGTCACATCACCCAAATCTGGATGCCGGCCCTGTCAGTGGGCCCCTGGCAGCTGCCCCGCCTTGCCGGGTGCTGACTCCGGCCCTGGCCCCAGGCACAGATGTGGAGTTAGGTCCCTTGGTCAAGAGCACTTCAGTCATACCCCAGACAGGAACTGAACCTTCAACCCTCCAGTCACAAAATTGGTTCCTTAGCCAATTCGCCATGAATGCCCCCTAAAAGTTGAGCAACCCTTGTCTTCACCAGAGCCCCAAGTTGGGGAGGATAGACTGTACTTCAGGGAAGCTTCAGGACGGGCGACCACTGAATAGAGGTTTTGGACAAACAGGCAGGGATTCCTTGACACCAACTTATTGTCAGATGGCAGAAAGCGGTAAGCAAGGTCAGATCTGTAAGCAGAGGTTATAGACAGACAGCCTAAAATCGTAACCAGTATCCAGGGCAAAGGTCGGAGGCAGGCAGTTAGAATCATGTTTGAGGGTCTAAGCAAGGGTCAAGAGGCAGGTAGCGTGGATCATAGTCAAGTTTTCAAAACAGAGGTCAGAAGCGGTCAGGCAAAGAACATAGAGCAGGGCTTCCAAATACAGGATGCCCCTTGGGAAGGGCTGTCATCCAGCTCTAGAATCCTTTAGAATATAGGGCTGGTATGAGTTGGTTTTGGTTTGCTGTAAGAGCCACAGCTATTTCTTGCTAATGCTTTTTCTCTTTAGAACTTGTAAAATCCCAAAATTGGGATGGGAGCTTACTGCTTTTCTTGTCCTTGTGGGTGCTTACCAATGAGGTGCTTCCTGCATGAAAAATGTCCTCCATCTAATCATTTTCACACTTAGTGTGCTACTAAACCAATGAGGATGCCCAGAGTTGATTCAGGTGTTGGGGAGACAGGACATGCTCTTAAGGTTTTGTAGCCCTACTTGCACTTGCTGACCAGGGCTGCCAAATGGACAGTACAGGAAGTATGTACAGTGGCATACCCTGCTCCTCATTTTTTAGGAAATCTGGGTTCTTCCAACCTAATTCAGCCTGGTAATTTTGAGGTAGTTATGTTTCCCTGGGGCGCCTCCTTGTTAAATCTTTGTAACTCTATGGGATTGAGAAAGGGGCCTAACATTGAGGATGTATGAGGCCCAAACATTTCAAACCCCTTAGGGTTATTCTTAGTCTTGTTAATGTGGGCTTTCTAACCAAGCTGCGGATTAATGTGATATGTCCTGGTCATGGTGGTCACTTCCTGATGTAGCTACTTAAGCTTGTGTTTTGGGGGTTGGTTGGGATGGCATTCCTTTGTTCAATGACTATAATTTCTTTAAACTTCCAAAAGGGAGGGGGGAATACTTTTTATAGTCACTGCTTATATATATTACTGGCCATACAGCTTTTTGCAATAAGCTTGAATGATAGTTGGGTACACTTGCGGGTTATTTTTCCCTTCTTCTTTTCTTGCAGCTTGGAGTCATATTTTGAGCGGCTGTTATAAAACTCTAAATCCATTTATAGCAAATAATAAAACGTGCAGAATAGTAAAAGGAACTGATATTCCAAAGAATAGTCATAACACTTGATTACATCGATTTCACACCAGTAAATAGACGATTCCGGTGCAGCTTACAGACAGTATATCTCCTTCTCCGCAAGCTGAGAGGTTTTTTTTCCATATAATCCAGAACAGTTTAGATGGCCATGATTGTCTTTTTTTTAGTTTTTATTTTTGCCAGTTTGTAAGATAACACCTTTTAAAATGATAATGTGTGGTATGTGCAGAATATTAAATAGAATTTCTTTAGTGTGACACAACATAGAAATGAAATGCAATATTGGTGATACAGTTAAACTGTACCCCATCATGGATCCACTTACACTGCAAGTTCATGTGCTTCAACTTCCACTTGCTTGCCAGTACGTGTGTGCTAACTTCGGCTTATTGTGAATGTGAATAAATTACATTGCACATGAACTAATTGCCACACACTACTGAGCATGCTCAGAGTGATTTGAAAGGAGCTTCCTGGCACCGATCAGAAGAGCCATGCTTAGACCTTTCACCATTCGTTGTTGTCCCTAGCTTGGACCTGGACTTTGCTCATTTGCTGCCTGTCCACGACTCTTATGGACTCTGCATAAGTTTGCTCGCTGCCTGCTCATGACCTCTGACTTTGAACTTGACTACTCAGACTTCTGCAATCCTTGACAGTTGCGTTGGATTCTGCTTCTATATGCCACTGTACCAACTAGACCAGGAAACCACTGCCTGTCTGTCACCTGCCATTGATTCCCCTGGCACAACCTGGGACCTCTCATGCAGTAATCCTTTCCTTTTTTCTGGGGGATCTAGAGAAGACCAGGAGGTCCTTAGACCTTGGTCTGCAGGGTCAAGTCTGGACAGAATTCTTGCCAGGCAGTCCCCGCAATTGGTACTCAACCAACATTTGTCCCATATATCGCACTCACTATGCTCAGGGGACTATTAGTGAACAGAAATATATATATATATTTTTGCCTTTAATCCTTACCCAGTTCCTAACCTATGACCGTAAGGGAAATAATTATTACCATATTCTCAAAAACTCCAGTGCTGAGCTGATAAACCAGTATGAGGCAAACCCAATACTCATACGCCAATGTTGTGTCCACAGTACCCATACTACTTGCCTTTAACACTACCCCAGTCCTCTCATTTTAAGATAGCTGAGGGGCCCCAATTTTAAAGGTTAGACTACCATCGCAGCATATTTAACATTAGAGCTTCTGGTTGGCTCCGCAATCGGCCACCATCTTTTCCTTGTACCACCAGTGTTCCCCTTCAATGGCCAGTGGAGCACCTGGAAGTTTAATCCAGGGTGATCCATAGGGGGTGTGGCACCAATAGGGCAGGCTATGTATTCCCCAGATGTTGAAATGGATGTGACAACTGCTGGAAAAGTCATGGGTGCTCCTGGGCTGCTTATGAGCTCTATATGACCAAGCAACCACTCCCACCACCTCCTAAACTGTGATAGCCCACTCCTCCTTCTGACATGTGTCCTGAGCTCCATAAATTTGTGGCTCACATGCCCCCTTCTCCACCTCCTCCCCATCTTATTACATAGTTATTGCCTGCCTGTTCTTTGCTACTAATCATCCTCTAATGCAAAAAGCAGCCATGCTGAGTGTCACACAAGGCATCCTCAGTGGCATACTCCACCAGGTCTGATAGGGGATCCAACGGGTAGTAGTAATAGGAAACCCTTGAATGTCAGAAGATTTTCGAGTCCAAATAAACATACAATACCAATTCTGCTGTGCTGCACATCGGGTCCTTGTCACTTTCTTTATTAAGACGATATTATGCCAACAACAAGCTTTTGAGGGTTAGTCCTCTTCACAAAGTCAATTTGAGTGAGGGGCAAGAAACTGATGAAGCAGCAAATATACTAATGTTTGACTGAAATGAAGAACTATGACCAAAGAATTTGTGCAGATCCAATTGTCTGATAAGCAGCAGCACTGGTATCATGTAGTTATTTGGGCTCCACTCTCTCTGCGAACCAACTCCTTCTCTTTAATTCCTCTACACTACTCATTGTTCTTGCAGCCACGGAATTGACTCATTGTAGTAGAGGAGACTTCTTTTGTTGTTAAAGTAAAGAAATTAGAGAGTGTTGTCAATTAAACAACACATTGGTGGAGCAATCTCTCAACCAAACCAAATCATTTATATCTGAAGGCATTTATTATTCCGTGAGACCTACTGAAGATACCAAAATTGGGGAGAAAATGGTAGGTGTTAAGTAACTCATGGATGCACCTCAAATGGTCTCCACTCCATACTTTTGGTACTGTATGGACTTCTTTATAATAATCTTTCTACTTAAATTCCATATTTACCACTGTAATATTGATGGTCACCACAAGGCAACACAAAACCCAAAAAGATCTCCCCGATGCAATTTACTTTGGCTAAAAATGTTTGTGTTTAGAGGCCGCTGCGATCTCCTGCGTTTCCTTGTACACATGTCCATTCATCTCATATATCATGGCAAACAACCTTCTCCTATCTGGCACATTATCATTGCGGCATGTGATTTGTGAGCGGGACAGACACAGAGACAATAGAAGCCGGGGTCACTGGTAATTAAAGTGTGTCATCGGTGTCACCGGTCAGCAATGGGAGCGTGGTCGCAGCCAGAATGAAGTATTTAGATGGTTGACTGCCGCATCCCTCTAGTCCACTCACGGCTTATAAATATTAATTTAAAGACTACCAACAAGGACAGTAAACGGATTTCAGCATAAAACTTCCTGTCAGCTATGATTTATTCCCAATAAAAGGAGAGCTGAGCGCAGAGTGCCCGCTCCAGTAAATTTATGAGGAATAATGAAAGACTGCCATGCGGATGAAAAGGCTTCCACCATGACGGCTTGCTCCCCTCCATCACCTGGTGGACTCTAAGAAGAATACTCTATAAAGCCTTTTAGACCAGTCAGTAGAATGCTCCTTCAGCCGCTGAGAAACTATTTAGAATGCCATCTAAAACATGTTGGAGCCTCAACCACCTCAATATAGTTGACCAAGCTAGCTTCAAATAAAACCCTGTCTCAACTTTTCAAGTCTCAAAGGGTTATCCCTGGCACACAGGTAGTATCTCTGTTTTGCTTCGGTTGCCCTGCTAATGTTCGTTGTCTCTAGACAAAACAGAGGTTTACATCCAAAGAGTATTAAATAGTTGGATTGGTTTATGAGAAGGTCCCATGACAGTGTTTTGCTATAGATTTGGTCCTATCATAGCCCAGCATCTCTACATCTCTGTCAGTTGGGTTTATGAGAAGGCACCATAGGCTCCTTGTTTCAAACCTGACCTTCTAAATGTCATCTCCACTGTTTTTGGTGCCCAGCAGCTCAATGTTCTGGTGGAGTTGGGTGTCCAAAGGTTGCTTTGCTCTAGCCCTGGCCTTTCTTTAGTCTCCTCCGCATCTAAATACCAGCATCTCCATATTCTGGCACGGTGAGGTGTCGCTAGAGAGCAAAAAGGTTTACATGAAAATACTTTTTAGGATTTGGGGTTATATATATATATATATATATATATATATATGGCTGGAGTGTGCACATGTGTCCCGAGCAGTGGGCTGGAGTGGTCGCAAAGCCGCTTCCTTAACCACTAGGCTGTGGCTGCCTCTTACATTTTTGTTTACATGGTCAGGAGGCAGGGTAGACCATTAGCTTTGGTTAACTGGGACCACATTTTTCCGACAAAGGACTCATCACCATCTCACCAGCATGAGAACCATTGCTTTTCACTTGTTGTCTATGTTATTTTTTTCTGTTTTGATAGTGGCTTGCTTATAGTATTTTCCCATTTATACTGTTGTATGTAAAAGGTAAATTATTTTTTATGTGCAACAATCTATATCGCCCTGGGGAGGGATGCATATGAGCACTGTTTGTTGTGTTGGTCTGATTTAATTCATTTTTGACCGTTGATCTGCTTTAATGCTCTCTGTTCGATTGTGGTCTCGCAGTGACTGTTGGTGAAACTGATTGATTCAAATTGGATTGTTATAGTATTACTATTGATATCCCGGTGACCTGGTACCTGGTGGCAGCTTTGCCCCACATGGCGCTAACTAGACGACGCCTAGCATTGTGTGTGTGGTTTGATTAGATCAATTTGATCAGACAACCAACCAAAAAGTCTCATCGTCTTGGTCTGATCATCACAGAGAGGTTTACATACAAAGAAGCCTACATGTTCTGAAGGCAGGGCAGACCATTAAATTGGCCTAGCAGCTTGGCACAGTTGGAAAATAAAGGCCATTTTGGAGCTTCCTCTCCCAGCATCTCAGCCATGCTGCTGACAATGCACAGTAACAGGAAACCCGGCAGCACATCCAGTTTGCAGGTGGCCTGCAGATCCCTAAGCTGCCATTTTGTTTCTAAAATTATTACAGAAGGCGTTAGAAAAGGGTAAATGATTTTTCTTGTGCAGCAATCTATATTGCCCTGGGGAGGGATGCATATGAGCACTGTTTGTTGTGTTGGTAGGGTTTAAGTCATTTTTGACTGTTGGTCCGCTTTAACCTTGGTTTTAAACTTGGACCACCTTTTTAGGACAAAAGTTAATTGTCTACGTTGCCTCCTGACCATGTGCCAGGACTAGAGCAAGGGGGTCAATATTAGAGCTTAGTTTTTTCTACTTTGCCATGAACTTTGCAGGGGGGTCATGTATTAAAATGCGGCAGGGGTCTCCACAATATTGACCTGATTTCCCTAATGAGACGACTGAAAACAATTTCATGGAGTATCTAGTCCCCCCCTACAATATAGAAAATTAAAATACATAAGGATTATTTTTTCCCCAAGTTTGGCACACAAAGGAGTTTATATAAAAGAATGTCCATTGGCTATTTTACTATATACACGTCATACTAATTGTACTTACAAGTAAGCCTATTACTGGGTAAAATGAGATATGAGCCATACTTGGGAGAGACTTGTGTTAGGCTTATTATATTGGGCTCAAGTAGATAAAAAATACTCTTGTTTAAAGTGAAATTCCACTTTCAATGGCATTTTTAAAATTTTCCATCATCGTGTGGCACAAATATGTCAACAATGTCAATGTATCAACTTCTCTGTTCTTTTTTTTCTTTTTTTTCTGGTTTGCAACTCTGTGTTATAAAATAAAACTGTTTTCTGTAGCAACTATGGGGTTATTCATCAAGGGCTAGCGCCAGGTAGTGCCCCGTAGCGGCAGGCAGCGTCTGATGAAAGCCGGGCGCTGTACGCAATACCACATTTATGAAAGTGAATCTGGTGAGCGCCTCTAACAGCGTCATGTAGCATCACATGTATTATTACAGGAGGCTCAAGATATAGCGCCGGCGCTCTAGCTTCCAGAGCGCCAGGTATTACCTTTTGCTCTCCCATACATTTCAATGGTGTTTCATCTGCTTGCAGACATTTCAATGTCTACAGCACGTTTGATATTTTTTATTTTTTTGCTTCAATCGTGTGACCTCTCCTAGCTGCAAACAAACATTTTTAGAAACTTTTTTGACTTTTTATATTTTTATGTAGAATTATAATTACAGGTCTGGCACTAAAGTGTTACTGTCCCAGTGTTAAAACAATGTCATTCCATGTGTTTTCGCATTGTTACTGGTGGATATGTGTATAAAAAACAGACTTTAATCACACAGCGTCTGGCGCTCTGTGCTACAGCACCCAGCTTTAGAGCGCCGACGCTGTGTGTGTCCTTTTTTGATAAGTATGATGTGGAGCGCCAAGAGTCGGTTGCACTGAGCTGGCGCTACCTTTCGCTTGCTGCAGTGCTGTACTGGTGTTAGAGCGCCCAACATACATCATTGCCAGACAGGTTACTACAGTGACTGAGATGCTCTGTTACAGCGGCTACTAGCAGTCGCTCTAAGCACCGCTATACAGACACTTATCTGCCAATACCTGGCGTTAGTAATGAATAAGCCTCAATGTGTTTATATTAGCAACACACACCAAAGTGGTCCCTTGGAGACTTGTTGACTCTGGCTTGCTAATCATCTGACCACAGGTTTAACCCCATGTGCTCTAATTCATACTCTGTAGATAAGGGGAATCACAGTTTCGTGTTACAAGGGTTACTGGCAGTGTTCACAACTGGGGAGGTAATAACTGCTGTATCATTTATCCAAAGCTGCTGATTAGCTCACCTGTTAAGGTGGAGGGATGCTGGGGCTTGTAGTCCTTGGTTTTTACTCAAGGCCAGCAATGCCGCTCCTACTTTAGGATCACAGACACATAGGAATATAAGAAACTTGGAAACAGCATGCTGATAAGTACATTTACAGGTCTGGGGGCACAATGCTAATGTTTGACATTGCAGAAGAGGAAAACAATAAGGCAGAACACAAAAAAATGCCAAAACAGAGTTTCCCTTTAAGGGTAGAGGGCAAAAAAATAAATGTATTTTCATGGCACATACAGACCAAGAAATGCAAAATTTACTCAGGACTCCTGGCAGTAGGCAGAGCCATACACATAATTTCTGTATGTCTCTTGGGCTATCACCCAAACTCCCACCCAATGACTGGGGTGAGCTAAGAAAACTACACAAGGGCCTCGATTCACTAAACTTCTCTAAAAATGTATCATGAAAGTTAGGACTGTTTCTTTAAAATAAGGTGTGACGCATTAAAGGGAGGGGTCTGATTTGCACCTAAAACCTGTATATAGGTGTGTGTATATACTCATATATGTAGCTGAGCACCCAGGAGTATTACCTGGTGGGTCCAGTAGGGGGCATGGCACAGATGGGCTGTGGCTTCTGCATTCGCCGGATGCTGAAGTAGTAAACATAAGGATGTGATTGCTGCAGGAACATTGAGGGCCATTGTTTGACTTTCTGGGTGCTCCTGAGCTGCTGCATCTAGGCACCCATTCCCTGCCCTGCTTAAAGTGGACCAAAATCCACAGAGATCAGCCCAGGAATCTTATAGACTCCCTCCCCTGGGGCATTCAAAGCAGTGCAGTAAGCAGTGGCCCTATCTCCGCTATCCCTCTAGCAGGGAGCGTGTCTGTGCCAGGCATTTGTGAATGGCCAGCGCGGGCACACTCCCTGTTAGTGGTGGAAGCGGCCACCAGTGCACTCGGATCCGCTTGCCTTAGACAAAGGCTTAGACGAACTGACATGAGCGGATCCAAGCGCGCTGATTAGATGAGAGGCTGCGCATGCCTCGTAGGACTGAGGAAGGGTGAGTGTGATCGGACAACCGGGGGGCTTTTCACACAATAATCATCACTAAGGTAAGAATATTGGGTGTTTTGGGGGGTTATGTGTGGGGGGGCTCCAGCATTCTGAATGCCCCCAGCCTGTTTTGTTGCAGCTGTGCCAACACCCACAGCCGCACAGGTGTTGGTCCGCTTTAAAGAGGAGCTTCGTGGGGGCCCTGTAGTCTAAAAGAATCCGAGTTCCTGTTCTTGGGGCTTCCCAAATCCCCCCAAAAAACCCAGATGCCCAGATCTACCCAATTCATGATGTCACTGCACAGGGGAACAACACACGGGAAGGTGAGATTCTCCTCTTTAAGCAACCTCTAATATTAATAGCAGCCATAGTGATCTCAAGAGTGTGATAAAAAGCAGCCTCACCAGGCCTGCAGTGGGTCCATGCTCTCCGGTGCTCCCCTGCCTGTAAAGTTCTTTCTTCTTTGAATCAAGCCTTATTTGATTTCAGGCCCTATTTTGAAATAAAACATTTAGGCCCTTATTTAACAAGGGATAGCGACAGGTAGCGACTGGTGAGCGGCCGGTAATGACGGGCACCGCCACGAGAAAGCCGGCTCCCCACCACAATCACACATTTATCAAGGCTATCCTGCTTAGCGACTGAGATAGCACCATATAGCGACACATTCGTCATTATTCCAGCCTCAGCCCACAGCGCCAGCGTCCGACCTTGAACAGCGACAGGTATGACCTCTCGCTACCTAGCGCTCTCCAATGCATTTCAATGGAACAATCTTTAAATATTCATAATTAATTGTTATTGTTTTTTTTTTTTATGTGAAAAATTCTGTGACCACTTCTGCCATTTTAGATAATTTTTTTAAGGTAAAAAAAATAAAAAAATAAAAATGTACAGAATTGATATTACAGGTCTGACATTAATGTATTCATATTACTAAATTTTTTTAAAAACTTTTTTTTTTTGGTTTCCAAAAATATGGTTGTTTGGGGGTTAAAAAACTACTTTTAACCCATCGCCGCCAGCGCTCGGGGGTTTAAACATGCATTTTACAGCGCGAGAATTTTTTGAGCTTGATTTGTTAATGAATATGGTGGGAGCCGGTCGCTCTGACCAGTCGCTATCATGCGCTCCCATACAGCGCGGAACCTGTCAAATAGCGACTTCTCACCCAATATTCAACATTACGGCAAACCGACTGAGTCGCTATCAACTACCGAACAACGGCCAAGCACAGCGACTACTAGCGGGCGCTCTGAAAATGCCGCTACAGTCGCTCAACTGTCGCTACCTGCCGCTGTTAATGAATCGGCCTCTAAGTGGCCCTTATTTTCATGGGATATTTTAAGGAAAGTTTATGGAATCAAGGTGTTGATCTGTTCTGTATAGGGGAATTTATTTCTTTTCTAATTTATTTGGCATAAGTAGCTTCTAAATGGTTTCTAGGGCTTGGTAGAAAAGTTTTTTTTCGAAGTCAACCATGTTTTCCATTCTCTATGATTCCATTCTCTGACGAAAGGCCCTAAACAAGAAGAATTTCTTCAACTCAGAGGCAGAGAAATGTCTTCTGTAAAAGGAACAAATGAGAAATCAGTAAAACCTGGCTAAATTTATGGGATTTATGTGCTGCTGACCAGTCGATATAAAGTTCTCGTCCCCGGGGCCCCACTAGCGCTTCCTGGCCTGCTCGTCAGTAAATGCGGAGCTCTCGGAAGCTAACAAGCAGTTGCGTATCACTAATCCCAGAGCAGCTTTACAACACCCAGGAAGCTCGGTAATCTTTAAATTCCCTCACTGTTAACATCTGCTGAAACATTATTGGTCCCAGCATAGCCAAGCTGCTCTGAAATTACGTTGAACAAAGTAGTTAACACCAGTGGGATCATTCGGGGAGCAGCCATGTTTAAAAATGTTTTATCTGCGCTAAATGTCTCTAAAACAGAGCATCGCGCCTTAATGTTCTTTTTTTTTCCGGGATCCAATTTAAATGCAACCGGCTCTTTAGACAATTTAAGAATCATTTATCTGCTGCTTGGAGATAAATATGCGTTATGTGTTACTTTTCAATGTCACTGTTTGGTTTCATTTGCAGCCAAATGTTTGTTTTAATAGGCAACCGTCAGTGCCAATTCTTCCCGCGAATGTGTCAAGCGGGACTCGGCAATGGCCTTTTGTGATATCATTTTTTTCTTTTTCTCTTTTATGGCGGGAAGAAAACAGCCGCCCCTTAGCGTGGCTTCATATACTGATGCTGGATTCCTATTATTGAGACATTTTTTGCGCCACGATACTTCCTATAAGGATTCTGTACCACAGCCGACTCACTTCCTGGCATATACAATCACAGGGGGATAAAGAAAGTCTAAAAAAGTCTATTGCAAGAAAATAGTAAATACTCGTTGCCTTTTATATGAAAAAAACTAGTGTACACCTTTTTATTAATAGTAACTATATTATCTGATTATTTGTCTCGGATTTATTAAGTACATAAAACCTAAAATGTAACCCTTTTACTCTAATGCCTTCTTTCTACTTATTTGAGCCCTACATCTCACCAACTAAACAAACCTCAGATGATTTTTTCTATTCTTTACACTAGTTTGACCTAAACGTGCTCCTAGTACTGTGTTAAAAATAGATACAAGATGGGTACTTGGAGTCTAGAGATACAAAATGGCTACTTGGAAACATCTTGCCCTTTAATTTTCCTGTTGTTTATGAGAGTTTTCTAAAAACATGTTTTTAACGTTATACACAACAACATGGATCCAGTTGCAAAACCACTATTTTGTCTCAATGATTCTTTGCAGGTTCACATCACTAGACATGAAGTCTTCTGGTCTGGTAATATTTCATTGGATTCTAGCAAGTTTTGGAAAGTGATAGAAGCTTTTTTGCTGGTGAGGGATGGTCACCTCTGCTCAGCAAAGAGGATAGAAGCCCGGAGACCATCAATGGAAGGCAGACGCCTGGCGCAAGTTTGTGGGGCGCTGTCTTGCTGTAGAATTCCTACAGGGCCCTCTGTCCAGAGGAGGAGCTAGGCTTTCTGGCAAAGTCTTTGGTGGCAGCTTTACTTGCAGCGAGACCCTGGTTCCCTGCAATCAGAATTCTGCCTAAATGTGATAGTGAGTACTCAATCTTTGATTATATTAAAGTTGTATTAGATGTCATGACAGAGTATTAGAGTAAATAACCTTTGATTGTATTAAATTAAACAGTATACTTCAAATCACCTATCGCATATAATTCAATTAAGTGTTCATTATTCAACTGTTATTCAATTTGTTTTCAATAAAGTTTCTTTAAAGCTATAATCAAGACTGCAAATATATTTTCTTCAGTTGGCAAAACAGGTACAAGGTCAAAAAATAATTTAGGTTCCTTGACACTTTAATAAACCTTGCGTTAAAATGCCCTTGCAAAGCCAAAATGCACAACTGCAAGAAGCAGTGGCCAATGGGGTTGTTCAGGTGGTCATGTAAGTGGAAAGAGCGGGTTAGGGTAGTGGATTCCCCACTTTTGGACCATCAGCCGAAGGGTTTAACTTTTACATACCTTAGGATTGGAACAATTAGTACTAAAAAACTAGTAAGTCAAAGTGCAGTGCATCGCAATGTGCCTTCTAGCCCAGTGAACCCCATTGGTCTCCAGCAGTAAACATGGAGCCCAAGAGTGGCACAGGAGTATGGATCTCAAATCAGGATGCCCATAGGGTAGGGGTGAAAAAAGATCTACTGCCGATTTTTAATGGCTGCTTGATCTGTTTTGAAGGGACAATACAAACAACTTAAACAACATAAGAGATACTAATCTTTTGACCCCCAAAGCTGGTTGGTCCTACTCTGGTGGTAAGAAACCTACTGGATGGCATCCCACTATCCAGGCTTAATGTCCAGTTCCTCGAGACCTGACACCCACTCTCCATTGGCACGGGCTCCTTTGTAATGTTAATTAGCAACACTGGCAATGATTTTGGTATGCTATTGATATGATGAAAAGAGAAAATCTCCGCAGACAGAATTGAAGTCTGTTGACGTCTGCTCTCTGGTGGGGGGAGGGTGGAAGTTTAGCCTATTGTGGCAAAATTTAAAAATGTGTTGAGCTGTTCCAGCAGCAGCTAAGGAGTTCAGCAGGACATGTTTTAGATTTCAGATTGATCCGCAGGCAAAGCATTGACTATTGTCTTTAAAGGGACTGTCCGGGCCAAAGATAGATATTCACCTATAGTTTTGCGCAGTGGATTGTCCTATGACGGTAATTTGAAACTTACCTCCACAAAAAATCCAGACCATGCCACCCCCACTCGCCATCCCCTCATGTCAGTCATGGTGTGGGGAACGTGACGTGACGTAGTGTGATGGTGGCTGATCACGGAGACAAGATTGCTGATGCTGGAAAGTTTCAGAACACCAGTATCAGCTGCGAGGGGATATAGTGAGTATCTCTGGTTTGTTGTTTTTGCCTGGACACAGACTTCCAAGGGCTTAATCTGGTTTCACAAAGGCATTTCTGTGTATACAGCCATGCCATTCTCTGTATAAAGCTGTGCCTTACCTGTGACCCGGCCATTTGTAGATTCACCCCTCTGTGACCTGTTGTGCACCCACTGTAACCTGCTGTGACCCGTACCCAATGATACCCACTGTGGTCTGCCATACCCGCTGTGATGTGCTGGGTCTGCAGAATGGGGGGGTGACCTCTTTTGCCACTGCGATCCCACTGTATCATTGGACCTTCCATCATGTAACGTGCCCTGGCTTTCCATTGGTCTAGCTGAAAAACCTCTGAACAGGAATTCCCAGGGGCCAGATATCACAAAACAGGTGTCGCTTGCAACTTCTCCGGGTAACTCTGGCATCTTCATACTGACCAATGGCGGAGAAAATTGATTCTATCCCCAGTTAAGGAGGCTTTGCATGGTGGTGTCCACTAAGCCTGGTTTACGCCCCTAACACGTCTGCATTATTTAATGCATGCCCTGCGTTGGCACGTCCCTTTCATTACAATGAATAGAATGAGCAGGTTGGGGGGCATACATTTTTTTGCTGGACTCTGTCTGGCACTGGAGAATGGAATCGCTTGTTCTCCAACATCAGTACGTTTGAAGAAACCAGAGCTGCAGCGATGTCAGTATAGACTTTTTTGTGTCTAGACAGGGACTTTAAAGCAGAAAAAAACCCAGAGTGGCTGGCCCTGAGGAATTCCCCACCGTGTGAACCCCCCACCCCTTTCCCTGGTCACCCAAAAATGCACCTTTTCCGGAGGCTCCCTCAGCAATGTATACAATTGCGGCCATATCCCCACCATGTCTTGGCTGAGGTGCGCTCCTGCGGCCAGCTGGGGGTGGGAGCAAGCCCACGTCTACAAGGAACTGGGGATGCAGCCGCTCCCACTCACGATTGTAGAGTGCTGGTCTAAACAGAGCCGTATTGCCGAACATTAGAATGCACGGAATATGGATGAGAGCCCGCACATGCACCGCATCACTGGGGAAAGGTGAGATTTTACTGGGGATCTGGAGGACTTTAAACAGCGAGCAGCCCAAATCAGAATGTCTCCTTGGCAAGGAACAAACCCTTTAAAGTGTACCAAAACCCATAGAGATCAACCCAGGAAGCTTTAAGATCCCCGGGCCGATCGATTCCCTCCCCCGGGGCATCTAAAATCAGGATGCCCTGTTGTGTTGCCCATAAACTCACCTTATTTTCCGGTTCAATGGCGCATGCGCGAGCCGCCGCCGCATCCCTACTATCCCTCTAGCAAAGCGCATCCTCGGGCCAGGCATTTGTGAATGGCCGGCGTGGGCCACAGAAGAGGAGAGTTTGTTCGGTCAATCTGGGGGGTTTCACAAAGTGGAGCACCCCCGATCCGGGTGCCCCAGTGGCAAGGACCAAAACTAGTTTTGACCCACTTTAAGCTTTAAGGATAGCTCTAAAGATTCCAAGGGAGCATCCCCTCCTGCTGCTACCACCTGCTGTCTGTGCTGAGTAACAGCTCATTAATATTTCACTTCACTTTGCATGAATCATTCAATATCAGCACAATCCAGATACTAAACTATTCACTAATATAACTTATATTCACTTATATAACTATAAGACATTTCTCTCTGGGGAGGGCACAGCTCAAAGTCAGGCCGTGCTCTCAGTTCTTCCCGGGTGACTAATTACTCTGTTCGGGACACTTGGTAAGGTGGCTAAAAAAGCCAGGTGACTCCCATGAAAACCAGATTGACATGCCTGCTCATGTGCCAAGTAGATTCATACGGAGATCACATCTCATATCATCTCGTACAAGGCAAACGTTAAGAACCACCAACTTGGCAAAGCCATTAACCCTGATTCTCATGGTTATGTTATAATTACTAGGTGCCATGTTGTCTGCAGTGGGTGCCAAGCTCGGCTCTGCTTTACCATTGCTGTTTTTTCTCTGTGCATTGTCTAAACCACCCTCCAACCTCTGCCAGAGGCCATGAGAGGCTATTTATTATCTGCCTGTTGAAAGTAAAAGGCTCTTACATTTTAATGAGCACTAAACAGGCATGAGGAAATATTGTTCATTAGCTGTAATCGCTGGAATTGCTGGAGCGCACTTCCTTCAGAGGCTTCTTTACATGGCTCAGTCAAGGAAAGCAGTTTGTATGGTAATTAAGAGACCCGTTTCTCTGTCAACATCTGCACGGCTATTAATAATGTGGAAGGTAAAGCTTGCGGCTCCCAAGGAAGCAGAGTTTAGGGGGAATCCAGAAGATTTGGTAGTTTTGGTTATATTTAGGAAGTATAGAGTAGTGATGATTTTGGTTAGAGGTGTGTTTAAATATAGACAGATGAATAGATAGATAGATAGATAGATAGATAGATAGATAGATAGATAGATAGATAGATTTGTTTGACTTGGGGCACTGAATAATTAAGGACTTTCACACCAGACTTGTAAATAACGCCTTGAAATTGGAAGACGACGAGTTAAGATGGCACAGGAAGATCTTCCTAGGGACCGCCTTGCCGCTCCTCACGCGTTGTTCCTGAGAGACCTTTGTTCTTTGATCTGGATTCTTCATTGCTGACTTTTACCGGGACTTGATTTTTTGTTACCGTTGTCTAAATATTGGATTATATCTGCATGTCATCTGTCCAAGATCTTTGCTGCAGACTCTGAACCTATGCTGCTAGCTTACGACTCTTGCTTACGGACTTAACTACTTTTGCTTACTTCCTGCCCTCGTCCTCAGCCTCGTTTGATCATTCTCCTGACCCCTAGCTACTGCCAGGCCATCTGGACCAGGGGATCACCGTTTGCCTACCCAGACCCACCATTTCCCAGGGCATGGCTCACACAGTCCAGCCTATCCTCCCTAGTGAAGCCCCAGGGTTGTGGGGGACTTTAGTGAAAACCTAAGTCTTTGGACATCTGGGTCAAGTCTTAAACTCTAGGAAGTTATCTAAGGTGCCCACCTTGCTAACAGTGAGACCCTGGTCCCCTGCAGTCAGAACTCAACCCCCACTTTGATAACTATAGATCTCTTTATAGTACCATTTAGATGAGTTAGTGATCCTTCACTGAGCTATGGAAATGGAGCCATATTAGCAATTAGCATAAGAAACCCTCCATCCAGATAGATCCTTAGTATAATGCCTTCAAAATACAATAGTTCTGGCCACCACATTGTGTGAACTGCTATAGGGGTTCTGTGTACCTATTACCAGTTTAAAATCTGTCTTGCTTCATCTCTCTGCTGCCAAGCAGTGTTTTCTCTGCAGGTTTGCTGGGTCGGGGACTCTTCCTGGTCAGGCAGCCACTAGTCTTCTGCTGGTCCCCCCTCCTCGACATCCCAGCAACTTGATGCATGGCAATAGGCAGGAAGGCTTTTATACCCCAGAGAAGGAGCCTCCGTGGAATCCCCCCTTGTGACTAATAACATCACTGGAGGGGAGGGATATGAAGAAAGATACCCCAGAAATCGTTATCTAAGTTCTATATATTTTAGATATTAATCATTTCTAAATTAGGAAAGGTCAGATATACGTATGCTATTATTACAGATTGCCAATTATTGACACAATTAGCTAGACAGGACAGGAGCGAACTATAATATATATATATATATATATAATGTAGTTACAGTAGAGGGTTATTCTTTGAAACAGTAGATCACAAAGGTTCCAAGGAAATATAGTGCCGGACAGGGACTGGATAAGCGTCCTCAAGATTTCTTGAAGGACCAGCACAGAGGAAGGTTTTGAGACTGCAAAATTTATAGAAAAATGTGATTTGTGTAGAGTGACCGCTAGAAGACGCTGTAAGCGGGTATCGGGCGCTGTAACAGAGCGCTTAAGTCGCTGTAGTAACCTGGCCGGCATTGATGAATGTGATGTATGTTGGGCGCTCTAACACCAGTACAGCGCTGCAGCGAGAGGTAGAGCCAGCTCAGTGCGACCGACTCTCAGCGCTCCACCCCATACTTATCAAAAAAGGACACACACACACAGCGTTGGCGCTCTATCTGGTAGATATAGCATAGAGCACCATACGCTGTGTGATTAAAGTCTGTTTTTGAACACATATCCACCAGTAACAAAGCGAAAACACATGGAATGACATTGTTTTAACACTGTGACATTAACAATTTAGTGCCAGACCTGTAATGACAATTCTGCATAAAAAATTCAAAAAGTTTCTAAAAGTGTTTGTGTGCAGCCAGGAGTGGTCACACAATGATTGGAGCAAAAAAACAAAAATGTCAAATATGCTGTTTAAACACAACCAAATGAACGGCCATTGAAATGTATGGGAGAGCGACAGTGAGGGAAAGGTAATACCTGGCGCTCTGGAAGCTAGAGCGCCGGTGCTATACGCTGAGCTGCCTGTAATAATACATGTGACGCTACATGGCGATGTTAGAGTCACTCACCAGATTCGCTTTCATAAATGTGGTTTTGCGTACATCGCCCGGCGTTCAACAGACGCTGCCTGCCGCTACGAAGCACTACCTGGCGCTATCCCTTCTTAAATAACCCCCCTTAATGTTCGTGTAGCGCCCACACATGTGATCAGTGGTCCTAATATGGAAATTGGACATCCCACATTGTCCCTGCGGTTAATAACCAACAATTGTTTGACAATGGTCTTAGGTGCCCCCTTTGCATTCTGCTCCGCATGCTGTTGTCTTTTGTTTCCTGGAAGCTCCTCTAAAGCTGCCTAAATAATTCCATCCACAATATGAAATATGAATAATCTATGCATAGCTGATGCCTCGGCGTGGCCCCTCTTGTAATAAACATGGCCTCTCTGATAGAGCAAAACCTGACTTTAGTGTTGGGCGCTCATCATCATATTCATGAGCCCGTCCAATCAGCAGTCAAAAGTGAAATAAATTGTGCTTAAAATAACAATTTAGCCGCAATCCAATATTTACCAAATGGCAAACTTTAGAGTTGAACCATCACACTCAATTTTCAGCAAATTATCCAATAGCATATTTGTCACATTTAATTGTCGGTTATGGCGGGGAGGCGGCCGCAAAGAAGCAAACACGAATATCCGAAGAGAGCGCGGCTTGGGAGATTTTCCTGTTTTATTGTTAAATGTGATATATTAGCATTATTATTATTATTATTATTAGGAAGAGAGCTCGGGTTGAGAGATTTTCCTGTTTTATTGTTAAATGTGATATATTAGCATTATAATTATTATTATTATTATTAGGAAGAGAGCACGGCTTGGGAGATTTTCCTGTTTTATTGTTAAATGTGACATATTAGCAATATTATTATTATTATTATTAGGAAGAGAGCTCGGGTTGAGAGATTTTCCTGTTTTATTGTTAAATGTGATATATTAGCATTATAATTATTATTATTATTATTAGGAAGAGAGCACGGCTTGGGAGATTTTCCTGTTTTATTGTTAAATGGGATATATTAGCATTATTATTATTATTATTATTATTAGGAAGAGAGCTCGGGTTGAGAGATTTTCCTGTTTTATTGTTAAATGTGATATATTAGCATTATAATTATTATTATTATTATTAGGAAGAGAGCACGGCTTGGGAGATTTTCCTGTTTTATTGTTAAATGTGACATATTAGCATTATTATTATTAGGAAGAGAGCTCGGGTTGAGAGATTTTCCAGTTTTATTGTTAAATGTGACATATTAGCATTATTCTTCTTATTATTATTATTAAGAAGAGAGCACGGCTTGGGAGATTTTCCTGTTTTATTGTTAAATGTGACATATTAGCATTATTCTTCTTATTATTATTATTAGAAAGAGAGCACGGCTTGGGAGATTTCCTGTTTTATTGTTAAATGTGATATATTAGCATTATTATTATTATTATTATTATTAATGTTTATTTATATAGCGCCATCATCTCTTGTAGCGCTTTACAAGGTATGATTACAGACAGGGTAAAACATATAGTACAGGGAAGTGTAGTGAAGTGTTGTGAGCACATTAAATAGTAATTATTATTACTTTTTTAAAATTCATTTACCATTGAAAATTATTCTTACTATTTTATTACTACAATTGACTGGTTCCGGGTCTAGGCCAATCCCGGTGAATTATACAGCTTTTGATCATGACCACACCTTAAATATATTCAATTGTTTTATTCAAATATATATAAAAAAATTATCATACATTAAAATTCATCTCTCAATCGTGTCTATTTCATGATATTGTAAATTGATTATACATCTGTGCTTATCATATTACGCACAACAATTATTCAATACATATCCCTACTGCTTCCTTGAAGTCTGAATAATCAGCTTTTCTTTTCTCCATATCAATTTCACTATTGGGCAAACATGTTTCACCAAACTACTTGGCTTTAACAATGCCCTTTATTAAAAACAAAGGAAGCAACAGTGTATATATTAATTCATTATTACTCAAAACAAGCATCCATTTGTATCATTACTCAAAAATATTACTTCCATTATATCATTTTCGGTAACATATTTGTACCTTAACGGAAATTCCTGGCTACACAGTATAGATCTTGTTTATATATACATCATCATTCACGTTGTTGCCCTGTGAGACATGGTCCAAGTGTCATAAAATAGGAGAATCACATTGATGGCCCTTTGAGATAGCCCTTTAAGAGAGGAAAGTTCCAATCAGTCCAGATCTTTAAAGTTATTATTGTCAGGCCACTACACTATTATTTGCAGGTTATACCTTTCTCAATTCTTTTATATATTCAGGCCGCTGTATAGTACCATCTCCATTTTCCATAGGCTATACTGCCATAGGTGCTGGAATAAATATAAGTAGTATATTTCAATGGGAGGTGGAATGGATCAATGCGGAATGTACATTGAAATACTAGATTGCCACTACTTATGTAGTATAAGGGAAACATAGGTTGTTTTAAAGCAAATCAATCATAAAAGTTTCGTTTCTGTACCTTTAAGGGTGCATTCCCAAAAATCCTTTGTGCAGCTGTGGCGTACTCAAACCCCCCCCCCCCCCCGGGGGAAGTGAGCCCCTGAGTTTCTTTATGGACACCGTCCTCCTCTATATGCTATGCTCGTCCGTCTAGGGGTGATTTACCGCCACTCCGGCGGCGTTTTAAATGCGGTCCGGGGGCCGGAGCGCACGGCTCCACGGGCATCCGCCGGAAATGACGTTGTGCGCTCCAGACCCCGGAACGCAAGTACACGTCCACCCAGCTTCCTCCGGATGTGACGTTCCGCGCCACCGGATCCACTGCGGGAGGATATGGAACTTCAAGTTCCAAATGACTCCATTTTGTTGGAGCCTCCCCTCCGCAGTTTAGCCATGCCCCCACTCATGACTCCATTGTACTGAGGCCCATCTTTTATACTTTGCCTTCTCTATACTCCCTGGGTGTATGATCCATTATATCATGCATATACATATATTTAGTTCTTAGTATGCATGTATGTATTTTACCCCTTCTATGTATTAATCCCCATTCATATTGTGGGCTTTTGTATCGTTGTTTTTATTCCACATTGGGCATTCCTCATTTGCAAAGTATGGCATGGCTTATTGGAAGCTGCTTCAATATTGCGTTAGATATAGCCTATTTTTAATTTGATCTAATAAACTATTATATCTTTTACATTTCACCTAATTATATCCCCATTCTTACAGTAGTAATGGCTGACTATTGTTCTCTATATTTTTCAATATTTTTTAGTTTTTCACGGGTCTCATAGTGATTTTCCCAGACACTCGTCCAGATCTCTCAGGGTTTACAATTGCTATATACATTTGAATACAGATATACACCATGGTTTGATATTTTTCTCTCTGGCTATCCTTTTAATGGCCTTAATCATTTTGGGTTATGAATATTCATTTGTATAGTTTATTACTTGTAAGTGATGATGGGTCTACAGGAATGGGGCAAAACTGAGAGTGTCATTCAGTCCCGGAAACCGGGATGCCCCAAACCTGTAGATCCAACGTGTTTCTGCCTGCAAAGTCATTTTTTGGATATTTCCCCCTCGTTGTGGGGTATGTATTCGATCCAGTCCCTAAAATTTCAGGGAGCTAGGATCCTTATTATGTAATAATGTAAAATGGCGACCTACCGGTGTTTTTTGATTGCCTATTTTGATATTATATTGATGTTCATATATTCGTCGTCTCAACTGGCGGTTTGTTTTGCCAATGTAGAAGCGTCCACAGTCACATGTCAGGATATAGATTACGTCAGTCGTTGAGCAGTTGATATAGTGTTTCATTGTATAGCTTCCCTTATCCTGTATTGTAACTGTGGTACCAGTTTTTATATAACGCCACATATTACAGCCCCCACAACGATAGGTACCCTTTTGTTTACAGCATTGTTCTTTTCTGTTCATGTTATAATGACTGTGTACTAGCCGATCCTTCAGGTTAGGGGATCTCCTAAAAATTATCCTAGGTTCCTTCGGTATGAAGGATTTCAAATCTGTGTCATTCAAAAGGATCGGCCAGTGTTTCTTGACTATTTGGCGTATATGTCTATGTGACTCAGTATAAGTCAAAATAAGGGCTGGGCCTTGTAAGTTTCTCTCACGCTTTGATCTGTACAATAAGGTTGACCTGTCTAGCTTTTTAGCTTTATGGAATGCTTGTTTCAGGATTGATTGTTCGTATCCCCTCTCCGCTAATCTACTCCTAATTAAATTAGCCTCTCTTTCAAATGATTCTAGGGTGCTGCAATTGCGGCGTGCCCTGATATATTCCCCGTATGGGATGCTTTTCAGTAAATGTGTGGGATGAGAGCTCGATGCTCTTAACATTGTGTTAGCTGCCGTCTCTTTTCGATACAGTGTGGTAATAATATGCCCATCTTTTTCTTTTAAGATTGTTATGTCCAAAAATGTCACTTGATGTTGACTATATTCACATGTGAGTTTAAGATTTAGATCATTGTGGTTTAACCGAGCAATAAAATCATGACCCAAATGACCAGGATGTCATCAATGTACCTGTGCCATGCCGCAACATGGCACAGGTACCTGGCCATTTGGTCCTCTGCCCACAAACTCCTTTCCCACCATCCCAGATACAGGTTCGCGAACGATGGGGCACAGGTTGTCCCCATCGCCATCCCCTGTATCTGGTGGTAGAGTTAGTTTTTGAAAAGGAATGTATTGTGGGAGAGGACAAAATTGAGGAGCCAAAGCAGGAAGAGGTTATGATTATGCTCTTCGATGTCCAGTTCATTTAAGAAGGTTTCTACCGCCTTAAGCCCCTTGTTATGTGGGATACTGGAGTACAGGGCCTCCACGTCCAGAGTCACCAGAAACGCTTCAGGACCCACCCATAGATCGTCAAGGACGCGGACAATATGGCCCGTGTCCTTGACATATGAAGGCAGGCCCGTCACCAGGGGCCGCAGGTGCTGGTCCACATACCGACTGGCATTCTCTGTGAGAGCCCCCATGCCCGATACGATGGGTCGTCCCGGGGGAGACTTATGCACCTTCGGTAGTGCATAAAACGTTGGAATCCTTGGGCATGGGGACTCCAAGAAGCCTGCGGTGTGGGCATCCACTACTCCCTGGTCACGGGCCTGCTGGATGATCTGATGGTACTCCTGTGCGTCCCTGGTGAGTCTGGACATGGAGGCCCGTGCATACCAGTCCTTGTTTCTAAGGATGCGCATACACATTGCCTCGTATGGGTCAATCGACATAACTACTATATTACCCCCCTTATCGGCTGGTTTTATAACCAATTGAGGGTTGGATTCCAATTCTTCTAGGGCTTTCAATAATCTGCTATTTAGATTCGATTGCTGTTTAGGTTTTTTAGATAGTTGTTCTACCTCTGCGGTAACTAAATCCGTGAAAGTGGCTACTTGATGGTTAATCCCCATAGATGGGTAGTAAGTGGACGTTTTTTTGAATTTCTTCATTTTAGTAGTTCCCACAGCTTGACCTGCCACCTCCATTGCTAATTCCTCAATGTCTTTTTCTAGTTGTTGCTCTGAGGGGGGGGTGTCATATTTTAAATTCTCTCCCTCCTTGGGCATAAATTGGAATTTGCATAATACTTTACGTGCAAAAAGATGGATATCCTTCACTGTCTCAAATGTATCAAGATTTTTTGAGGGGCAGTAATTTAGTCCTAATTTTAACAATTCATACTGATCCTCTGTTAGATCATATGAGGATAGATTAATTACATCTTTCTTTGTTTCCATATCAGTTATATTCCCCTCCATTATCTGGGTTGGGGCTCGGGAAATAGAGTGAGTCTTTTGGATCTTTGTGTTGGACCTGGATATTCGCCTACGGGCGGCTTTCCTCCGTGCGTTTCTGCACGAGTTCCACCATTTCCTAAAAAATCCCGTCTTGGATTCAATTGATCAGTTAAATCCTCTTTCGGCATATTTCTATCTTCTATTTTGCGTTTCGCCACATTCTTTTGTTCTTCCTCCTTGTTTTGCAACGAGATCCTAGGTTTCCTATCTCTTTCAGCGAATGGTTTAAATCTCCGCTGTGAGCCCCAATTATCCATGTCATGGGATATTGTTCTTTCTCTAGAGGAGGAGGTGTCTGAGGAGTTAGAAAAACGTCCCGGACGATCTCTCCTTCCCCTATTCTGTACTTGTTGCTCTGGCCATATATATGCTTCTTTTTGTTTATATGCTAATTTGTCCCTAAAAAGTTTTTTCTCCTTGATTTGTATTATGTCTTTATTTAGTTTTTCTATTGACTCTTGAATATTAAGATCTCGTTGATGAAATTTATCATCTTTATATTTGTCATCAAAGGAACTGATTACCATTTTGATTTGATCAGTTAGGGTGTTTAGCTGTTTAGTGTGAAGAGTTATTAGAAGTTTGATTAATTGGAGTGAGCAATCCTGTAGCGTTGCCTCCCTGCATTGTTTGAAGGTTTCATCCGGTGAGGCCACTTGTGGAAATAAGCGGATTCTTAGTCCTTTTGGGACTAATCCTTTGTCAAGGTATTCTTGTAGGTAGTTTATATCCCACCATAGTTTTGATTTTTTGGCCAGAAGTTTGTATAATTTATTGAACGAGAATTGAATCAATTCTTGCTGTTCAATATGATCTTTATTGGTAAGTTTACATTGCGTTAGCCTAGAGACCATATCATCCCAATTCTGCATTCCCAATTGCGTCATAATTGGTTTTTAGATGCTTATTTAACAATGTAAAAAAATGCAAATCTACCCCTCGGTAACGGTTTTTATAGTAGCTAATTATTTCCTTAAGGTCGGGGGTTCACACTTAGGGTTTGAGCCCTATGCCTAAGCAAAAATTTTTACCATGGGGAGTGGCCTAAATCTGCCTCTCCAATAGTGTGACCCTACCACTTTTTTTGTTATTCTTTTGTGGGTTTTATGGGTTGGTACATGGTCAAGCCTATCTACAATTGACTGGTTCCGGGTCTAGGCCAATCCCGGTGAATTATACAGCTTTTGATCATGACCACACCTTAAATATATTCAATAGTTTTATTTAAAATGCCGCCGGAGTGGCGGAAAATCACATAGCATATAGAGGAGGACGGTGTCCATAAAGAAACTCAGGGGCTCACTTCCCCCGGGGGGGTTTTTTGAGTACGCCACAGCTGCACAAAGGATTTTGGGAACGCACCCTTAAAGGTACAGAAACGAAACTTTTATGATTGATTTGCTTTAAAACAACCTATGTTTCCCTTATACTACATAAGTAGTGGCAATCTAGTATTTCAATGTACATTCCCCATTGATCCATTCCACCTCCCATTGAAATATACTACTTATATTTATTCCAGCACCTATGGCAGTATAGCCTATGGAAAATGGAGATGGTACTATACAGCGGCCTGAATATATAAAAGAATTGAGAAAGGTATAACCTGCAAATAATAGTGTAGTGGCCTGACAATAATAACTTTAAAGATCTGGACTGATTGGAACTTTCCTCTCTTAAAGGGCTATCTCAAAGGGCCATCAATGTGATTCTCCTATTTTATGACACTTGGACCATGTCTCACAGGGCAACAACGAGAATGATGATGTATATATAAACAAGATCTATACTGTGTAGCCAGGAATTTCCGTTAAGGTACAAATATGTTACCGAAAATGATATAATGGAAGTAATATTTTTGAGTAATGATACAAATGGATGCTTGTTTTGAGTAATAATGAATTAATATATACACTGTTGCTTCCTTTGTTTTTAATGAAGGGCATTGATAAAGCCAAGTAGTTTGGTGAAACATGTTTGCCCAATAGTGAAATTCATATGGAGAAAAGAAAAGCTGATGATTCAGACTTCAAGGAAGCAGTAGGGATATGTATTGAATAATTGTTGTATGTAATATGATAAGCACAGATGTATAATCAATTTACAATATCATGAAATAGACACGATTGAGAGATGAATTTTAATGTATGATAATTTTTTTATATATATTTGAATAAAACAATTGAATATATTTAAGGTGTGGTCATGATCAAAATAATTCACCGGGATTGGCCTAGACCCGGAACCAGTCAATTTTAGTTAGGCTTGACCATGTACCAACCCATAAAACCCACGAAAGAATAACAAAAAAAGTGGTAGGGTCACACTATTGGAGAGGCAGATTTAGGCCACTCCCCACGGTAAATATTTTATTACTAGTATTCTACCTTCGAGGCATATAGTACAGTACACCTACCAGCACATGTGTGTGATATTGTCTGCCACACAGCAGCTTCTCTAGCTCTTTCTTTGCAATATATATATATATAATATATATAGAACTGTAGAGAGAAAGAGGTAAGGTAGAATAAAATTCAGTTTAAAACCCTAACTCTAACTTACAAAGCCCCCCCCCCCCCCAGCCAGGCCCCTGCCTACATTTCATCTCCAGCTAGACATCCTGTATCTTACATTCAGTGGAACAGCCATAATGTCAGCAAAGTGGGACATTTAAGTGTCCCCGGAGTTTCCATAGGTGTCAAATGGCTTAAAGTGGCACTTTCTTGAGATATTTGGTCAGTTTATATAAAGATCAGGCATTTGTAGGCACAAGCGATAAGGCCCTAAGCTTTAATCGGACCTACACTCTTATTCAGAGTGAATCTTATATGTTTCCCCCACCCTGTACATACAGATTACCCACATTAAAAATCATCCTACCTGCACCTATTGCATTTTCTGAGCCTTTAAACATCCAAAATGGCGGCACATGGAGGCTGCCTACAAACAGGAAGTGTCTTTTCACTGCCGTTCTGCATTCTGGGATTGCTGTCCTTTTCCTGACCCCAGCTCTGATCTGCCTGTGCAAAGCACAGCTATAACCCCCCCCCCCCCCCTGTACTCCCTCCCCTCCTTCTTTCCTAAATATGTGATGCTTCTGAGGGAAGATGGCGGCGCCCATATCCTAGAGTCCTGAACAGAGTTGCAGCCCAGCAGGGGGAAAGAATTAAAAGTAAGTGACTAAAAATGTAAAATATATTAGTTTGCTGATGCTGGGGAATAGTTTTTAAGGGTTTTGGCTTTTTATTAAATGATGCTGAAGGCCCGGTTTAATACTATTACTAATGAGAAAAATAATTCCAACCTACTGGGCCTCCAAACCCCTCTTGCCTTTGCAAGATGGCAGAAAGAACTGATACGAGTAGCCCAAAATTAACCCGGTTAACTGGAAGGCGTAAAATTACACTCAATGAAAAGGTAAATGGAAAAATCTTTATCCTAAATGAAGAATAGGAGACCCTCTATATTGTTACCTCTGTTTCCCCTATTGATGACATAACGTACCTGCTGAGCTGCTCATCCAGGAAAAAAAAATTAAAAAGTCTGTAGCAAAGGTCATGGGCAGGCGACAGAATGCCTAATCCAAAATCTAGGCAACGGCTGTGGTCAGGTAGTTAAAAGAGTAGTCAGAAATCCAGGCAAAGGTCAGTAACGGGTAAACAAGGTCAAAGGCAATGTTCTCTATGGAACAAAGGCACGGCTAGATAGGATCATCAGAAGAACATCTGACACCATCTTGGATACTTGGCTTGAAGGGCGTCATGCATGAGCCGCTGGCTGCACATTACATGTGGAAAGCACAGCTAGATAGGATCATCAGCACTTCTGGCACCATCTTGGACCCTCTGTCTAAAGTTCTTCGTGTATGAGCCGTTGGCTGCACATTGTATGTGGTAAGCACAGCTAGATAGGATCATTAGAAGAACTTCCAGCACCATCTTGGAGCCTCGGCTTAAAGGTCTTCATGCATGAGTCGTTGGCTGCACATTGTATGTGGAAAGCATGGCTAGATAGGATGTTCAGCACTTCCAGCACCATCTTAGAGCCTCAGCCTAAAGTTCTTCATGTATGAGCCGTTGGCTGCACATTGTATGTGGAAAGCACAGCTAGATAGGATCATCAGCATTTCCGGCACCACCTTGGAGTCTCGGCCTAAAGTTCTTCATGCATGAGCTGTTGGCTACACATTGTATGTGGAAAGCCCACCTAGATAGGATCATCAGAAGAACTTCCAGCACCATCTTGGAGCCGCGGCTTGAAGGTCTTCATGTATGAGCCATTGCTGCACATTGTATGTGGAAAGCAACGCTAGATAGGATCATCAGCACATTTACGTAACCATCTTGGAGCCTCACGCATGAGCATTGTACTGTATGTGAAAGATTAGCATGTGCCTGTATGTTTGCGTACGCGCATTATGAGCAGATTTTTGTAACATACTCATTTTCTTGAACATCTCTGGTGGCATGACACTTGTTTTTAACTGTTGGAAAATGTTCATTGCAAAAAGATGTTGCTGCTTCTCTGAGACAAGGTTACAGTATGTCCCATGCCGGCTACAGATGCAAATTAGTTCTTTTCCCTAAGAAATTCCTAATTTTGGCTATTTATTTGCAGTCAGGGTGCCGACGTCGCCTCTTGGTCACAGTGACTGACGTCAGCTGTACTCTATCTGATTTGTTTCTCAATTTAATTAAAACCTATGAAGGCCTAATATACCATAAAAGAGGCGCGCACATCTATCTCCATCGCAGGCAGAGATGATTACGCCGGGCCTTCATACCGTATTACAGATCATTTTCCTAATTACCGGACCTCCCAAACATCACACTCAGATATGAACTCCAAATAATTCTATTGTAAAATTCCAATTAATTATTCCTAATGGCAATAAATCTTTGGGTCGCGGCAAGTGAGAGAAGAACTGGGAGACCTAATCAAATCTTAGTCCTTTGTCATATTGAGTGTGGAAATCTACATTGATGAGCTGCTTTCTCTGAACGGTTTATTTGCTTGTAAAAGTGCAGTTTATTAAAATGTTTCATCCCATATCACCATTAGGATGCTAAGGACCTTTTACAATTAAAAAAAATATGTGAATGCAGGGGTGACTGGCTTACCCGATTAGCCTCCAGCAGTCACGTGGAGTGAAGCTGGATGTTGAGCTTCCTATGGGTCTTTAAAAAAAGGAGCATCCCAAAGCTGGATGCCCCATTGGGGGCGTGGCATTCAGAAGACCTAAAGTGATTTTGGACTTTAGATCAGTTCTAAAGCAGATCATAAAACCTAAACTATGAGATCCTGGCACAGGTGGAGTCTAAATGTGGTGTGCACTTGACTAATCAGATCTTGGAATCTTTAAAGAATCCAGGTTTTCACCAGAGTGTCTCTATGCCTTCCTAGTTTCTAGTTTCTAAGTTCTTGGGCATCCATGCGGCGGCCTGGGCCCTATTCCGGCAGGCAGCCATCTTCTGAGGCATCTCACCTGAGTGCTTCAAAGGAGCATCCTAACATCATCACAAGGCCTCCTGACTCCCAGCAAGCCTTATTATCCTGTATGCTCCTGCTTCTCTGTGTTCTTCAGCCTCTCCTGGATTTCATGTGATTCAGAGATACCTGCAATCTCCGTCTACCCATTGTGGCCTGGCTACTACCTCTGTAATGAGATCCTGGCACAAGTACAGTCTAAATGTGGAGTGCACTTGACTAATCAGATCTTGGAATCTCCAAAGAATCCAGGTTTTCACCAGAGTGTCTCTATGCATCCCTGTTTCTAAGTTCTTGCGCATCCATGCGGCGGCCTGGGCCCCATTCTGGCAGGCAGCCATCTTCCGAGGCATTTCACATGCTTCAAAGGAGCCACCTAACATCACCACAAGGCATCCTGCCTCCCAGCAAGCCTTATTATCCTGTATGCTCCTGCTTTTCTGTGTTCTTCAGCCTCTCCTGGATTTCATGTGATTCAGAGATACCTGCAATCTCCGTCTACCCATTGTGGGGTTCATCCAGGAGAGGAGAACCTAGAGCTGAGGTGGGGCCCTGGGATGGGACGGATTGAGGATTTCAGGGTGTTAGAGATAATGGGTGTAATTGCTGAAGGAGGACACTAGTTGCCCCCATAGGATAGGAAATATAATAAAAAGTCATACTTCAGTCAAAAACACAAAAAAACTATTGCTGCTAGTCCAGTGCTTACACATTTACCGGAACCCCCGATCCGAGTCCTGCGATGGGTGCCGCTGCCTCTACCACCACCGTATCTACAACGCTGCGCAAGAGACTATGGTATGCCCTACACCATCATCACAGGAACTATAGCACCCCCCTCTCCATATACTGCAATACAGAGGGGCGTGACACAGTTTTCGTGACAATGGCGTGCCGCAGGCTATAGTCTCCTGCACAGCATTGTAGAGGCAGCAGCACCCGGTGGGGGACTGGGATCAAGTGATCCGGTAAGTGTGTAAGCACCAGACTAGCAGCGATAGCCTGTGTGGGATGAAAGGGGAGTAGTTTTTTTTTTTGACTGAAGTATGACTTTAAGACAAAATCCTCCTTGCCATACTGGGGTTAATTGAAGTACTGTCCCCCACTCTAATTGATTGGCCCCTGGGGAGAAGGATAAGAGAGACCCAAGGGGGGCGGGGGGGGGGGGGGAATAGGAGATCCAGACAAACCCTGGGAGGAAGGAGTAGATCTGATGTCCAGGAATGGGAAGTGGGCCCTGGAGTGCTAGCAATGTAGACGAGCAGCCAAATTCCTTGTGTGTTCTGCTAGAGGGGCTTACATACATTAATTAGGTAGACCCTAAGAAATGCAGAGCACGGCTCCAACTATAAAGATTAACCTTCACAATAAAAACACTTTACCCTTCCCCTAAACGTGACCTTTATAACTAACCTTACACTTACTCCAACCTTAACTCCAGTTTGAATTTGACCTGGAAGTGTGTCCTAGGAAAGAAGCTATTGCATATCCCCCAACCGTCCCGATTTTCCCGGGACAGTCACAATTTTTCACAGTTGGTCCCGCAGCGCATGTACTTGTCCCGCACCGTAGCCGCTATGTCCCACACCATCGGCCAGAGGGTTGCCGCGGCCTCTCAGACGCCTGCTGCCGCCGGCCCCGGGTGTAAGCGCTCAGCTGAACAATCTGGGCCGGTGACAGTGGGCGTCTGAGAGGCTGCGGCAGCCGGGAGTCTGGGAGGCAGTTTTTTTTTTACCTCGCTAAAGTGAAGGTGGGGGAATTCCAGGAAAGAGCCTCGCTGGGGATCGCAGAGGAGGGGAAATCGTCGCAGTGAGTGTGTCTGTGTGTGTGTGTCTATGTGTGTCTATGTGTGTCTGTGTATCTGTGTATGTTTGTGTCTGTCTGTGCGTGTGTCTGTGTGTGTGTATCTATGTGTGTCAATGTGTGTCTGTGTGTGTGTGTGTCTATGTGTGTGTATCTGTGTCTGTGTGTTTGTGTCTGTCTGTGCATGTGTCTGTGTGTGTGTGTCTATGTGTGTCTGTGTCTGTGTATGTTTGTGTCTGTCTGTGCGTGTGTCTGTGTGTGTGTATCTGTGTCTGTGTGTGTTTGTGTCTGTGCGTGTGTCTGTGTGTGTGTATCTGTGTCTGTGTGCGTTTGTGTCTGTCTGTGCATGTGTCTGTGTGTGTGTGTGTCTATGTGTGTCTGTGTATGTTTGTGTCTGTCTGTGCGTGTGTCTGTGTGTCTGTGTGTATCTGTGTCTGTGTGTGTTTGTGTCTGTGCGTGTGTCTGTGTGTGTATCTGTGTCTGTGTATCTGTGTCTGTGTGTGTTTGTGTCTGTCTGTGCGTGTGTCTGTGTGTGTGTATCTGTGTCTGTGTATCTGTGTCTGTGTATCTGTGTGTGTTTGTGTCTGTCTGTGCGTGTGTCTGTGTGTGTGTGTATCTGTGTCTGTGTGTGTTTGTGTCTGTCTGTGCGTGTGTCTTTGTGAGTGTATGTGTCTGTGTCGCCTCTAACTGGTTGTAACGAGGGATGCCCCTCACTGGCTGCAATGAGGGATGCCCTATTTAATTCTTAGGTGGTGTTTCCCTTTAAGGGCGTGACTGAGGGTGTGGCTGGGGGCGTGGCTTCTTGTGTCCCACTTTACGGCTTTCAAAAGTTGGGAGGTATGGCTACTGGCGAGCTCTTCATAGAGAATCATAGGGAATGTTTAACATACTTTTATCTGGGGTGCACACCATTGGTAAAGATGGACAGTGGTTTAATGAATGGAAGGTCCAGAGGAGCAGTGGTGGTAAACTTTGCAACACATTGCTACTCCTGATGCGGTGCTGCTGACATCACCTTATGTGCAGCATCTCAACTAGCGCTGCTCCTGGTCCTGCTGCTCCAGCACCACCAGCTGCTGACCTGGCATTACCACCCAGGGTGTGTGGCACGCCACTAGCCCCAGTCCCACTGCCCCCTCAGTGCCGGAAGCCCCAATCTCACTGCCCCAGCATCACCATCCTCCCCCTCACTGCCAGCCCTGGTCCTGCTGCCCCAGCATCACCATCCTCCCCCTCACTGCCAGCCCTGGTCCTGCTGCCCCAGCATCACCATCCACCCCCTCACTGCCAGCCCTGGTCCTGCTGCCCCAGCATCACCATCCTCCCCCTCACTGCCAGCCCTGGTCCTGCTGCCCCGGCATCACCATCCACCCCCTCACTGCCAGCCCTGGTCCTGCTGCCCCAGCATAACCATCCACCCCCTCACTGCCAGCCCTGGTCCTGCTGCCCCAGCATCACCATCCTCCCCCTCACTGTCAGCCCTGGTTCTGTTGCCCCGGCATCTGCATCTGCCCCCTAAACATTGACAGGCCCGGTCCTCACGCAGACAGCACTTGATGGAAGAGGAGACGGGTGAGTGTCAAATTTAACCACAGCTCACTCAAGAGTTTGTCTATGGGCCATGCTTGCAGTGGATTTCATTGGCTGAGGACCTTAGGACCGTCCATAGGCAAACTCATTGAGACTTGAATGACCCAAGATGGCGGTGGCAGCAACCTCAGAAGCCGCTTGACAAGTAAGGAGGCACAATTTATTGATAAGCATGCAGTGGTTTGCACGGTCATCAAACTTTTTTTTTAATTTTAATCATTTAAATTAGTTTTTTTCTGTAAATAAAGGACTTTCACATCACTTTAGCTGGTAAAAAATTAGGCCATATATAATGCTAGAGGTCGTCCTTACTGTCAGTTTTGCCCTGTGCAAGATTTCAGGATGGCGCCCCCTAGAGACACACACAAAATGGAGAGAGGAAGAGAGTAATAGAGTAACGGAAAAGAGGGAGATGGAGAAAGAAAGAGAGAGAGAAAGAAGCAGTGTACAAGAGAGAGACAGAAAGAAAGAAAGAAAAAGAGAGGATGAGAAAGAGAAACATGGAAAAAGAAAAGGTTGAACAGGATTGCAGAGAGAGAGAAAGAAAGAAAGAAAGAAAGAAAGAAAGAAAGAAAGAGAAAGCTGAATAACTGCATAATAATTGCAGAAAAATAGAGCGAGAGAAACAAAATGAAAGAAAAGAGGAAAGAGAAAAAAAAGAAAGGAAAAAGAGAGCAAGAAACTTGTAAAGAGAGATGGAAGAAAGGTACAAAAAGGAAGAAGGTGTGAAGACGTTGAAAATAGAGGCAGATATGTGCAAGAAAGAAAGGAGCGCAATGAAAAAAAGAGAGGCCTGCTGCTCCAATTGAGATCTGGCGCCACTTACAGAGATGTTAGGATGGCGCCCGGTGCAGCCGCACACCTCATACACCCCAAAGGCTGCCCATGTTAGAGGTCTCCTTTTAGGCCTGTTCTAAAAAGGAGGGCCGGCCAATTCCCTAACTCTGGGGCATCCCGATTTGGGAAACCTCACTGTGTAAAAGTCACCCGGATCACCTGATATACTAACTTTCCGCATCCCCTGCTTCCCTCCTGCTAATTTGCCCATCTGCACCGGGAATTTCGGAATGGCTGGAGCGGGTACACAGAGATGGGAACTCTGTTCTGCTTTATTAAGCCGCTCTGATTGGAGGAGAGCCTGTGCATGTGTCATGGGATCTCCTGTGCAGTGAGTAAATGAGGCGATCACACTTGTCTATTCTAGGGGGGTGCAGTTCTGTGCAGACTCTGCAAGATGGCTGCAGCCAAAGATGGAATCGCCCAGGGCGATGCCCCAGAGGTCCCAGATACAGTATAAAACAAGTATACAACAGTATAAAACAAGTAACTGATTGGTGGTTTTCTGGCACCCGCCTACTTACTGTAACATCAGATTGAGTCCCTTGTGCCCCCCTTGTGCGGGTGCGTGCTGCTCGGGAACTCCTGCTTTGCCATTCTGGGTGGGGGGTAGTGTAGTCATCCAACTGGTCCAGCAGAAAACAGTTCCCTGCATTGAGCTGCCAGCAGCTGTGCTTGGTGGCTTATGTGCAGTGACAGCTCTGCACCCATCACTGTAGCGTTGCTGATGACGGCTTTACTGCTCTAGACTCTGTCCTGCCCTGTGGTGGCTCTGCCGGCAGGTTTGCAAACAAAAAAGGCTTGCCCAGGCACTGCCACCAATAGCTTTGTTGCCAGCCTGTCAGACCAAAGACTGAAAAGCCTTCTGGACCAGACCATAACGCAAAGGTTGGTGGAGGCCCCCTTTGCAGGGCAAGTGGTTGAGGCCCCGGGGCACACATCCCTTGCGCCACCCTCATAATCCAACCCTGGAATCGCCGGAGCAACAACGCTGGATTCTCAGGGATGTAAGGCTTTTTGGGTAACCCCCTGCTCTGCTTCCCTCCCTCCCCTGGTGCTGAGGGGGGTACTTCCAGACTGAACAGAGAACAGAGTTGTGGCTTTTGTAAGTTATGCATTTTACTAACCACCTTCTGAGCTCAAAACAATTCTAAGAACATAGAAAAATATCCAAATTTGAATATTCCAAAGCTGGAATCACTGGAGCAACCACGCTGGATTCCCGGGAGGGAAGGCTTTTTGGGTAACCCCCTGCTCTGCCTCCCTCCCTCAGTGTTGTGGCTTTTGTAAGTTATGCATTTTACTAACCACCCTCAGAACAATTCTAAGAACATAGAAAAATCCCGGGGAGGTAAGGCTTTTTGAGTAACCCCCTACTCTGCCTCCTTCCCTCCCCTGGTTCTGAGAAGGGGGGTACTTCCACACTCAACAAAAAACAGAGTCATGGCTTTTGTAAGTTACGGTAAGGTCACGAGCCAGTGTTTAGCAAGTTTAATACAAACACGTGCCTCCCTTTGCTTTATCTACTATAATTCCGGAAGCGCAACGCGGCCCAACGTGACTCTTTTTACTAAAAACTGGCCCAGCTTGGCGCAGCATTGCGGGGAGCGCCAGTCTCACGTTTCCTGTTTATGAATGCTGAAGAGCTCTTATTTAAAGCTAAGTGGGAGCAGAGAAGGGGGGTACTTCCACACTCAACAAAAAACAGAGTCATGGCTTTTGTAAGTAATGAATTTTACTAACCACATTCTGAGCTCAGAACAATTCTAAGAACATAGAAAAATATCCAAATTTGACTTTAAAATGGCCGGTGCCCTTGACATAAAGGTCACGAGCCAGTGTTTAGCAAGTTTAATACAAACACGTGCCTCCCTTTGCTTTATGTAACATAATTCCGGAAGCGCAACGTGACTCTTTTTACTAAAAACTGGCTAAGCTTGGCGCGGCATTGCGGGGAGCGCCAGTCTCGCGTTTCCTGTTTATGAATGCTGAAGAGCTCTTATTTAAAGCTAAGTGGGGGCAGAGAAGGGGGGTACTTCCACACTGAACAAAAAACAGAGCCGTGGCTTTTGTAAGTAATGCATTTTACTAACCACATTCTGAGCTCAGAGCAATTCTAAGAACATAGAAAAATATCCAAATATCCAAATTTGAATATTCCAAAGCTGAAATCACCTGAGCAACGATGCTGGATTCCCGGGGAGGGAAGGCTTTTTGGGTAACCCCCTACTCTGCCTCCTTCCCTCCCCTGGTTCTGAGAGGGGGGTACTTCCAGACTGAACAGAGTCGTGGCTTTTGTAAGTTATGCATTTTACTAACCACATTCTGAGCTCAGAACAATTCTAAGAACATAGAAAAATATCCAAATTTGAATATTCCAAAGCTGAAATCACCGGAGCAACGACGCTGGATTCCCGGGGAGGGAAGACTTTTTGGGTAACCCCCTACTCTGCCTCCTTCCCTCCCCTGGTTCTGAGGTTGGTACTTCCAGACTGAACAGAGCCGTGGCTTTTGTAAGTTATGCATTTTACTAACCACATTCTGAGCTCAGAACAATTCTAAGAACATAGAAAAATATCCAAATTTGACTTTAAAATGGCCGGTGCCCTTGACATAAAGGTCACAAGCCGGTGTTTAGCAAGTTTAACACAAACACGTGCCTCCCTTTGCTTTATCTAACATAATTCCGGAAGCGCAACGCGGCCCAACGTGACTCTTTTTACTAAAAACGGGCCCAGCTTGGCGCGGCATTGCGGGGAGCGCCAGTCTCGCGTTTCCTGTTTATGAATGCTGAAGAGCTCTTATTTAAAGCTAAGTGGGAGCAGAAAAGGCAAAATTGGCTCTGCAGATGTTGAGGGGAAATTCATTGCAGGCAATCATCATTTAATATCGGCGGCTGACTTTTTGAACAAGTGCTTTCTGTAAGGGATAAATCAAATGAGCCGCTGCTAACAATAATCTTTCAGACTTTCAATGAGGAAAGCAGGGATATTAAAATAAGAGAAACATTACCATAGAAGATGGACTTCCGTGAATCCGTGATGAGCGGCGCCCCGACCAAAAAGCAAGAAGCGATAAATCACCATTTAAAAGGGATATTTCTATGCCAAGTGTAATTAGCCTGACTCCTCAACATCAAGATACAGTTTTGTTAGAGAAAAATAAAAGGGTTCCTCTCTGTGTCAGGCCGATCTGTTGCGAAGAATTCTAAAAGGATAAGCATACCTCCCAGCTTTTGAAAGCTGTAAAGAGGGACACAAGAAGCCACACCCAGCCACGCCCCCAGCCACGCTCTTAAAGGGAAACACCACCTAAATAGGGCATCCCTTATTGCAGCCAGTCAGGGGCATCCTTCGTTACAACCAGTTAGGGGCGACACACACAAACAGACACACATACACACAAATACACACACATAGAAACACATAAACACAGACACACAAACACACACACACAGACACAAACACACACACAGACACAAACACAGACACACAGACAGACAGACACAAACACACACACAAACACAGACACACACACAGACACAAACACAGACACAGACAGACACAAACACACAAACACACACACAGACACAAACACACACACACACAGACACAGACACACACACACAGACACACACACACAGACACAAACACAAACACAGACACACACACAGACACAAACACACACAGACACACAGACACAAACACAGACACACACACAGACACAAACACAGACACACACACAGACACAAACACACAAACACACACACAGACACACACACACAGACACAAACACAGACACAAACACACGCACAGACACAAACACAGACACACACACACAGACACAAACACAGACACACACACAGACACATACACAAACACACACAAAGACACAAACACACACACTCACCAGTGCAGGCGATTTCCCCTCCTGTGCGAGGCTCCTCCCTGGAGTCCCACCCACCTTCAGCTCAGGGGCAGCAACAGGCTCCTTCTTGGAGTCCCGCCCCCACCCACTGAACCACCAATGAGATCAATAAAGAGAAAAAAAAACCTGCCTCCCAGGCTCCCAGGCTCCCGTGGCCTCTCAGACGCCCTCTGCCACCGGCTCATAGAGTTCAGCTGAGCGCTTACACTCAGGGCCAGCAGCAGCAGGTGACTAAGAGGCCGCGGCAACCCTCTGGGTGCGACGTCGTGGGACAAAGTGGCAACGGCGCAGGACAAGTGCATGCGCCGTGGGACCAATGGTTAAAAATTGTGACTGTCCAGAAAATTCAGGATGGTTGAGGGGTATGGGATAAGTGTTTATATTTTATTTTCCTCAGTCGGAATCTATAGGTTTAAGTGTCCCTTGTGCCAGGGAGGGATACTAAGGGGTTTATTCATCAAGGTTTAGCCCCAGGTAGCGCCTCGTAGCGGCAGGCAGTGTCTGGTGAACGCTGGGAGCTGTACACAAAACCACATTTAAGAAAGCAAATCTGGTGAGCGACTCTAACAGCACCGTGTAGCGTCCGATGTAATATTACAGGCGGCTCAGCCTATAGCGCCGACGCTTTAGCTTCCAGAGCGCCTTACCTGTCGCTCTCCCATACATTTCAATGGAAGTTCCTTTTCTTCTGTTTAAAGAGGGTTTTTGTTTTTAATTTTTTTTTTCTCTCTCAAATAATTGTGTGACCTCTCCTGGTCTAGAAAGAGTCATTTTTGAAAACTTTTTTGATTTTTGATTTTTTATGCAGAATTGTCATTTCAGGTCTGGCACTAAAGTGTTAATGTTACAGTGTTATAACAATGTCATTCCATGTGTTTTCGCTTTGTTACAGGTGGATATGTGTTCAAAAAACACACTTGGATCACACAGCGTCTGGCGCTCTATGCTATAGCGACCAGATCCAGAGCGCCGATGCCCTGTAAGTCTGTTTTTTTGTTGGATATGGTGAGAGTCACTGAGAGTCGGTCACACTGAGCCGGCGCTACCTTTTACTCGCTGCAGCGCTGTACTGGTGTTAGAGCGCCCAACATACATCTCATTCATCAATGGAGGCCAGTTTACTACAGCGACTGAGGCGCCTGATACCCGCTTACAATGTCTACTAGCGATTGCTCTGGGCGCCGCTATACAGACGCTCATCTGACGATACCTGGCGCTAGTAATGAATCAGCTCCTAAACTAACCTAACTTATCATCAGGTAGGTGGTTGGTTTAGGGGTGTGGCTTCTTTACAGGCCTTTTAGGAACGAATATCCACAGCAGAGTAGGGACAAACCCTCCCGCCCCCCCCCCCCCCCCCCCCCCCGGGAGTAACAACACAGTAATAATAGAAGGATAAAATGGTCTAAATTCAAGGGAGGGTAAGAGCAGAAAGGTGTTCCAATATTCCAATATATAATGCTCCAATATATAAGACCTTCCTTCTCTAAAATTGGCTCCAATCTAGATTCATACAGGCCGGGCCTTGGACCCCTTGTCTTTATAATATTTTTGTGGGCTGTCTCTCTGGCCCTCGAGCAGTACTAATAGGTACATGCGGTCCATTTGAGAGACAGATACATAGTTCTTATATTAGTGCCTTGCCTTAATTATGTAGTCTTCCCATTTCTATAGGTGTACATGCATTGTGCATACACTCTTTACATATTCAATAAATTATATCCTTCTTGCCACCAACAGCCTATTAGAGCCCTCTGACTCATACTAGGCAACTCTGTTACTACCAACATCCTATCAGCGCCCTCTGACTCATCCTGCTGTTGCAAAACAACTGCCTGCCTATTCTGAGAATAAATATTCATATTTCTTATCTTATGCTGCCCTCCAGTGGCCTAACCGTCTAACTACACTTAGGTTTATTTTCTTCTCTAACTGAATTTAGACATTTTTGGGGGGTTGCCTCTCTGGCCCTCGAGCAGTACTAATAGGTACTCAGGGTCCAGTTGAGAGACAGATATGGAGTTCTTATATTAGTGCCTTGCCTTAATTATGCAGTATTCTCATTTCTACAGCTATACATGCATTGTACATACACTCTTTACATATTCAATACATTATATTCTTTGGTTTCTTAATAAACACTTATTTATTTTCTTAATCTGTTGTGATTCAGATTGTAGCAAGTATTTTCAGTTGTAGCAAGTGTTGACGTGTTTCGCAACTAAATGCTTCATCAGTAAACTTTATATTGCTATATTAGATAAGGAAAAGAAAGCTGGGGTACACAGGACCATCCCCCTGCTTAAGGAGGCCGAAAGGGGCTCCAAGGAGGACCTCGCCAAAATACTATACAAAAATATTTGAGTATTATAAATTTAGAAGCATTTTATTATATATATTAGATAAGATACAACAATCACACAAAAATAAACTGATTTACTGACTTTTGTATGGGATGGGAAAAAAACGATTGTAGGGCTACCCTGGGCAACGAATTCAGTGCCTGCCTTGGGCAAAGAACACAGCATGCTTGGTTGCCTTGATTTATTCCTACAGATATACCCAATATTTACTCTTCCTAAGGAAACAGAGGTCCGCTTTAACATGGGATAGGGGACGCAGCTCTATATTATAGCTTAAAGTTTTGTGCTGTTGCGATTTCCAGCTGCCTGGCATTAGCTAGACCGAGCCCAGACTGATTTATTTTCTGCAGAGTATTGAGAAGATGTCACATCGCTGCTTGCCGGCGGATTCAGCCGAGAAATGGTTATTTAGATTACTGTCACATTTAGGACAGGATTTTTTTTTTTCTTTAAATATAAGGTGTGATGCTGATAGTGATGATAAATTACAGTGTGTGCCGGAATATTTCTCCAAGTGTCACATTGTATATAGGGGAAGGAAAAACATGTCAGCGGAATGGAGAAATAAGAAATGGACGAGGATCAAATCCAGGCAGCCGCTTGCGTAACGGAAAAAACAAAAAAACAAAAATGAATTAGCAAATGGTTGCTCTTGTAACTTTTAAAAAGTTTTATTAAAACAAAAACGTTTCCACTTTTTTGTAATCATTTAAAAAAGTGCTAAATTAACAGGACCAACACTCTTATAAGAAGCATTGTGCATAAGCAACACCCCAGCAGGGGCGTACCTTGCCCCATAGCATGGCCTCCATCACTCAACGGTTGGGTCCCGGGCAGTCAGGCAGCGTGTGTCTGCGGGGGAGGCGTGCATTGGGGACAGTTGACGTGGAGGAAGGAGGCGGACTGGGGTCAAAAATCAGCCCTGGATTTTACCAGCCCCTGGCCGGCCCGAGTAACAAAGGAGGGGTGGCAGCCACTCAGACCATTTTATAACTAACCTGGGAGGTTTTTAACCAGCTTTAGAGACTTTTTATGGTCTGCAAGCTAACAGGGTTGAGTGCTGTTGCTCCTTTAAGACTTTTGTACCCTGGCCAGCCCAAGACATCCCTGCTGAGGCCCCTCAACCATGATGCCGGGGCTATAGCATTCGGGGCTGGGGTTCCCTGGCTTGTGGGTACAGCGGGTCTGGGTACAGGGGGCTTATTTATTGAATGAGGGTGTTAAAAGCAGCAGCCCAACCGTCCCCAAAGAAGTGTGGCCCACCGGGCATTGACCCGGGTCTCCCTTTTGCCAGTCCGCACCTGGCTGGGTAGGTAAGTACAAAGCTGCTCTGAGCTACATACCAAGGTGGTAGAGGGAGCTTGCACCAGGCTCCCTTGTGCCACGGACCCTAAGGCACCTGCCTTCACTGCTCTATGGTAGGCATGCCCCTGCTCCCCAGGACAGTTCATATTGCTGCACATTAAAATTAATTTACCTTTTTGTAACTCCTGCCGTGGTCGATTCCCTCCTTTCAATGGAGTCCTATAGATTTGCCTGTGGCCTGCAAAAGGAAGTGCTGCTTTGCATTATGGGTTATGTTGTCACCTTGCAGCAGCAGCACAGTTGGGATGCTGGGAAAGGAAAAGTCCTCCAGGGTGCTCTAAGATGACCATGACCTGGATGACATCAGTAAGGTAGTGAGCTCAGCTTTGAGTGGATGCAGGAGCAAATGAAAGTGCTGACAGTGATTTAGTATCATGCATGCAGATGGGGCAAGGGTTTTTTTTTCAACTATGTAAGGCTGTGGGCCTGGTTTAACCCTTTAACTGCCTCTACCTTGAGATGTTGTCACCCTCTGTTGCCAGGTCATTTTTCACTTTTGCGCACACACACATGTTCAACTGTGTTTTTTGAAGAAAAGTCCAGGGATTTCCAGGAACAGGAAATGTTTTGTTTGTTATTTTTTAGTGTGAAATATGTGCAAATTTTTGTTTACATTTTGTAGTTTTTTTTTGTAATAAAAAATCATATTGTGTGTAAAAGCCCCATTCCTCCCGGTTACGACGGTACCACATATGTATTGCTACACACCCTTTCATGCCCAGGAGACTCCACAAACTAAAGGAGGAGATATTCATAGAAAATGCAACTACTATGTACACCTTGCAGTTTGCCCTTTACGTTCCCCCATAAACTATATATTCTCATGAAGAACACACCTCAAGCTTTCTGGGCATACTAGGCCTGTTGTCGTGGGCACAGTTTCTGGGCACAAAGCCTCATGGGATTCACTGGTTGCACAGCGTTTCCCTAAAAAATGGGGCTTTGGGGAGGCAGGTAACAAGGCTGGGGGTTAATGGTAAGTCCCCCGCTTGGGCCACTAAACCTAATATAAAAAACAGACACGCACCTTCTCTCCCATACAGCAGGTCCTGGCCAGTCTGCCACTCAGAAGCCTTCTGGTGTCTGAGAATGGGGCTTCTGGTGCCTCATGCCACAGCACCGTCAATTCATTGCAATGAAAGTGCCTGCGCCACCCCCGTCAATGCAATGAATAAAGAGGGCCATGCACAGGCACAGTGGTTGGCGGGAGCAGCAGGGCCATGAACTACAAGAACTCTGGTGCGCATGCTCGCTGCGCCACTCATACTCAGAAACAAGGTTTCTGACTAGGATTAACCACCCATGTAAAAAACGGTACTCACCTTCTGTCCCCCATAGCTGATAGGTCTGACCCTGGCAGTCAGCAACTCACCTGATTGCTAGATTACTTCTCACATTGCCCAGTGCCCCGAACAGCAGTCAGGGATGAATTTGTATCAGGCTTATGCCTCCATCATTTGCCTCGTCCTATGCATTTATTCGAATGAAGTGACTGCTGAGGCCTGACTCCCACCCCCCCCCCCCCCCCATTGTAGTCAAATGTAGTCACCACCGACTTCTGTTCAGGCCCTGGTGCAGGATGCGATTTAGTGATCAGGAGTTACTGATTGCCGAAGTCGAACCAACCAGCTGCAGGAGACAAAACATGAGTATCCATTAGTTTTTTTTTTACATGGGTGGTCAATCCCTTTGAAAACACACCTTTACTTATTTTTCTAAGGGATTAGTGGCAAAGAAAGAAAAATAATTTGTTTCAGACATTTTGTGACAGCTCAAAGCTGTTTCTTTAAATGGAAATGAAAAATAAAGATACATTTTATGTTTTTTTTAAATTCCTACACAACTCTTTATGAAAGTCTAAATCCAATACAATTATTCAGACCAAAGAAATTATATGACCAAATTAGATCCAAAACAAAGCTCTTACTTTTTGCTCATCATTAGTGTTTTCGAATATAAAGAATATAAAGAAGAGAACTGTGGGAATTTTTTAAACTTAAACCGGACCAACACCCGTTATTACTTTAACGGGTGTTGGTCCCTATCTCTGCTGATAGCAGAGATAGGGACAATCGTGGGACTACTTTCCCGCCGCTGGCTCGTAATGAAAGTAAGTATACTGAGCGATTTGTGCAGTTAGGTGCGAGGAGGTTCCAGTGTTCTGGAAGAGAGAGAGGAGCCAACACCCGTTAAAGTCGATTTAATATAGGGTAGTGCCACTTGGAATCCAATGCAATCTTTTCTTTATTGTTTCCTCTTGTCTATTATGATGCAGTTCAGTCACTTACAGAGCTCTATGCACGTGGTTCACATTTTTGTCATGGGTATTTTTTCTATTTTAGATTTAATTGGAACATAGCAATATGAAATGGGGCCCTGCCAAGGCTGTCTTTTAACTCAGTTGAAGGCAGCTAGACAACTAAGAACTGAAAAAGCCAATGAAATGCTGCCTTCTTTCTCTAAATGATGCCAAGTGAGATAAATAAGGTGGAGGAACAACAATGATGGGACCTTCTGGACCCCAGGGCAGTCGCACCCCCTATAGTTACTCTCCTGCTCTCCAGTCCAAGATATCAGCCATGAACGTGTTCAGTTTACACCCCGAAGCCTGCCCACTCCATTCATTGCAATGAAAGGGGCCTTGCTGAGTCGGGGTCATGTGGGGGACGGGTGCTGTGCAGTTCTGGGCCCCGGAAAACAGATGTTGGCAATAATGTTTTTTCAGGTGATGTTAAGTTTGGTGAAAATGGGATTTGGGGCCCCAGGAGTATAAACCTGGCCCTGACTGTAGGTCCACTATAAGCAGCTACGTTGTAACTGTATGATTGATCTCTAAGTTGTCTTTACTGTACTGTTATGTCATAGTAAACAGATGATGGTTCCCCCTTAAACATTTCGCTGTCAACCTACCTAGAGATTTTGTCACCACCTGTAGCAAGGCCATTTTACACCATTTTGCTCCACACATGCTTTTTTTTATGGAATGTCCAGGAATTTCCCAGGAAAATTATACATTGTTTTTTTTACTATGTGCATCTTGCAGTTTTTCAAGAAAAACAGCAGTTATATTTAAAATCCCCCCATAAACCCTTAAAATGTAAAAAAAATGGAGTGGGGTTCCCCCTATCCAAGCATGACCAGCCCAGGCACCAGCTATGGGGCCTTGTAGACCAGGGTGGAGGGGTGGGCACCGGTCATGAAGGCTACAAGCCCACATAGCGCTCACGCTCTTCAGCCCCCCCGGGCTTTGGGGTAGCAGATAATGGGGCCGAAGAGTTAATGGCAAGTCACCCGCTTGCCGCCCCTCAAGCCTTATGAACTGGTATAGGGGTCTTATGGATCCCTTACCAATTCACAAGGGGTTAAATGTAAAAAACAAACAAACACAGACACGACAGCAAACTGTAATATATTAAAAGTTTTTTTCCCTTCTTTACCTCTGATCCAATGCCCCACTGGGTCCCATGCCACCCAGATCCCCACTAACAGCCGTTGTGGTGATCACAAGCTGAATGAATGATGACATCATTCACTTCTCCTGTAAAAGTCCCTTCCTGCGGCGTCTTGCGAGATGCAGGAAGAAAGCACACGAGGGGAGAATGAGGGTTCCCTGCCCAGGCGAAGACCCTGAGGGGATCAGATGCCCACTGGGAAAGAGGAAATGCCCAACGCTGGATCCAGGCTGGAGGTGTTTTTCTTTTCGTCCACAATCTTAAACGTAAATCTTACGTGGCTCGCGTTAAAAGGGTTAAAGCAGAAGTCCATAAAAAAATTGATTTAGGCCCTGATGAAAGTTTCTCCAACAACGGAGACATTTTGCATAATATAATGTCTCATCTCGGACTGCAATAATGTTATCTGAACACAGATAAGCTCCCCTGTGGCAGCCGCAGAATTCCAGGGCTGCCATATCTGGGGCCCTTGAACCTCCCTCCTTTATATAACACAGTCCCTATATAATTTATAGAGTCAGGACTATATTAAATCTGAGCCTGGGCCCCAAACTAGAGTCTTGGCTGTTCTGCCCTGATGGCGGTCTAGACTTCTATTGAATAGCAAGTCCCCTGCTGTGCTGAGTGATTTCCTCTCCTCTCCCTGCAGGCTGATCCTCATCCTTAAAAAGGAACAACACCCCCTTCAAGTCTATAAGACTCTTGGAACGAGAGCCGCTCATTGGCTGAGCGAGTTTCGGGCTATCCATGCGGATACACACAAATTGGGATACCCTGCTATAGAGCAACAACACCCAAGAAAGTCATTTTTTGGGTGGTGTTCCACTTTAACTCTTTCAGGGCTTAAAGAGGGGAAAGGGAGAGAAATCACCCAGCGGAATGGCTCTGTTAGTGAATGCCGGAGCCTCACAATCTCAATAGAAGTGAATGACACTGGCAGAAAGAGCACATTCCACATTACCTGCAGTCGTGGATACATGTATATTATACAATGAGTCAGTTTCTAGGGGAACTTTTATCAGGGCTAAAGTAATTTTTGGACTCGTCTTCCACTTTAAAGTGGACCAAAACCCAGGATTTTGACTATCCTGGGTTTTATTCCTTGCCCCCGGGGCAACCCGATTGGGGGTGCTCTGTTATGTGAAACCCCCCAGGTCGCCCAAACAAACTCATCTTCTTCCAGTCCTACTACACATGCGCCGCGGCTCGCTCCTGCGTTCCAGGAGCTCTTCTAAGGCGAGCGGATCCGAGCACGCTGACGGCTACATCCCCCGCTTCCCAGGGAACGTGCCTGTGCTGGCCCTTCACAAATGCCTGTCCTGCTAGAGGGATACTTGGGTTGAGGATGATGCTCGCGCACGCGCCGTTGGACCGGGAAAGAAGGTGAGTTTATGGGTGACCTGGGGGGTTTCACACAGGGAATCTCTGTGGGTTTTGCTCTACTTTAAGTCGGGAAAGGCCTATCAGTAAGGTCTCAGTGGCAGGTTTCCCCTGCATCAATATTATCATGGAAAAATACTATTTTGGATGCGTCTAATGGGATTGTTGGGATTTAATCCTATTTGATAAGCACGTCGCCTATTGAAAATGAAATGAGCTTTCCTCCCCCGCACACCATAAATGGCCAGGTACAGGGCGAGCTGATGTTTTTCTGAATTCCTTCTCCTTTTTTTTTTCTTTCTCTTCAGCCCAATCTGAATGTGTAATCAGATTTTGTTTCCCCTCTTCGGCCTCCCTGTGTAATTACCGAGCAACAATAACCAAAGTGACATGTTTGAAGAACAGATAAAACGCTGTAAATTGCCCGGTAATGGTGAGATTTCCTCATCTTTTGAAAAACCCATTTATTCTCTGTCTCTCGGCAAATCAAGGCGATGTCAGGCCCTACTCATCTCTCCTGGCTTGAGGGGGGCCCGGCAGCCTTCCCCGCGCAACGCCGTTGTCGGAATGCAGATGAGACCTACTAAACAAGGCTGATCGGGGCTTTCTTCCATTTCTAAATCATCCATAATGGGGCCGGGACCTCCAAATGCTTCCAAATGCTGCCTGACACCCCCCCATTTGTATACTGTGGAATCTGCTATATTACACGGCTGTCCAGATAATTTACACAGTGAGCTTAATAAATACCCTCCTCCCCTGCTCCAAAGATTACCAGTAGAGATGAGCGAACTTTTGAAAAATTCGATTCGACTGATTCGCCGAATTTTCCGACAAAAATCGTTTCGACCCGAATAAATTCGCGACGAATCGCTATTAAAAACGGCTATTTCTGAGCCTCCTAGAGCCTCAATAGGGTTGTAAACCATTCTGCCTTGCTGTAACACGCACAGGATGCGTGCTGGGTTAGTTAAATAATACTTTGAATAAATATCACATGCAGATCAGAGGCATCGCTAATAGAATCGCAGAGCGGCACAATTGAATTCAAGAGAGTTGAAGTGGCATCACTATGAGAGGCAGGAGCCCAAACATTGCTTTAAAGAGACACTGGAGTTGGCAGCAGCAGGAGCCCAAAAATTGGATGAATCACACCCTGGAGTTGGCAGAAACAGCAGCAGGAGCCCAAACATTGGCTGAAAGAGACACTGGTGTTGGCTTCAGGAGCCCAAAAATTGGATGAATCACACCCTGGAGTTGGCAGCAGCAGCAGCAGCAGGAGCCCAAATATACACTGGAGTTGGCTTCAGGAGCCCAAACATTGGATGAATCACACCCTGGAGTTGGCAGCAGCAGCAGCAGGAGCCCAAATATACACTGGAGTTGGCTTCAGGAGCCCAAAAATTGGATGAGTCACACCCTGGAGTTGGCAGAAGTTGGCAGCAGCAGCAGCAGGAGCCCCAACATTACTTTAAAGAGACACTGGGGTTGGCTTCAGGAGCCCAAAAATTGGATGAATCACACCCTGGAGTTGGCAGCAGCAGCAGCAGGAGCCCCAACATTACTTTAAAGAGACACTGGGGTTGGCTTCAGGAGCCCAAAAATTGGATGATTCACACCCTGGAGTTGGCAGCAGCAGCAGCAGGAGCCCAAATATACACTGGGGTTGGCTTCAGGAGCCCAAAAATTGGATGAATCACACCCTGGGAGTTGGCAGCAGCAGGAGCCCAAATATTACTTTAAAGAGACACTGGGGTTGGCTTCAGGAGCCCAAAAATTGGATGAATCACACCCTGGAGTTGGCAGCAGCAGGAGCCCAAATATTACTTTAAAGAGACACTGGGGTTGGCTTCAGGAGCCCAAAAATTGCATGATTCACACCCTGGAGTTGGCAGCAGCAGCAGGAGCCCAAATATACACTGGAGTTGGCTTCAGGAGCCCAAAAATTGGATGAATCACACCCTGGAGTTGGCAGCAGCAGCAGCAGGAGCCCAAATATTACTTTAAAGAGACACTGGGGTTGGCTTCAGGAGCCCAAAAATTGGATGAATCACACCCTGGAGTTGGCAGCAGCAGGAGCCCAAATATTACTTTAAAGAGACACTGGGGTTGGCTTCAGGAGCCCAAAAATTGGATGATTCACACCCTGGAGTTGGCAGCAGCAGCAGCAGGAGCCCAAATATACACTGGGGTTGGCTTCAGGAGCCCAAAAATTGGATGAATCACACCCTGGAGTTGGCAGCAGCAGCAGCAGGAGCCCAAATATTACTTTAAAGAGACACTGGGGTTGGCTTCAGGAGCCCAAAAATTGGATGAATCACACCCTGGAGTTGGCAGCAGCAGGAGCCCAAATATTACTTTAAAGAGACACTGGGGTTGGCTTCAGGAGCCCAAAAATTGCATGATTCACACCCTGGAGTTGGCAGCAGCAGCAGCAGGAGCCCAAATATACACTGGAGTTGGCTTCAGGAGCCCAAAAATTGGATGAATCACACCCTGGAGTTGGCAGAAGTTGGCAGCAGCAGCAGGAGCCCAAACATTACTTTAAAGAGACCCTGGGGTTGGCTTCAGGAGCCCAAAAATTGGATGAATCACACCCTGTGGAGAGTCATGTGGAGAAAAAGTAGCTTAGTTAGTAATATCTACATAAAATTATGAATAAACAAATGCAAAAGTATTGCCAAAGTGAAGTTTTGTTTGAGGGTGTGTTTCCACCTTTTAATTAAATCAGAAACAAGAAGGTATCATTGCCTCTGACTAATTAGCCCTCAAAAATTCTTGGAATTTTTAATCTGGAATCATGTCTGATCCGTCTTATCCGAAGAATATTAATAAAAAGTAAGAGTAACGTAAAGGATTTTTTATCAATACTTACTTGTGGTCCGATGCGGAGGAATGTCTGTAACTGGAGAGCAGCGCCTTAAATCTGTTTTGCACGATCCATCTTTCTTTAGTGTAGGTCTGGCCCCGTCATCAATCTACTGGAATACATCAGGCATTGTTGGGAGGAAAGCTTGGATGATCCAAGCGCCATTCATTTCCACGCAGGGCAGTCTCTGGAAAAAAAAAGTCTGTGTAAACCAGGGTCTTTTTCATATAAAAACAAATGGTTATTCTTGCTTGTAAACCATATGTTCCACAGATTTACCAGTCATTGTGTCAGCCAATGAAGCAACTTTGTCTCGAAGTGCTGCAAAAGCAGTCCACTGCATCACAAGTGGCATCTGACACCCCCAGTCAACTGTCTGTCTGTTATGCTTTGGGTTCAGCTCCACTATCCATTGATGAAGATCTGATAATCATAAAATTCAGCAGCTACTGCCCAGCCAAGAAGTGGAGGAGACACTCGCCTCTTCTTCCACTAGCCGGCAATTAGTGATGAGGAGAGTGTCGTGGGAGGAGGTGTTGCAAGCCGAGGTAGTGGAAGAGGGTCCCTGGAGTCTGCGGCGGTGGCGGCGGCAGCAGCAGCAGATTATTGCGGACTGTTGTTCGGAAAAATCAGCTACTCAGCGATGTGGCAGTGTTTCATGCAGCATCCTGGGGAGAAAAAGTAGGTTAGTTAGTGTATATACATAAAATTATGAATAGACAAATGCAATAGTATTGCCAAAGTGAAGTTTTGTTTGAGGGTGTGTTTCCACCTTGTAATTAAATCAGAAACAACTAGCTATCATTTGCCTCTGAATAATTAGCCCTCAAAAATTCTTGGAATTTTTAATCTTGATGTCTGAGGGATTTCTCCTCTCAGACAGCGTCACCATAAGTCCAGCCTGCTGCATTACACTTGGAAGAACATCTTGTTTGCGCTGCGACAAGGAAGCCAAAGTCATGCGTCCTCACATGGCACACGTGTTCAGTCTAGTTTTTAAGTCTTGCCCCCATCTGAAAGAACAACAGGAAAGAAAGTTAGCATGCACTTCTGGCACTCCTACACCACCAAGCACAACCCTATTGAGCCTCAGCGTCACAACGGTGTACCCCACCATAGTCTGATTTGCGATGTTTCCACCCGTTGGAATTCCACCCTCCATATGCAGGATCCACTATAGCAGTGGTCCCCAACCCTGTCCTCAAGGCCCACCAACAGGCCAGGTTTTGCAGATCTCCACAAAGATGCACAGGTGGAGTAATTAGTGCAGCTGCAGAGCAATAGAGCTGGCTATTTGGAGATCCAAAAAACATGACATGTTGGTGGGCCTTGAGGACAGGGTTGAGGACCACTGCACTATAGGAACAGAGAAAAGCCATCACGGATTTCTGGATGATCCAAACGGATAGGGGGACACCTGTGTAAATTCAATGTAAACCATTGGCAGCTCATACGTGACACCGACCGTTTGCTCAGGCCCTTTGAGGAAGCTACGTTATTAGTCAGTTGCCAGGACTATGAGATGAACGATGAGATTCCACTGCTTCATGTACTACAACACATGTTGGAAACCATGGCTGGTCAGGGCACTGGAGACATGGCACATACATTTCACAGCCACATGAAGCCTGTGGGGGCTGAAGTGGAGGAGGAGGAGGGGGTGGGGTAAAGCAAACCACAGTTTAGGTTTCACAAAATGACCATTTTATCTAGTCATCTGACAGAAGAGGAGGAGCAGGAGCAGCCACAGGAGCTAGAGGGTTGTGAGTAAGGTGAGACAGAGGACCCAGACACACCGTGGCAGTTTACAGTGGAGATGGAGACAGGTAGTCCCTCCGAGTCATTTGCACAAATGGCACGATGCATGCTCACATGCTTGCGTACTAGTGAGTGCAGAATTGTCTCCATTTGTCAGCGGGAAGACTTCTGGCTCTCCAACTTATTGGACCCTCGCTTCCGGCACAAAATGGGGGCATTTTTTACGCCCACTGAGAGGGAGGACAAACTGACCTACTACAGAGACATCCCACGTAGTCAGTTGGGCGATGTCTATCTGCGCCATGGCCCATACTCCCGCAGGTCTGACTCGGGGGGACCTCTGCGATCACCTTCCACTGCCATGGCTGCTGGGGGGGTGGAAGGAGCAGCAGCAGCAGCTCCATCAGCAGCAGCCTCAGTCTTCAGTCGCTAGTGAGTAGCTTTCTACACCCGCATAGTGAGTCTACTCATGAGCAGCAGGAAGACCTGGAGCTGGACCTCAAACAGCAGGTCATGTCATACCTTGACATGACCATGCCAACACACCTTCAAGATCCACTGGATTTGCTGGGAAGCCAAACTTGACTTGTGCCCGCAACTAGCAGAGTTTGCCCTGGAAAAGCTGTACTGGCCGGACAGTAGTTGATTTAGATGGCAACTGGGCTGCTCTATATAACGAAGCAAAATGGCAAATTTACCTCACTATATGAGCTATTGCCCCTCAGATTTACACAGGGGCTGCTCTATATTATGCTGCAAAGTGGCAAATTTACCTCACAATATAAGCTATTGCCCCTCAGATTTACACAGGGCCTGCTCTATATAACGAAGCAAAATGGCAAATTTACCTCACTATATAAGCTATTGCCCCTCAGATTTACACAGGGCCTGCTCTATATAACGAAGCAAAATGGCAAATTTACCTCACTATATAAGCTATTGCCCCTCAGATTTACACAGGGCCTGCTCTATATAACGAAGCAAAATGGCAAATTAACCTCACAATATAAGCTATTGCCCCTCAGATTTACACAGGGCCTGCTCTATATAACGAAGCAAAATGGCAAATTTACCTCACTATATAAGCTATTGCCCCTCAGATTTACACAGGGGCTGCTCTATATTATGCTGCAAAATGGCAAATTAACCTCACCATATAAGCTATTGCAGCTCTATATAAATAAAAATAAATAAATAAAAAAAGGGCCTGTAGAAGCTTATTTAGTATAACAGATAGGGTGACATGTGCTGGTTTGGGATGCCCATATGGGCTAGTGTTTTGGCAGCAGTACAAAAACCAATGCAAAATGCAATAGCTTAATAAAGCTGATGCTGATCAACGCTTATTTAGTATAACAGATGGGGTGCAACATGCAGGTTTGGGATGCCCTGCGGCCTGGTGTATTTAAAGCAGACCAAAACCAATTCAAAATGCAATAACTTAATAAAGCTGAGGCTGTAGATGCTGATTTAGTATAAACAGGTAGGGTGCAAGGTGCAGCTTTGGGGTGCCCTGCGGCCTGGTTAAATGAAAGCAGTCAAAAAAGGAAGTGCAAACTGAAGTAGCTTAATGAAGCTGATGCTGATCAACGCTTATGTTGTATACCAGATAGGGTGCAAGGTGCAGCTTTGGGGTGCCCTGCGGCCTGGTTTATTAAAATCAGTCAAAAACAAGTGCAAACTGAAGTAGCCTGATCAACGCTTATGTTGTATAACAGATAGGTTTAAAATAGCATGTGCCTTGGGATGCCCGTGTGGCCTGTTATATTTCAAGCTGAACAAAAAGTAACAATAATCCAAGTATGAGACATCATTTTGACCTTCTTCACAGCGCCATACTTTGAAAAAAAAAAATTAATTTCATGCCGATCAATCCAAAGGTCAATGCCCCTAACAAAAATAGTGTTCGGCATAAGTTTTCCTTCTGGAAGGACGTAACCTTTTGTTTACATGGTTGGGGTAGGTTATCTTACAAATTGGGATACCCCAGGCAGCAGTGTCATTGAAAGAGACAGATTGTAATGCAGGCCATACGCAAGCAGAGAAACTCAGGCTGCAACAGGCCTATTTAGTTTACATGGTTGGGGTAGGTTATCTTACAAATTGGGATACCCCACTGTATATGAAACCGAATATAAATGCACACCCAAAGGTGGACACTCAGCCTCCAAGAGGCCTGCTTAGTTTAAATAAGAGAGCTGCTTAGTATGGTAGGTAGGTTATGTTATGTTACAGAATGGGATGCCCCAAGCAGACTTGAGATCAGTATATATGCACACAGCAGCAGTGTGTTAGCAGGCTCATACAGGCCAAATTTCTTTAAATAACTGTGCAGCTTACAGTTAATGCAGAGGCTAATGGTATGTTACAGAATGGGATGCCCCAAGCAGACTTGAGATCAGTATATATGCACACAGCAGCAGTGTGTTAGCAGGCTCATACAGGCCAAATTTCTTTAAATAACTGTGCAGCTTACAGTTAATGCAGAGGCTAATGGTATGTTACAGAATGGGATGCCCCAAGCAGACTTGAGATCAGTATATATGCACACAGCAGCAGTGTGTTAGCAGGCTCATACAGGCCAAATTTCTTTAAATAAATGTGCAGCTTACAGTAAATGCAGAGGCTAATGGTATGTTACAGAATGGGATGCCCCAAAGCTGACTTGAGATCAGTATATATGCACACAGCAGCAGTGTGTTAGCAGGCTCATACAGGCCAAATTTCTTTAAATAACTGTGCAGCTTACAGTTAATGCAGAGGCTAATGGTATGTTACAGAATGGGATGCCCCAAGCTGACTTGAGATCAGTATATATGCACACAGCAGCAGTGTGTTAGCAGGCTCATACAGGCCAAATTTCTTTAAATAAATGTGCAGCTTACAGTAAATGCAGAGGCTAATGGTATGTTACAGAATGGGATGCCCCAAAGCTGACTTGAGATCAGTATATATGCACACAGCAGCAGTGTGTTAGCAGGCTCATACAGGCCAAATTTCTTTAAATAAATGTGCAGCTTACAGTAAATGCAGAGGCTAATGGTATGTTACAGAATGGGATGCCCCAAAGCAGACTTGAGATCAGTATATATGCACACAGCAGCAGTGTGTTAGCAGGCTCATACAGGCCAAATTTCTTTAAATAAATGTGCAGCTTACAGTAAATGCAGAGGCTAATGGTATGTTACAGAATGGGATGCCCCAAAGCAGACTTGAGATCAGTATATATGCAGACAGCAGCAGTGTGTTAGCAGGCTCATACAGGCCAAATTTCTTTAAATAACTGTGCAGCTTACAGTTAATGCAGAGGCTAATGGTATGTTACAGAATGGGATGCCCCAAGCAGACTTGAGATCAGTATATATGCACACAGCAGCAGTGTGTTAGCAGGCTCATACAGGCCAAATTTCTTTAAATAAATGTGCAGCTTACAGTAAATGCAGAGGCTAATGGTATGTTACAGAATGGGATGCCCCAAAGCTGACTTGAGATCAGTATATATGCACACAGCAGCAGTGTGTTAGCAGGCTCATACAGGCCAAATTTCTTTAAATAACTGTGCAGCTTACAGTTAATGCAGAGGCTAATGGTATGTTACAGAATGGGATGCCCCAAGCTGACTTGAGATCAGTATATATGCACACAGCAGCAGTGTGTTAGCAGGCTCATACAGGCCAAATTTCTTTAAATAAATGTGCAGCTTACAGTAAATGCAGAGGCTAATGGTATGTTACAGAATGGGATGCCCCAAAGCTGACTTGAGATCAGTATATATGCACACAGCAGCAGTGTGTTAGCAGGCTCATACAGGCCAAATTTCTTTAAATAAATGTGCAGCTTACAGTAAATGCAGAGGCTAATGGTATGTTACAGAATGGGATGCCCCAAAGCAGACTTGAGATCAGTATATATGCACACAGCAGCAGTGTGTTAGCAGGCTCATACAGGCCAAATTTCTTTAAATAACTGTGCAGCTTACAGTTAATGCAGAGGCTAATGGTATGTTACAGAATGGGATGCCCCAAGCAGACTTGAGATCAGTATATATGCACACAGCAGCAGTGTGTTAGCAGGCTCATACAGGCCAAATTTCTTTAAATAACTGTGCAGCTTACAGTTAATGCAGAGGCTAATGGTATGTTACAGAATGGGATGCCCCAAGCAGACTTGAGATCAGTATATATGCACACAGCAGCAGTGTGTTAGCAGGCTCATACAGGCCAAATTTCTTTAAATAACTGTGCAGCTTACAGTTAATGCAGAGGCTAATGGTATGTTACAGAATGGGATGCCCCAAGCAGACTTGAGATCAGTATATATGCACACAGCAGCAGTGTGTTAGCAGGCTCATACAGGCCAAATTTCTTTAAATAACTGTGCAGCTTACAGTAAATGCAGAGGCTAATGGTATGTTACAGAATGGGATGTCCCAAAAACCAGAGAGCACCTGGCAGGCAGCAGTAAGACTATGCACAGCAAAAGTGTCTTTATCATGCCTAATTTCAATTAGAATAGGTGCAAATGGTTAGGTTCTTAAATAGAGGCTGGTGTAGTCACAGAATGGGATGCCCTAAAAACCAGCAGTAAGTACACCTGGCAGGGACAAGTTGTGCTATGCCCAGCAAAAGTGTCTTTATCAGGCCTAATTTCAAATATGATAAGAGCAAATGCTTATATGGTCTTAAACAGAGGCTGCTTTAGTCACAGAATGGGATGCCCCAAATAGGAGTGCACCTGGCAGGGTACAGTAGTGCTTTGCCCAGCAAAAGTGTCTTTATCAGGCTAATTTCAAATATGATAAGAGCAAATGCTTATATGGTCTTAAACAGAGGCTGCTGTAGTCACAGAATGGGATGCCCTGGGCAGGAATGGACCTGGCAGGGTACAGTAGTGCTTTGCCCAGCAAAAGTGTCTTTATCAGGCTAATTTCAAATATGATAAGAGCAAATGCTTATATGGTCTTAAACAGAGGCTGCTTTAGTCACAGAATGGGATGCCCTGGGCAGGAATGGACCTGGCAGGGTACAGTAGTGCTTTGCCCAGCAAAAGTGTCTTTATCAGGCCTAATTTCAAATATGATAAGAGCAAATGCTTATATGGTCTTAAACAGAGGCTGCTGTAGTCACAGAATGGGATGCCCTGGGCAGGAATGGACCTGGCAGGGTCCAGTAGTGCTTTGCCCAGCAAAAGTGTCTTTATCAGGCTAATTTCAAATATGATAAGAGCAAATGCTTATATGGTCTTAAACAGAGGCTGCTTTAGTCACAGAATGGGATGCCCTGGGCAGGAATGGACCTGGCAGGGTCCAGTAGTGCTTTGCCCAGCAAAAGTGTCTTTATCAGGCTAATTTCAAATATGATAAGAGCAAATGCTTATATGGTCTTAAACAGAGGCTGCTTTAGTCACAGAATGGGATGCCCTGGGCAGGAATGGACCTGGCAGGGTACAGTAGTGCTTTGCCCAGCAAAAGTGTCTTTATCAGGCCTAATTTCAAATATGATAAGAGCAAATGCTTATATGGTCTTAAACAGAGGCTGCTGTAGTCACAGAATGGGATGCCCTGGGCAGGAATGGACCTGGCAGGGTCCAGTAGTGCTTTGCCCAGCAAAAGTGTCTTTATCAGGCTAATTTCAAATATGATAAGAGCAAATGCTTATATGGTCTTAAACAGAGGCTGCTTTAGTCACAGAATGGGATGCCCTGGGCAGGAATGGACCTGGCAGGGTACAGTAGTGCTTTGCCCAGCAAAAGTGTCTTTATCAGGCCTAATTTCAAATATGATAAGAGCAAATGCTTATATGGTCTTAAACAGAGGCTGCTGTAGTCACAGAATGGGATGCCCTGGGCAGGAATCGACCTGGCAGGGTCCAGTAGTGCTTTGCCCAGCAAAAGTGTCTTTATCAGGCCTAATTTCAAATATGATAAGAGCAAATGCTTATATGGTCTTAAACAGAGGCTGCTTTAGTCACAGAATGGGATGCCCCAACAGGTTTCGACCTGGCAGGGTCCAGTAGTGCTTTGCCCAGCAAAAGTGTCTTTATCAGGCCTAATTTCAAATATGATAAGAGCAAATGCTTATATGGTCTTAAACAGAGGCTGCTTTAGTCACAGAATGGGATGCCCTGGGCAGGAATGGACCTGGCAGGGTACAGTAGTGCTTTGCCCAGCAAAAGTGTCTTTATCAGGCCTAATTTCAAATATGATAAGAGCAAATGCTTATATGGTCTTAAACAGAGGCTGCTTTAGTCACAGAATGGGATGCCCTGGGCAGGAATGGACCTGGCAGGGTACAGTAGTGCTTTGCCCAGCAAAAGTGTCTTTATCAGGCCTAATTTCAAATATGATAAGAGCAAATGCTTATATGGTCTTAAACAGAGGCTGCTTTAGTCACAGAATGGGATGCCCTGGGCAGGAATGGACCTGGCAGGGTACAGTAGTGCTTTGCCCAGCAAAAGTGTCTTTATCAGGCTAATTTCAAATATGATAAGAGCAAATGCTTATATGGTCTTAAACAGAGGCTGCTTTAGTCACAGAATGGGATGCCCCAACAGGAATCGACCTGGCAGGGTCCAGTAGTGCTTTGCCCAGCAAAAGTGTCTTTATCAGGCCTAATTTCAAATATGATAAGAGCAAATGCTTATATGGTCTTAAACAGAGGCTGCTTTAGTCACAGAATGGGATGCCCTGGGCAGGAATGGACCTGGCAGGGTACAGTAGTGCTTTGCCCAGCAAAAGTGTCTTTATCAGGCCTAATTTCAAATATGATAAGAGCAAATGCTTATATGGTCTTAAACAGAGGCTGCTTTAGTCACAGAATGGGATGCCCTGGGCAGGAATGGACCTGGCAGGGTCCAGTAGTGCTTTGCCCAGCAAAAGTGTCTTTATCAGGCCTAATTTCAAATATGATAAGAGCAAATGCTTATATGGTCTTAAACAGAGGCTGCTGTAGTCACAGAATGGGATGCCCTGGGCAGGAATGGACCTGGCAGGGTCCAGTAGTGCTTTGCCCAGCAAAAGTGTCTTTATCAGGCTAATTTCAAATATGATAAGAGCAAATGCTTATATGGTCTTAAACAGAGGCTGCTTTAGTCACAGAATGGGATGCCCCAACAGGAATCGACCTGGCAGGGTCCAGTAGTGCTTTGCCCAGCAAAAGTGTCTTTATCAGGCCTAATTTCAAATATGATAAGAGCAAATGCTTATATGGTCTTAAACAGAGGCTGCTTTAGTCACAGAATGGGATGCCCTGGGCAGGAATGGACCTGGCAGGGTACAGTAGTGCTTTGCCCAGCAAAAGTGTCTTTATCAGGCCTAATTTCAAATATGATAAGAGCAAATGCTTATATGGTCTTAAACAGAGGCTGCTTTAGTCACAGAATGGGATGCCCTGGGCAGGAATGGACCTGGCAGGGTCCAGTAGTGCTTTGCCCAGCAAAAGTGTCTTTATCAGGCTAATTTCAAATATGATAAGAGCAAATGCTTATATGGTCTTAAACAGAGGCTGCTGTAGTCACAGAATGGGATGCCCTGGGCAGGAATGGACCTGGCAGGGTACAGTAGTGCTTTGCCCAGCAAAAGTGTCTTTATCAGGCTAATTTCAAATATGATAAGAGCAAATGCTTATATGGTCTTAAACAGAGGCTGCTTTAGTCACAGAATGGGATGCCTCACAGCAGACTTAAGATCAGTTCAGTATATATGCACAGTTAGTTACTATAAGCAGCCTGTAAACGCTAACAAAGGCTGGATGAAAAAAAAAAAATCTCCCTGTCAGCCAGCTCCGTTTTTCCTACCTTTCCCTGGCTTTCTGTCTGTCTCCTGTCTGTCTCCTGTCTGTCTCCTGCCTGTCTCCTGCCTGTCCCTGTCTCCAGCCTGTCTAACTGCCTCAGCTACACAGCGTTCTGTCTGTCACGAATGCAATAGAGAAATGAGGAAAAGCAAGATGGCCACCGTTAAATACCGCTGTGTGACGTCACCGGGCTTGCTGGCTGCTGATAGGCTGCATGTGACTGCCCCAGCTTGCACTGGCGCGGGATAGATGTCCAGACATGTCCCGTCCGCCATGTTAGAATGCCTGTAAATGTAAATGAATGGATGTTAAATGAAAACTTCGAGTGATCGAATCGCGGGGAAATTCGGATTCGATCCGAATCGAATTTTTTCTTGAAATTCGGATCGAATCCGGGTTCGTCCGGATCGATTCGCTCATCCCTAATTACCAGGTTTTCTTTCCTTTATTTTTCCTCATTAACATGGAGTTGAATATTTGTGGACCTCTACAGATTGCCATGAAGCCTTCACTGAGAAGTTGGTTCTTGAACCTCAGGAGATCCCAGAGTAATGGTTCTGCCCAGGGCTGCTCCAGGCTTATGTGGGCCCCTGGGCCGTGTCTGTCTGTGTCTTAATGGGCTCCTTCGTGGTGTGTCACATCCAATGCTCACATGATGCCATCCTTGACCACCGAATCCACTGATGAATCTTCCTCGATCGCCCTCCAGTTCTCATTGCCTTATCCACTGCCACTGATCTCCCCAAGGGTTTGCCACCTTCACTACTGCTGTAGATCACCCTCTGGTCCTTGGCACTTTCTTGACTGCCATCATATGCCTTCAAGCCCTTATTGGCTTCTCCAATGCCACTGATCGTCCCCAAATACTTGCCATCTTCTCTGCTGCTGCAGATCATCCACTGCCCCCTTATCATCTTCTCGATTGCTTCCTTACACCTTCAAGTCCTCTGTGCCTTCTTCACTGCCACTGATCGTCACCAAGTACTTGCCATCTTCTCTGCTGCTGCAGATCATCCATGGTCCCCTTATCACTACCCTGCCTACAATCAGCAGACATGTCCATCATCCAGAGTCGCACATTTTTTAAGCCCCCCTCACCAGGGTCAATCACCCAACAGAGTCTGTGCTATGTCCTCCCTGAGACAATTTGAGCTTTGAAATATTCTCCAATCTATTGTTATTTTCTGAATAGTTTAGTATTGGCTCAGCCAAGTTTATTATTTACGTGAGCAGGGGGGAATATGCTAATTCTAATGAGTTGTTTTTTATAATCTCTGCCAGTAGGTGGCAGAAGTGATAATCTGGAATCATTGGCTGGCAGAATAGTTCTTTGTTTTAGTTAAATAGCATTCAAACAGAGCTAAAGAAATGATTTACCCCCCTCGTTTTTCTGTCCCTCTTTTTGCATCTTTCCCTTCTGCCAATTCACTCTGCTTTTCCCCATAACTCCTTCATTACTATTGTTTCCCGTTTTGCCTTCCATGTTCCCTCTGCTGCTTTTCTTTTATTTTCTTCCTATTTCCCTACTTTTTATTTCTTTGCTTTTTCATATTCCTACATTTTTATTGCCTCTTTTCAGCTTCCATTTTTATCATTCTCAGATGCTGAGGTCATTTCCCGTGTACATCCCTCTTTGGGTCAACCCGCAGATTTCTCATTGAATTCAGCTCTGGGCTCTGGCTGGGCCATTCCAAAACTTTAAAGCGAAACATAACTCAGGGAATGTAACTTTTGTAGGTTTTTTTTTCCCGTTTCCCCGGGCATCCCGAATAAGAAACACCCTTTACTGGGTGGCTTTGGAGTGGCAACCTGAGCTATTGCCAAAGTGGCCCCTGGTCGAGTGCATGTTTTTGTCTCGGATGCCAGGATAGTGTAAAGCTCATTGGTGCCCATACAAAAGGTGTCCGAAATAGCAACTGTACTGGCTTCAGCAGACATCTTTCTCATGCATATCAGTCATCCTCTGCACTGTCCCCACTGCCTCAGCATCAGTCTTTGTGTAGCGGGCACGTGCCTGGCCGGGGGCACGCTCTCTGGGGAGCGAGGGGGGTTCTTGGACCTAGGGTAGGGCATCCCATGTCGGTGTGGCATGTGTGGGTGGAGGTGCACTTACTGGCTTCAGTTGTCGCTGGGATCCAGAGATGACACTCTTAGGTGAACTCAACATGGTCTTTATTGGTTGGCTTCCATCCATGGTAACACAGCAAACAGTTCAGTACAGCATGATCCACAGGTTACAGCAAACAGTACATCCCAATGGTCTCTTCCATGGCTGTCTCTCAGCAACTCCACTACATTGTAATGCTTCCCCTCATGACAAGCTCCAACTTAAAGGAGCAGTATCGCAAATTTTTCTTGGTGACATATTTAAATGGTACTTTGAATGTAGGTAAGTGTTGGAGTAAGAATTACAAATGTAGAAAAAAATGATGTCTGTGTTGAGCAGCTGGAGACTAATAGCTCATGTTTATGTCTTCTGAGTGTCGGGGCCCGACACTCTGGCCTGTTCCATGCTGAGGAGAGGGGTGAAACAATGTATCAAAGTATCAGCTGTTCAGTGCTGGCAGCCATCCAGCATAAGATAACAACATTGCAACATTGCCTGGCCAGAACTTATATATCTAAAACAGAGAGAAAAGCTCTAGAAGTTATTTAGCTGATTTTGACAGTTTTCCCTTCATGTTGGCTCTGCTGCAGAATCTTTCAGTTTACCATTTTCTCTTTCATATTCTTATTTTTCATTTTTCCATATGATCTTTCTTTCAGCTGTGTGTGTTTTGAGCAAAGCCCAACCCAGGATTTTCACTATCTGGAGTTTTGTTTTGTGTCCCTAGGGGCATCCCGACTTGGGATGCCCTGATATGTGAAATCCCCAAGTTCGCCTGTGAAAACGTACCTTTCCCTGTCCCACAGCGCATGCGCGGGCTCTCATCCAATCAGCTCTGTTTGCACGCAGATGGGGAGCCTGAGCAGTAACCTTCCTGGCCGCCCGGCCTGTCTAAATGACTATCTGTGTGAGCGCGCCAGAAAAATGGGGGGATCTGTGGTTATCCAGGGGTCGTTTCACACAATTTAGGATGCCCAAGGGGGAAGGTCAATGGCCGGGTCTTATAGACTTCAGGGTCGGCAACTCAGGGTTTTGTTCCACTTTAATACCTTTAGATTTTCCTGCACAGTTATTCAAAGAAGAATTTCAGTCGTTTTCAGTCAGTTTAGTTTGTTTTGTATAGATTTTACACATTTGAGTCACCTGGTCTCATAACAAAAGCAGCACCTCACACACACACAGCCGTTACCACTGATTACAGTGTCAGCCTCTGAGGTAAAGTGTTGCTAGGAGACCAGTGGGCTAAATGAAGCAGCTCACTAAATACAACCCAGCAGATCCCCCTATTCAGCAAATGGACTGAGCCATTGGCATTATACAATTTAAAAGAAAGGCAGATATTTTTTTCTTTTTCTATCGCCAGATTATTTATACACATTATAAGCTATTGTGTGGCTATTTAATTATTTATCTTTTTTAATGCAAATTTTGCGATACTGCTCCTTTAAGAACACTCTAGAAGGGTTTGTCTCTGCCTTATATAACCTTGGTATTGTTGCGAATCTCCATCCAAAGGCAGGGCAGTTAATGTTGCCAATGCCACCTGGCTGAGTCTCTATTTACCAGCCTAAAAGGGGAACGCCAGACCATTAAAGTACCGGTTAGGTCCATTCCTTAGGCAACACTGCCATCATGTGGTTTAATGATGCAATGGTCCCAATAAATACATCTAACAGGGTTTAACTGCTCTATTTAAGGTTTCTATCACTATCAGGGGCCTATTCCTCTGACAGGGCTCTAATAGTTTCTACTTTTAGTGTTGCCCATGGTTTCCACCCGTCACATTTGTACCTTCTCCAAACTCGGCTGAGAAGATCCACTCTGTAATGGGTTAGCAATTTCCCCGTGCAGGAGATGGTGGGGAGACCAAGGTCTCCTGCAGTGTACTTACCTGCAGTCTGGAGTGTGCCTCCTGCTTGAGCACTGTCCACTGCAGACATTCTCCCTGCAGAAAGGGGGCTCTTATAGATCAGAGTTAGGACGGCAGCTAAACAGAGGCACCTTGGCGTTTGGTGGAGCAGTTTCCCCATAACCAGATAGAGTTAGATTATAAGAACTTGTGAGCTAACAGGGCTGAAACAGAAACAAAACCCTGAGCAGCCAGGCCTGGAATTTAAAAGATTTGAGCGTCAGCTGCTGGCCTTCTCCCACTTTGGGATGTGCCTCTGTGTGAAACCCCTAGATCGCCCTTAAACCGGACCTTCAGCATCATTTAATGAAAAGGCCAAACCCTTTTCCAGCATCTAAAGTTAATATATTTTAAGTTTTTAGTCACTTACTTATTATTCTTTCCCCCACTGGGCTGCAACTCTGTTCAGGACTCTAGGATACGGGCGCCGCCATCTTGTCTCAGAAGCATCACACATACTGAGGAAAGGAGAGGGGTGAAAAGTGCAGGGGGCGGGTTATAGTTGTGTTTTGCTCAGACAGAGCAGAGCTGGGGTCAGGAAAAGGTCAGCAATCCCAGAATGCAGAGCGGCACAGTCAGAAGACACTTCCTGTCTGCAGGCAGCCTGAGATCTTGGATGTTTAAAGGCTCATAACATGCAGTAGATGCAGGTAGGATGATTTTTAATGTGAACAATCTGTATGTACAGGGTGTGGGAATGCTGAATGACGCAGTTGCGGAAAACGTCTCTGACTGGACGAGAGCCCACGCATGTGCCGTTGGACTGAGAAGAGGTGAGTTATTATCCCACGCCATGCATTCCAAAAGGGGATGCCCCCCAGGCATGAAAGAATACCTGGGGTAGTCAAAATCCTATTGCCCTGCTCACATGCAACTCCCAGGTTAGTTATAATTTCTAGTAAAGGGAATTGCTCCATTACTATTATTTATACAGGATATTTTAGGGCCTGGGAACCAATTCACGGCCCAGTTTAACCCTCTCATCACTGTATAATATTCAGCAAACAGGCATATAAATCGTGTAGAGAAACCAGGGGCCTTGGTTTGCATACAATTGCAATTGTATGTATTAAACCCCACACTATATCAAGGCGGCCCTATTGGCTGAATATTATACAGTGATGATAGGGTTATATTGGGCGGATCCTGTATAAATAATATTTATTGAGCAACTCCCTCCCCCTTTACTTATAATTTGGTCTGAGTGCCACCCCTCCTTTATATTCTCCCCAGAGTCCTCCTCCTGGGATGCCATCAGAGATGACCAGGAGGTGGAGGCTGGATCCTCTAACCCAGTGTTCCGGAGGCAATATTCCAGGATAAGAATACTATGGTGAGAACATCTCTCCCGTTGTTTCCTGCTTGGAAAAATAATTCTAGTATATCACCCAGGAGATGCCCAGAGAAAAATATATATACTGAATGCAACTGTGCTGCCAACATAATAATTCAGAATTCAGAGCCGCTTTTTATTTTGGCCAGGGCCACACTTTGTCTAAAACCAACCCTGTGCCAATCCCATGCGCTGATCTGTGCCCATATCTATGCCCCCTGAGTCATGTGCGCCCCTCTCCAGAAGCTGGTTGGTTGGAGAGGTTCGCAAAGCAGGAGCAGCCTAGCAGATGGGTTCTTAAACTCCATTTAAAGTTGACCAAAACCTAGGATTTTGACTATCCTGGGTTTCGATCCTTGCCCCCCGGGGCTCTCCGTTTGGGGGTGCCCCACTGTGTGAACAAACTCACTTCTTGCCGGTCCTACAAAGCATACATGGCCCCTTGTCCAATCAGCGCGCTCCTTCGTCTTAGGCGAGCGGATCCGAGTGCGCTGTCGGACGCATCCCTTGCTAGCCTCTAACATGGTGTCCGCCTGCACCGGCCATTCACAAATGCCTGGCGCGGGCACGTGTCCTGCTAGAGGGATAGCGGGGTTGCAGCTTGCGCATGTGCCGTTGGACCAGGAAACAAGGTAAGTGTATGGGGCGACCTGGGGGGTTTCACAAAGCGGGGCATCCTAATTTTGGACGGAGGGAATCGTTCGGCTCTGGAATGTTATAGATTCCCAGATCAATCGGCGTGGGTTTAGGTCCACTTTAACTATTTGAGATCATTTGAAGCGAATGGATCATATGAGTCATTCGGAGGCAGCAGTGTAATAAAAGGCGTGCCAGTGCTATGATGTACAATGTGACACTTAGAGCCAGTCTTACATTGTAAAAAGCCTGTCGGCTAGCTATTGTATTACACTGTAAACAGTCAGGTGCATGTCTATTACAATGTAACAATGACTGTTCCCTGCTGTGCTGTATAGCAGCCAGGCGCCCTGCTGTTACAGTGTTAACTGTTTCACACCTAACTGTGATGTGTAAGTGATCTCTCATAAAAATTCTGTAATCTGTATAACCCTCACTGGGCTGCAACTCTGTTCAGGACTCTAGGATACGGGCGCCGCCATCTTGGTTCAGAAGCATCACATACTGAAGAGAGGAGAGGGGTGAAAAGTGCAGGGGGCGGGGTTATAGTTGTGTTTTGCTCAGACAGAGCAGAGCTGGGGTCAGGAAAAGGTCAGCAATCCCAGAATGCAGAGCAGAAGACACTTCCTGTCTGCAGGCAGCCTGAGATCTTGGATATTTAAAGGCTCATAACATGCAGCAGATGCAGGTAGGATGATTTTTAATGTGAGCAATCTGTATGTACAGGGTGTGGGAAACATATAAGATAGACTCTTATTCAGGGTGAAGGTCCAGTTTAATAACTTACCTCTTGCTGGTCCAGTGCCGCATGACCAGGCTCTCGTCCAATCAGAGACAATTGCCATAAATATGTTAATTCAGCAAAGGCACTGATTGTTTTATATAGGGAGCGTACCCTCTGTGCACACGCTTCCATCCCAGCCATTCAAAAAGTCTGGGGCAGAAGCATTGAAGCAAATCATAGGCATTTGCTGAATGACGCAGTTGCGGAAAACGTCTCTGACTGGACGAGAGCCCACGCATGTGCCGTTGGACTGAGAAGAGGTGAGTTATTATCCCACGCCATGCATTCCAAAAGGGGATGCCCCCCAGGCATGAAAGAATACCTGGGGTAGTCAAAATCCTATTGCCCTGCTCACATGCAACTCCCAGGTTAGTTATAATTTCTAGTAAAGGGAATTGCTCCATTACTATTATTTATACAGGATCTTTCAGGGCCTGGGAACCAATTCACGGCCCAGTTTAACCCTCTCCTCACTGTATAATATTCAGCAAACAGGCATATAAATCGTGTAGAGAAACTAGGGGCCTTGGTTTGCATACAATTGCAATTGTATGTATTAAACCCCACACTATATCAAGGCGGCCCTATTGGCTGAATATTATACAGTGATGATAGGGTTATATTGGGCGGATCCTGTATAAATAATATTTATTGAGCAACTCCCTCCCCCTTTACTTATAATTTGGTCTGAGTGCCACCCCTCCTTTATATTCTCCCCAGAGACCTCCTCCTGGGATGCCATCAGAGATGACCAGGATGTGGAGGCTGGATCCTCTAACCCAGTGTTCCGGAGGCAATATTCCAGGATAGGAATACTATGGTGAGAACGTCTCTCCCGTTGCTTCCTGCTTGGAAAAAGAATTCTCCTAGTATATCACCCAGGAGATGCCCAGAGAAAAAAATATATATATACTGAATGCAACTGTGCTGCCAACACAATATTCCAGAATTCGGAGCCGCTTTTTATTTTGGCCAGGGCCACACTTTGTCTAAAACCAACCCTGTGCCAATCCCATGCGCTGATCTGTGCCCATATCTATGACCAGTGTAGACGCTGCCCTGAGTCATGTGCGCCCCTCTGCAGAAGCCGGTTGGTTGGAGAGGTTCGCAAAGCAGGAGCAGCCTAGCAGATGGGGTGCCCCACTGTGTGAACAAACTCACTTCTTGCCGGTCCTACAAAGCATACATGGCCCCTTGTCCAATCAGCGCGCTCCTTCGTCTTAGGCGAGCGGATCCGAGTGCGCTCTCGGACGCATCCCTTGCTAGCCTCTAACATGGTGTCTGCCTGCACCGGCCATTAACAAATGCCTGGCGCGGGCACGTGTCCTGCTAGAGGGATAGCGGGGTTGCAGCTTGCACATGTGCCGTTGGACCAGGAAACAAGGTAAGTGTATGGGGCGACCTGGGGGGTTTCACACAGCGGGGCATCCAAATTTTGGATGGAGGGAATCGTTCGGCTCTGGAATGTTATAGATTCCCAGATCAATCGGCGTGGGTTTAGGTCCACTTTAACTATTTGAGATCATTTGAAGCGAATGGATCATATGAGTCATTCGGAGGCAGCAGTGTAATAAAAGGCGTGCCAGTGCTATGATGTACAATGTGACACTTAGAGCCAGTCTTACATTGTAAAAAGCCTGTCGGCTAGCTATTGTATTACACTGTAAACAGTCAGGTGCATGTCTATTACAATGTAACAAGGACTGTTCCCTGCTGTGCTGTATAGCAGCCAGGCGCCCTGCTGTTACAGTGTTAACTGTTTCACACCTAACTGTGATGTGTAAGTGATCTCTCATAAAAATTCTGTAATCTGTATAACCCTCACTGGCCTGCAATTCTGTTCAGCACTCTAGGATACGGGCGCCGCCATCTTGGTTCAGAAGCATCACATACTGAAGAGAGGAGAGGGTTCAAACGTGCAGGGGAGCAGGGATATAGCTGTGCTTTGCACAAACAGAGCAGAGTTGAGGTCAGGAAAAGACAGCAATCCCAGAATGCAGAGTGGCACAGTCAGAAGAAGACATTTCCTATTTGCAGGCTGCCTGGTGCTCCATGGGCCGCCATCTTGGATGTTTAAAGTCTCAGAAAATGTAGTAGATGCAGGTAGGATGATGTTTAATGTGAGCAATCTGTATGTACAGCGTGGGAGAAACATATAAGATAGGCTCTTATTCAGGGTGAAGGTCCGGATTAACGTGAGCAATCTGTATGTACAGAGTGGGAGAAACATATAAGATAGGCTCTTATTCAGGGTGAAGGTCCGGATTAACGTGAGCAATCTGTATGTACAGAGTGGGAGAAACATATAAGATAGGCTCTTATTCAGAGTGAAGGTCCAGATTAATGTGAGCAATCTGTATGTACAGTGTGGGGGAAACATACAAGATAGGCTCTTATTCAGGGTGAAGGTCTGGATTAATGTGGGCAATCTGTATGTACAGGGTGGGAGAAACATATAAGATCGGCTCTTATTCTGGGTGAAGGTCTGGATTAATGTGAGCAATCTGTATGTACAGGGTGTGGGAAACATATAAGATAGACTCTTATTCAGGGTGAAGGTCCGGATTAATGTGAGCAATCTGTATGTACAGGGTGGGAGGGACATATAAGAGATGCTCTTATTCAGGGTGAAGGTCCGGATTAATGTGAGCAATCTGTAGGTACAGGGTGGGAGAAACATATAAGATAGGCTCTTATTCAGGGTGAAGGTCCAGTTTAAAAAAACTCTTGCAAAATTTGTTTTCAGAACCAAAAAGCAACAAAGTGTTTTGCTGACCTGCTGATCATGTGATGCGTGGGAATGATTTACAAAGCTGGAAACATCTATGATATAATTACAGCGCGGCTGCTGCAAATCAGGTATCAAGATCCAGTAATGAATTTTATCTGCAGGGAAGTGTTTTGCCTTAAGTCGACATGAAAGACTTTCCATGCGCTCAGCATGGAACCTGCTAACAAGGCGGACATCAAATAGCTACAAAAACATTAAAAAACGTCACCTGGAAAAAAGAAAAATCACTTGAAATACTTTATAAAATTAGATGTGGCCAGAGAAGGCTCGAAGAACCTACCTGCCAATTTAAAGTTGACCCAATCCCTGTGCCCCTCCCCCACCTGGCTTTCCAGTTTGGGATGCCCATGTGTTTGAAACCACCCAGAAACATCTGGAATATGGACAGAAAATCCCTCGTGCAGCACCTCCAATTTTGTGCCAGACACACAGACAACAGACAGGACCTACAGTGGCCAACAAATATGACCCAAATCAGGATGCCCCAGGCAGGAGTTACAAAACCTGGGATAGTAGAAATCATGGGTTTTTGTTCCTCTTTATGGCTTAGTGTAACTGGATGCTGTCAAATAACTGAGTGCATTACTCTTTTTAACCATTTATAGTTGTTCTTAAAGTGGACCAAAACCCACGCTGTCCCACTGTATGAAACCCGCCCAGGTCGCCCCATCCACTTACCTTGTTTCCCTGTCCAACGGCACATGCACGAGCTGCGGCCACATCCCCGCTATCCCTCCAGCAGGGCGCGTGCCCGCACCAGGCATTTGTGAATGGCCAGCGTGGGCAGTGGGGCATCCCCGAGACCAAAGGCCAGGACAGTAAAAATCCTGGGTTTTGGTCCACTTTAAATGATGCTGAAGGTCCTGTTTGAAGAGTTATACAGATTACAGCATTTTTATGAGAGATCACTTACACGTCACAGTCAGGTTTGAAACAATTTACACTGTAACAGCAGGGAGCAGTCATTGTTACATTGTACCAGACATGCACCTGACAGGCTTTTTACAATGTAGGACTCCGGCCCTAGGTGTCACATTGTGCATCACGTTTTATTACACTGCTGCCTCTGAATGATTTCTATGATGCATTCTCTTCAAGCGGACCAAAACCCATTGAACTTGTGAAATAAATTTAGCCAAAGCCCCTCCCTTCTTCGGGTGTAGAACTAGAATATTATTGCTTTTCGGATAACCCTGGAACACGTTTTTTTGCTGTCCAGCTGTAAGATGGCAGCTGATCAGTCATTGCATAGGTGCGGCTATGACATCATTGCCACACACAACAGCACACAACAGTGGCAATGAATGGAGGAGGCGGAGCTTTACAGCTAAAACAGGCGCCATTATCTGGGATTAGAGTGAAGCAGGAGCAGTGAAAATTGGCAAAAGGTTATCTTCATGGGGGGAGCAATTCAGGGGATGCTAGTTAAAAAATACAATTTTGTGATTATTCACCTTTAAAATGGGTATTATAAGTATGTCACACACCCCGCTTCCACTATTCATGACATATGGGTTATGGTCCAGTAGAGGGAGAACTTCTGCAGAGATGAAAGCAAAAAAGAAGCCCCTCCCGGTCCATAAATACCTGGGACCTCCCACACATTCCCCAGTATATGACAGCAGGAAGGGGACCAGGAAGAACTAATAAAACATTCTTAACAATAAAAGGTTCACCATATAAAGGATCCAGAATACTAAAGGGCGGGATGAAGCGGGGTGTGTGACATACTTATAATACCCATTTTACAGGTGAGTATTCACAAAATGGTATTATTCTAAGTATGTCACACACCCCGCTTCCACTATTCATGACATTCGGGACATCCAATAGCAGTGTCCCTCATGGGTGGGATCCAAATACAGCAAAAAATGCACCAATTTTAACCACTGCAGCTTTCAGAACCTTGAGGCCAAAAACAGCATCTGCTGAGGCCCACACATCAACCTTATAAAACTTGGATAAAGTATGAACGGAAGACCAAGTAGCAGCCTTACAAACTTGTTCAACAGAAGCCTGATGCTGAAAAGCCCAGGAAGCCCCAACAGCACGAGTAGAGTGCGCAGTGATCTTAAAAGGAGGAGCCCTGCCCTTAGCAGAATAGGCCCCCAACAATGGCCTGGCATATCCATTTACTAATGGTAGACTTGGCAGGCGCCAAACCTTTTCTGGGCCCAGAAGGCACCACGAACAAGGCGTCCATCTTACGAAAAGAAGTAGCGACCAAATAGTACTTCACACAACGAACCACATCCAAAGAGTGCAAAACCCTCTCCTTGTCATTGCTAGGCCTAGGACACAAGGAAGGGAGAACTACATCCTGATTGAGATGGAAGGCAGAAACCACCTTAGGAAGGAAATCTGGTTTAAAGCGAAAAACCCCCTTATCCTGGTGTCTCTCAAAGTAAGGGGTCTGAATAGACAGAGCCGCCAACTCAGAGACACGCCGAACAGAAGTAATAGCCACCAAAAAGGCAACCTTTTGAGTGAGCACAGAAAGTGCCACATCCTGCATCGGTTCAAAGGGAGGCCCCTGGAGGGCCGAAAGAACCAAATATAGGTCCCAAACGGGAACCAAAGGCTTTCTAGGGGGCCGAACATGAGTGACCCCTTGGAAAAATGTCTTGACCAGATGATGCAAAGCAAAAGACCTTTGAAAAAAGACAGCCAGGGCAGAAACCTGACCCTTCAAAGTACTGAGCTGGAACCCCAGATCCAGACCGTGTTGTAGAAACTCCAAAACCCTAGGACTCGAAAACACCCTGCAAGGTAAGGCCCTAGCCTCACACCAGTCAATATAGGACCACCAAGTCCTATAGTTCCTAGCTCTAATCAAGGTTTGAATAACCACCTCAGACAAACCTTCCTCCCTCAGGATGAAGGTTTCAGCAGCCACACCGTCAAAGCAAGCGTTCGTAAATTGGGGTAACGTAGTTGACCCTGAGAGATCAGATCCGGAGACAGGGGCAGCCTGTACTGATCTACCGTCAATCTTACGAAGTCTGCGAACCAAACCTGTCTTGGCCACCTTGGGGCCACCAGAATTGCTGGTGCCCCCTCTAGCGCCAGCTTGCGCACTACCTTGCCCACCATGGAGAAGGGGGAAAACAGGTACAGAAACCCCAGATCCCTCCAGGCAAGGGACAAGGCATCCACTGCCAGGGCCAGAGGATCCCGAGACAGAGATACAAAGGTTGGAAGCTTGTGGTTGTGCCCAGAGGCAAAGAGATCCACCTCCGGAGTCCCCCACTTGTGACACAGGGCCCGAAACACCCTGTGGTTGAGAGACCATTCCCCTCGGCGAGAGAATCCCCTGCTCAGGGAGTCCGCCTCCGTGTTCTCCACTCCCGGAATGTACACTGCCGAGATGCAAGGAAAATTTACTCTCCGGCCATGTCAGAATCAGAGAGACTTCCCTGACGGGCACTCCTGCTGCGAGTCCCTCCTTGGTGATTGATGTAAGCTACCGCAGTACGATTGTCTGATCGGACCTGAACCGGTAAACCCTGTAGGTGAAGTGTCAGATGCGACAGAACCAAGCGGATAGCTCTGAGCTTCAAGACATTGATGGGGGTGTGAGCCTCCTAAAGACCCCACAACCCCTGGAACGGATGATCCAGAAACCTCCCCAGCCCGACAGGCTGGCATCCGTGGTAACCGTCTCCCAACGAGGGGCCAGGAAAGACCTGCCCGTCATCAGATCGCTTGATTCCAGCCACCACTGAAGGGACTGCCGAATCCCAGGAGACATCAGAAATGACTGATCCAAGGACTGTGGACATCTGTCCCATTTCAGCAATAGATGGAGTTGTAGCGACCTCATGTGGAATTGAGCAATGTGGAATTGAGCAAAGGGGACCGCCTCGAAGGAGGCCACCATCAAACCCACCAGAGTCATCCCTAGCCGAATGGAAGGGCGAGGGATGGTCAGGAGAACACGTATCAGATCCTGAACCCTCTGCACCTTTGGCTGAGGTAGGAACACTCTGGCCTGACTGGTATCCAGATTCATGGCCAGAAAGGAAATCTCCCTTGATGGAGAGAGAGAAGACTTGGGGTGGTTGATCACCCATCCGAACCTCTCCAGCGTCATCACCACCGTCCTGGTGTCCAGCTCCGCCTGGCAGAGGGAGGAAGCTGTAATGAGCAGGTCGTCCAGATATGGCAAAATGCGAATGCCCTGGGCTCTGAGCAGGGCCATAATGCCCGCCAGAATCTTGGTAAACACCCTCGGTGCCGAGGTCAGCCCGAACGGGAGGGCCACAAACTGAAAATGCTGATCTCCGACCACAAACCTGAGAAATCTCTTGGTTGCTGGGAAAATTGGTACATGAAGGTAAGCATCCTTGATGTCTATGGACGTCATGAAATCCCCCTGACGAAGGGAACCGATGGCTGAGCGCAGAGTCTCCATGCGGAACCTCTTGGTTCTGATGAACCTGTTGAGAAGCTTCAAATCCAGAATGGGTCTTATGGAGCCATCCCTTTTGGGAACCGTGAAAAGGTTGGAATAATAGCCCCGGCATCTCTCTGAAAGAGGCACCGGGCATATGACCGCCATGTCCAGGAGGTTCTTTACAGCCGACAAGAGCCCCTGCGCTGCCCGAGGATCCGAAGGCACCCGAGACCTTAGGAATCTGGGAGGAGGCCAGTACTCGAACTCCAGTTTGTACCCAGACGAGATCACTTCCAATATCCACTTGTCTGTGACCTCCTGGGCCCAGACCTGGAAGAAGAGCCGCAGCCGTCCCCCCACCTGCAAGGGTGAGGGCGCCTCCTCATTGTTGAACTGGCTTGGCAGCGGGCTTGGGTCTGGAACCCCAGGTAGAGGCTGGATGGGCACAACCTCTACCTTTGTTCCAGGAATCACCTTCCCACCCTTCGCCACAGAATCCAATTTGTCTCCAAACAGCCGCGTTCCCAAGAAGGGCAAAGCTGTAAGTGACTTCTTGGCCGCAATCTCAGCCACCCACTGGAGCAGCCAGACCGATCGGCGCATGGCCATCAACAGAGCCGAAGTTCTACCACACATGGTAATCGTGTCCTCCATAGCCGACAAAACAAAATACATGAACAATTCACACCTCTTAAGGGTTGTGAATTCAACGCTGTCCGGGTTGAGTTGGGACCCTTTTAACATGTCCCTAATCTCAGACCTGGTAGCCACAGCCACGAGTGCCGATGCGCAGGCAGGCCGCAAGGCTGAACCCACACAGGCAAAAGCATGACATGCCATTTGATCAATGCTCTTGTCCTCGCCATCCTTAAGGGTAGTGGCGTCAGGAGTATGTACAACAGAGGTGTTGGACAATCCTAAGATGGGCGCATCAACCTCGGGAGGGGAAGACCAGCGCTTCACTGCATCAAAAGGGGACTCGGCTTCTCCCATTCTCTAAGAATCATGGTGTCAAAATGATCCTGATTTGGGAACTCCAAACGGGGCTTAGAGAACCCAAAGAATTCCCCCCTCTTCGGAGGGGCCTCCGCTGGTGGGGAAATATCCAGAACCTCTAAGAGAGGACCTTGGGGGTATCCACAGCATCCCCCAGCGCGTGCCCGGCATCAGAATCAAAGAACTACAATTCTTCAGTCTCAGATTCCTCAAACAATTCCCCCTCCTCAAGCGGGGAATAATCAGCCCAGTCAGGGGAGTCATAATCATCAAAATCAATTACCGGCGTAGCCGGTGACAGATGCCTTTTCTTAGCAGTGGCCTTTCTGCCCACTGAGCTAGAAATCATTTTCTCGAGGTTGGCCAGCCTAGCACATACCTCCGAGTGCGACACCCCACTAATGACAATGTCACTTGGGGTACAGATGATGTGGGGTGGGGTAGGTGATGCGGGCGGCACTGACCCAGACGCCTGGGGTCCCGACTGCCGCGTTATGGCCTGCAAAGTTCATTCTCCCCCGTAAGGGGTACCCCACAACCCACACATAGCCGGGATTGTCCCGAAGGGAGCCCGAGCCCGGTGTCCTGTGGAGCCCCCATATGGTGATTTTAAGGTAGTCGCAAGGACCCGAGGGAATTACGCTTGTAAGCAACACGGGATGCCCCTTAAGTCCCAAGTGGGAGGATTTATAAGTGCCCCAAATTTCTGCTAGGGACCCTAGGACAGGGAGAACCCCCTTTTAAACAAGGCACAGGGAGTCCTCCTGAAAGACACAAAGGAGTGGCCATAAGCACATGCACACACACATATATATACAAATATATATTATATATATATATATATATATATATATCATCATAATCAAAGAAAAAATGAAAAGGGACTAGTGTTGTCCCCAGTCAGAATGGGGCACATGGTTAAGTCAGGTACACAAAAGGGGGAGCCCGGGAGGGCACTCACGTGTTTTGTACAATGGCTGCCACCGCTCGGCAGCTCAGAGAAGGAGAGTGAGAAGGGAGAAGAAGGGGCGGGCAGCCTGGCCCCGCCCCCCTATCTTCACAACCAGCAGCGGGGTTCCCAGCCGCAGAAGGGGGATGGGCCGTGGCAGCGCGCGAGCGCCCGGCCCCGCCCCCTAAACACCGCAGCCTGAGGGGAAGAAGCTCCCCTCAGCAGAGCAAAAAACGGCGTCCAGCCCATAATGTGAAGCACCAAGCACACATACACACACACATTCACACCTGAATGACAGGAAGGAAAGAGGAAAGTCCGCCCCCCCCACTGGAGGGTTATATTGGGCTTAACGTATAAACGTCCGGGCAGAAATAGGGCTAAAAATGGCCGGGCGTAAGCCCGAATTACCTGCAAGGAAGAGAAGCAGACATCTTCTGACTTGCTCGCCGTCCTGCAGAGAAGGAACTGGGGAATGTGTGGGAGGTCCCAGGTATTTATGGAACGGGAGGGGCTTCTTTTTTGCTTTCATCTCTGCAGAAGTTCGCCCTCTACTGGACCATAACCCATATGTCATGAATAGTGGAAGCGGGGTGTGTGACATACTTGGAATATGTGGGTTTTGGTCCGCTTTAAATGAGGCTCCCAAACATCTCAAATAGTTAAATGTGGCTTATGTGGTGAGACAGATTGGGGGCCTTTGTTCTATATTGACAATATGGATGATACTTTGTTTCCCCTAAATTTGTATTACTTCAGTCAGTCTTCTCTGTCTTTTGGTTACGCATGAGATTGTAAGAGGAGATAGTTCAAGGTGTTAGAAAGCAGACACCATAGTGGAAAATATAATATTAAAGAGGAACAACATTGGAGATTTTCACTAACCTGACCATTGAGTATTCATTTCCCAATTTAGAATGCCCAGTAGACTCCAGCAAAATTGGTGGAGGATTTTGACTATCCTGGGTTTTGTCCTTGCCCCCAGGGCACCCCGATCAGGGATTCTCCTCTGTGAGAAACCCCCCAGGTCGCTGAAACAAACTCACCTCTTCCCGGTCCTACGGTGCATGCGCGGTCGCTCGTCCAATCAGCTCGCTCGGATCCGCTGACGTCCCTTCGTCTAAGGTGAGCGGCTCTGAGCACAATGACACCTGCATCCCCCGCTACCCTCTAACAGGGAGCGTGCCTGCGCTGACCCTTCACAAATGCCTGGCGCGGGCATGCAGCCTGTTTGTGGGATACGGCCACGCATGCAGCGTTGGACTGGAAAATTTGGATTTTGGATGCCCCGGGGGGAGGGAATCGATTGGCCTGGGAATTTTATAGATTCCCGGGCCGATAGCTGTGGGTTTTGGTCCACTTTAAATATTAAACCAGAACAAGGGTATCTTTCCTAGTGAGCATCTCAAATCGAGATGCCCTGCAGTGTAAAACTCTAGGAGAACCCCCCTGCCTAGCCATCATACTCACCTAGCATTTCTGTTATCCCGCAGTGGTCAGATATGCCAGTGAAATGCTCTGCACGGTGCTGCATTTGACCACCACGGGATCCCGGAACAATACAATTTAAACTTTTGTTATCTCTCTTTAAAGGTAACAACATCTTTTGAGACTTTCCTTGCAGACCCCAGACCAGACGTGCCAGAGGGCACAAGATTCCCCCTCTTAGGTGTCTCCGGCAGCATCGGTATGAGAAGCTGGCGTGGCAGCTGGGTGTGACCTCAGTACAGATTGCTCCTATTGAATGGGTGCCTCCATACACAAGGTACGTCTGTGAATGGAGGCACCCATTTAAGTCAATAGGAATGCTTTGGACTGAGTGCATGCCCACCTGGGAGTGGGTGGCAGGTAAAAGGGGAGTCTTGTGCCCTCTCGCACATCCGGTCTAAGGTCTGTAGGTCAAGTTGACTCTCCCTTTAGGTGTGTACAAGTTCAATTTTCCTGTCAAGCAGTCCATAGAGAGACATCGCTTCATTACGATTGGGTATTGCTCTGAGCTGGAGGCAGGACTAGTGCAAGAGCTGTGACTCCTCCCTCACGTCACATGATGTATACATGTGGTATAAGACTGGGCAGGCCAGAAGTTTTTCTGGGTTCTGCTCTAGTCTCTGCTGGGGCAGGACAGGATGAGTATATTTTTCTAAAGTTGATCAAAACCCAGCATTCTGACTATCCTAGGTTTTGGTCCTTACCTCCAGGACACCCCGATCTGGGATGCCCCGCTGCGTGAAACCCCCCAGATCGCCCAAACAAACTCACCCTTCCTCGGTCCTGCGATGCATGTGCAGCCCTCTCATCCAGTCAGCTCGCTCAGATCAGCTCCCACCCCTTTGGTCTAAGGCGAGCGGATTCTAGCGCGCTGGTCGCCGCATATCCTGCTACCCTCTAACAAGGAGTGTGCCTGCACCGGCCATTCACAAATGCCTGGCATGGGCACGGGCCCTGCTAGAGGGATAGTGGGGATGCGGCCCTGCTACTGCATGCGTCGTCGGACCGGGAAAGACGTTTTTGGGCGACCTAGGGGGTTTGACACAGTGAAGCATCCCGTATCTGGATGCCCCGGAGGAGTGAGTATGCCTGCCCTGGAGTCTCCTAGACTATACTGTGTTTTCTCCTTTTCTTGTGAGTGCAGCAGCTCCTCACACCCGCTGCCTCTGGGAGACACAAAGCCGATGCCTTGATCCAGGTCACACCAGACGTGGAGGCGGCGGCTGAGTTTTTTAGTTGTGAGAGCTTTTGCAAGACCCGTCTCTTTGGGACCCATGCTAACCTAGCAGCAGTTGGTCAGGACTGCTGGACAAATTAGCCGCTTTACTTCCAAGGACACTTAGGGGGTTATTTAAGAAAGCTAGCGCCAGGTAGCGCTGGATGAACACTGGGCGCTGTATGTGAATTCACGTTTAAGAAAGTCAATCTGGTGAGCACCTCTAACAGCGCCATGTAGTGTCACATGTATTACTAGAGGTGGCTCAGTGTATAGCGCTGGCGCTCTAGGTTCAGTAGCGCCATGTAGTACCTGTCGCTCAGTAGCGTTCTCCTATACATTTCAATGGTGTTTCATTTGGTGTTGGCCAAGTAAACTGTACATTTTTTGTCTCAAATCATTGTGTGGCCTCTCCTGCCCGGCAACCAAACACGTTAATTTTTATATTTATGCAGAATTCTGCATTACATGTGTTTTCGCTCTGGTGCTGGTGGGTATGTGTTGAGAAACAGACTTTTATCACATAGCGTCTGGCGCTCTATGGTAGAGCGCCGACACTGGTTGTGTGTAGTTTTTTCTTGAATACGGGCTTCAGTGTAGAGTGCTGGACACACTTAACTGGCGCTAACGATCGCTCGCTGCAGCATTGTCCTATTAGATGTAGCTTCGTCTTAGGCGCTTTGACCTCGGGACACCACTGCAGTGAATCAGGGACCCTGCACACATCACATTTATCAATGCTGGACAGGATAGTACAGCGCCACTTGTCTGCCCGCTACTCTAGGTTATAGCGCCAAACACCCGCATGCAGCATCTACTAGCGGTCGCTCTAGGCGCTGCTACACAGATGCTCACATGGCGCTAGCATTAAATCAGCCTCTTAGTAAAAAAAAAAAAAAAGCTGGCCCTTTCAAGCTAACAGGCAGTAGGGCTTCACTCCCGTCGTGTCCCCCCTGTGCTGTGTGCGTGCAAGGCTTTACATGTACGGTTTGGTGCCATAACTTTATAAGTTTGGGGCATGGCATTGATGCTGGGTGGGAGGTCATGTGACTTCCATCCCAGCTCTCTGTTAGCAGATCTAGCCTGGCTGTCTCCTCCAGGATGTGAGTACCTTTTGACACTTCAGGGCTGTTTCTAGGGGAGGGCAAGCAGGGTGGTCACCCTGGGTACCAACACCTTCGGGGGGCACCTTTATTCCAGCCATCCGGTTTTCTACAGATGAGTTAGGGGCACTATTAGTAGTGCAGGACATAAGACAGGCCCCTCACCCCCCCATATTGGGATCAGGAGTGAGGGGGCACTGCCTGCTGCTATGGCAGAGGCACAGCATGGCACTTACCTGTATGGGACAGCAGCAGCACCATAGGATGGGTGCAGAATAATTTGCTTCCCGCACAGAGGGCTATTTTGCCTAGAAACTGCCCTGTGACACATCTTGAACAAGTCACACTGTTTTGCACATTTTGGTAAAGTGGACCTAAACTCAGGATTTTCACTGTTTCAGGTTTTCATCTGTCCCTTTGGGGCACCCCACTGTGTGAAACGCCCCAGTTTGCCAAGCTCACTTTCCTCTCCTCGAGCCCGTGCTGCAGCTAGAGCAGCCTGCTGGAATCCTAGCCGCACTTGCGCCTTGGGCTCGAGGAAAAGGTAAGAATATCGGGTGACTCGGGGGGGGGGGGGGGGGGGTTCACAGAGCAGTGCATATCAATTCAGGGTGCCCCCCTCGGAAGGGTGTAGGCCTGCCCCAGATTCTCAAACACTACATTTTCACTGGTCGGGTGTCCCTCCCTGTTGGGCACTACTTTTGTACATCCCAATCGTAATGAAGCAATGTCCCTGCATGGACACGCTGATAGGGAAAATAATATTTTTGTACATTACTTCTAAAATGGTTTTTCCCTTAGTTGTCCATACACAGGGACATCGAACCCGCCCAAATGGGCCTTATCCCTTGCCATTGACAAGATTGTTTTAGGTTGTTGCCTTTTATTATTATTTAGATTCCTGCCCAAAACTCAGTCTTGACTGCTAGTGTACTGGGAAAGCTACTGGCCTGCCGGGTGTTATACCTGCACATGAGGGAGGAGTCACAGCTCTCTTCCTGCTCTAATCCCACCTCCAAACAATACCTATACGTCATGAATCAGTGTCCCACGAAGGCAAAACCATTTTACAAAGTACAGCATGCCCTATAAGACGCACCTGCCCATAGTTCACACCTAGGATTTGGAGGAAAATAAGAAGATAAATATTCTGAACCAAATGTTGTGCTAAAACACCCCCCCCCCCCCAAGAAGGTGCAGAATTCCACCATTACAGGCAGAATGGCATTCCCCCCATCCCATTCCCATAGGCAGTGTGGCATTCCCCCCATCCCATTCCCATAGGCAGTGTGCAATTCCCCCCTCCCATTCCCCATATAGGCAGTGTGGCAACTCCCCCTCTCATTCCCCATATAGGCAGTGTGGCAACCCCCCCTCTCATTCCCCATATAGGCAGCGTGGCATTCCCCCTCCCATTCCCCATATAGGCAGTGTGGCAATCCCCCTCCCATTCCCCATATAGGCAGTGTGGCAACCCCCCCTCTCATTCCCCATATAGGCATTGTGGTATACCCCCCCTCCCAATCCCCATATAGGCAGTGTGGCAGTCCCCCTCCCATTCCCCATAGGCAAAAAAATAAAAAAACACACCCGGCTCGGTACAGCGGTGGGTGTGGCCGACGCTCGAGTACTGCGGAGAAGGCGACAGATACAGCTTCCTCTCTGCAGTGTCAACACACACAAAACCAACACCCGTCTTGGTACAGCGGTGGGCAATGCTCGAGCGTCGGCCACGCCCTCCGCTGTACCAAACCAGATGTCTGTGTGTGCTGGCGCCAGCGGCAGATACAGCGAAGGCGGTGACGACAGTGCGAGCTGGAAGGATGGAACATTAGCCCAATAAGATTCACTGACATTTTCCCCCCACTTTTGGGTGCATCTTATAGGCCGAAACATATGGTAATTACACAAATGGTATTATCATTTTTTAATTTAGAAGAAAAATGAAAGGAAATACATCACAAACATGCTTTGAATTCAGATGAAACAGATCTTCCTTTAATACACGTTTAGGGAATTATACAGCGGCTGGATCTTAGTACCTCTCGCTACAGAGAAGGGGAAAAAAAAGCAACTGATCCACAGCCCCAACCCCAAAAATCTAAATGTGCAAATTTCACAAGCAAATAATGATAAAAACATTTTTTTTTTACATTGGAGGAGGCATTGAACCATCTTAGCATATCCAGTTTCATGCTATGTAGGATTTTATTTTCTTCGTCCATTAGGGAGGAGCTGTGAATACATTTCTTAGCCGGGCATTTTGTTTAATTTTGGAGGTTTCGGTTATAGAACTAGGCATTAAAACAAATAAAATACATAACTAAAAAATGACAAAAGAGAAAAGATTATACATATTATATCCGAGAAGCAAGGGACTGGCGCTTCTAGATCAGCAATGGAAGGAGGTCATGTTGGCTTTATACAGCCCCGTGTATGATGAGCGCCAGTGACGTGCATAAGGTGGCATCACAATTCAACGTATTAAAGTATTGTGAACCCCCCACGTGTTATTGGACACCCCATAGGGGTTTTAAATTTTAACTTAATGCACATCACCTGAACGTCTCAAAATTCAGCCAGTACTAAAAAAAATGTTAATGTCAGTTGAGAGAGGTCAGAACAGATCACAGGGTTTACCTGTTACACCTGTACAGTCCCACACACGAAAGAACACATCTACTCAAAGCATGGGATTTGGCATTCTCCACAGCATAGGACAGAGGATGCCCCAGAGATAAGGAATGAGACCGATCTTGCCAGCTGAGTGGGTAATTAAAAAAAAAAAAAAAAAATAGAAAGAAAGAAAAATGGACCATTTCTCCATATCTAAAGAGATCCTCCAATCAAAACAGACTGGAGGTTCCATTTGTTCTCCTTACAGTGCCACAGCCCAGGTCCCCACACTGCAATACTTTCCTTTTCAGGGTAATGTTCCAAGTTAGCCGGTCACATGACCGCCAGCAGATCGGTAAAGTGTTTGGTCAATGAGCAAATCTGGTTCCCATCAGGGCAGGGAATGAGAGAGCGGTGAGTATGGTGATGTAATGATCCAGGGTGTGGCGCATCCCAAATGGCGTAAGGGGACCTTCAGTCTATCTTTGGGTAGAATTACCCTTTTAAAATATACCTACCCACCCCATTAGCTATAAAAAACATTTTTAGGTCACTGATAATACAATAGTGGCAACCAAAGCCTATGCCCTGGGAGGAGGGCATACCACCCAGTCTATAAAACTCCAGGGCTGGCAATTTTCCTCTTTGTGGGATGTCCCAATGTGTGAAACCATTCGGATAGATGACTAAAAAGAAAACCACAGTTAGACTCACTGGTCACGGATTTTTCAGGAAGCCTTCAGCTTGACCACACAGAGAGGAAATAAGCGGTCAAGCTGAAGGCTTCCTGAAAAAATCGTTACCGGTAAGTCTAATGGTGGTTTTTCCAAGTCACCCTTCAGCTTGACCGCTTATTTCCTCTCTGTGTGGTCAAGCGGAAGGGTGACTTGGAAAAATCACCGTTAAGACTTACCGGAAGCCTTCCGCTTGACCACACAGAGAGGAAATAAGCGGTCAAGCTGAAAGGTGACGTGGAAAAATTGTCACATACCCCGCTTCCACTATTCATGACATATGGGTTATGGTCCAGTAGAGGGCGAACTTCTGCAGAGATGAAAGCAAAAAAGAAGCCCCTCCCGGTCCATAAATACCTGGGACCTCCCACACATTCCCCAGTATATGACAGCAGTAAGGGGACCAGGAAGAGCTAATAAAACATTCTTAACCATAAAAGGTTCACCATATAAAGGATCCAGAATACAAAAAGGGCGGGATGAAGCGGGGTGTGTGACATACTTATAATACCCATTTTAAAGGTGAGTAATCACAAAATGGTATTATTCCAAGTATGTCACACACCCCGCTTCCACTATTCATGACATATGGGACATCCAATAGCAGTGTCCCTCATGGGTGGGATCCAAATACAGCAAAAAATGCACCAATTTAAACCACTGCAGCTTGCAGAACCTTGCGGCCAAAAACAGCATCCACTGAGGCCCGCACGTCAACCTTATAAAACTTCTAGGAAGACCTAGTAGCAGCCTTACAAACTTGTTCAACAGAAGCCTGGTTCTGAAAGGCCCAGGAAGCCCCAACAGCACAAGTAGAATGAGCAGTGATCTTAAAAGGAGGGACCCTCCCCTTAGCGGAACAGGCCCCAACAATGGCCTGACGAATCCAATTGCTAATGGTAGACTTGGCGGGCGCCAAACCTTTTCTTGGCCCAGAAGGCACCACGAACAAGGCGTCCGTCTTACAAAAAGGAGAAGTAGCAACCAAATAGTGCTTCACACAACGAACCACATCCAAAGAGTGCAAAACCCTCTCCTTGTCATTGCTAGGCCTAGGACACAAGGAAGGGAGAACTACATCCTGATTGAGAGGGAAGGCAGAAACTACCTTAGGAGTATGGAGCCTGAATAGACAGAGCCGCCAACTCAGAGACATGCCGAACAGAGGTAATAGCCACCAAAAGGCAACCTTTTGAGTGAGCACAGAAAGAGCCACATCCTGCATCGGCTCAAAGGGAGGCCCCTGGAGGGCCGACAGAACCAAGTTTAAGTCCCAAACGGGAACCAAGGGCTTTCTAGGGGGCCGAACATGAGTGACCCCTTGGAAAAAAGTCTTGACCAGATGATGCAAAGTAAAAGACCTTTGAAAAAAGACAGCCAGGGCAGAAACCTGACCCTTCAAAGTACTGAGCTGGAACCCCAGATCCAGACCGTGTTGAAGAAACCCCAAAATCCTAGGAATCGAAAACACCCTGCAAGGTAAGGCCCTAGCCTCACACCAGTCAATATAGGACCGCCAAGTCCTATAGTAAATGGTAGAGGAAGACCTCTTCCTAGCTCTAATCAAGGTTTGAATAACCGCCTCAGACAAACCTTCCTCCCTCAGGATGAAGGTTTCAGAAGCCACGCCGTCAAAGCAAGCGTTTGTAAATTGGGGTAACGCAGTTGACCCTGAGATATCAGATCCGGAGACAGAGGCAGCCTGTACTGATCTACCTCCAATCTTACGACGTCTGCAAACCAAACCTGTCTTGGCCACCTTGGGGCCACCAGAATTGCTGGTGCCCCCTCTAGAGCCAGCTTGTGCACTACCTTGCCCACCATGGAGAAGGGGGGAAACAGGTACAGAAACCCCAGATCCCTCCAGGCAAGGGACAAGGCATCCACTGCCAGGGCCAGAGGATCCTGAGACAGAGATACAAAGGTTGGAAGCTTGTGATTGTGCCCAGAGGCAAAGAGATCCACCTCCGGAGTCCCCCACTTGTGACACAGGGCCCGAAACACCTTGTAGTTGAGAGACCATTCCCCTCGGCGAGAAAATCACCTGCTCAGGGAGTCCGCCTCCGTGTTCTCCACTCCCGGAATGTATACTGCCGAGATGCAAGGAACATTGCTCTCCGCCCATGTCAGAATCAGAGAGACTTTCCTGAGGGCACTCCTGCTGCGAGTCCCTCCTTGGTGATTGATGTAAGCTACCGCAGTACGATTGTCTGATCAAACCTGAACCGGTAAACCCTGTAGGTGAAGTGTCAGACGCAACAGAACCAAGTGGAACCAAGTGGATACCCATGTAACTGATGATGTTTTGAGAAACCTCCCCAGCCCGACAGGCTGGCATCCGTGGTAACCGTCTCCCAACGAGGGGCCAGGAACGATCTGCCCCTCATCAGATTGCTTGATTCCAGCCACCACTGAAGGGACTGCCGAACCCTGGGAGACATCAGAAATGACTGATCCAAGGACTGAGGACATCCGTCCCATTTCAGCAATAGATGGAGTTGTAGCGACCTCATGTGGAATTGAGCAAAGGGGACTGCCTCGAAGGAAGCCACCATCAAACCCACCAGAGTCATCCCTAGCCAAATGGAAGGGCGAGGGTTGGTCAGGAGAACACGTATCAGATCCTGAACCCTCTGCACCTTTGGCTGAGGTAGGAACACTCTGGCCTGACTGGTATCCAGATTCATGCCCAGAAAGGAGATCTCCCTTGATGGGGAGAGAGAAGACTTGGGGTGGTTGATCACCCATCCGAACCTTTCCAGCGTCGCCACCACCGTCCTGGTGTCCAACTCCGCCTGGCAGAGGGAGGAAGCTGTAATGAGTAGGTCGTCCAAATACGGCACAATGCGAATGCCCTGGGCTCTGAGCAGGGCCATTATGCCCGCCAGAACCTTGGTAAACACCCTCGGTGCTGAGGTCAGCTCGAACGGGAGGGCCACAAACTGAAAATGCTGATCTCCCACCACGAACCTGAGAAATCTCTGGTGTGCTGGGAAAATTGGTACATGAAGGTAAGCATCCTTGATGTCTATGGACGTCATGAAATCCCCCTGACGAAGGGAACCGATGGCTGAACGCAGAGTCTCCATGCGGAACTTCTTGGTTCTGATGAACCTGTTGAGAAGCTTCAGATCTAGGATGGGCTTATGGAGCCATCCTTTTTGGGAACCGTGAAGAGGTTGGAATAATAGCCCCGGCCTCTCTCTGAAAAAGGCACCGGGCATATGACTGCCATGTCCAGGAGATTCTTTACAGCCAACAGGAGCCCCTGCGCCGCCCAAGGATCCGATGGCACCCGAGACCTTAGGAATCTGGGAGGAGGCCGGGACTCGAACTCCAGTTTGTACCCTGACGAGAACAGGCTTGGGCCTGGAACCCCAGGTAGAGGCTGTACGGGCACGTCCTCTACCTCTGTTCCAGGAATCACCTCTAAAGCCAGAGTAGGCAAGACCTAAAGGAGCGACGCAGCTTCTTACGCTGAGGTAGCTTCCCACCCATCGCCACAGAATCCAATTTGTCTCCAAACAGCCGCGTTCCCAAAAAGGGCAAAGCTGTAAGTGACTTCTTGGCCGCAATGTCCGCCGCCCACTGGCGCAGCCAGACCGATCGGCGTATGGCCACCAACAGAGCCGAAGTTCTACTACACATGGTAATCGTGTCGTCCATAGCCGACAAAATAAAAGTCATGAACAATTCACACCTCTTAAGGGTTGTGAATTCAACGCTGTCCGGGTTGAGCTGGGACCCATTTAACATGTCCCTGATCTCCGACCTGGTGGCCACAGCCACGAGTGCCGATGCACAGACAAGTCGCAAGGCAGAACCCACACTGGCAAAGGCATGACATGCCATCTGATCAATGCACTTCCTCGCCATCCTTAAGGGTAGTGGCGTCAGGAGTATGTACAACGGAGGTGTTGGACAATCCTAAAATGGGAGCGTCAACCTCGAGAGGGGAAGACCAGCGCTTCACCGCGTCCACCGGAAAGGGATACTTCCTATCCCATCCCTGAGGAACACCGTGAAGGCGACTCGGCTTCTCCCATTCTCTAAGAATCATGCTGTCAAAATGATCCTGATTTGGAAACACCAAGGGGGGCTTAGAGAACCCAAAGAATTCCCCCTTCTTCGGAGGGGCCTCCGCTGGTGGGGAAATATCCAGAACCTCTAATAGATGGATCAGGACCTTGGGGGTATCCACAGCATCCCCCAGCGCCTGCCCGGCATCAGAATCAAAGAACTGCAATTCCTCAGTTTCCTCAAACAATTCCCCCTCCTCAAGCGGGGAATAATCAGTCCAGTCAGGGGAGTCATAATCATCAAAATTAATTACCGGCGTAGCCGGTGACAGATGCCTTTTCTTAGCTGTGACCTTTCTGCCCACTGAGCTAGAAATAATATTCTCGAGGTTGGCCAGCCTGGCACATATATCCAAGTGCGACTCCCCACTAATGACCGTGTCACTTGGGGTACGGATGATGCAGGGTGGGGTAGGAGAGGCGGGCGGCACTGACCCAGACGCCTGGGGCCCCGACTGCCGCGTTATGGCCTGTTGCACACATGGTATGCAAATAAGTACATTCTCCCCCGTAAGGGGTACCCCACAACCCACACATAGCCGGGATTGTCCCGAAGGGAGCCCGAGCCCGGTATCCTGTGGAGCCTCCATATGGTGATTTTAAGGTAGTCACAAGGACCCGAGAGAATTACGCTGGTAAGCAACACGGGATGCACCTTTAAGTCCTAAGTGGGAGGATTTATAATTGCCCCAAATTTTTGCTAGGGACCATAGGACCGGGAGAACCCCCTTTTAAGCAATTGGCACAGGGAGTCCTCCTGAAAGACACAAGGGATGTCCATAAGCACATGCACACACACAACTGCATAATAAAAACATGTAAAAGGGACATAAAAAGCAGAGAGGCCAACGCTGGCCCAAGCACGACTGGGGCATTAAGCCTAATAAGAACGGGGGGAAGCCCGGCAGGGCACTCACAGACACAGAAAATGGCGTGCAGCTAATCCGCAGCTCCTGAGAGAGAGGGAGGGAGAAGAAGGGACGGGCCAGCGCGGATTGCGCGCCGCGCCTGGCCCCGCCCCTCCGAGTCCAGCAATGCGGTTCCCAGACAGAAGATGGGCCTGCAATGGCGCCAAACAGAAGGGGGCGGGCCGCGGCAACGTGAGCGCCCGGCCCCGCCCCCTTACAGACTCAGCCTGAGGGGGAAAAGCTCCCCGGACTGCATGCAGAGCGCAAGGCTGCAACGTGATAAGCGCGCACACACACGCACACACACACGTCAAGTGAAAAAAATATGCAGAACAAAGTCATCCCCCCCCTTGAAGGGTTAGTGGAGGGGACCCGGAAGGGGGAGAACCCTTCACCGTAAAGTGTAAGGGAAGTAAATGGGGACAGGGCATCCCAAACCGGGATCACCAACCCGGATACCGCCTACCCCCTTGTGTGGGGTCTCACGGGGAGCATGGCTCCCTAGGCATCTATTAAAGTGATTCCTACCCTCACCCGGACCTGCAGCCGAGGCTGGGAGGCTAGTAAAGGGCTTAAAATATAAAGGTCCGGGCAGAAATAGGGCAAAAAATGGCCGGGTGCAAGACGGCTTACCTGCAAGGAAGAGCAGCATACATCTTCTGACTTGCTCGCCATCCTGCAGAGAAGGAACTGGGAATGTGTGGGAGGTCCCAGGTATTTATGGACCGGGAGGGGCTTTTTTTTTGCTTTCATCTCTGCAGAAGTTCGCCCTCTACTGGACCATAACCTATATGTCATGAATAGTGGAAGCGGGGTGTGGGACATACTTGGAATATCGCAGGTTTTGTTCCTCTAAGACCAGAGACAAATCCCGAGGCCTCGGTTGGGCCGCCATACCTAGTCGAGTGGCACCACTGTATCACTGCTTAATGATGACCTTATAATGGTGGTAGGTACATAGACCTTCTAAAACATCTATACCAACTTTATAGATAAATCAAATTAAAATATATAAAGATTAAAACCTTGTTACCAATCAAAAAGTACTTCACATAAATCTAACGCGCATAAAGCTGCTTAATGCCGATTGGCAGATCAGGTGTTTCAACACATGCTGTTGACTAGCAAGGCATAGAATTGCTGCACAGCCATAAAAATCCTTCTGATTAAAATCTGTGTGTACATTCTAAATAAATATAATATGGAAGAGTCAGCAAGCCGACCTGTGTGTGTAATACTGTGTGAGACATGATCAGATTCTTTATTTCTAGGGATTCTAGGGGAAGTTGTATGGAAAAGGGGCTTCCCACCCAAAAAGTCCTCTTGTTGTACTGGACACCTCCACGTAAGGAATCGAGGGAACTCCAGCTGCCGTAACCTAATAACCCCCCAATGCTGCTGCTGCTGCTTTACAACGCTCAGTGACTCCTAGCTGCCGATGTATATGGGTCACTAATTAAAGTGGACCAAACCCAGCACGATGGGCCAAGGAATCTTATAGATTTGATTCCCTCCCCCAGGGCCATCCAAAATCGGGATGCCCTGCTGTGTGAAACCCCCCAGGTCGCCCCATACACTTACCAGTCCAACTGCACATGCGCGAGCCGCGGACACATTCCCTCTAGCAGGGTGCCAGGCATTTGTGAATGGCCGGTGCAGGCACACTCCCTGTTAGAGGGAAGCAGGGGATGCGGCCCACCAGCGCGTTTGGAGACGCTGGCCTTAGACAAAGGCTTAGATGACCTGACTACAGCGTATCCGAGCATGCTGATTGGACGAGTGGCCACGCATACGTTAAGTTTAGTGAGTGTAGCACAGGGAAGAGGCGAGTTGCGCTCGGCGATCTGGGGGGGGGGGGGGGGTTACGCAGCGGGAAAGGACCAAAAGCCAGGATAGTCAAAATCCTGGGTTTTGGTCCACTTTAAAAGCGGAACTCTATTTTGGGGAATTTTCTGGTGTACAACAAATTGAGAGGCAGGGTTTCTTTTTATTGTGACTTTTTACACTAGGTGACCTTGCTGGATGTATGAAACTTTTCCACTTTTGCAAAGATATGGAAACTTTGGATCCTATGTAAAGTGGACCAAAACCCAGGATTTTGACTATTCTGGGTTTTGGACCTTTCCCCCGGGGCACTCCGATCGGGGGTGCCTCGCTGTGTGAAACCCCCCAGATCGCTGAGACCAACTCACCTCTTCTCGGTCCTACACTCACTCAACTCACCTCTCCCCGGCCGCTCGTCCAATCAGCGTGCTCGGATCCGCTGGCGTCACATCGTCTAAGCCTTCGTCTAAGACCAGCGGCTCCGAGCGCGCTGACGGCCGCATCCCCTCTGCCCTCTAACAGGAAGTGTGCCCACGCCGGGCATTCACAAACGCCTGGCACAAGCACGCGCCCTGCTTGAGGGATAGCGGGGATGCGGCCGCGGCTCGTGCCTGTGCCATTGGACCGAGAAAGAAGGTAAGTGTATGGGTGACCTGGGGGATTTTACACAGCGGGCCATCCCGATTTTGGATGCCCCGGGGGGAGGGAATCAATCTGCCTATCTAGAAGATTCCCAGGCCGATCTCCGTGGATTTTGGTCCACTTTAAAATAGACATTCAATCTAAAATGACTAGAGATCTGTTCACCCGACCAACAGAGTATTTAGGTTGGGGATGCCCTGCTTTGCTGCCATCAACAGGATGCCCTAGACCAGGCAGAGGTACTCAACAGTATTTGTGTTCCATCAGGGTCTGCCACACGCACCACAAGGCTGCAGTTGTGAGCAGAGGCTCTGGAGGCTTGCTTTGCTTAGTGCACCTTTCTGAGATTTTAGTGTCACGTCACAGTTTGTGGTGACCAATCCAGTGGTGCCACCGGTACCAGAGGAGCAGCATTAGTACAGGAACTCCATAACATGAGTTTTTTTTTTTTACTGGTAAATGAACATTCCATCTCTAGCAACCAAAGAGAAGGTGACTCCAAATCCCTCCAGTAGCAACCAGAATAGAGTAGAACATCAAGGTGCCCCCAACCCTTCCATATTCTAACTTACTTGCTTTCATTGATCATCCCCTGTTTACAGTAACAAAGCAGAAGGTCCAACTAAGTCAAGATTGTGGCAGCCAGGAACCAACCTAGGCTTCAACTGGAGCAGAAGAGTCCATAACATGAGCCTGCACCTCCTGCTGAGAACACATCCACCTGTGCAGCTCTACCACGGCCAGGGGGAATTGCGTTCCCTTGGTTCTTCTGGCGGTGGCCACAGCTAGGCTACACCCCACTGTGTGAGTGTCTATCGACCAGATGCCGGCTGTCACTGAGAGCATTGGGCCAACAAGCAGGTTGCTGGACTATGTGAGTTCCTTTTTTTTTTGTTTTTAACTCTCTTCTCAGCACTGACTGAGCTCAGGGGCAAGTTATTTTTTTTTTTTAGGGTCTCTATGAAGGAGCCAACGTCTCATATGCAAAAGTTCCTACAGATATCACTGACAATAATAGTTATCAGTGGAGCCTGTATAATGGTCAATCATGCTGAACAGTTCAGGCTTCAAGAACAAGCCATATATATACTCACTAAAGCGCTGTACATAAAAATGGCCGCCTGATGACACTGTACAATTTTTGAATGGTTCTTCTTACCCAGCATTACCTCAGACTAATTGGGGTCGATTCAGAGCCAGTTGAGAAAACGCACTCCTTTTTTTAGGAGATTAAACTGTCATTCACTACTACCTTGGGGCTGATTTAAAGTGAACCAAAACCCACCACAATTGATTCCCTCCCCCCTGGGAATCCAAAATCAGGATGACGCACTGTGTGAAACCCTCCAGGTTGCCCCATACACTTACCTTGTTTCCTGGTCCAACGGTGCATGCGTGAGCCGCGGGCATATCCAGAATGAGCGCACTGATTGGCTGAGCGGCCCGTTCAACCAATCAGCGCGCTCGGCTCCAGAGACGCAGCGAGGGACAAGGTGAGTGAAACGGCTTCTGGGGGGGTTTTACCCAGTGGGGCATCCCAATTCAGGCCCCAAGGAATGGAACTCGGTCTTTTATATTCTCCTAAATGGTCTTTTAGACTCCAGGGCCTCAGATGTTTCTCTTTAATTCCAAACTCTCTAAAAATGATCCTTAACAGATTGGAAAAATGATAGACCTGATCTGTAAAAATGCCCCGTCGCAGGTAAAGGTGATTTTTTTTTTTTTTTTTTTTAGAAAAAGTAGAACACATATTTTTTAGTTAAAATGCTCACCAAGATGCAAGTTGCACTGCACACCCAAATGTACACCCACTGCGCATTTCCAGTGAACTTTCTTTAGCTCGACACCTAATCAAAGTGAATGGCAGTTCTTTTAAAAAAGAAGCAAGTTTTCGTCCCAGGTTCTGAATAGACCCCACAGGGTCAGTTGATTAAAGTGATTGTCCAGGAAAAAAACTAAAACTTTTATATCTACCTTTTCTACCCAGCAGATAATCAGTCCGGCGCCGTGGATCTTCCCTGACTGCCAGGGCCCGATAATTAGTGACATCCGCCCATCAGAGATCAAGCCCTGGCACACCCTCTCCATTACAGTGAACAGAGAGGGCGTGACTGTGACCAAAGCGCCACTGTGACCAATGGCTGCCGTGAAGGCGATTGTGACTGATGCTCAGGCTGTGCCGGATTTCGGCGCTCAGATAGGATCCACAGCACTACTCGGAGCCGCCAGCTGTGGGGGCAAAAGGGGAGTATAGAGTTTGTATTTTTTTGCCTGGACAATCACTTTAACTTAAAGTTCAGCTATTATTAAAGATAGTTATTATATAATAGGCTAAAGAAAAATAAATACTTGACATGTTTTCTTTTTAAAAGGTTCTTCCCCTCTGTACTTCGTTCCCCATTTGGTTGTGTGGCCATGAAATTCTAGGACAGGTGCTCGCTGTGGAACCGTAAGGTTTCTGTGCACTGAACAGCCCAGGAGCTGCTGCAGGAGACAAAAGGCGAGTACAGTCTCTTTGGAACAGGACTTAAAGCAGAACAAGACCCACAATTTTAACTAGCATTCCCTGAATTGCTCCCCCCAGGAGGAATACCTTTAGGAAATTTTCCCTGCTCCCTGCTAATACTGCATATTCTAGCTGTAAAGCTCCGCCTCCTCCATTTGTTGCCACTGAAGGGAGTGGCAATGATGTCATTGCTGCACCTATGCAATTACTAATAGTCTGCAATCTTACAAAGAGGGAAGCAGGAAAATCCTTGTTCCAGGATAATTCTGTAGGCGAATATAACTATTTCTATGTCTAAACTCTGAGATGAGACTATTGGCAGGGGCTTTGGCCAAATTTTTGTCCGATTTAAAGCAGTCCCACACCCACTTTCTGCATAATGAGTGTGGGGTTGCATTATGACAGGCTCGGGGGACATCCAGATTGCTGGAGCCTTGCAACCCTTACCTGAACCTCAAGCCCCAGAGCCCTCAGAGGGGGCATCCATAATGCCTAGATCCCCAAAACCCTTACCGGAACCTAGAGCCCCAGAGCCCTCGGAGGGGGCATCCATAATGCCTAGATCCCCAATACCCTTACCGGAACCTCGAGCCTCGGAGGAGGCATCCATAATGCCTAGATCCCCGATACCCTTACCTGAACCTCGAGCCCCAGAGCCCTCAGAGGAGGCATCCATAATGCCTAGATCCCCAAACCCTTACCTGAACTTCGAGCCTCAGAGCCCTCAGGGGAGGCACCCATAATGCCTAGATCCCCAAAACCCTTACCGGAACCTCAAGCCCCAGAGCCCTCAGAGGAGGCATCCATAATGCCTAGATCCCCAAACCCTTACCTGAACTTCGAGCCTCAGAGCCCTCAGGGGAGGCACCCATAATGCCTAGATCCCCGAAACCCTTACCGGAACCTCGAGCCCCAGAGCCCTCAGAGGAGGCACCCATAATGCCTAGATCCCCGATACTCTTACCTGAACCTCGAGCCCCAGAGCCCTCAGGGGAGGCACCCATAATGCCTAGATCCCCAAAACCCTTACCGAAACCTCAAGCCCCAGAGCCCTCAGGGGAGGCACCCATAATGCCTAGATCCCCAAAACCCTTACCGGAACCTCAAGCCCCAGAGACCTCAGAGGAGGCACCCATAATGCCTAGATCCCCAAAACCCTTACCGGAAACTCGAGCCCCAGAGCCCTCAGAGGAGGCACCCATAATGCCTAGATCCCCAAAACCCTTACCGGAACCTCGAGCCCCAGAGCCCTCGGAGGGGGCATCCATAATGCCTAGATTCCCTAATACCTGAACCTCTATCAGTTGGCGAAATATGGGCATGTGATTGGCCACCAGCGGCCAATCGTAGGGTCATACTTCTCTGGCTGATCAAGGTTTAGGTAAGGGTTGTGGGGTCTGAGCTTGGGGGGCACCCAGCAATCAGCCCCCCCCCCCCCAATGTCACAATGCAGACCCACATTCATTATGTAGAAAAGTTTTGTGGCCATACCCTTTGCTTTTCCTCACCAAAAAGCTTGGGTGGGAACAAGTACAGAGGGGAAGCTTTTTTTAAAAAAACAAAGTATTTTAGCAACATTTTTTTTTCCATAGCCTATCATATAAAACCAATTAATTTTCACAGGTGTCACAGCTTGCGGGGCTGGTGATCAAATTTCTGGGGCCCTGTTCTGGTTGCACAAAAATATGTTTCTTGTAAAGAATATGGCATATAAAATACACGCACACACATATTGGGGTCTATTCAGAGCCAGGTGAGGAGAGAAAACTGCCACTGACTTTCATTGTCTACCGGGTGTAAATTTTTACCTGGCTCTGAATCAGCTCCAAGGTACACAATGAAAGTGAATAGCGGTTTTCTCTTAAAAAAAAAGGAGTGAGAATTCTCACCTGGCTCTGAACCCAACTCGACCCCATCGTGTTTCCTAGTACATTTACAGATGACCCATGTCCTGCTATTACATCAGCTAAACCCCAGTCCAAGTCCTTTTGGTCGCTGTAGGGCTCGTATAGGTTCCGAGATGCCCTTTCCGTCAGGTCCCAGCCCCGAACCAGGGGTCCAGCCCATACTCTGGAGCATGCGATTTCCAATATTATTTTCTGGGATTGGCTGTGCATTTTCACCTATAAAACCTGCAAAGACAAAAACAGTATTTAAACTTTACACAGACATATAACACAACCTTTATTATATAATAAATGGCAGTATACTATCAATGGTTAAAGGGATTGTTCAGGCTAAATGTAAATAGGGTCAGCCCCTGCTCTCATGAGGACTGTTGGTCCTGTTCCCACCAGTGCTCATGTGACCCTCCACAGGTACTCCACAGCCCACCTCAGGCTAGTACTAGGCAGGCATTTTGGCTAGCCAGGGAAAGCCATTAAGGGGCAGTTGCATCTATGCATTAATTATTATTAAATACAAATCACTTGCTTGCATTTTGCAGGGCATTCAACCTTTAGCCCCTTTCCTGTAGCCCAACCCCTGGATTTTATTTTTTATGACCCCCTTTTTGTTTAGCATTGAGAGGTGGACCTATCTCCGTCCCTCTTGCATCAGTGTTTGGGACACACCTATGCTTGTGTGTGCAGGGGGTAAAGTAGCTGCACTTTGCTTTCCTGATGTTTTTTGTATTTATTTTTTTATTTATGTCACCAGTGATACAGGTTTTGTAAGCACGAGAAAGACACAATTTGTTGGTACAGATGTGTAAGATTGGTAAAGAATAGGAGTGTCAAAATGGCCACATTGGCAAAACTGACATGTGTACCGATGGAGATTTTCAGGAATTTTTTCGAAGAATATAGGGAACGAAAAAAAAAGGAGAGAGAAATGTGAGGGAGATTTTTGTAGTGCACATAGAAACTAGGAAGAGGAGAAAACATTAGTGGGGAGTAAAGGTGGAAGGAGATTGGGGGGGGGGGGGGGGGGGGGGTGAAGAAAGGGAGGGGACAGGAGGCTTGCCTGCCTTTTCTCTGTACAGGTTCACCTTTCAGTGGTAAACAAGGTGGTCATAAAATAATTAAAATCTAGGAACTGGTCCACATACAAGGGCCCCTATATTTCATAGTTGCACAATTTGGTTGAAGCAAGCCCAGCCATATTATCCTTCAGTGATTGCCCCTAAATTCCGGGTCAAGTATTTTTGGACAGTAGTCCTATGCCAGTTTTCATACAGTATGTCCGCACCACTGGCCTAGTGTGACAGCTACATATAATATGGCACTCTAATTCAGTAGACCCATATAGATGAATTGGGGTAGAAGGGTAGAAGGAATCCCTGCTCTGAGCACCGTATGGGCAGCACTGTGTTATCCAGGACCTCGGAGGAGAGAGATTTAGGGATACTGAATATTAAAAGGTGCAAGATGAGTGGACAGTGTAGCCAGGCAGTAGGAAAAGCAAGCAGGATGCTCAGCTGCATAGCTCGAGGCATCACCAGAAGGAAGAAGGAGGTTGTGATGCGACTGTATAGAGCCCTGGTGAGGCCACAGCTAGAATACTGTGTGCAGTTCTGGAGACCTCCCCTTCAAAAAGACAAATAGAACAGGTCCAAAGGCCGGCAACAAAAATGGTAGAAGGACTTAAACTTATCAGGAAAGACTTAAAGAACTTAATTTGTACAGGAAAGAAGGGAGAGAAGAGACATGATGGAGACCTTTATATATGTTAAAGGATTGAATAAGGTTGAGGAGGAAAGTGTTTTTAAGAAGAAACTTAATGACAGAACAAGGGAGCCCAACCTGAAGCTAGTCAGAGGGAAGATCAGGAGCAATGTTAGGAAATATTATTTTACAGAAAGAGTAGTAGATGCTTGGAACAAACTTCCAGCAGAGGTAGTTGAAAAATCAGTCACTGAATTTAAACATGCACATACAGTATACACATGCCTTCACCCTTCTAGGTTTCTATTAGCCTGTGTGGCCAGCTGTGATAGCCAGTCAATTTGACATTAGGATTTGTGGACAAATATTAATTAAACGGAAGATCGATAAGCTTTGATTCACCTAGATTCATAGAGAGAAACGATCCTGTTTGAAAACACCTACTAACCAGCAGGGCGTACACCAGGGGTGTGAATTTCCATTTTGGCCAAGCATGCACAAATGGTTTCTATTAAGGGAACGTGTGCAGGGTTCTGCTGAAGATGGCGCCAGAAGATCTTCCTGGATCACTTTTCCTGTGCTCATGTGTGTGTTCTGAAGAGCCCTTGGAAACCATTGCCAACCCTTGCCTCTTTGACCCTGACTTATCTTGCCCGCTACCAGCTCATGACCCTTTGGCACGGTCTTTCGAATACCCTTTGCTCGCTACCAGCTCTTGGCTGAATCCCTTGCCTACATAGCCATGCTTCAGCTCCTGTGTGTCAACTACCATCTGTACCAGGGAACCACAGCCTGCTCATTCCCTCGACCCCCTGGGTATGACCTGGGACCTCCCAAGCAGCAAAGCCTATCCACCTGTGCGAGAGGATCTATAGAAGACCAGGGGACTCCTTAGACTCTGAGCTGCAGGATTAAAACTTGGGTCTTTGGCAGAAGGAACCTGGACCATCCTTGCCTGCAAGTGGAACTTCAGGCTCTCCAGGATAAATCTCCCACCTGAGTACTGATAATGAAACATAGTTATAGCGGAGTAGCATGGCATAGTGGTCCCATGGTTAGCAAGGTGGCAAATGTTGTGTAGTCATCATGTTTAGAATTTTGGGAGCTGGGAATGGTGGGAATGGGGGGTGAAGTGGTGGCTGGGGTCAGACTTGGCCCAGCTTACTAAACACTAGGGGTCTGGCAAAACGATACGTATCACGATACACGTACGACGATACGATATATCCCGATTCTGTCGCAAAGACGATATATTGCGTTTTTTTTTTAATTTTAATTTAAAAAAGAAAAAGACATAGGGTCCCCCCTTCCCGGGCGTGAGGTCCCCCTTACCCAGCTATGGGGGCTTGTAGAACAGGGCGCAGGGGCCAGCTTTGGTGGCCCCTGGCCCTGCAGGCTGCAAGCCGGCATAGCCTATGGCCACGGGCTCCTCTCCCCCCCCCCCCTGGGCTTTGGGGAGGCATGTAATGGGGGGGGCTCAGGGTTAATGGCAAGTCACCCGCTAACCACAGGTGACTTTCCAGACCCAGAGCCTTGTGAACTGGTATAGGGGTCACATAGATCTCTTACCAGTTCACAAAGGGTTAACAGTAAAAAAAAAAAAAAAAAAAAAAAACACTACACAGAGAAAATATCTTTATTAAAAAAAAAAAAAAAAATTCTTTACTCATCTCCGATTGTCAGTTCCTGTGTCCCTCGCCGATCCAATAACAGATGCGGTGATCGCCGGCCAGAGGAGGGGGAGACGGGAGATCAGAGGATCTCCTTCCCCCTCCTCTGCCCAGTGATTACCGCATCTGAGAGCTGTGCACTGGGATGATGTCATCCGCCCCGCCCCCCAAAGGGGCAGCGCTAGTCGTGAAGATGGTGGCGATCGTTGGGAAGGCAGGGGGAGAGGGCCCGTCAGGCGCTCTCCTGATGACTGAAGAGCCTCGGGGGGGAATTGGAGGCCCCCCGGGTGAAGAGGAGAGCCGGCCAAATCAAACGAGGGGTCAGGTGAGTGTTTTTTTTACTTTTCTTTTAATGTGGGGGGGGGGGGGGGGGGGAGTCAGAATAGATTCTAGAAAGAAATCGATTCTGTTATCGGCGAATGAAATATCGCAAAATAGTCAGAATCGATTTTTTTCTGACACCCCTACTAAATACAATTATGTCCAACAGGGAAGCTAGTCCAGCTAACCACCGCTAGAAAAAAAAATCTCACAAAATACAACAAAAGAGAAATCTTCTATCACCAGTAACTTTGTGCGATACGATGCCGGCATAAAGCCGAGCATAAAGAATGATAAATACGCACTAGCCCCGGCTGAAGATGGTTATTATGACGGCATTAAAGGCTACTTTACATGAAAATGAGAGATCATTCATTTCTGTTCAACAGCTGTCAGGACAGGTAGAGTCTATTTAAACAGCGCGGCAGCCTTCAATGTCATACCCTCCATTTTACTGGGATTGCCGGGAATTAATTCAATTCCATCTGTAATCTAAAATCAGATCAGAGGTCTAACGCTGCTGCAGGGTAAACATCTGTTTCATCATTTTTCAACGCAACAGCTCGCAAAAATGTTGATTTCCAACGCTGCTTAATGTTTAAGAACCAGCAAACTCCAAGATTTCTAAACTGTAAAAAAGATAGCAAGAGTAGGCGGTTTAGCGGAGAATCTGGGCCGGCTGTAGGAGGTAGAAAGGAAATATTAGTGTAAAATTAGACTGATCTCTACTAGAGACATCTTGTGTTAGATGCTGACTACTGATCCACTGCTATCTCTATAGATGCAATGCTCTGTACTGGAATGGTCACCATTGGGGCTGATGGGCAACGTGAGTACTGAGAGTGAGGACTGCCAGATAAGACTGGTATCCGCATCTGCGAAGCCCCAAACCAGATAACTTGGTGAATCTGAGAGGATGACCAACCTGGAAATGCGGGATCTAAGAACAACCCGTGTCTTCACTGAAGCCCGGCCGCCAACAGAGAATAGACTGGGCTGCAGGGAAGGTCCAAGTTGTGAAGCCAGGGAATGAGATGCCAACATGCTAAGCTGGGCGATCACAGTGGAATGATGGGAACAGGTGAGCATTGCTGCAGTGTAATCTGTAGACAAGTATGGGTTTGAAGCTTACAGATGTGGATCTGGTAAACAGGCTGAGGCTCAAGCTGGGTATTTAAGAGAGCAGATGAAGTCAATCCAAAAGGCAGATACAGAGACTGTTTAAGGAAGCGGGGTTAAAAAAAAGGAGATCATAAGAAACCAGGAATCCAGGATACCAGAAGGGCTGAAGATCAGAGGAAACCAAGAATATACTGAAATCATAAAGCTCCGAAACTATGCCAGGTGTCTCCTTTTAAACATAATTTGCACAGCGCCTAACACAAGGAATAATAGAATTATCCATCACTCCTTGCAGTGGGCGGAGCTATGCAAATAATCTATTACATCCCAGAGCCATCCAAGGCACTCAGAAACCCAATGAGGCTCTCCATCCCTGACCAGATAATCCTTCTCCCCAGAAGAATCTAAATCCGAATAACTGTCGTCCCAACTAGAGGGAAGTTCACCCTCAGACAACTCTTCCTCCTCTTCCCCAGAGACTAATGATGCATTTAAATCCTACTCAGACTCAGAGGAATTTAAATGTTTCCTTTTCCAACCTGGAAAAGCGGGATCTAAGAACAACCACTGAAGCCTCCTGCCAACAGAGAATAGGCTGGGCTGCAGGGAAGGTCCAGGTCGTGAAGCCAGAGAATGAGATGCCAACATGCTAAGCTGGGTGATCACAGTACCTGGAATGATGGGAACAGGTGAGCATTGCTGCAGCATAATCTGTAGACAAGTCTGGGTTTGAAGCTTACAGATGTGGATCGGGTGAACAGGCCAAGGCCCAAGCTGGGTATTTAAAAGAGCAAGCGTAGTCAATCCATAAGGCAGATACAGAGACTGTTTAAGGAAGCGAGGTTAAAATAAAGAAGATCATAGGAAACCAGGAATACAGGATACTAGGAGGGCTGAAGATCACAGTAAACCAAGAATATAATGAAATCATAAAGCCCTGAAACGATGCCAGGTGTCTCCTTTTCAACATAATTTGTACAGCACCCAACACAAGGAATAATATAATTCTGTGAAACTCACCTGTAGAATTGCTTTTGAATATATCCAGTCCAGGTCATCCCAGAAGTAATGACAGTTGGGTAATCCACCGCTAGGTGGCACCTGACTGCAGGATCAAAAGCTGTAGCTCCTCCCAGCCCCCTATAAAAACAGGTGTCTCTCTATGATTCCCCAGTGGTTAAACAGCAGTAAGAAAAGAGACAGGCAGGGAGGCCAAGGAACCATGTTATTTCACATAGCTTCAGCAAGGACAACGGTCCAATACAAAAAGGCAATCACCATAACAGGCAACCCAGATATAATGAATAAGGGAGGGGTGGGGCGACCTTGACTGGATATATTCAAAACAATTCTACAGGTGAGTTTCACAGAATTGTATTTTTCACTATATCCAGTCCAGGTCGTCCCAGAAGTATTGACAGTTGGGACATCCAAAAGCAGTGTCCATTAGGGCGGGATCCCCAGTGCGAAACAGCATGTAGTTTATTTCACTACCGCCTGAAGCACTTTTCAGCCAAAGACAGCATCAGCTGAGGCCCTAACATCAACCTTGTAAAACTTTGTAAAGGTATGAACTGAAGACCAGTGGCGGCCTTACAAACTTGTTCAACAGAGGCCTGGTGCTGAAAAGCCCAGGAAGCACCAATAGCTCTAGTAGAATGAGCTATAACACGAAAAAGGGGGTTCCTTCCCCTTGGCAGAATATGCTTGCACCACCGCCTGTCTGATCCACTTACTGAGAGTGGACTTGGCCGGAGGCAAGCCCTTCCTAGACCCCACGGAGAGGACAAAAAGACAATCCGACTTCCTGAAGGACTCAATCGCAACCAGGTAGTACTTAATGGCTCTGATCACATCCAGGGAATGGAGGGTCCTTTCCTTAGAGTTAGTCAGAGCTGGACACAAGGAAGGCAAGACAATTTCCTCATTAAGGTGAAAAGGAGACACGACCTTAAGCAAAAAATCAGGTTTAAGCGAAACACCACCTTATCCCTATGCCGTCCAAAGTAAGGAGGCTTCACACAAATCGCGGCCAGCTCTGACACGCAACGAACCGAGGTGATAGCTACCAAAAATACCACCTTTAGGGCAAAATAGACAATGCAGCATCGCACAAGGGCTCGAAGGGGGGACCCTGGAGAGCAGAAAGCACCAGATTCAAGTCCCACACTGGTAATACAGGCTTACGCGGTGGGTGTACATGGGTAACCCCTTGGAAAAATACAATTCTGTGAGTACTCACCTGTAGAATTGTTTTTGTAGTATACAGCACGTCCTGTTTCACTTAATCCTTACGTCTGGGTTATCCGCCACAAGGTGGCGCCAGCGGAATGCAGAAAGACTTGTGGCGTCTCCCGGCCCTATAAAAACCAGGAACCTCCCACAAATGTCCAGTGTTGAAAAGCAGTTATACAAGAAGCCGGGAGAACAATAATGAAGAAAATTTCAAAAAAACCAATTGAACAATCACCATATAGAGGTAACCAACAATAATAATAAGGGAGGGATGAAACAGGACGTGCTGTATACTACAAAAACAATTCTACAGGTGAGTACTCACAGAATTGTATTTTTCCAAGTATACAGCACGTCCTGTTTCACTAAATCCTTACGTCTGGGACATCCAAAAGCAGTGTACGTAAGGTAAGGTGGGATCCCCAAAAAGCAACGGCGCACAGTTTAAACCACTGCCGCCTGAAGAACCTTGCGGCCAAAAGCAGCATCAGCTGAGGCCTTAACATCAACCTTGTAAAACTTGGAAAAAGTATGAACAGAAGACCAAGTTGTGGCCTTACAAACTTGTTCAACAGAGGCTTGGTGCTGAAAAGCCCAAGATGCACCAATAGCACGAGTGAAATGAGCAGTAAGACGGAAGGGAGGCTCCTCCCCCTTAGCGGAATAGGCTTGCACCACCGAGCCCTGACCACATCCAAAGAATGTAAAGTCCGCTCCTTAGGATTATTAGGATTAGGGCACAAAGAAGGCAAAACAATGTCCTGGTTGAGATGAAAGGCAGACACAACCTTAGGAAAGAAATCTGGCTTAAACCGAAACACCACCTTATCCTGGTGTCGCTCAAAATAAGGAGGTTTGATGGAAAACGCTGCCAACTCAGAAACTCGCCTGACAGAAGTGATAGCCACCAAAAAGGCTATCTTAAGAGTCAGAATGGGCAAAGCAGCCCCACGGATAGGCTCAAAGGGAGGACCCTGCAGAGCAGACAATACCAGATTCAGATCCCAAACTGGCAACATAGGCTTACGTGGCGGCCGCATGTGAGTAACTCCTTGGAAAAAGGTCTTAACCAACCGGTGATTGGCAAAGGATCTTTGAAAGAAAATAGCCAAAGCTGAAACCTGTCCCTTGAGGGTACTGAGTTCCTGAATCCAAGCCATGTTGCAAAAATTCCAAAATCCAACAAGGAAAAGACTTAGACTCACACCAGGCAATGTAAGCATGCCAGATCCTCTAGTAGATAAGGCACGAGGACTTCTTCCTAGCCCGAATCATAATATCCACCACAGAAGCCGGCAGCCCCTTATCCATCAAGATGGAGGTTTCAGCAGCCAAGCCGTCAAAGTCAGTGCTTGTAAATTGGGATGGCACAGCTGTCCTAGAGTGAGCAGGTCTGGATCCTTGCGCAAGGCGTATTGATCTACTTCCAACAGCACAATGTCTGCGAACCACACCCTTCTTGGCCAACAGGGGCCACCAGAATGACTGGCATCCCTTCCTGGGCTATCTTGCGCAGCACCCTGCCCAGCAGAGGAAACGGAGGTAACACATAGAGGAGCCGAAACCCCGTCCAAGGCATTGCTAGCGCATTCGTGGCGAAGGCCAGAGGGTCCTGTGACAGAGACAAATCTTGGAAGCTTGTGATTGTGACGGGACGCAAACAGGTCCACATCCGCCAGACCCCAGCGGTGGCACAGGGAGCGAAATACCCTGTTGCTGAGGGACCATTCCCCCAGCCGAGACATCCCCCTGCTCAAGGAGTCTGCCTCCAGGTTCTCCACCCCCGGGATGTTAACTGCCGAGATTCAGGGGACATTCAGGGGAGGGGACATTCTCTTCCGCCCAGGACAGTATCAGGGACAATTCCTTGAGGGCTCGCTTGCTCCGAGTCCCTCCCTGATGATTGATGTAGGCAACCGCCGTCTGGTTGTCCGAGCGGATCTGAACAGCCCGACCCTGAAGGTGTGGGGTCAACTGGGAGAGAACCAACCTTATCGCCCGCAGTTCTAGAACGTTGATGGGAATATGGGCCTCCTGGGGGCCCCACCGACCCTGGAACTTCAGAAACTTCCAAAAGCCCCCCAACCGGTCAGACTGCCATCTGTGGTGACAGTCTCCCAGCACGGGGGCAGAAACGAGAAGGACTGTCTGGCCAGTGGGGACAGAACAAATTTCTGACCCAGGGTCCCGATCCCACACTGACAAGAGGTGCAACTGGTTGATCACCCAGCCGAAGGACTCGAGTGTGGAGACCACCACCTGGGTATCTAACTCGTCTTGATGGAAGGACTGAGACACAATCAGGATGTCGTCCTCACCATCCCTCAGGGTAGTAGGGTCAGGTAAATGCATGACCGAGGTATTGGACAATCCGAGCATGGGAGCATCCACCTCAGGGGGACACGACCAGCGCTTGACCACATCAGCAGGGAAGGGATACCTCCTGTCCCAACTCTTGGGTACCGCGGGCAATCTACTAGGACGTTCCCACTCCTTGAGCACCAAATTATTAAAGTGGTTCTGCTCAGGGAACTCCAACCGTTGTTTGACAGTGTGAAAGAGCTCACCTTACTGCTTTTAAGCCGCCGCAGGAGGGGTAATACACAATACTTCAAAATTGTGAGCCAGCAGCCTATCAGTGTCCTCGGGAGTCCATGGATCTTTCCCGGGAGGAGACCCAGTACCGCCATAAACCTCCTGCTGGTCCCCAGAGGATTCTGAATCAGAGAAAAGTTCCCCCACTTCTAGGGAGTAATAGCCAGAAAAAGAGTAATGTCCCTCATCCTCCTCAGGAAAAAGGGAAGCAGCGGGGGTTAGATGCCGCTTCTTGCTAGAAGCCTTACTAGGGGCAGGCCCAGCAATATGCCTTTCAAGGCTGGCCACCCGCATTGCCAAATCATATTGTGACTCCCCGCTAGTATGTCCCTCACTAGGGGTCAAACGCAGGCACGGGGGTGGGGGGGTGGGGGATGCCGAAGGGGGCGCAGAACTGGGAAGCAGTCAACCCAGACTGCAGCGCAAGTACCTTTTGGGCGCAGGGCAAACACACCCTGACACCATCACTCACAGGGAATACCCCACACGCAGCACACAGCTGGGCTTGTCCAGAAGTAACCCCAAGCACATTATCCCCGGAAGCCTCCATATGGAGGGATGCCCCCAGAAGCCCGCTAGGGAAGGTGGGAGATGGCAAGGGGCAGGGCCGGGAGAAATCACAGACATGGTTGTCCCACCTGGAAAACACAATAAAAGGACACATAAATATCCCACAGCGCATGCTAAAAAACGTTAAAAACAACCCCGAAGGGGACTCACGGACCAAGCGGGCCAATGGGACCAATCGCCAGACCACAGGGCCCCAGAGCGCCATAGACACAAAATGGAGCCGGATCGGTCCTAGAGGGGAGGGCTGCGGCAGTATGACGCGGAACGCGTCATCCGCAGGTCCCGCCCCCCCGAAGAGCACGAATCGCGGTCACGTGACACGCCAGCACCATGACAGTAACAGAAAATCACCTCAGAAATAGCGCCGACCGCCGCGGAGCGCCGTACAAGGTGGCGTGGCCGCGAACACAAGTAGCAGTCAAAACACATTAAAACACGCCAAAAGACCTCCAAGGCACCCCCGCCAGCCGCCCGTCCCCCCCTCCCCCCCCCCCCCCCCCCCCGCAATATAGAGAACCATCTTCTATCTTCGCAGTCTGACTGCAGAAGGAACACTGGGAATTTGTGGGAGGTTCCTGGCTTTTTATAGGGCTGGGAGACGCCACGAGTCTTTCTGCAGTCCACCTTGTGGCGGATAACCCAGACTTAAGGATTAAGTGAAACAGGACGTGCTGTATACTTGGAAAAAGGTCTTGATCAGTCTATGATTGGCAATGGATCTCTGGAAGAATATGGCTAAGGCCGAAACCTGGCCCCTGAGGGTGCTCAGCTGGAGACCCAAGTCTAAGCCGTGTTGTAAAAACTCCAAAATCCTAGAGATAGGAAAGTGCGACAAGGAAGGCTCTTGGATTCACACAAAGCAATGTAGGCATGCCAAACTCAGAAGTATATCATGGAAGAAACTTCTTCCGCGTCTGAATAATGGTCTGAACAACTGTGGCTGACAGCCCCTTGTCCGTCAGGATTGAGGTTTCAATAGCCAGGCCGTCAAGCCAGTGTCTGTAAATTGGGGTGCCGCAGCGACCCCTGCGTGAGAAGCCCTGGATCGTTGGGCAAACTCCGCCTCGGCCAGCGAGGAGCCACCAGGATGGCTGGTACCCCCTCCTGGGCTATTTTGCACAGCACTCGGCCCAGCAGTGGAAACGGAGGGAGCGCATAAAGGAGCCTAAACTCCTTCCAAGGAATCGCCAGAGCGTCTGTGGCAAAGGCCAGAGGATCTCTCGACAGGTGTCTGGACGCAAATAGGTCCATGCCCGGCTGACCCCAACGGAGACACAGAGCGTGAAAAATCTTGTTGCTGAGAGACCATTCACCCAGACGTGAGGCACTCCTGCTCAGGGAGTCTGCCTCCTGGGTCTCTATCCCAGGAATGTAAACCGCCGAGATGCAGGGAACATTCTCCTCTGCCCAAGTCAGAATCTGGGTCACCTTCTTGAGGGCTCACTTGCTCCGAGTTCCGCCTCAGTGATTAATGTAGGCGACCGCCGTCTGATTGTCCGAGCGAACCTGAATTGCACGAACCCTTAGATGGGAGGTCAAGTGAAGAAGCACCAACCGGATCGCCCTCAACTCCAAGATGTTTATAGGTAAGTGGACCTCCTGTGCCCCCTACTGACCCTGGATCTTCTGAGTCAGCCAAAAGCCTCCCCAGCTGGTCAGGCTGGCGTCGGTGGTGACAATCTCCCACCATGGAGTCAGAAATGACTTGCCTACCAGCAAATTTCTGGAGTCCAGCCACCACAAAGGAACTGCCTAGCCGGGGGAAACTCCCGTTCCAGTGACTCCTGCGTCCGATCCCAACCGGTCAACAGATTCAACTGTCTCATGTGGAACTGAGCAAAGGGCACTGCCTCGAAGCATGACACCATCAGGCCCAGACAGACAGATGGTTGCTGACAAGACAGCAAGGCCTGCACCTGCGTCTGAAGACCCACAACCTTCTGCTGTGGCAGGAATATCCTGGCCAGAGAGGTGTCCAACGTCATGCCCAGAAAAGACCCCACCATTGAGGGAGTGATTGAAGACTTGGGATAATTGACTACCCAACCGAAATCCTCGAGAGTGGACAACACTGTCCGGGTGTCGCTCTCGGTCTGAAGAAGAGACTGAGCCGCAATCAGTAAATCATCTAGATAAGGCAGCACGCGAATGCCCTGGATACTCAGGATAGCCATGACGCCCGCCAGCACCTTGGTGAACACACGGGGGGCTGAGGATATCCCGAATGGCAACGCCACAAAGTGGTAGTGCTGAACCTCCAGCGCAAACCTCAGGAACTTCTGATGTGCAGATAAACATCCTTTATGTCCACCATGGTCAAGAAGTTGCCAGATCGAAGCACGCTTACTGCGGACCGTAAGGTCTCCATGCGGAAATGTCTGACTCTGACAAACCTGTTGAGACCCTTCAGGTCCAGGATGAGTCTCAGTGTTCCGTCCTTCTTGGGCACCGTGAACAGATTGGAGTAAAAGCCCTGACCCAGTTCCTGCCGAGGCACAGGACAAATCACACCTGACAGCAGAAGGTGTTGGACGGCCATCAGCAGGCCTTGTGCAGTCAATGGGTTCTGGGAAATCCGTGACTGAAGAAATCTTGAGGGCGGCCAGACTGCCAGCTCTATTTTGTAACCGAAGGAAACCACCTCCTGAATCCACCGATCCGAGACGCGCTGTCTCCAGACGTGAGCAAATAGCAGGGACCATAGCCGGACCAGCTCCTCAGGAAAGGGATACTGCCCGTCCAGGCCCTTGTGCACCGATGGTAACTTGTTAGGCCTTTCCCATTCCTTGAAAATCATGTTAGAAAAAATACAATTCTGTGAGTACTCACATGTAGAATTGGTATTATAAGTATACAGCATGTTCTATTCCAGAATATTCCTTACACATGGGGAAATACTTCCACAAGATGGCGCTATTTTGTAACCGAAGGAAACCACCTCCTGAATCCACCGATCCGAGACGCGCTGTCTCCAGACGTGAGCAAATAGCAGAAGCCGTCCCCCCACCTGGATGGGTGAGGGCATCCCCTCATGCCTGAGGGGCCTTGGTAGGGGGCTTGGGCCTGGATCCCCAGGAGGGATTGGGTCGGCCGCGGGACCTACCTCGTCCCCAGGAATCTCTGCGAGCACCTGAAATGAAGAGCCTCTTCCTCCTCGAAGGAGCGATAGGCAGATGAACCCCGAAAGGGCAGCGCAGACTTTCGTCGCTGATGGAGTCTTCCGTTCTTGACCAGGAGGTCCAGACGCTCCCCAAACTGCCTGTGCCCCACAAAGGGGATACTAGTGAGTGCCTTCTTGGCAGCGGCATCAGCCGACCACTGTCGCAACCAGAGCGAACGAGACCCTGGCACCATGCCGGCCACTATTGTCCATGGCAGAGAAAACAAAGGCAATAAACTCCATGCAAGCCTTGAGGTCCTTGTACTCCACAGCCCGCTTGCGAGACTTGGCAATATCCACAAGGCGTCTCACCTTCTTCCTAATGGCCAGGGAGACAATAGCCGCGGCACACACAGGGCGGAACCAAGCACCGGCAAAGGTAAAGGCATGACAAACCAACTGATCCATGCGCTTGTCAGCTGGATCACGTAGGGAAGCAGTATCGGGTGAAGGCATGACCGTAGTGTTGGACAGACCCGACACGGGTAGACATCCACCTCGGGAGGACGGGACCATAGCCGGACCAGCTCCTCAGGAAAGGGATACCGCCCGTCCAGGCCCTTGTGCACCGACGGTAACTTGTTAGGCCTTTCCCATTCCTTGAAAATCATGTTAGAAAAAATACAATTCTGTGAGTACTCACATGTAGAATTGGTATTATAAGTATACAGCATGTTCTATTCCAGAATATTCCTTACACATGGGGAAATACATCCACAAGATGGCGCTGGACTGCAGAAAAAGACTTGTGGCCACTCCCGGCCCCTTAAATAGCCAGGAACCTCCCACTAATTCCCAGTGTTGACAAGCAGTTATACAAGAAGCTGGGAGAATCAATAACATAAACTGAACAATCACCATGCAGAGGTAACCAAGAATAATGATAACAAGGGCGGGATGGAACAGGACGTGCTGTATACATATAATACCAATTCTACAGGTGAGTACTCACAGAATTGTATTATTCCAAGTATACAGCACGTCCTGTTCCAGAATATTCCTTACACATGGGACATCCAATAGCAGTGTCCGTAAGGTAGGGTGGGATCCCCAAAAAGCAACGGCGAGCAGTTTAAACCACTGCCGCCTGTAGAACTTTGCGGCCAAAAGCAGCATCAGCTGAGGCCCTAACATCAACTTTGTAAAACTTGGAAAAAGTATGAACAGAAGACCAAGTAGCGGACTTGCAAACTTGTTCAACAGAAGCTTGGTGCTGAAAAGCCCAAGAGGCACCAATAGCACGAGTGGAATGAGCAGTAAGACGGAAGGGAGGCTCCTTCCCCTTAGCAGAATAGGCTTGCACCACAGCCTGACGGATCCACTTACTGATAGTGGACTTAGCCGGAGGCAGACCCCTAGGTCCAGAAAGGATAACAAAAAGAGCATCAGTCTTCCTAAAAGACTCAATAGCTACCAAATAGAACTTCAAGGTCCTGACATCCAATGAGTGTAAGACCCGCTCCTTAGAGTTACTAGGATTAGGACACAGAGAAGGCAAAAAAATGTCTTGATTGAGATGAAAAGCGGACACAACCTTAGGCAAGAAATCTGGCTTGAACCGAAACACCACCTTGTCCTGGTGTCTCTCAAAGTAAGGAGGTTTAATGGAAAGCGCCGCCAACTTAGAAACACGCCTAACAGAAGCCATAGCCACCAAAAAGGCCACCTTAAGAGTCAAAATAGGCAAAGCAGCCTCACGAATAGGCTCTAAAGGAGAACCCTGCATGGCAGATAAAACCAAATTCAAATCCCAGACTGGTAACAGGAAGAAAATAGCCAAGGCTGAAACATGGCCCTTGAGGGTACTAAGTTGAAGGCCCAAATCCAAATCATGCTGCAAGAATTCCAGAATCCTGGGAATAGAAAACACCCTACAGGGAAAAGACTTAGACTCACACCAGGCAATGTAAGCATGACAGACCCTGTAATAGATAAAGGACGAGGACTTCTTCCTAGCCCTAATCATGGTATCAACAACAGAGGCAGGCAACCCCTTTTTCATCAAGATGGAGGTTTCAGCAGCCAAGCCGTCAAAGCCAGCGTTTGTAAATTGGGATGGCGCAGCTGCCCCTGCGTGAGCAGATCTGGATCCTTGGGTAGGACGTACTGATCTACTGTCAACTGCACGATGTCTGCGAACCACACCCTTCTTGGCCAACAGTGGGCCACCAGAATGGCTGGTACCCCCCTCCTGGGCTATCTTGCGCAGCACCTTGCCCAGCAGAGGAAATGGAGAGAACACAGAGGAGCCGAAACCCCCTCCAAGGCATTGCCAGCGCATCCGTGGCAAAGGCCAGAGGGTCCTGTGACAGAGAGACAAAGAATGGAAGCTTGTGATTGTGACGTGAAGCAAACAGGTCCACATCCGGCTGACCCCAGCGGTGGCACAGAGAGCAAAACACCCTGCTGCTGAGGGACCATTCTCTCAGACGAGAAGTCCCCCTGCTCAGGGAGTCCGCCTCCAGATTTTCCACCCCCGGGATGTACACTGCCGAGATGCAGGGAACATTCTCCTCCACCCATGACAGTATCAGAGACACTTCCTTGAGGGCCCTCTTGCTCCGGGTCCCTCCCTGATGATTGATGTAGGCAACCACTGTCTGATTGTCTGAGCGGATCTGAACAGCCCGACCCCGAAGGTGTGGGGTCAATTGGGCGAGAACCAACCTTACCGCCCTCAGTTCCAGAATGTTGATAGGAGTATAGGCCTCCTGGGGGCCCCACTGACCCTGGAATTTCAAGGACTTCCAGAAGCCCCCCCAACCTGTCAGACTGGCATCTGTAGTGACAGTCTCCCAGCAAGGGGACAGAAAGGTCCTGCCCACCAAGATTCCTTGAGTCCAGCCACCACAAGAGGGACCGCCTGGTCAGGGGGGTCAGAACAAACTCCTGATCCAGGGACACAGGGTGCCGATCCAATACCGACAGTAGGTGAAGTTGAAGAGGTCTCATGTGAAACTGAGCATAGGGAACCGCTTCGAAACTGGACACCATCAGGCCCACCAACTGCATCCCCTGCCGAATGGAGGGATGCGGACAAGACGGTAGTAATTGGGCCTGAGCTTGAAGATTCTCCACTTTCTGCTGAGGGAGAAACACCTTGACCTGAGATGTATCCAGAGTCATGCCCAGAAAGGACCTCACGAGAGACGGGAACAGAGAAGACTTGGGATGGTTGATCACCCAGCCGAATGACTCTAGTGTGGCCACCACCACCTGGGTATCCAGCCCGGCCTGATGGAAGGACTGGGACGAGATTAGAATGTCGTCCAAATAAGGGAGAATGCGAATGCCCTGAGCTCTCAGCAGAGCCATCACACCCGCCAGCACCTTGGTGAATACCCTGGGAGCCGAGGTGATACCGAAAGGCAGTGCCACAAATTGATAATGCTGATCTCCCAGACCAAACCTGAGGAATTTCTGATGACCTGGAAAGATTGGTACATGAAGGTAAGCGTCCTTGATGTCTACGGAGGTCATGAAGTCGCCTGGGCGCAGTGAATTGACTGCTGAGCGCAGCGTCTCCATGCGTAAATGCTTAAATCTGACAAACTTGTTGAGACACTTTAAATCCAAGATGGGCCTGAGGGACCCATCCTTTTTGGGGACCGTGAAGAGATTGGAATAGAAGCCTCTGCCCCTTTCCCTGAAAGATACAGGGCAGATGACCCCCAACTCCAGAAGGTTTTGGACCACAATACACAAGCCCCAAGGATCTGATTAATCTTGGGGGGGCGGCCAGGCTGCAAACTCTATCTTGTAACCAGAGGAAATCACCTCCTGGATCCATCTGTCTGCTACACGTTGCCTTCAGACGTGAGCAAAGAGCCGAAGCCGCCCCCCCCCCCCACCCGGATGGATGAGGGCGTCTCCTCATGCCTGAGGGGGCTTAGGGGAGGATTTGGGCTTAGGACCCCAGGAGAGGCCGGGGCGGCCATGTCCTCTGCCCCTGCCCCAATAGTCTCCACGTGCTCCAGCAAAGGAAGCTCCTCGACCAGCCCTGGAAGCGAGGAAGGAGGGGAGAGAGGCACCAGTCCCCCGAAAGAGCCGAGACGGCCTCCTACGTTGAGGTAACCTACCACCCCTGGCAAACAAGTCCAAGCGTTCACCAAAGAGGCGCAGCCCCTTAAAGGGAATCCCAGTGAGAGCCTTCTTAGCAGCGTTATCAGCTACCCACTGACGCAGCCAGACAGCTACCCACTCCCGCCAACAGAGAATAGGCTGGGCTGCAGGGAAGGTCCAGGTCGTGAAGCCAGGGAATGAGATGCCAACATGCTAAGCTGGGTGATCACAGTACCTGGAATGATGGGAACAGGTGAGCATTGCTGCAGCGTAATCTGTAGACAAGTCTGGGTTTGAAGCTTACAGATGTAGATCTGGTAAACAGGCCAAGGCTCAAGTTGGGTATTTAAGAGAGCAAGAGGCAGATACACAGACTGTTTAAGGAAGCGGAGTTACAAACAAAGGAGATCATAGAAAACCAGGAATACAGGATACTAGGAGGGTTGAAATCATAAAGCCCTGAAACTATGCCAGGTGTCTCCTTTTAAACATAATTTGTACAGCACCCAACACAAGGAATAATAGAATTATTCATCACTCCTTGCAGTGGGTGGAGCTATGCAAATAATCTCTTACATCTCAGAGCCATCCAAGGCACTCAGAAGCCCAATGAGGCTCTCCATCCTTGACCAGAGAATCCTCCCCAGAAGAGTAATCTAAATCCAAATAACTGTCATCCCTACTAGAGGGAAGCTCACCCTCAGGCAACTCTTCCTCCTCTTCCCCAGAGACTAATGATGCATATAAATCCTCCTCAGACTCAGATGAATTTATGTTTCCTTTTCCAACCTGAAAATGTGAGATCTAAGAACAACCCGTGTCTTCACTGCAGCCTCCCGCCAACAGAGAATAGGCTGGGCTGCAGGGAAGGTCCAAGTTGTGAAGCCAGGGAATGAGTTGCCAACACGCTAAACTGGGTGATCACAGTACCTGGAATGATGGGAACAGGGGAGCATTGCTGCAGCGTAATCTGTAGACAAGTCTGCATTTGAAGCTTACAGATGTGAATCGGGTAAACAGGCCAAGGCTCAAGCTGGGTATTTAAGAGAGCAGGTGTAGTCTATCCAAAAGGCAGAGGCTTTAAGAAAGCGAGGTTAAAACAAAAGAGATCATAGAAAACCAGGAATACAGAATACCAGGAGGGCTGAAGCACACAGGAAAATTAAGAACATACATCACTCAAATCATGAAGCCCTGAAACTTTGCCAGGCGTCTCCTTTTGAACATAATTTGCACAGCACCTAACACAAGGAATAATAGAATTACCCATCACTCCTTGCAGTGGGTGGAGCTATGCAAATCTTTTTACATCTCGGAGCCATCCAAGGCACTCGGAAACCTTGGGATTAGCTTTAAATTTACACAGCCAAATGCCATCCACTAGTGGACACGTTTCCAGTTTTTGGCTCTCATCAGCACTAGGCCTGATGTATTTGGCTGTATGGGGGGTGAGACCTGATGAGTACCAAAACAGTTGCAAGCAATCATGTGGAGAGACATGTTAGGCTTAAACCGGACCTTCAGCATCATTTAATGAAAAGCCCCAGCATCTAAAATAAAAATATTTTAAGTTGCTTACTTTTTATTCTTTCCTCTGCTGGGCTGCAACTCTGTTTAGGACTTTAGGATACGGGTGCGGCCATCTTGCCTCAGAAGCATCACATACTGAGGAGAAGAGAGTAAGGTGCAGGGGGCGGGTTATAGCTGTGCTTTGCACAGACAGAGCAGAGCTGGGGTCAGGATAAGGGCAGCAATCCCAGAATGCAGAGCGACACAGTCAGAAGACTGTGTGCAGGCAGCCTAATGCTCCTTGGGCCTCCATCCTAAATGTTTAAAGGCTCAGAATACGCATTGGGTGCAGATAGGGTGATTTTTAATGTGAGCAATCTGTATGTACAAGGTGTGGGAAACATTAAAGATAGGCTCTTATTCAGGGTGAAGGTCCGTTTTAATCTAGGAGGGCTAAAGAGACCAAAATACCCTCTACTCAAAGGAAAAAGAGGTGCTTAGTGCCCATAACATGATTACCCATCTTTACATCTCGGAGCCATCCAAGGCACCCAGAAGCTGCTGAATGTGTAATGCCAAGGATTAGCTTTAAATTTACACAGCCAAACACCTTTCACTAGTGAACTTGCGTTTCGGTTTAGGAAAACGCCTCTTTTTCTTTATCTTTGAAGTCTAGGGCCTTTTGGACTCTTTAGCCTACTATACTAAGCCTAACGTGGGTCTCTCCACATGGTGGCTTTAAACACCATTGCGAGAGTGAGAAGCCCTGGAAGCTTGCTGCCTGATGGATTTGAATCTTGGCTTCTGCATGAATGTACAGTATGTGCATTAGAAAAGTCTGGAAGCAGGCTGCCAACTGGAATGGGATCCAGATTTCCGCATAGATACATGCACAAGAAGTACCGAAAGCCAGCTGAAAGAATAGGATCCAGGTTTCCCCATGAATGCACACATGTATGAACATGACCACATTCACAAGAACTTAGGAAACTAGGGAGGTGGACTGACACACCATTATGGAGCCCCACAGTCTGGCATGGGATAAGGACTCCCAGATTAGAAGTGTATAAATAGATAAATAATAATAGATAAATAATAATAATATATAGAAGTGTATAAAAAGCTACAGTTTTATGTATTTATTTTTTTAACAACCACAATGCTTTTTTTCATGATCTATAATACATTGGACAACGAGGGATCAGTTGCACAGGACCTATACTGTACCTGTATAATACTGATAAGAATCATCAGAGCTAGTATACAGGTAAGGAGCATGGACTGTGGGTGTTGCAGAAAATAATCCTGACTGTTACAGGGAAAATTGGGATTTTTTTGATTCCCACAGCCAGCACAGAAAAAGGCGCCGAGCGACATAAGCTTCCAGGACACCGCAGACAGACGAGGATGGTAATTTGTTTGCGTAATTGGCTCAAGAGATGAAAATCTTGTATCAGTCTCTTTTAGCCGCTAATCTATCCAGCTGACTGCGAGCCTAATTGGCAGCTTGTTTAGTGATTTGGCTCCTAAAGTGGTTGTATTGATGCTGAACAAACAGCCAATAGAAAGGGAGGTAATGGCTGCGGTTTATCTTTTACACATGTGTCCCTTTCATGCCGTGTCTGCGGAGACAAACGCCATGTAGCTCGTCATGGACGCCTTTTTTTATTGGTGCAAAGGGAACCAGAGATTTTGCAGTGTCATCCATTAAAGCGGTCCTAAAGCCAAAACCTACTGGACTATAGCTGTGTCAGCCATAGCATAAAAGATTGATGGCAGAAGAAGACCATGTGGTCCATCAAGTCTGTCCGTATGTGTGTATGTTCTCTTTACCTTAGGATAGATGGATGCTTATCCCAGGTATGTGCACATTCACTTACCGGTGATTAAGCTACCTATGCTAGAGGTTGTTCCAAGTAACTGTTAGTGTTTAAATAGCAGCTCCGACTGCACTTATCGGGGTGCCCCGGGGGTAAGGACCAAAACCCAACATAATCAAAATCCTGGGTTTTGATCCACTTTAAAAACACTTCCCTTCTGAACCTTATTAAAATGGACCAAAACCCTGGATTTTGACTATTTGGTCCTTTCCTTTTATTTGAAACACATCCAGGATGCCCGAAGAAACTCAGCACTTCCCGGTCCTACGGTGCTTGCGTGGCCGCCAGTCCAATCAGCGCTCTCGGAGCCGCTGACGTCACACCATCTGAGACGGCCAGTGGCTCCAAGCACTGGCGGCTGCATCCCCCTTCCCTCTAACAGGGAGCGGGCTCGCACTGCCTGCTAGAGAGATAGTGAAGATGCGGCCCACACATGCACCGTTGGACCGAGAAGCAAGGTAAGTGAACTGGGTGATCTGGGGAGTTTCACATAGAGGGGCATCGCTCCTCAGTTCTATAGCCAGCAGCATGTTTTTATTAGCACCTATTCACAATGCTGCAATACACCGGCACCCACAGAGGGCAGAGTTATAGACCACCAATCAAGCATGACTGCCCCACATTTCTGACTCCTTGGCAGCAGCACTACTTGTGCATTCATGCTGGTGACCAATAGGGTTATACGGGGGAGATGCACACTAGTTTTTTTTCCTTTCCTTGAATCTGTTCATTTTGATATACAAAAAACAGCAGAACCAGCTAACTGGATTAGTAGGTCCAAGGTTCCCTCCCTGTTGCAAGCAGCAACTCTCCATTCCATAGGACGCACGTACGATATAACAAAACCCGCTGGAATGTGACTTTGACTCTCGGCTGGAACTATAAATTTAGAAATCAATAAGCAGCTCTATCAATATTCATTTTACTTTTTCAATAGAAAATACAGAGGTGAAAGTGCAGCGAATAAGCGGGGGAGCCGAAACAAATTGCGTGTTCTTGTCACAATTAATAAATGTTTATCCAATAACATACAGCCACTCGACTATAGCGTTATAATAGCCCAACCAATCGCTGGCCAGTAATTGGGTTTGTGAATATTTATAAATAGAGAAGAAAAAAAAACAATAACAAATGTCATTTAGAATTTTGGGCTCGGGCCGATAACAGACAATGGTTCTGCTTAACCCGTTCAGGCTACAAGAAGCTCAGCGCAAAGGCAGTAAAAGAATTTAGGTTGAGCCATTGTTAGGGCTTGAATTCTTTTACAATACCAGACAATACAGATATGTTAACATGGGCCTAAAATCACAAATTCATTTAGGTCTAATTACACCACCACTAGGGCATCTGACTTAGGGTTGCAGGGTGCCAAGATCACTCACAAAGGTCTGGTTTTAAGATCTACAGATGGGGAGACTGGTTGGCAACTAGGACAGGTAACAACCTACTTAGTGGGTGATCTATCAATGTGTACTTCTGAAATAACACTCGATGTGCCGGCGGGGGATGCGTGGCATCCTTTCCGGTGTGGCGTGCGGGTTCGGGTGGGAGGTTTAGGCAGGAGCTCTCACCCTCACCCAGATGCGACATGGGAAGCTGCGTGCGCAGGTGTCTCTAAGCCTGTCCCTTTCCTCCTCCCAGCAGTTGGACGGTGTCTGTTGCCGGCTCCTGAATGATTTAGAGACTTATACTTAAACCGGACCAAAACCCCTTATTACTTTAACGGGTGTTGGTCCCTCTCTCTGCTGATAGGAAGAACCTCACACCTAACTGCACAGATCGCTCGTAATATTCACCTTCATTACGAGCCAGCGCCAGGAAAGGAGCCCCGCGTTTGGCTGCCGGGCGGCCATAGTCGCGTCCTCTGTGCCAGCCGCCGTCAGGGCCTGCCCAGCAACAAAATGCGGGACTCCTTTCCCGGCGCTGGCTCATAATAAAGGCGAGTATTATGAGCAATCTGTGCTGTTAGGTGCGAGGGGGCTCCAGCGTTCTGGACGCCCCCCCCTCCGAGGTTCTTCCTATCAGCAGAGAGAGGGGCCAACACCCGTTAAAGTAATAACGGGTGTTGGTCCGGTTTAAAGAACTTAATCTGTACAGTCTGGGGGAGAGAAGGGACTTGATGGAGACCTTTATATATGTGAAAAGATTCAATAAGGTTGAGGAGGGAAGTGTTTTTAAGAAGAAACTTAATAATAGAACAAGGGGGCACAACCTGAAGCTAGAAGATCGGGAGCAATGTTAGAAAATATTATTTTACAGAAAGAGTAGTAGATGCTTGGAGCAAACTTCCAGCAGTCACTGAATTTAAAAATGCCTGGGATAAGCACACATCTATCCTAAGATAAAGAGAACATACAGTTACATAAGGGCAGACTAGATGGAGCGTATGGTCTCCTTCTGCCGTCAACCTTCTATGCTTTTATTTATTGGGTCCTATATTATGTCTCTTATGGCTTCATTGTTCACATGAATCTTGTATCCATGATCACTTTCCTTTTTTTTGGCACATTTATCTAGCATCTGGGTGATGTTTAGCATTTATGTTCAATGGTTAGCTTCTAATGCCTTTATATAGTTTTGCAGTACATGTATTTGGCGTGTATTTGGCATGTTTATATCACTTATTGATATGGTACATTTCCTTTGTGTGGCTAATTTGATATTTTTCATTTTTTTGGCTAACTATCATGTGTCTTGCATGGATTTGGGATAGATGGTTCATTCAATATTGTATTTAACTTTTTGGGCTATTTCTTTTTATTTCTATATTTGTTGTGGCGGCACAAAATTAAATGTATTAGTAATATCAATTATGTATACTCATATATATGGGATTAGCGTTCGTCCATAAGTCATCCTCTGGTATATGGGTATCATGTGTGGGGGTAGCGGGTGCTCTGCTTTTAATTGTCTCTGTGTGTCTTTATGTAGATTTTAATCAGTGTATTTTTTGTGTAATAAAATTGATTGATTACATTTATTATTCTTGTGGTGCTCCCATTTAGGTGAATGGTTTTCACCTTCTCCTATACTTATAACTTCGCTGGTGAATGAGCTACCTCAAAGTGGCAAAGATAACCATGAACTCAAAGAAATATTTGTGAGGTAGCAAAACACAAGTGGGGGTGAATACTTTCGCAAGCCACTGCATATATTACTTATTAAAAAAGCAAAAACAAACATCCATGCTGTGTTTCTGAAAAAAATCGGGGGTAACAATACACATGCGAAATGTCAAAACTTCTACTTTCTTATCATGGCCTTCTGATTCCACTGTACAGTATACATTATACTGACTTGGAATCTTTCAGATTAGTACTTTCAAATGGCTGCCAGGTAAGGTTGCTCCTAGTACCGGGAGATTATTCTAGTTCTCGTCCCACGCTTATCCATTGTATACTGGTTGAATCTGTCACCTTTGCTTCCCATCAACCCATAATCATCCTTCTTTCTCCCCAACAGCCCACTACCCACTTCATGAACCAGGAAGTCACCAAACGGTGACCTGGAGTGTCAGCTTTCACCCATCACCTTTCCTTCCCATGTTTCAACCCATAACCATCTCTGTTACTAACACCCTACTACTCACTCCATGAACCAGCAGGATAGGTACCTTGAAAATACAATTCTGTGAAACTCACCTGTAGAATTGTTTTTGAATATATCCAGTCCAGGTCGTCCCAGAAGTAATGGCATGTGGGTATTCCACCGCTAGGTGGCGCTCGACTGCAAAATCAAAAGCTGTCGCTCCTCCCGGCCCCCTATAAAAGCAGGTGTCTCTCTCTGATTCCCTGGTGGTTAAACAGCAGTAAGAAAAGAGATAGGCCGGGAGGCCAAGAAACCAAGTAATTTCACATAGCTTCAGCATGTACTCACTCCAACACAAAAAACTTAAGGACAACGGTCCAATAAAAAATGGTAATCACCATAAGATACAAAGGTTAGTAATAGGGTGGATATTCCGGGAGGTGTCTGCAACATGGAAAATGATTTAGCTTTACTGGATAGATGGTCAAAACTGTGGAAACTAGAGTTTAATGTCTCTAAATGTAAAATCATGCACTTGGGTAGAAGGAATCCCTGCTCTGAGTACCGTATAGGCAGCACTGTGTTAGCCAGGACCTCGGAGGAGAGAGATTTAGGGGTACTGATTACTGATAGCTGCAAGATGAGTGGACAGTGTAGCCAGACAGTGGGAAAAGCAAGCAGGATGCTCAGCTGCATAGCTCGAGGCATCACCAGTAGGAAGAGGGAGGTTGTGATGCCGTTGTATAGAGCCCTGGTGAGGCCACAGCTAGAATACTGTGTGCAGTTCTGGAGACCTTACCTGCAAAAAGACATTATTCAAATAGAACGTGTCCAAAGGCGGGCAACGAAAATGGTGGAAGGACTTAAACTTAAAACTTATCAGGAAAGACTTAAAGAACTTAATTTGTACAGTCTGGAGGAAAGAAGGGAGAGGGGGGACATGATTGAGACCTTTAAATATGTGAAGGGATTGAATAAGGTTCAGGAGGGAATTGTTTTTAAGAAGAAACTTACTGATAGAACAAGGGGGCACAACCTGAAGCTAGTCGGGGGGAAGATCAGGAGCAATGTTAGAAAATATTATTTTACAGAAAGAGTAGTAGATGCTTGGAACAAACTTCCAGCAGAGGTAGTTGAGAAATCAACAGTCACTGAATTTAAACATGCCTGGGATAAGCACACATCTATCCTAAGATAAAGAGTACATACAGTATACACATAAGGGCAGACTAGATGGACCGTATGGTCTCCTTCTGCCGTCAACCTTCTATGTTTCTATGTTTCTATAACAGGCAAACCAGAGATAATGAAAAACTAGGGCGGGGTGGGACGACCTGGACTGGATATATTCAAAAACAATTCTACAGGTGAGTTTCACAGAATTGCATTTTTCACTATATCCAGTCCAGGTCGTCCCAGACGTAATGACGTATGGGACATCCAAAAGGAGTGTTCCTTAGGGCGGGATCCCCAGTGCGGAACAGCATGTAGTTCAAACCACTACCGCTTGAAGCACCTTTCGGCCAAAGACAGCATCAGCTGAGGCCCTAACATCCACCTTGTAAAACTTGGTAAAGGTATGAACTGAAGACCAAGTGGCGGCCTTACAAACTTGTTCAACAGATGCCTGGTGCTGAAAAGCCCAAGAGACACCAACAGCTCTGGTAGAATGAGCTGTGATCCGAAAAGGGGGTTCCTTCCCCTTGGCAGAATATGCTTGCACCACCGCCTGTCTGATCCACTTACTGAGGGTGGACTTGGCCGGTGGTAAACCTTTCCTAGAGCCCTCTGTTAGGACAAAGAGCAAATCCGATTTCCTGAAGGATTCAGTCGCAACCAGGTAGTACTTAACGGCTCTGACCACATCCAAGGCATGGAGGGTCTGTTCCTTAGCCTTAGTCGGTGCTGGACACAAGGAAGGCAATACAACTTCCTCATTAAGATGAAAGGGAGACACGACCTTAGGCAAAAAATCAGGTTTAAAATTAAAAACTACCGTATCCTTCTGCAGCTCAAAATAAAGAGGCTTCATACAAAGCGCGGCAGCTCAGACACGCGACGCACCGAGGTAATCGCTACCAAAAAGACCACCTTGAGGGTCAAAATAGGCAAGGCAGCATCGCAGGGCTCAAAGGGTGGCCCCTGGAGAGCAGAAGACACCAAATTCAAGTCCCACACCGTTAATACAGGCTTACGTGGTGGACGTACGTGAGTAACACCCTGGAAAAAGGTCTTGATCAATCTATGATTGGCAAAGGATCTCTGGGAAAAAATAGCCAAGGCAGAGACCTGGCCCTTGAGGGTGCTCAGCTGGAGACCCAAATCTAAACCGTGTTGTAAAAACTCCAAGATCCTAGAGATAGAGAAAGTGCGACAAGGGAAACTCTTGGATTCACACAAAGCAATATAGGCATGCCAAACTTTGTAATATATCATGGAAGACGACTTCTTCCGTGCCTGAATCATGGTACGCACAACCGTTGCAGACAGGCCCTTTTCCATCAGGATTGAGGTCTCAATAGCCAGGCCATCAAGCCAGCATCTGTAAATTGGGGTGCCGCAGCGACCCCTGTGTGAGAAGCCATGGGTCGTCAGGCATGATGTAACGATCCACTGACATCTGAACCATGTCTGCAAACCAACTCCTTCTCAGCCAGCGAGGAGCCACCATGGTGATGGTGATGGTTGGTACCCCCTCCTGGGCTATCTTGCGCAGCTCTCGGTCCAGGAGTTGAAACGGAGGGAATGCGTAAAGGAGCCTGAACTCAATCCAAGGAATTGCCAGAGCATCTGTGGCAAAGGCCAGAGGATCACTTGACAGGGAGACGAACCTTGGGAGTTTGTGATTGTGTCTGGACGCAAACAGGTCCACGTCCGGCTGACCCCCACACAGAGTGTGAAAAGTCTTGTTGCTGAGGGACCATTCCCCCAGGCGTGAGGCGTTCCTGCTCAGGGCATCTGCCTCCTGGTTTTCTACCCTGGGGATGAAAATGCAGGGAACATTCTCCGCTGCCCAAGTCAGAATTTGGGTCACATCCTTGAGGGCTCGCTTGCCCCGAGTCCCACCCTGGAGATTGATGTAGGCAACAGCCGCCTCATTGTCCGAGCGAACCTGGATCGCACAACCCCTTAAATGGGGAGTCAAGTGAGGAAGCACCAACCGGATCGCTCTCGGTTCAAGGAGATTGATGGCCAAGTGGTTCTCCTGCAGACCCCACTGACCCTGGAGTCTCTGCGTCTGCCAAACACCTCCCCAGCCAGTCAGACTGGCATCCATAGATACTATCTCCAACCGGGGAGTCAGAAAGGAATTACCCCCAACAGTTTTTTGGGGTCCAGCCACCACACGAGGGACTGTCTGGTCAGGGGGGACAGTGAGAACTCCCATTCCAGCGACTCCTGCCGGCCCACAGGTTCAATTGAAGAGGTCTCATATGGAATTGGGCGAAGGGCACTGCCTCGAAGCATGCCACCATCAGGCCCACCAGCTTCATCCCCAGACGTATCGACGGTCGCTGACAAGACAGCAAGGTCTGCACCTGCGTTTGAAGGCCCAACAACTTCTGCTGTGGCAGGAAAACCTTTACCTGAGAGGTGTCCAACGTCATGCCCAGGAAGGACCTCACCATTGAGGGAATGACCGAAGACTTGGGGTAATTGATTACCCATCTGAAGGCCTCTAGAGTGGATAACACCATATGTGTGTCGTTCTCGGCCTGCTGAAGGGACTAAGCCGCAATCAGTAAATCGTCCAGATAAGGCAGCACACGAATGCCCTGAATCCTCAGAATAGCCATGATGCCTGCCAGCGCCTTGGGGAAAACCCTGGGGGCTGAGGACATCCCGAACGGCAGAGCCACAAACTGGTAATGCTAGTTCTCCAGAGCAAATCTCAGGAACTTCTTATGTCCCTGGAAAACGGGATGTGCAAATAGGCATCCCCGATGTCCACCATGGCCATGAAGTCGCCGGGCCGAAGCGAGCTCACCGCTGACCGTAAGGTTTCCATGTGGAAATGTCTGACTCTTACAAACCTGTTGAGACCCTTCAGGTCCAGGATAGGGCGTAATGTACCGTCCTTCTTGGGAACTATAAAGAGATTGGAGTAGAAGCCTTGGCCCTGTTCCTGACGAGGCACAGGGCAAATCACCCCTAACCGCAGGAGGTGATGCACAGCCATTCTCAGGCCCCGTGCCTGCACTGGGTTCTGGGATATTCAAGACTGAAGAAATCTTGTAACCGGAGGACACCACCTCCTGAATCCACCGATCCAAGACGCGCTGTCTCCAGACTTGAGCAATTAGCAGAAGCCGTCCCCCCACCCGGACGGGTGAGGGCGCCTCCTCATGCCTGAGGGGCTTTGGCAGGGGACTTGGACTTGGATCCCCAGGAGGGATTGGGTCAGCCGCGGGACCTACCTCATCCCCAAAACTCTCTGTGGCTACCTGAAAATGAAAAGGCTCTTCCTCCTCGAAAGGAGCGATAGGCAGAAAACCCCCGGAAAGGGCCGCGCAGGCTTCCGCCGCTGAGGGAGTCTACCATCCTTGATCAGAAGGTCCAGACGCTCCCTGAACAACCTGTGCCCCACGAAGGGGATACTAGTGAGCGACTTCTTGGCCACTGCATCAGCCGACCATTGCTGCAACCAGAGCGAGTGACGGAGCGCAACAAGCAGGGCCGAAACCCTGGCACCGAGCCGGACACCATCATCCATGGCAGAGGCAACAAGGCAATTATACTCATTATACTCCTTCGCCAGCTTGCGAGACTTAGCAATATCCAAAAGACGTCTCACCTTCTTTCCGATGGCTAAGGAGACAATAACCGCGGCACACACAGGGCGAAACCCAGCACCAGCAAGGTGAAGGCATGACAAACTAGCTGATCCATACGCCTGTCAGCTGGATCACGCAATTAAGCAGTATCGGGTGACGGCATAACCGTAGTGTTGGATAACCCCGACACAGGGGAATCCACTTCGGGGGGACGGGACCACAGACTGACCAGCTCCTCAGGGAAGGGATACTGCCTGTCCAGGCCCTTAAGCACCGACGGTAGCTTGTTAGGCCTTTCCCACTCCTTGGAGACCATATTAGAAAAATACCATTTTGTGATTACTCACCTGTAAAATGGGTATTATAAGTATGTCACACACCCCGCTTCAGATTACTAAATCATTAGACATGGGCTATACTCACCGCTAGGTGGCACTGTTTGCAGAGAAGTCCAGAAAACAAGAAGCCCCTCCCGGTCTATACATACCTGGTACCTCCTAACAATTCCCCAGTAATTCAAACAGCAATAAGACAAGGTACCAGGAAAAAAACAATGGTAACCCTCAATTGTAAATAAAAAACTTCACCATATAAAGAACCAGGATACCAAAAAGGGCGGGTGAAGCGGGGTGTGTGACATACTTATAATACCCATTTTACAGGTGAGTAATCACAAAATGGTATTATTCTAAGTATGTCACACACCCCGCTTCAGATTACTAAATCATTAGACATGGGACATCCAACAGCAGTGTCCAAAAAGGGGGGGTATCCAACCAGGCAATGAAGCAGAACTCAAACCACTGCAGCCTGCAGAACCTTGCGGCCAAAAACAGCATCCACTGAGGCCCGCACATCAACCTTATAAAACTTGGAAAAAGTGTGAACCGAAGACCAGGTAGCAGCCTTACAAACTTGATCAACAGAAGCCTGGTGCTGAAAAGCCCAGGACGCTCCAACCACACGAGTAGAATGAGCAGTAACACGAAAAGGGGGATCCTTCCCCTTGGCAGAGTAGGCCCCAACAATCGCCTGACGAATCCATTTGCTAATGGAAGACTTAGCCGGAGCCAAGCCCTTCCTAGGCCCACAGGGCACCACGAAAAAGGCATCAGTCTTACGAAAAGAAGACGTAGTACGCAGATAGTACTTGACACAACGTACCACATCCAAACAATGCAACACCCTCTCCTTGTCATTCCCAGGCTTAGGACACAAAGAGGGAAGAACAATGTCCTGATTAAGATGAAACGCCGAGACCACCTTAGGGAGAAAGTCTGGCTTGAAGCGAAAAACCACTTTGTCCTGATGTTTCTCAAAATAAGGAGCCTGAATAGACAAGGCTGCCAACTCCGAAACACGCCGAACCGAAGTGATGGCCACCAAAAAGACAACCTTCTGAGTCAACATAGAGAGAGCAATATCCTGCAAAGGCTCAAAAGGAGGAGCCTGAAGAGCAGAAAGGACCAAATTCAAATCCCAAACAGGGAGCAAAGGCTTCCTAGGAGGCCGCAGATGCGAAACCCCCTGGAAAAAAGTCTTGACCAACGAATGGAGAGCAAATGACTTCTGAAAAAAGACAGACAAGGCAGAAACCTGCCCCTTCAAAGTACTCAACTGAAGACCAGAGTCCAGCCCAGATTGAAGAAATTCCAAAATCCTAGAAATAGAAAAGACCCGGCAGGGCAAAGATCTAGCCTCACACCAATCAATATAAGATCTCCAAGCCCTATAATAGATGGAAGAAGAGGATCTCTTCCTAGCACTAATAAGAGTCCGAATAACCGAATCCGAAAGACCCTCCTCCTTTAAGATGGAGGTTTCAGCAGCCAAGCCGTCAAAGCCAGCGTTGGTAAACTGGGGTAACCCTAAGTGAGCAGATCCGGCCGAAGAGGCAGATCGAACTGATCCACTGCCAGACGAACGATGTCTCCGAACCACACCCGCCTTGGCCACCTTGGAGCCACGAGAATGGCGGGAACTCCTTCCAGAACCAACTTTCGCAGCACCCTGTCCAGCATGGGGATCGGAGGAAACAGATAAAGGAACCCCAGGTCCCTCCAGCTCAGGGCCATGGCATCCGCCGCCAGAGCCAGAGGATCCTGAGAAAGCGACATGAATGTCGGAAGCTTGTGATTGTGACGAGAGGCAAACAGATCCACCTCCGGCGTCCCCCACGAAGGCAAAGCGACCGAAACACCTGGGGGTGGAGAGACCATTCCCCCCGGCGGGACGAACACCGACTCAGAAAGTCCGCCTCTGTGTTTTCCACTCCCGGAATGTACACTGCCGAGATGCAAAGAACATGAGTCTCTGCCCAAACTAGAATCAGAGACACCTCCCTGAGAGCACCCAGACTGCGAGTCCCTCCTTGGTGATTGATGTAAGCAACCGCCGTCCGATTGAACCCGAACCGGCAGGCCCTGTAAATGCTGCGTCAAGTGAGACAGAACCAACCTGATGGCTCTCAACTCCAGAACATTGATGGGCAAGTGAGCTTCCTGAGGGCCCCACCGCCCCCGGAACCGAAGATCCTTCCAGAAACCTCCCCATCCTGACAAACTGGCGTCCGTGGTGACAGTCTCCCAAAGCGGGGTCAGAAATGACCTGCCCTTCAGAAGATTGTCCGAGACCATCCACCACAGTAGAGACTGACGAACCCGAGGGGACATCCGGAAGGACCGATCCAACGACCGTGGTCGCCGGTCCCAAGACGGCAAAAGATGAAGCTGAAGCGTCCTCGTGTGAAACTGCGCGAAGGGAACTGCCTTGAAAGAGGCTACCATCAACCCCACCAGTCTCATCCCTAACCGGATGGACGGGCGAGGATTGGAAAGAAGAAGCTGAGCAAATTCCTGAATCAAAAGAACCTTGGCCTGAGGGAGAAAAACTCTGTGCTGGCAAGAGTCCAAGGACATTCCCAGAAAGGTCACCACCCTGGCAGGAACCAGAGAAGACTTGGGGTAGTTGATCACCCAGCCGAACCTCTCCAGCATAGACACCACCATGCTGGTGTCCCCTTCCGCTTGACTGAAGGAAGGCGCCATGATGAGAAGATCGTCCAGGTAAGGCACAATGAGAATCCCCTGAGCTCTGAGCAGGGCCATCACTCCCGCCAACACCTTGGTGAACACTCTCGGAGCCGAGGTGAGGCCGAATGGAAGAGCTACAAACTGGAAATGCCGATCCTCCACCACAAAGCGAAGAAACCTCTGATGAGCCGGAAAAATCGGAATGTGAAGGTATGCATCCTTGATGTCTATGGACGTCATAAAGTCCCCCTGCCGAAGCGAACCGATCGCAGACCGCAGGGTTTCCATGCGAAACTTCCGGGGACGAATAAACCGGTTGAGAAACTTCAAATCCAGGATGGGACGGAACGACCCATCCTTTTTGGGTACAGTGAAGAGATTGGAATAATACCCGCGCCCAACCTCCGAAAAGACGGATTGAAGGGGGCCACCCCCCGAAAGGAACGACGAAATTTCTTGCGCTGAGGTAACTTACCTCCCTTGGCAACAGAATCCAGCTTTTCACCGAAAAGCCTCAGACCCAGAAAGGGAAGAGCCGTGAGCGATCTTTTAGAATTAAAATCAGCCGTCCACTGCCTCAACCACACTGAACGGCGAATAGCCACCAACAGAGCAGTAGCCCTGCCACACATCAACATGGCATCATCCTGAGCGGCCAGAATAAATGACAAGAAAGATTCACAACGCTTAAGAGCAAGAAACTCATCACAAGTAGGATCAAGATCCACACATAAGTCCCTGACAATAGACCTAACCGCCAACGACAAAAGTGCAGAAGCACAAACAGGCCTCAAAACCGAACCCGCACAGACAAAACCATGACGGGCCAGCTGATCAATCCGGCGATCCTCGCCGTCCTTTAGAGAAGTTGTGTCGGGAGAATGAACAACCGCCGTATTAGACAGTCCCAAGACCGGAGCATCAACCTCGGGAGGGTCAGACCAACGCTTCATCAAGTCCGCCGGAAAAGGATACTTTCTATCCCAGCTAGGCGGTACCCCAACGAGACACGTAGGCTGCTCCCATTGCTTAAGGACAACATCCTCAAAATGCTGTTGACTGGGAAACTCCAAGCGCGGCCGAGGAGCAGCTTCCGGAGGATCCAAATCCAAAACCTCAAACATTTGGGCCAGAATGGAAGGCGTATCAGGGAGGAGCCCCTCAGCCTGGTCACCCTCAGCACCCAGCAACTGCTGAACCTCGGGATCCTCTAACTCCTCAACAAGCTCACCCTCTTCAAGGGGACAATCTGACCAATCCAGCGCCCCAATAACTTCCTCATCAGGTGTTTCCGCTTAGCCGGAGCCTTTTGAGCGACCACAGCGGAAAACATTTTCTCGAGGCTGGCCAACCGGGCGCATACCTCAGATTGCGAATCACCCCCAATGACAACGTCACACGGGGTCCGGAACAGGCGAGGAGGGGAGGGAGATGGCGCGGCCGAAGAAGTACCGGGCACCGGGGTGCCAGACTGGCGCTCAATGTTCCGCTGTGCACATGGAATACAAATAATGACATCATCCCCTGGGAGCGGAGTCCCACACCCCCCACACAGCCTGGACTGCCCCGAAGGACCGTTTCCGGTATCTTTGGTAGCCTCCATATGGTGAATTTATGGTATTCGCAGACCCCAGGGATTTACGCAGTAAGCGACCCGGGATGCCCCTCTCGGATTACAACAATAGAAATATATATATAAATATTTATATAGCCCTGACCAGGGAAATTAGCAAAAAAAAAGGACTATAAAGCCAACCCCAACTAGCCAGGTATATAAGACCGGGAGAGCCCTGTATGATGGAATCCCGGGATCTGAAAAACAAAGACAACAGTCAATCCAAGCACACAGTACAACACATGTAATAAGACACTGAGAAACAAAGGCGGGTCAGGCTAAACACAAACAGACAACAGGACCAAAAGCATATAAAAATGACATAAGTTCATAGAAAAAAACTTCCAGCCAGCATGCCCAAGGCCTGGCTGAATCACCCTGCCGTCACCCCCAACGAGAGAGGGGGGGGGTACAGACCCAGTAGCAGCCAGAACTAAAAGGCAGGCGGGTGGTTAGTGCCCGATAAAAGCAATAGCTGCACCCTTAACTGAACGCTCTACCTAAAAGAACGTTCAGTCTGCGTAATATAAAGGCCCTGAATGAAAGGCAAGAATGACACAAAGACCCATCCTACCTGAGTCCCCGTAGCGAAATGGCGCCAGCCGGGGAACGACAGAGAGACGAGGGGCGGGCCCATCAGAAAACGCGGGACCGCTGTAGCCCCGCCCCTCCCTAACCCGCCAGACACGGCGCGGCCCGCCCACTTCTGAGGCCGAGCGAGCAGCGGGCGCCACAAGCAATGGCGCCCGCAGAGGCCGTCGGGCGGACCGGCGGCACGCATGCCGCCCGGTCCCGCCCAAAATCACAGCCAGCGGGCGCCGAGCGTCCTCGGCGCCCTAACACACAGGCGGGCCGGCGGCAATGACCAATACAACCTAGACAAAAGACAGGCGCCCTAACATGGCGCCCGCCTTCATACCGGGTGGCGGGTCGGCGGCACCCCCGCCCGACCCGTCCCCACAAGTAATTAACACAGGGGCTCAGGAAGCCCCCAAGCACAAGAACCGGCAGAAAACGGACGGGCCAGCGCCGCACAGGCCACCCGTCCCTGCCACACACACAACATCCACACACACACATAAAGGAATGATAAAAGTCAAAAGGAAAACCTAAGGGGGAATATAAGGGCTGGGGCATCCCACGTCCGGATCACCAAACTGGATCACCGCTATGCCCCATAATATGGGGTCGAGCGGAGGAGCTAATCTCCTAAGCACCTAAAGTGCTATCTATCCTTGCCCGGCCTACAGCCTAAGCTGGGAGGCTACCATTAAACAAGGGGATAAAAACAAAAAGAGGCGGGCAGAAATAGGCCGTAGGGGGGGGGCGGGGTGATACCCCGGCTACCTGCAAGCAGGAGACTTCTTTCTTCTGTTTTGTCGCCACCTTGCAGAGAAGAACACTGAGGGGAATTGTTAGGAGGTACCAGGTATGTATAGACCGGGAGGGGCTTCTTGTTTTCTGGACTTCTCTGCAAACAGTGCCACCTAGCGGTGAGTATAACCCATGTCTAATGATTTAGTAATCTGAAGCGGGGTGTGTGACATACTTAGAATAATGGGCCTGCTCAGGACCAAGTCTCTCAGGCCGAAATTAATAGCCCTGCTTCCTTTTAGCCGCTTTAGGAGGGACAACATGCAACGTCTCAAACACAGCAGCCAGCAACCTCTCTGTATCATCAGGGAGCCACATATCCTCACCCGAGCAAGAGCCATGCCCGCTGTCATAACTGGCAGAATATTCCACAGTGGAAACAGTCCTCATGAGTCCTCATGCAACTTGCCCTCCTCCGTGGAGTCCAGACCTCCAAAAAGATCATATTCATCGTTATCTGAGTAAACAGGCTCGATATGGCGCTTCTTACTTGTGGCCTTCTTAGGAGCTGTGCCAGAGATCTGTCTCTCAAAGCTGGCCACCCGGTATGTCAAATAATCACGGGGCCCCTTGCTGGCTTCCCCCTTGCCGGGGGCTGAATGCAGTAGCGGGGGTTCTGGAGAGGTTGCAGGCAATAACGGGCTAGAGGCAGATACGCCGGCCAGCCAGGGAGATCAAGATGGCGCTGAGCAGCAGTACAATGCGATCCTCGAGGGGAGGGCCGCACAGCAGTGACGCGAAAAGCGTCATCACGCATTCCCGCCCCCCCCCGCCGACGAAGCGAAACGAGCGCCCTCCTTTCAAGATGGCACTGTCAAGCCAGCCGAAGGGGTGAGACCCAGGCCAGGAACGCAGGGCAGCCCACGGAGGGGCTACCAAGTAGCCGGGTGGCAGCGCGTGCGCCCATAACCACAGAGGCCGCAGCCAGAAGAACAAACGCCTCCGCCGAGCAGCGCGGCCCCCCCCCTCACTGCGCGGCACCAAGATGGAGGGAAGAGAGGAGAAGGAGCCGAGGGAAGAAGGGAGGTAAGTATGTCAAGAGTAAAACAACAGTGCATATCCACCAGCAAAGGACTCAAGAGTCGCACAAAGTCGGTGCGCAACACAGTAAAAAACACCACACATAATAAAGCTTGTGGAGAAGGGAGGGCATGAACCCGTGGGCATAGAGTGGTTCCCCCCCCCCCTATAGGCTACCCTTTAGTCAGGGTCTGCGGCCCAGAGCCTAGCTCTGCCAACGCCTGACCCTGGCGTTCACCCTACCTTCACCGTCCCGATCAGCCAAGGCTAGGAGGCAGTAGTGGGTCCAAGGGAACAATGGGAATAAGGGCGCAGTAGCCGACGGGCTAGGAGGCCCCGCTCAGCTGCAGATATCCATGAGAGAGCATCCAAAGATCTTCAGCAACAGCACTGCAAGATGAACACTGGGGAATCATAGAGACACACCTGCTTTTATAGGGGGCCGGGAGGAGCGACAGCTTTTGATCTTGCAGTCGAGCGCCACCTAGCGGTGGAATACCCACATGTCATTACTTCTGGGACGACCTGGACTGGATATAGTGAAAAATACAATTCTGTGAAGTACTCACCTGTAGAATTGATATTATTTGTATACAGTACGTCCTGCTCCAGATATAATACTTACACTTGGGTTATCCTCCGCCAGATGGCGCGGCACTGCAGAGATATGGAAAAACAGGCTCCTCCCGGGACTTCAAATACCCAGGGACCTCCCACAAATCCCCAGCATTGAAAAGCAGTGAACAAGAAGCCGGGAGAATTAAACCACCCAGAACAACTGGAAATGATAACAATGATAACAATCACCATACAGGGGATCCAGAATAATGCAACAACAGGGTGGGGTGGAGCAGGACGTACTGTATACAAATAATATCAATTCTACAGGTGAGCACTTCACAGAATTGTATTATTCTTAGTATACAGTACGTCCTGCTCCAGATATAATACTTACACTTGGGACATCCAATAGCAGTGTCCATAAAGTAGGGTTGGATCCCCCAACAAAAGGTGACAACAGGCAGTTTAAACTACTGGCGCTTGCAAAACCTTGCGGCCAAAAACAGCATCAGCTGAGGCCCTAACATCAACCTTGTAAAACTTTGAAAAGGTATGAACAGAAGACCAAGTAGCAGCTTTGTAAACTTGCTGGAAGGCCCAAGAGGCACCAATAGCACGAGTAGAATGAGCAGTAAGGCGTAAGGGAGGATTCTTCCCCTTAGCAGAATAGGCCTGAATCACAGCCTGACGAATCCATTTGCTAATAGTAGACTTGGCAGGAGCCAAACCCCTCCTAGGACCAGAAGGGACCACAAAAAGAGCATCAGTCTTCCTGAAAGCCGCAGTGACTACCAAGTAATACTTCAGACACCTGACCACATCCAATGAATGCAAAACCCTTTCCTTAGCGTTGCTAGGATTAGGACACAATGAAGGAAGAACAATATCCTGATTCAAATGAAAGGCAGACACCACCTTTGGCAGAAAATCTGGCTTAAAGCGGAACACCACCTTGTCCTGGTGTCTCTCGTAGTATGGGGGCTGAATAGACAGAGCCGCCAGCTCAGACACGCGCCTGACCGAAGTAATAGCCACCAGAAAAACAACTTTGAGGGTAAGTACAGCCAGAGCAGCATCCTGAATAGGCTCAAAGGGAGCACCCTGTAAGGCAGACAAAACCAGGTTCAAGTCCCAAACAGGGACCGTAGGCTTACGTGGGGGACGCGCATGAGTGACCCCTGAAAGAAGGTCTTAACCAAGGGATGCTGTGCAAAAGACTTCTGAAAGAATACAGACAGGGCAGAAACCTGACCCTTCAGAGTACTGAGTTTTAAACCCAACTCCAATCCATGTTGTAAAAACTCCAGAATTCTAGGGATTAAGAATTCCCTGCAGGGGAGAGAGCTAGACTCACACCAGTCAATGTAGGAACGCCATACCCTATAATAGATGGCAGAAGAAGTTTTCTTCCTAGCCTGTACCATGGTATCCACTACTGAGGCCGACAAGCCTTTCTCCATCAAGATGGAGGGAGGTTTCAGCAGCCAGCCGTCAAAGCCAGAGTTTGTAAACTGGGATGGCGTAAGGAGCCCTGAGTGAGTAGATCTGGCTCCTCTGGCAGGATGTACTGGTCTACTGCCATTTGTACCACGTCTGCGAACCACACTCTTCTTGGCCACCTCAGGGCCACCAGAATCACTGGCACCCTTTCCAGGGCAATCTTGCGCAGAACCCTGCCCAGCAGGGGGAAAGGCATACAGGAGTCGGAATTTCTTCCATGACAGTGGCCAAGGCTAGAGGATCCTGAGACAGGGAGACAAAGGCCGGGAGCTTGTGATTGTGACGGGATGCAAACAGATCCACATCCAGTAGGCCCCACCAGTAACACAGGGACTGGAATACCCTGTTGCAGAGGGACCACTCCCCCTGACGGGAAGTCCCCCTGCTCAGAGAGTCTGCTAGAAGATTCTCTACCCCCGGGATATAAACAGCGGAGATGCATTGAACATTGGCCTCCGCCCATGTCAGAATCCGTGACACTTCCTGGAGGGCACCCTTGCTCCGGGTCCCTCCCTGATGGTTGATGTAGGCAACCGCTGTCCTGTTGTCTGAGCGCACCTGCACAGATAGACCCTGCAGGTGATCGGTCAACTGCTCCAAAACCAACCTGACCGCCCGTAGTGCCAGAATGTTGATGGGTAAATGGGCCTCCTGAGGGCCCCACCTACCCTGGAACCTCAGGGATTTCCAGAATCCCCCCCAACCTGACAGACTGGCATCTGTGGTGACCGTCTCCCAGGAGGGGGCTAGAAAGGACCTGCCCTTTAGCAAGTTCTTGTGGTCCAGCCACCAGGAGAGGGACCTTCTGACTAATGGGGGAAGCACACAAACCCCGTCCAAGGACGCGGGGTCCTTGTCCCATACTGATAGGAGGTGAAGCTGCAGAGGCCTCAAATGGAACTGAGCAAAGGGCACCTCCTCGAAGCTCGCCACCATCAGGCCCACCAGCCGCATTCCCTGTCTGAGGGAGAGCTGGGGGCACGAGAGCAGGGACCGCACCTGCGCATTCAGATCTTCCACCTTCTGTTGGGGAAGGAATATTCGTGACTGAACCGTATCCAGAATCATCCCCAGGAATGGGGTCACCGGTGAAGGGGACAGGGAGGACTTGGGATGATTGATCACCCAGCCGAAGGACTCTAAGGTGGACACCACCAGCTGAGTGTCCAGCTCCGCCTGCTGTAGAGGCCATGAGGCGATGAGGATGTCGTCCAGGTAGGGCAGCACTCGAATGCCCCCTGACCTTAACAAGGACATCACCCCCGCCAATACCTTGGTGAACACTCTGGGAGCTGAAGTGAGGCCAAACGGTAGAGCCACAAATTGGTAGTGTTGATCTTTCAACTCGAATCTGAGAAACCTTTGATGCCCTGGGAACACAGGGATGTGAAGGTAGGCATCTTTGATGTCCACAGACGTCATAAAAGCCCCTGGTCGCAGAGAGCCAACGGCCGAGCGCAGGGTTTCCATGCGAAAGCGCTTGTTCTTGACAAATTTGTTGAGGATCTTTAAATCCAGAATGGGCCTGACTGACCCATCTCTTTTGGGTACTGTGAAAAGGTTGGAGTAGAACCCTTCTCCCAATTCTCTCAAGGGAACTTGGCGAATAACTCCCAGCTCCAGAAGTCCTTGTACTAGTGCTGTAGCCGTCCCCCCACCCTGGCGGGCGAGGGCGCCCCATCATGCCTGAGGGGTCTTGGGAGGTAGTTGGCCGTCCCTGAAGCCGGTAGTGGGTGGGGGGGCTGATTGGTCCAGTTTAAGCCAAAATACTCAGTCATCTCCCAAAATCTATAATTGTTTCAAATATATTTACATGGACGGCCATTGGAAGCAGTGTACTAAGAAAATTCCCCCAACATTAGAACATGAATTCTAGAATAAGTAAAAGTCCTAAAAAAGCAATTTAGAAAATGTCACTGAGAGCCTCTTTAGAGAATACGCTGATTAACTTATGCACAATGCCCCACAAACATTAGCTGATTGCTTCTCCTCGTATTATCAGAGGGCTTTACAGCTTGCTCTTAGCGTTACAATGAAGCAGCGTGTCCAGGACACAGAGCGATGTGAAGGTTTTATGGGCTGGTCAGAAATGTCCTGGTCACAGGCTTTTAAATAAATCAAAGAGTACATGTTGCAATGTGGAGAGAAACCTAACACACACCACTCGATTGGTATTTTGTATCATAGGATATCCCAAAAAAAGAGAAAACAAATGGTGAGGTTAATGGCATGAAGGATATAGCGTTCATGAAACAAGTCAGATTAACTATTACAAAGTTACAGAAAACTGAACCTGGGGGTCACCTAACAATTTGTGAGCTGCTTTCTTTCTCTTTGTTTCAATCCCCTGGGGCATCCCAAATTCAAGTGCTTCTCTGTGTGATACCCCCAAGAATGCCACTTTCATTAAAGCGGACCTTCACTCTAAATAAGAGTCTATCTTATATGTTTCCCACACCCTGTACATACAGATTGCTCACATTAAAAATCATCCTACCGGCATCTACTGCATTTTATAAGCCTTTAAACATCCAAGATGGCGGCTTATGGAAGCTGCCATTTTTGCAGGCAGCCTGCAAACAGGAAGTGCCTGCAAACAGGAAGTGACTGTGCTGCTCTGCATTCTGGGACTGCTGACCTTTCCCTGACCCCAGCTCTGCTCTGTCTGAGCAAAGCACAGCTATAACCCGCCCCCCTGTACCTTATCCCACTCTCCTCTCCTCAGTAAGTGTGATGCTTCTGAGTCAAGATGGCGGCGCCCGTATCCTAAATTCCCGAACAGAGTTGCAGCCCAGTGGGGGAAAGTATAATAAATTAGTGACTAAACATGTAACATATATTAATTTTAGATGCTGAGGAATTGTTTTTTAAGAGTTTGGGCTTTTCATTAAATCATGGTGAAGGTCCGGTTTAACCTTATCCTGGTTCCAACAGTGCAGGCAATCGTCCTATGAGAGCCACCTGTCGTGACTAGGTCATTCAGCAAATGGCTAGGCTGGGGCGGTATTGAGCGCACACAACCAGGGATGCAGCAGGGCATGCTCCCCAATGAAAACAATGAGAGCTGTTTCACAAAGGACATAGTCACAGCAGACTGCTCTCATTGGACGAGAGCCCGGACAGGTGGGTTGGAGTGAGGGCCCTAAGGTTTTCCCACAGCAGGGGGAACACAATTCAGGATGCCTCTTGGGAAGGCCAGGGGCGGTCCTGCAATCTTTTAGGTTCCAGGGCTGATACAGGTGGGTTTTCTTCCGCTTTAAAACACTAGCAGGGACCTAAGTTTGGTGATCTTCTCGGCGTATTTAAAGCTGATTCACATTGACCACAACTGGAGACCTCCCAACTGTTGCTCCTGTGGATGGACCTCTGTGAGGAAAAGGGAATTATGAGTGCTGTGTGCTGTATCCAGCACGCTATCATCCCAATTTAGGATGGCCGAGGGGAAGGGGGTTAGAGGGATGCTACTGTGGGTTTGCTTTATGTATAACACGGGAAATGGGTCTTCCTCACTAGGGTGTTGGCAACCCACAGTGGGAGGCATAAGGCACACACAGAGATGTACCAAGGTGTATGCTGACAGAGCGCCCCCTGGTTGTCAACAGGACCGGATTTCCCTGCCTGGCAAAGTTGGAAAAATACCATTTTGTGATTACTCACCTTTAAAATGGGTATTATAAGTGTGTCACACTCCCCGCTTCCACTATTCATGATATATGGGTTATGGTCCAGTAGAGGGCGAACTTCTGCAGAGATGAAAGCAAAAAAGAAGCCCCTCCCGGTCCATAAATACCTGGGACTTCCCACACATTCCCCAGTATATGACAGCAGTAAAGGGACCACGAAGAACTAATAAAACATTCTTAACAATAAAAGGTTCACCATATAAAGAATCCAGAATACTAAAGGGCGGGATGAAGCGGGGTGTGTGACATACTTATAATACCCATTTTAAAGGTGAGTAATCACAAAATGGTATTATTCCAAGTATGTCACACACCCCGCTTCCACTATTCATGACATATGGGACATCCAATAGCAGTGTCCGTCATGGGCAGGGATCCAAATACAGCAAAAAAAAATGCACCAATTTAAACCACTGCAGCTTGCAGAACCTTGCGGCCAAAAACATCTGCTGAGGCCCACACATCAACCTTATAAAACTTTGAAAAAGTATGAACAGCACGAGTAGAATGAGCAGTGATCTTAAAAGGAGGAACCCTCCCCTTAGCAGAATAGGCCCCAACAATGGCCTGGCGTATCCATTTACTAATGGTAAACTTGGCGGGCACCAAACCCTTTCTGGGCACAGAAGGCACCACGAACAAGGCGTCCGTCTTACGAAAAGGAGAAGTAGCAACCAAATAGTACTTCACACAACGAACCACATCCAAAGAGTGCAAAACCCTCTCCTTGTCATTGCTAGGCCTAGGACACAAGGAAGGGAGAACTACATCCTGATTGAGATGGAAGGCAGAAACCACCTTAGGAAGGAAATATGGTTTAAAGCGAAAAACCCCCTTATCCTGGTGTCTCTCAAAGTAAGGGGCCTGAATAGAAAGAGCCGCCAACTCAGAGACACGCCGAACAGAGGTAATAGCCACCAAAAAGGCAACCTTTTGAGTGAGCACAGAAAGAGCCACACCCTGCATCGGTTCAAAGGGAGGCCCCTGGAGGGCCGAAAGAACCAAATTTCCCAAACGGGAACCAAAGGCTTTCTAGGGGGCCGAACATGAGTGACCCCTTGGAAAAAAGTCTTGACCAGATGATGTAAAGCAAAAGACCTTTGAAAAAAGACAGCCAGGGCAGAAACCTGACCCTTCAAAGTACTGAGCTGGAACCCCAGATCCGTGTTGTAGAAACTCCAAAATCCTAGGAATCGAAAACACCCTGCAAGGTAAGGCCCTAGCCTCACACCAGTCAATATAGGACCGCCAAGTTCTATAGTAAATGGAAGAGGAAGACCTCTTCCTAGCTCTAATCAAGGTTTGAATAACCACCTCAGACAAACCTTCCTCCCTCAGGATGAAGGTTTCAGCAGCCACGCCGTCAAAGCAAGTGTTTGTAAATTGGGGTAACGTAGTTGACCCTGAGAGATCAGATCCGGAGACAGGGGCAGCCTGTACTAACCTACCGCCAATCTTACGACGTCTGCGAACCAAACCTGTCTTGGCCACCTTGGGGCCACCAGAATTGCTGGTGCCCCCTCTAGAGCCAGCTTGCGCACTACCTTGCCCACCATGGAGAAGGGGGGAAACAGGAACAGAAACCCCAGATCCCTACAGACAAGGGACAAGGCATCCACCGCCAGGGCCAGAGGATCCTGAGACAGAGATACAAAGGTTGGGAGCTTGTGATTGTGCCGAGAGGCAAAGAGATCCACCCCCGGAGTCCCCCACTTGTGACACAGGGCCCGAAACACCCTGTGGTTGAGAGACCATTCCCCTCGGCCAAAGAATCCCCTGCTCAGGGAGTCCGCCTCTGCGTTCTCCACTCCCGGAATGTATACTGCCGAGATGCAAGGAACATTGCTCTCCGCCCATGTCAGAATCAGAGAGACTTCCCTAAGGGCACTCCTGCTGCGAGTCCCTCCTTGGCGATTGATGTAAGCTACCGCCGTACGATTGTCTGATCGAACCTGAACCGGTAAACCCTGTAGGTGAAGCGTCAGACGTGACAGAACCAAGCGGATAGCTCTGAGCTCCAAGACATTGATGGGGTTGTGAGCCTCCTGAGGACCCCACAACCCCTGGAACTGATGATCTTTCCAGAAACCTCCCCAGCCCGACAGGCTGGCATCCGTGGTAACGTCTCCCAACAAGGGGCCAGGAACAATCTGCCCCTCTTGCTTGATTCCAGCCACCACTGAAGGGACTGCTGAACCCTGGGAGACATCAGAAATGACTGATCCAAGGACTGAGGCCATCCGTCCCATTTCAGCAATAGATGGAGTTGTAGCGACCTCATGTGGAATTGAGCAAAGGGGACTGCCTCGAAGGAGGCCACCATCAAACCCACCAGAGTCATCCCTAGCCGAATGGAAGGGCGAGAGTTGGTCAGGAGAACACGTATCAGATCCTGAACCCTCTGCACCTTTGGCTGAGGTAGGAACACTCTGGCCTGACTGGTATCCAGATTCATGCCCAGAAAGGAGATCTCCCTTGATGGGGAGAGAGAAGACTTTCCAGCGTCGCCACCACCGTCCTGGTGTCCAACTCCGCCTGGCAGAGGGAAAAAGCTGTAATGAGTAGGTCGTCCAAATACGGCACAATGCGAATGCCCTGGGCTCTGAACAGGGCCATTATGCCTGCCAAAACCTTGGTAAACACCTTCGGTGCTGAGGTCAGCCCGAACGGGAGGGCCACAAACTGAAAATGCTGATCTCCCACCACAAACCTGAGAAATCTCTGGTGTGCTGGGAAAATTGGTACATGAAGGTAAGCATCCTTGATTTGATGTCTATGGACGTCATGAAATCCCCCTGACGAAGGGAACCGATGGCTGAATGCAGAGTCTCCATTCGGAACTTCTTGGTTCTGATGAACCTGTTGAGAAGCTTCAAATCCAGGATGGGTCTTATGGAGCCATCCTTTTTGGGAACCGTGAAGAGGTTGGAATAATAGCTCCGGCCTCTCTCTGAAAGAGGCACCGGGTATATGACCGCCATGTCCAGGAGATTCTTTACAGCCAACAGGAGCCCCTGCGCCGCCCGAGGATCCGATGGCACCCGAGACCTTAGGAATCTGGGAGGAGGCCGGGACTCGAACTCCAGTTTGTACCCAGACGAGACCACTTCCAATATCCACTTGTCTGTGACCTCCTGGGCCCAGACCTGGAAGAAGAGCCGCAGCCGTCCCCCCACCCGCAAGGGTGAGGGCGCCTCCTCATTGTTGAACTGGCTTGGCAGCGGGCTTGGGCCTGGAACCCCAGGTAGAGGCTGTACGGGCACGTCCTCTACCTCTGTTCCAGGAATCACCTCTAAAGCCAGAGTAGGCAAGACCTCTGCCCCCTCTGGCACTGCGAAAGGAAGGATTAAAGGAGCTTGCCCCCCGAAAGGAGCGACGCAGCTTCTTACGCTGAGGCAGCTTCCCACCCTTCGCCACAGAATCCAATTTGTCTCCAAACAGCAGTGTTCCCAAGAAGGGAAAAGCTGTAAGTGACTTCTTGGCCGCAATGTCAGCCGCCCACTGGCGCAGCCAGACCGATCGGCGCATAGCCACCAACAGGGACGAAGTCCTACTACACATGGTAATAGTGTCGTCCATAGCCGACAAAACAAAATTCATGAACAATTCACACCTCTTAAGGGTTGTGAATTCAACGCTGTCCGGGCTGAGCTGGGACCCATTTAACATGTCCCTGATCTCTGACCTGGTGGCCACAGCCATGAGTGCAGATGCACAGACAGGCCGCAAGGCAGAACCCACACTGGCAAAGGCATGACATGCCATCTGATCAATGCGCTTGTCCTCGCCATCCTTAAGGGTAGTGGCGTCAGGAGTATGTGCAACGGAGGTGTTGGACAATCCTAGAATGGGTGCATCAACCTCGGGAGGGGAAGACCAGCGTTTCACCACGTCCATCGGAAAGGGATACTTCCTATCCCATCCCTGAGGAACACCGTGAAGGCGACACAGCTTCTCCCATTCTCTAAAAATCATGCTGTCAAAATTATCCTGATTTGGGAACTCCAAGCGGGGCTTAGAGAACCCAAAGAATTCCCCCTTCTTCGGAGGGGCCTCCGCTGGTGGGGAAATATCCAGAACCTCTAACAGATGGGTCAGGACCCTGGGGGTATCCACAGCATCCCCCAGCGCCTGCCCGGCATCAGAATCAAAGAACTGCAATTCCTCAGTCTCAGATTCCTCAAACAATTCCCCTTCCTCAAGCGGGGAATAATCAGCCCAATCAGGTGAGTCATAATCATCAAAATCAATTACCGGCGTAGCCGGTGACAGATGCCTTTTCTTAGCAGTGGCCTTTCTGCCCACTGAGCTAGAAATAATTTTCTCGAGGTTGGCCAGCCTGGCACATACCTCCGAGTGCAACTCCCCACTAATGACATTGTCACTTGGGGTACGGATGATGCGGGGTGGGGTAGGAGAGGCGGGCGGCACTGACCCAGGCGCCTTGGGGGCCCGACTGCCGCGTTATGGCCTGTTGCGCACATGGTATGCAAATAAGCACATTCTCCCCCGTAAGGGAAACCCCACAACCCACACATAGCCGGGATTGTCCCAAGGGGAGCCCGAGCCCGGTATCCTGTGGCGCCTCCATATGGTGATTTTAAGGTACTCGCAATGACCCAAGGGAATTACACTGGTAAGCAACCCGGGATGCCCCTTAAGTTCTAAGTGGGAGGATTTTTAAGTGCCCCAAATTTCTGCTAGGACCTAGGACCGGGAGAACCCCCTTTTAAGCAAGGCACAGGGAGTCCTCCTGAAAGACACAAAGGAGAGGCCATAAGCACGCAATATATATATATATATATATATATATATATATATACACACATATAAACTATATCATCCCAATCGAGGCAAAAATGTGACAAGGACCAGCGCTGTCCCCTGCAGAATGGGGCACAAGGCCTAAGTCCGGAAATAAAAGGGGAGAGCCCGGGAGGGCACTCACGTGCTTTGTATGATGGCTGCCACCACTGATCAGTTCAGAGGAAGAGGGAGAAGGGGCGGGCCAGCGCGGATCGCGGACCGCACCTGGCCCCGCCCCCCTACCAACACAACCAGCAGTGCGATTCCCAGCCGTGGGCTGGGCTCCGTAATTGACGCCGCAGCCTGAGGGGAAGAAGCTCCCCTCAGCAGAAGTGAAAAATGGCAACTAGCCAGTAAAGTGCAGCACCAAACACACATACACACACACACTCTCACTAGAAATAAAGAGGAAAAGACGCCCCCCCCCCTCCACTGGAGGGTTAACAGAGGGACCCGGAAGGGAGATAATCCCGTACCAAATATGGTGTAAGGGATATATATATATATATATATATATATATATATATATATATATACATACAATTAGAGACAGGGCATCCCAAACCAGGATCACCAACACGGATTCCGCCTACCCCTTTATATGGGGTCTCACGGGGGAGCATGGCTGCCTAAACAACTAATAAGGTGATTCCTACCCTCGCCCGGACCTGCAGCCAAGGCTGGGAGGCTAATACTGGGCTTAATGTATAAAGGTCCGGGCAGAAATAGGGCAAAAAATGGCCGGGCTTACCTGCAAGGAAGAGAAGCAGACATCTTCTGACTTGCTCGCCGACCTGCAGAGAAGGAACTGGGGAATGTGTGGGAGGTCCCAGGTATTTATGGACCGGGAGGGGCTTCTTTTTTGCTTTCATCTCTGCAGAAGTTTGCCCTCTACTGGACCATAACCCATATGTCATGAATAGTGGAAGCGGGGTGTGTGACATACTTGGAATAATTGGGGAAAGTTTAGACTCATTCACTGATTAGACTGTGCATTGTGGTTGATCCACTTTAAGTAATTACCCCATGTACAGTGATTAGTTATGTAACCAGTTAGGGGGGGCTGTCCATGTACACGCTGAAGAGGACCAAAACAAGTGCCTAGGGCAACATGGACCCCTGGTAACAGGGCTAAAGATGGAGGCGAGCCTAGACATTTGGATTATAAGGCAGCTCAGGTGGATAAGACTGTAAAGAGCATTTTAATATGCATCAGGAACACATATATGTATATTTGGTAGTGGCAATAAGCATAATCTGTTAACCCTGGGTGAAGGTGATGCTCAGTAAACAGAATTGTTCCACTGACCTTGTCTTCCCAACAGACAATTTTCAGATCATTTACATCGGGGGCCCCGTTATTTTAGATCTGCGCAGCAGAAAACCGCACAGTAAACAAAACATGCAAAGGACAAACTCTTAAGTGATTTACTTGGGTGCCTCCAGCTTGGTGGCTCAGGACCCAAATGTGAAGCAAAGACCTTCGCCCTCTATTACAAGCCAGTGACAGGCCCGATTTAGCGCCAGGGGTGAGAGGAGCATTAAATCCACCTATTACACCAAGCATACAGGGAGCTCATCACACATTGTTATTTGTGGGCAAATGAAGTGCTTCAGCTGGGCGAGGGCAGACACCGCTGCTACAGTGACTATAACTAACTCTAACTTTATTAAAAGGTAACTTCCATATTGAACCAATGAGCATGCCGTCAGTACTCAAATGCATGCGACAAAGTAGCATGGAGGATTTGGATTTTTGGGCATAGAGGGCCATTTGAATTTTGCGCACACATAGCATTTTTTCTCTGCATTTAACCCATCTGTGCAATGAGCAGAAACCCAAGCCGTACAAAGCAGCATCCCCCGAATCCACGCGTGCGCGCCACCCATTCACCTGAAAGGGGAACCGGAGCTCACACAGAGCTGGGAGATGCCGCCTTGTATCTTTATGTGCGGTGGCTCGTCTGTGCCCCAGGGAGCGTTGCTGGACCATAGCTAAGGTAAGGGTTTGTCGTTTTTTCTTTGCAAGCCTGCCGTCCTGCCTTAGCGCCAGAAAAGGTGGGGGGGTTGTATTTTACTGGAATTCCACCTTAATCATTTAATAAGAATAATATATATATATATATATATATATATATACATACATTTCTATTTAAAGTGGCAGGGGTTATCTCGAATACAACATCCCCACTCACCAGCTGCCCCACGTTGGGCACCAAACCCCAAGGGCATCTTCACCAGTCTTGGGTTTTCTAATAGTGTCAGTGTGGAGGATGCCCCTTCCTGCTGTGGGGGGGGTCAGGTAGTCATTTTCGACTGGGGGTCTGCTTAAAATGGCAGATGGTTTGGATGTTTTCTTGTGGATATATATTTTTGGGGAGTTCTGTGTTAAAACGCATTTTTACTAACAAATGTATTTTTACCCCAATACTTCTGCAAAAAAAAAAAAAAAAAAAGAAAAGAAAAGAAAAAGCAGTGGAACTGTGCAAAGTCTATTTAACAATTATATAATTGTCTTTCTACATTTAAGCTTTCAGTGCGATTAGTAAATAAAAGATCTAGCACTGTAAAATTTTTGCAATTATCACTTTTTTTTCCCTCCTCGCCTCAATCCCATTTAATGGAAGCGCACTTAAAAGCATCCAGTGGCGCTCCCGTTGGGGAGAGCCGGGTGATTATCCGGCGCGGTGGCCTGAACTGGGGTGTGGACGGGGTAGATAGGGCTGAGATGAATACAAAATCTGGGCCAGGCGCTCTGGCTTTCTAATTAAGTCATATATTTAATTATCATAAGTATCACCGTAGCCTGCCAGAGAATTATGTGTAAGAAGGGACTACGCTTGGAAGCAAAATGACTTCCATCAGCCTCTGGGGCCGAAGCGCGGGCTTGAGAGGACACATGTAGAACTCAGCTCAGCAAAGTATAAATTAGGCTCGTGAAATGTGCGGAAATAAAAAGGCAGACACTAAAAAACTTGTGCCGTAAGTACAATAAAAGTCACTTAAATGTGCTGCAAACTTTACAACCACTTAAGTGTCTTTCCATGGCGACTGATGGCGCTCGGGTGGGTTCTGGTCATTCTAATTACAGTCATTTTACAGTTCTCATTCAGAAGTGGATCAAAAGTTTAAATAAAATGATGGCCTGCTTACTATGGATTCCTGATCGGGATGCCCCGAAGCATAATTCCCTGTGGAGAGTGGCCTATTTCCAGGATCCCCCAAAAAGAGTAGAGAACAGGGCGCAGAGCAAAATACTGTGCGCGGAGCTGCCTTTGACTGCTGCAGGATGCTGGAAATAGAGGAGTAAGCCGATCGAGTTGGCGTGGACTGTCTCAAGTTGGGAATCCCGCCAGGAAAGTGTCTTAAAAGAGCACTATCAAGTTCAGATCAGGGGCATAGCGTAACATAGGGCAGTGGTCCCCAACCTTATCCTGGAGAGTCACCAACAGGTCGTGTTTTGTGGGTCTCCACATTGCTGGCTCTATAGCTCTGCTGCTGCACTAATTACTACACTTGTGGAGATTTGCAAACTATGGCATGTTGCTAGTTCTCCGGGAAAGAATTAGGGAACACATCTATAGCGTTTGATGGGCTCAGATGCAATATATTGCCTTTAGAAGGTTTGCTCGCCCTGTAAACTATGTGTAATGGCTGGGTCCCAAGTTGGACCTCACTATTCAGGCTATACTGGAAACTTCAAACAAGAGGCCTTGCTATCAAATATGGTTCACGGGGGACCCCCAAAACAAAATATATGCTGCATGGGTATATGTGATCGCTAGGCCCCCTAGTCTGACTTGGGCTCAATGGCAAAGAAAGCATGATGAGAGGGTAGATGCCTTCATTCATCATCAACAGTGCAATAGTGTGGCAGCCACCAGGTATTAGGTCATCAGGGCCATCTGGCTAGGGCCCCCTCTTCGCGGCCAGGCCCCATACTGGAGTCTTGTCTGCCCTGTCTACACACATCACCACCACAAACAAACCAATGGTGGTACTCAAGGCCCTTGGGGGGGGGGGTGAAAGAGTGTGGAGGGGGCAAAAAGCACTGTATACAAGCTACTGCTTCATAAAGGATGTGCCAGGTGGGCAAGTCAACAAGCTACAAGAGTGAACCATCTTAGATCACTGCATCGCTGGCACAAAAGCTTTCATTGTTGGGCTGGTATTGGCCAGTATTGGAACTCCGTCCACCCGAGGAATTTGTATTAGTGGTGGTGTGGGTGGTACTTGTGATAACTGCAAAAAATGGTAGTTTATAAAAAAAAAAACCCTGCAATAAACTATTATTTCAACACAGGCTTACCCAGGACACAAGCTGGTTAAGTGGACTAAAAACCAGGATTTTCACTATCCTGGTTATTGGTCCTTGTCCCTGTAGCATCCGGATTTGGGATGTCCCACTGTGTGAAACTTCCCAGATTGCCCACTCAACTGACCTTTCCACCGTTCCCACGGCGCAGGCTCTCATACACGCATACTAGTACACAACATAAAGATATTGTTTTGGACTGAACATCGGCAGAGGGAGCAGCTGCATCCCCGGTTTCTCTTTGGAGTGTGCTCTCTTCAGCGCTCATCCTATCTGAATGGCTGGGCGTGGGACTGGGCGTTGCTGTAGGGATGCGGGCCGCAATCGCGTCAGGGGACCGCTGGAAAGGTAAGGGGTTTTCGGACCTGGGGGTTCACACAGTGGGGCATCCCGAATGAGGATGCACCAGGGGCACCAAGTTGACCGGCCCTGGAGTATTTTAGATTGTAGGGCCACTGACAGGGGTGACTGGTCCACTTAAAAGTGCAGTAGTTGTCCCCTAGAAAAGCAGAGTGTTACAATCCAAACCTGTCACCCCCTGATTCTTCTTTCTTCAAGGTTTTTTTTACTACAGGGTGTACAAGTGCTCCCCCCTCTCTATCTAGCATATTTTTTTATTATTAAACACAATAGCGCTGCTTTAAAGCAAATTGTCCCTATCCTGGGTTTGGATCCACTATATAAAACCCCCTGAATCGCCCATAAAAATGTATGTTTCCCCAGTCACACAGAGCATGTGCAGGGTCTTGTCCAATCAGTGCTGTATGCCAGTCACACAGAGCATGTGCAGGGTCTTGTCCAATCAGTGCTGTATGCCAGTCACACAGAGCATGTGCAGGGTCTTGTCCAATCAGTGCTGTATGCCAGTCACACAGAGCATGTGCAGGGTCTTGTCCAATCAGTGCTGTATGCCAGTCACACAGAGCATGTGCAGGGTCCAATCAGTGCTGTATGCCAGTCACACAGAGCATGTGCAGGGTCTTGTCCAATCAGTGCTGTATGCCAGTCACACAGAGCATGTGCAGGGTCTTGTCCAATCAGTGCTGTATGCCAGTCACACAGAGCATGTGCAGGGTCTTGTCCAATCAGTGCTGTATGCCAGTCACACAGAGCATGTGCAGGGTCTTGTCCAATCAGTGCTGTATGCCAGTCACACAGAGCATGTGCAGGGTCCAATCAGTGCTGTATGCCAGTCACACAGAGCATGTGCAGGGTCTTGTCCAATCAGTGCTGTATGCCATGCACATTAATGCCAGGCGTACTGCTCTATTTAGACACAGAGCTCGGCTACATCCCCAGTTTCCTTTTAGACAGGGGAGAGATGCTGCATCTCAATTGCTGGGTGCGGTAGCGCACCTCAGTCCAGAGATGCGGGGGATGCGGCCTTCATCTTTGGTATTGCCCAGGAGGAAAGGCCAGAGTCTGGCCCTTGAGTCTTTTAAAGTGGACCAAAACCCAGGATTTTGACTATCCTGGGTTTTAGTGCTTTCCCCTGATGCATCTCGATCTGGTGTGCTGTTGTGTGAAACCCCCCAGGTCGCCAAAATCAACTCGCCTCTTCCCATGCACGGCCGCTCGTCCAATAAGCGTGCTCCGAGCCACTGCTGTCACGTCGTCTCCATCCCCCGCTCCCCTCTAACAGGGAGCATGCCCTGCTAAAGGGATAGAGGGGATGCGGCCGTGGCGCATGGATGCGCCATTGGACCAGAAAGCAAGATAAGTGTATGGGTGACCTGGGGGGTTTCACACAGTGGGTCATCCAGAATTTGGATTCCCAGGAAGTAGGGTAATCGCTCGGCCCAGGAATCTTATAGATTCTTGGGCCGATTGCGGTGGGTTTTGGACCACTTTAAAGCGGCCCTTCACCCCAAATAAGAGTCTATTTTGTATGTTTTCCTCACCCCCTACAATCAGATTGCCCACATTAAAAATCATCCTACCTGCACCTGTTGCATTATTTTAATCTTTTAACATCCAAGAGGGAGGCCTGTGAGTTTTAGGCTGCCCGCAGACAGGAAGTGTCTTCTGACTGTGCCGCTCTGCATTCTGGGATTGCTGACCTATTCCTGACATCTGCTCTGCTCTGTCTGAGGGAAGCACAGCTATAACCCACCCACATGCACTTCCCAACCCCCCCTTCCTCTCCTCAGTATGTGATGCTTCTGAGGCAAGATGGCAGGGCCTGTGTCCTAGAGTCCTGAACAGAGTTGCAGCCCAATTTTAGATGCTGGGGAATAGCTTTTTTTAAGGGTTTGGGCTTTTCATTAAATGATGCTGAAGATCCGGTTTAAAGTGGACTGAAACCGATCGTGATCGTCCCGGGAATCGCCGATCCATTCCCCCCTGCCCGGGGCATCCGAAATCAGGATGCCCCGCTGTGTGAAACCCCCCTAGTTGCCTGTCACACTTACATTACTTCCGGGTCCAACGACGCATGCGAGGGACGCATTCCTGCGATCCCTCTAGCAGGGCGTGTGCCCGCGCCAGCCATTTGTGAATGCCCGGTGCGGGCACACTCCCTGTTAGAGGAAAGCGTGTGATGCGGCCAGCAGCACGCTCGGAGCCGCTGTGCTAAGATGTCGGTTTAGACATCCATAGCTCAGCGGCTCCGAGCCTGCTGATTAGACAAGTGGGCACGCATACGCCGTAGAACCGGGTGAGGTAAGTTGATGTGGGAGATCTGGGGGGTTTCACATAGTGGGGCACCCCTGATCAGGGTGCCCCGGGGGGTCCAAAACCCAGGATAGTCAAAATCCTGTGTTTTGGTCCACTTTAAGGTCGACTGCTCAGGGGTTTGGTTCCGCTTTAAGATAACACCATTACCTGATAGAGCTCATTTTAAGAATTATACAACAGACCAATGGCAGCGATGCCAATCTCTTACCAGATGCCGTAGGCCCGGGGATGGGAGCCGCTTTCCTCCTCCGTTTGATGTCCCCCATAAACAAGGATCCTAAATGGACGCTCGTTTGTCTGAAAATAATTAACAAACAAAACTGTTAACAAAGGAGAGGGGGGGGGAGGGGAGGGGGTTTCAAAAAGCCGTCAAAGAAAATATACGTCGCCCATAATCTGGGCTTCAATCTGCCGCCGCTGCAGCGTGAAGATGGGCTGTATAATACGGCCACCAATCTTGTTTATATTGAAACATAATTATGTTTGTTGACAAGTGCTCAGCGCGCGAACGCGCAGTCGTAAATTGTTACTGCAATGAATAATATAAAAGGAATGCTTTTTAATTTTAAGAGCTGGCAATCTTCCTGCCTGATGTAAAAATATATATATTATATATATAAATAAATAAGAAAAAAAATTATGGAATAAAATGGAATAGTGAAGCTCGCTGACAGGTAAATAGCCGAGATGAATTATATGAAGGGATGACAATACCGCGTTGGGTAAGGAGTGCAGCGCTGTCACATCTGCAGTTGTTACGGGGAAGCGTGGAGGCCGTTCATTTTTAAAAGTGAAATGTGAAAGAGGATTATTTCCAATGGAGTGCAATATAAAACACAATCATGGCTAATTGCTGTAAGCGCCCATATCCCATCACCGCTTTATTTCATCACAAATCTGATAGCTGGCTTTCCGCTCCCCCGCGCTAGCCCTCTGATTAAGCAGTGTATACATCTAATGCTGCAACACACGTCCGGCTCTAGATTCTAGGGTCTGCTAGGTGACATCTGGTAATTCGTCATTGGATTTTTTTTTCTTTTATACCATGTGCTGTGTTATTTACTGTATATTTCGCTCCATAGGATGCATTTTCCTCCCCAAAGTGAGTCTTATGGAGTGAAAACCCTACCGGCAGTGTGGAAAATTCTGCAGCCGGGGGTTGAGCAGCGGGTGCGGGAGGACGGCATTAATAATATACTGTATATGCAGAGCACTTAGGGTACTCTTTAACTTGTTAATGGAGCAGATGCACCGTACGCCATCCTTGGCAGTTTCCACTGCATACCCCTTCCACCTGCAAGCACACAAAGGAAACATCGGCGAATGGAGCATAAGGCATCATTACCATCAAAGCCGGAACACCACTCAGCGTCAGAAAATGGGTGTTTCCAGTTCCGGGAGGCATCCCGATTGCCGAGGCTTACCTGCGCATTAATGGCATTAAACTGGAGAAATCTTCTCCTCGGTCCCCCTGTAAAATCGATTGCTGTGATTGGACGCTACAGTCATGTTATTGCCAGGAGCCGGATACCCGGAAGAAGCCTGCGGACCACGTCACCAATGGTGGTGGCCAATCACATTGCTTGGTTTTGCCGGGGGACAGTACGCTCTCTCACGTTTAATGCTGTTAATGTGCAGGGGCATCCGCAATCGGGATACCCTCCTGTTCTAGGAACAAGAGCAATTTTGTGAAAAAAGGGAGTTGCAGTTTAATAGTAATACACAACTGCCGTCTCGTTCTGCAGATACAGTTATATTATACATATTATATATGACGCCACCCGCTGCTCATCCCGGTGGAGCCGGGGACTATTCTGGGCTCCACCGATAGGACACCCAGTTCCCACTTGTCACAATACAGAGATGGGGGTTCAGCAGCTGTCTGGCCTATGCAGGATGGACTGGCTACTAGAAGCACAAGGAGATCTACCGATGGGTCTTTGGGACTGACTAGGTTGGACATACCCCCAGCATGCAGCTCACTTCCCCCACAGACTGTCCTGAAAGTTACTAATTCCTCTTTGAATACCACCTCCACTTCTGGCTTACCAAGTCTTCTCCCCCCAAACCCTTACCTGGTGCCTAGCCCCAAGTACCCCCCAGCCTAGACACGACAGCCCATGTTCCACGCCTGTCATGCTGTAGGTTCAGTATCCCTGCCACATTATCTGCCTCTACAATACCAAAACTTTAGTGGTGTGCCGCAAGGCTCTGTCCTGGGCCCCATTCTTTTTAATATATTTGTAAGTGACATAGGAGAAGGTTTGGTAGGAAAAGTTTGCCTGTTTGCTGATGATACAAAGGTTAGTAATAGGGTGGATATTCCTGGAGGTGTCTGCAACATGAAAATGATTTAGCTTTACTGAATAAATGGTCAGAACTGTGTAAACAAAAGTTTAATGTCTCTAAATGTAAAATCCTGCACTTGGGTAGAAGGAATCCCTGCTCTGAGCACCGTATGGGCAGCACTGTGTTATCCAGGACCTCGGAGGAGAGAGATTTAGGGACACTGATTACTGAAAGCTGCAAGATGATTGGACAGTGTAGCCAGGCAGTGGGAAAAGCAAGCAGGATGCTCGGCTGCATAGCTCGAGGCATCACCAGTAGGAAGAGGGAGGTTCTGATGCCGCTGTATAGAGCCCTGGTGAGGCCACAGCTAGAATACTGTGTGCAGTTCTGGAGAACTTACCTGCAAAAAGACATTATTCAAATAGAACGGGTCCAAAGGCCGGCAACCAAAATGGTGGAAGGACTTAAAACTTATCAGGAAAGACTTAAATTGTACAGTCTGGAGGAAAGAAGGGAGAGAGGGGACATGATGGAGACCTTTATATATGTGACAGGACTGAATAAGGTTGGGGAGGGAAGTGTTTTCATGAAGAAACTTAATGATAGAACAATGGGGCACAACCTGAAGTTGGTTGGAGGAAAGATCAGGAACAATGTTAGAAAATATTTTTTCTACAGAAAGAGTAGTAGATGCTTGGAACAAACTTCCAGCAGAAGTAGTTGAAAAATCAACAGTCACTGAATTTAAACATGGCTGGGATAAGCCTCCATCTATCCTAAGATAAAGAGAACATACAGTATACACATAAGGGCAGACTAGATGCAGCGTATGGTCTCCTTCTGCCGTCAACCTTCTATGTTTCTATATGTACCACTGCCCGCGATTGCGTTGCTATAGCCTTAGAAGCCAAATCTACTTGCAACTGGGAAGGACCCTGGGGGTGGGGCTCACCTGCTCATGGGCTGGCCAGGGGCTAGTTAAATCCCAGGCTGATTTTTTTACCCGAGTCCGTCTCTATGGTATATATGCCCCTGGCTTTGGCTAACATCCCTTTGTGTCTACAGGTAACTCTTCTAATTCTTAGCTTTGTTTATTACTATCTTTCTGCCTGTTGCTTGTAGATCATCACTCATCATAAAATTGAGCGCTTGAGGCGGTAAACAAAAAAAAAAATAGAAATGAATAAAGAAGTCAACCAATTGAACCCAAAGCCCTGCCTCACAAGAGCAAGCGTGCGTTTCGCCCGAGTAATTCCAGCGGCCATTGATTATCTGCTAGGCTGCATTGAGATATCTAAATTATTGATCAGCCAGATTACGGCGCTGCGCTCACCACCCAGCGCAAAGCTCCTCCGGGCGCACGCAATAGACTTGTCCGTAATAACATTAAGTAAGGAGCACTCGGTTACTGTTGTCACCCCTCATGTAGAACACAGCAGTTACTTTTTAATTCAAAATCAATGTATGTCTGAAGTGCAGCCTTGTTCCTTCATAATAAATGAATCATTTGTCTTTGCAAAGCATCGCACTTTGAGGGAGAGCCAAGGTGAGCCACAGAGCCCCAACTCCCCTCTGCTGGGCTCCGACATGGACAACATGGGGTTTAAAGCGGATAGTCAAAATCCTGGGTTTTGGTCCATTCCTCGGGGGCGCCCCTCTGTGTGAAATCCCCCAGGATGCTGGAGCCAACTCAACTCTTCCTGGTCCCACGGCGCGTCTAAGAGCAGCGGCTCTGACGGCCGCATCCTCCGCTTCCCTCTAACAGTGCACGTGCCCGCACCAGGCATTAGTGAGTGGCCGGCGCGGGCACACTCCCTTGGGAGGCGGAGGATGCGGCTGTCAGAGTTGCTTCTCTTAAAGAGGACCAAAACGCCTGATCGGGGGTGCCCCCGCTATGTCAAACCTCCCAGATCTCCCACATCAACTCACCTCACCACGGTCCAAGGCGCATGCGCGACACTCGTCCAATCAGCGCGCTGGGAGCAGTCTAAACCGACGTCTAAGCACAGCGGCTTCGAGCGAGCTGGCGGCTGCATCACATGCTTCTCTTTAACAGGGAGCGTGCCTGCGCCGGCCATTCACAAATGCTCGGTTTCAGTCCACTTTAGGCGCACCGTTGGACTGGGAAGAGGTGAGTTGGCAGCAGCGTCCTGGGGGGTTTCACACAGTGGGGCACCGCCGAATGGGGTGCCCCCAGGGAAAGGACCAAAACCCAGTATAGTCTTGGGTTTTGGTCCACTTTAAAGCTTGCTCGACAGTCACAATTTTAAAGGGGAAATGTCCTTTTTTTGTATTAAAGGGATACTATATTAATGTTATCACTTCCTCATTCACAGGTTTGGCAACAAATGGAAGTGAGCCACGTGGCCAGGGCTGTATTTCCCACTAGGCAACCCAAGGCACGTGCAATACATCTGGAGGGTGGATGCTGTCCTTACTACCATAGTAAAGAAAAGTTAGAACTCCCATAGCCGGAATATTAATGCCTCCTAACAAGCGCGCCTCCCTCAGCCACAGAAGAATGCACAGTGTATCTGGGAGGAGAGGGTGCAATGAGCTAAACTCAGGCCAGAGCATCTCCCCTCCACTGCTGTGATCATGTGATGCCTGTATGTCAGTATGCCGGAAAGATGGAACATGTCTGCCTGCTCCTCTGCATTTCCCCCCTTGTTCCCTTTCCCTCCTCCGCACACATACTGTGCATCTAGTCATCTAAAACTTATCAGGAGAGACTTAAAGAACTTAATTTGTACAGTCTGGAGGAAAGAAGGGAGAGGGGGGGACATGATGGAGACCTTTAAATATGTGAAAAGATTGAATAAGGTTCAGGAGGGAAGTGTTTTTAAGAAGAAACTTAATGATAGAACAAGGGGGCACAACCTGAAGCTAGTCGGGGGAAGATCAGGAGCAATGTTTTATTATTTTACAGAAAGAGTAGTAGATGCTTGGAACAAACTTCCAGCAGAGGTAGTTGAAAAATCAACAGTCACTGAATTTAAACATGCCTGGGATAAGCACACATCTATCCTAAGATAAAGAGAACATACAGTATACACATAAGGGCAGACTAGATGGACCGTATGCTCTCCTTCTGCCGTCACCCTTCTATGTTTCTATGTTTCTAGTCCATTGCAGCCTCTCCCCCTTCGAGTTTGATTTATATGGGCTGTGACCTAAGTTAAAAAAGGGGCGCAAGCACTTGGACCAAAACGCACAGCAATTGGCTCGGGGAATCTATAAGATTCCCGGGCTGATCGATTCCCTCCCCCCGGGGCATCCAAATCGTGATGCCCCTCTGTGTGAAACCCCCCAGGTCGCCCATACACTTACTTTGTTTCCCGGTCCAACGGCGCATTCGCAAGCTGTATACCCGCTATCCCTCTAGCAGGGCACGTGCCCGTGCAAGGCATTTGTGAATGGCCGACACAGGCGCGCTCCCTGTTAGAGTGAAGCAGCTGCCAGCGCGCTCTGAGCCGCTGGACTTAGATAAAGGCTTAGGCGGCGTGACGCCAGTGGCTCAGAGCGCGCTGATTGTACGGGCGGCCGCGCATGCGCCGTAGGACTGGGAAGAGGTGAGCTGTGCTTGGTGACCTGCGGGGTTTCACACAGCAGGGCATCCCCGATCGGGGTGTCCCGGGGGAAAGGATCAAAACCCAGGATAGTCAAAATCCTGGGTTTTGGTCCACTTTAAAGTGCCTAGGGCACCATGAACACCAAATACGACCATCAGCAACCATTCAGGTTTGATGGTTAAACCCCCTCGGCAAACCCAATTTGGTTACCAGCAGTCACATGACTGACAGCCATACAATGAATGTGAAAGTTGGCTAATATACTAATAGTGCCACTTTAATTTGGCAATATTTGTACACCTAAGCCAACTGGTCTCACCTGGGAAGAATGAGCTATGTGACAGCCTCTAGTCTAAACAACCTGTCTTTAAAGTAGAACTAAACCCAGGATTTTTACAGGCTTTGGTCCTTGTCCCTGGGACATCGCGATTTAGGATGCCCCATTGTGTGCACCCCCCGGAATGACCCCAAAACGAACCTTCTCCCTGTTCTCACAGCACTTCCCCAGACTCTGGTCCTACTGGAGCTGTATGCCGGGCATATTAATGCATGGCACTGTACTCGCCCACAGCTCTAGCATAGGAAGCAGCCTCATCCCCGGCCTCTTTGTGGTCTGCATCGCTGTTCTGTGCCCAGTCAGGGCTGCTTTTATGGGGGGGGGGGAGCAGGGAGGTCACGGTGGGGGAAACAGAATGCGAGTACCTTGACTGTAAACTTAGGGGGAGGGGTGGGGGGACGTGGCGCTGACAGGCACTGCAGTGAGAGATGTCACATGTAATAATTCCTCTACAGAAAGACAACAGGAATCTGTCGCCCTACTTTACGCATTCGGAAAGCAGCGTTTGGCGAGGATTAAGCCTGAGTTTGGAGGAAAAAAAAATATCTGCCCTCTGGATAAGAAGTGTTTTCAAGCGGACCCAGACGAGCTGGGAGAACAAGCAGATGTGACTATGGTCCCTGGCGTTTGGCAAGATCGCTCATTGTCAATAAGAAAAATATAAGCACGGACAGGGCATCAGCTGCGCAACAGAGGAGCGGGCCAGCCAGTGTCAAAGCGGTAGCTGAGGACTGGCGGGGGGCGGGGTGACCCTGGACACCGCCGTGTGAACCTAAACGCCAGAGCCAAGAATCCCGACTTTAATTACCGCATCACAAGCAGCCTACCCGGCCAACTGGCGCAGCTATTAAATACAAGCACATGTTTAATATGAGGGCATGATGGGAAATAAAGGGCACAGGGCTCATGTGTGTTACATTTGCATGTATGTGGATACAGGCTGGGTAATGGCTAATGTTATATGTCTCCTGGCTATGTTATATCTGTATAAATATGTTTAATCTGTTTTTATTGATGTTCAAAAGAAGAAACATACAAAATATTGTACATAGAACAGCGTTACATGAATCAAGGTAACTCATAATTACAACACCAACTTTGCAAAGTGCCACAGCAGTACCCCAAAACCTGTATTTCTGCTCTCATAACTCTGGGGGTATCCGAGTGGTGCGCCACGACGCGGGTGTCCACAGCTCCATAACATGGTGAACCAAAGTCTCCCTGGCCCAACCCTGCGGCCCACCAGGCATGGCAGGGCTCCAAAGCATCCCGGCCCGCGAACAGCGAACTTTGTTCCCTCCTCCGGCTGATCACAGACCGAGACCCCAGAGCCCGGCACCCCACTGCCCAGAGAGGGGGTCATCCTGCATGGCACAAATCAGTAACATATCAAATATAATGTAACAAAATGCGACAGTAACCGAGATAGAAGGAACCAAGTAAGAAACCTAGAAACAAGAAAGAAAGAAGAGAAAAGAAAAAGAAAAAAAAAAAAAAAGGGGGAAAGGAGGGGGGAGATGGAAAAAGGGAAAAGAAGGGGGGGAAGAGGAAATGCCCTGAGCTGGAACAGGAGTCCCAACACTTTTGTCTCAAAAGCCCAAGCTCAAAGCTGAGTTAGGAAATCCTCAAAAGACCCGCACAGCTAGGTAAAATTAAGGTGCTGGCCTTGTGAGAGGGGTCCACCTATTGGGCCCACTGAAACACTAACAAAGGGGCCATCCACCAGTGTTGGATAGCTATTGTCTCACCCTATATACTAGGCCGCACACACACTGTAATAACTAATCAAAATTTATTTCATCAAGGACACATTGTATGACATGACATGACATGCTATCAACAGTCATACCAATACACCATGGCATATATTATACATTACTTTACCAGAATAAGGCAAAATTAAACATGATACTATCACCAATGGATGGGTCCTGGTCCCCTGCAGATGCCCGTTCATAAACACCGACGCGTTGCGTGAGAGATCACTTCCTCAGGGTGTTTTTGAGGAAGTGATCTCTCACGCAACGCGTCGGTGCAATTCAACAGGCCCAAGTTGTAATATATTTTCCTACTAAGCCTTTATCGCCCAGGACGAGTTCTTCCATTCGCCTTATATGCTCCAGCTCCACTACCCACTCTGTCAAGGAAGGGGTCTCCCTCGTCTTCCAGTGCCTGGGTATAACAGCCCGTGCTGCCGATAGGAAGTGCCGGAGTAAACCCTTTTTGTATTGAGATATGGAGCCCTCCGTTAGGGAAAGAAGGGTTAGTTGAGGTGAATTGTTTACTTTCGTGCCTGTTGTCTCAGTGTATATATTCAAGACTATATCTGTATAAATAAGTCCAAAAGTGGACCAAAACCCTTGTCTGCAGATTCCCAATTCTGGTGACAGCCCAATTTGGGTTGCCCCGCTGTGTGAAACCCCCTGGAATCACCTGTATACTCACCTCGCCGGCAATCCCATAGTGCATGCATGGGCTGCATCCACACCCCCGGCATCCCTCAACTATGGCATCCAGACATTCTGGTAGGCGGAAGTGGGCGCATCAGCCGGAGGGAGATTGGGATGCACCTGCTTCTCGTCCCCTACACCAGACTTCGTTGTCAAACAGAGCTCTATACTGTGTTTTAAAGTGGTTTTGACTATCCTGGGTTTTGGTCTTTTCCCCTGATCGGGGGTGCCCCACTGTGTGAAACCCCCCAGATCGCCAAAACCAACTCACCTCTTCCTGGTCCTAAAGCGCAAGTGCGGCCGCTCGCCGATCAGCGCAGTTGGATCTGCTGACGTCACGTTGTCTAAGGCGAGAGGGTCCTACTGCGCTGATGGCCGCATACCCCGCTACCATCTAACAGGGAGCGTGCCCGCGCCGGCCACTCAAAAATGCCTGCGCGCGGCACGCGCCCTGCTAGAGGGATAGCTGAGATGTGGCTCACACATGCGCTGTTGGAACGGGAAACTAGGTAAGTGTATGGGGCGACCTGGGGGTTTCACACAGTGGGACATTCCGATTTTGGATGCCTTTGGGAGGAAATCGATCGGCCCGGGAAACTTATAGATTAGGACTGGATGGAGCTCTGCTAGGAAAAGGAAAGCATCTTCCAAAAGTGTAAAGGGGTCGGTTGATTTAGATTTTTTTTTTATTTTATTGTCTTTATAAACCATGACCCTCCCTGACACATATTTGCAATGTTTTTAGGTCCACCTTAAAGATGCCCAAAACCCTTTTACACCCCCCCCATTAAATTACCCCGGCTCCATATCGTATCTGCAGGCTTACAGCGGCTTGGCCACACCTTGTGCCATCCCTCTGCCTGGCAGCCACACAAGGGATGCTGCAAGGGGCGAAGCTTAGCCATGCTCTGCTTATCCACACACCTGGCGCCATCCCTGCACGGACACACCGGGATGCTGGCCAAAAGTGCGATCCCTGATTGCGGAGTGAGGAGTGTACAGGGTTTGGGGGGTTATCCCAAATCACAATGCCTCTAAGAGAGATAATTGTCCAGCTATAGAGGGTTTTGGTCTGCAACAAAGTGGATCAAAGCCCATCGGGTGAAAGCTGGGCATCTGGATTTCAGACGCCTTACTATGTAACCCCCCAAGGTTAATCTCACCTCTGGATTCGAACCCAAGGCACATACATGGGCCTCCAGCAGCAGAGGAGTAGCTAAGCTTTCTGACACCCGGGGCAAAGATTCGAAATGGCGCCCCACCTGCTGCACCCGGGGCAAGTGCCCCCCCACGCTACGCCCCTGTCCAGCGGCATTCCAGCATATCTGAATGGCTGGAGGGGGTGTGGGCAAAAGGGAGGCAGAGGGAGGTGCCACAGAATAGGTGCTCCCCTTGGGAACCCCAAATCTGGATGACCCACTGTGTCCACAACACTCACTTTTGCCCTGGCTCCCACGGCGATGTAAACAACGCTGCCTGCATACCCAGCATCTCCGGAGTGATGGGCGCTCCCCCACCCAGCCATTGTAATAGGCTGCATACCTTCCAACTTTTCAGGGTGTAGACGAGGGAAATGTTTAAATTAAGCCACGCCCCCTCGTTGATTGATAGATAGGAGATATATTGTAACAGTTAGAACAATAGAAACACTTTGAATAGGAAAAGGAATCAAAATGAATCATTTATTGATGCAGATCTGCATGTTAAACCTCAAAGAGGAACGAATGAGAACAATGAGGAACAGGGCAACATGGACTCAAAAGAGGGACAGTCATTCCAAATCAGGGACACTTGGGCGGTATGAGGCCGGGGTCAGGAGTGTGCCCACGACTAAAAGGGAGCCGCTCCCTATTGCGAAGCACTAGGTCTAAACAGAGCCATATCATTATAGGAACGGCATACGGTGCTGATTGGATGAGAGCCTGCGCATGCACCGCGGGGAATGTACATTTTTATGAGCGATTGGGGGACTGTACATAGCGGGGCACCCAAAATCGGGATGCCCCCAGGGCAAGAAACAAACCCAGGTTAGTAAACACCCCCAGTTTTGTTCAGCTTTAAACATAACTACAGAGCTGCTTATTACTATATCTCGCTAAGAGCAAAGGATTTTAAACCGGACCTTCACTATGATTTATCGAAAAGCCCAAACCCTATAAAAAAGATTCCCCAGCATCTAAAATTGACTAAGTTTTTAGTCACTTACTTATTATTCTCCCGCCCCCCCCCCCCCCCCCCCCCCGGGCTTCTACTCTGTTAAGGACTTTAGGATACGGGCGCCGCCATCTTGACTCAGAAGCATCACACTTACTGAGGAGAGGAGAGTGGGATAAGGTACAGGGGGGTGGGTTATAGCTGTGATTTGCTCAGACAGAGCAGAGCTGGGGTCAGGAAAAGGTAAGCAATCCCAGAATGCAGAGCAGCATAGTCAGAAGGCACTTCCTGTTTGCAGGCTGCCTGTTGTTCCATAAGGCGCCATCTTGGATGTTTAAAGGCTCATAACATGCAGTAGATGCAGGTAGGATGATTTTTAATGTGAGCAATCTGTATGTACAGGGTGTGGGAAACATATAAGATAGGCTCTTATTCAGGGTGAAGGTCCGCTTTAAGTCATTGAGCCCCGTTAGAAAGCGGGGTGCGCACCCCCCCCACGTACAGGTGTAGCCGCTCAATCCTTCCCGCCAGACAAAGGACTTGTCTGTCTTTCCCGGTCCAGCTCCTTTGTCCTGCCTCTCGCGCTATTCATCATGCCTGTACAATCGCGTCTCTCCAGAGGCCGCGTGCGCCTACGTGCACCAAATCCATCTCTGGCTCCTGGCACGGCCGCCGCGCTGTCCTTACAAAAGGATAATGCATTGTTTTCTTCTCCTCTCTAATTAGTTATTTAAACATATGTTCAGCATTTAACTCTAAATGTTTGCTTTCTCCCCAAGCTCGCCGACAGCTGTCCAAGATGGGAATGCCAGAGACATTAAAATATCAACATCTGTTGAATTATGTAAATTTAGTGCAGGATAATGGAGCGCAAGTTGGGACAGATTCAGATCTCAGGACTGAAGCGTCAGGCCACCGCCCCAGCTAATAGATCAGCGCTTATTACAAATGGCCGGGCGGACTTTACCATGTTTCTCCCAATTCACCACAGGGCAGCCATGTTTCTCCCAATTCACCACAGGGCAGCCATGTTTCTCCCAATTCACCACAGGGCAGCCATGTTTCTCCCAATTCACCACAGGGCAGCCATGTTTCTCCCAATTCACCACAGGGCAGCCATGTTTCTCCCAATTCACCACAGGGCAGCCATGTTTCTCCCAATTCACCACAGGGCAGCCATGTTTCTCCCAATTCACCACAGGGCAGCCATGTTTCTCCCAATTCACCACAGGGCAGCCATGTTTCTCCCAATTCACCACAGGGCAGCCATGTTTCTCCCAATTCACCACAGGGCAGCCATGTTTCTCCACAGACAGGGTGCCCGCACTTCTGCCAATTCACCACAGGGCACCCAGATTTATCCACAGATAGGGCACCTGTGTTTCTCCCAATTCACCACAGAGCACCCAGATCTTTCCACAGACAGGGCACCTGTGTTTTTACCAATTCACCACAGGGCATTCACCATTCTCCCAATTCACCACAGGGCATTCGTCTTTCTCCCAATTCACCACAGGGCATTCGTCTTTCTCCCAATTCATGACAGGGCACCCGTGCTTCTCCAAATTCATCAGCGGGCACCCAGATCTTTCCACAGACAGGGCACCCAGGCTTCTGCCAATTCACCACAGGGCACCCGCGCTTCTGCCAATTCACCACAGGGCACCCGCGCTTCTGCCAATTCACCACAGGGCACCCGCGCTTCTGCCAATTCACCACAGGGCACCCGCGCTTCTGCCAATTCACCACAGGGCACCCGCGTTTCTTCCAAGTCACCACAGGGCACCCGTGTTTCTTCCAAGTCACCACAGGGCACCCGCGTTTCTTCCAAGTTACCACAGGGCACCCGCGTTTCTTCCAAGTTACCACAGGGCACCCGCGTTTCTGCCAATTCACCACAGGGCACCCGTGCTTCTCCCAATTCACCATAGGTCAGTCGCCCTTTTCCCAATTCATCAGCGGGCACCCAGATTTCTCCATCGACAGGGAACCTGTGCTTCTCCCAATTCACCACAGGGCATTCGCCTTTCTCCCAATTCATGACAGGGCACCCTTGCTTCTCCCAATTCATCAGTGGGCACCCAGATCTCTCCACAGACAGGGTATCTGTGTTTCTCCCAATTCACCCAGGGCACCCGCGTTTCTCCCAATTCACCGCAGGGCACCCGCGTTTCTCCCAATTCACCGCAGGGCACCCGCGTTTCTCCCAATTCACCGCAGGGCACCCGCGTTTCTCCCAATTCACCGCAGGGCACCCGCGTTTCTCCCAATTCACCGCAGGGCACCCGCGTTTCTCCCAATTCACCGCAGGGCACCCGCGTTTCTCCCAATTCACCGCAGGGCACCCGCGTTTCTCCCAATTCACCGCAGGGCACCCGCGTTTCTCCCAATTCACCGCAGGGCACCCGCGTTTCTGCCAATTCACCGCAGGGCACCCGCGCTTCTGCCAATTCACCACAGGGCACCCGCGCTTCTGCCAATTCACCACAGGGCACCCGCGCTTCTGCCAATTCACCACAGGGCACCCGTGTTCCTTCCAAGTCACCACAGGGCACTCGTGTTCCTTCCAAGTCACTACAGGGCACCCGTGCTTCTCCCAATTCATGACAGAGCACCCGTGCTTCTCCCAATTCATCAGCGGGCACCCAGATCTCTCCACAGACAGGGTACCTGTGTTTCTCCCAATTCACTGCAGGGCCCCCGCACTTCTGCCAATTCACCACAGGGCACCCGCGTTTCTTCCAATTCACCACAGGGCACCCGTGTTTCTTCCAAGTCACCACAGGGAACCCGTGTTTCTTCCAAGTCACCACAGGTCAGTCGCCTTTTTCCCAATTCATCAGCGGGCACCTAGATCTCTCCATCGACAGGGAACCTGTGCTTTTCCCAATTCACCACAGGGCATTCGCCTTTCTCCCAATTCATGACAGGGCACCCGCGCTTCTTCCAAGTCAACACAGGGCACCCCTGTTTCTTCCAAGTCACCACAGGGCACCCCTGTTTCTTCCAAGTCACCACAGGGCACCCGTGTTTCTGCCAATTCACCACAGGGCACCCCTGTTTCTTCCAATTCACCACAGGGCACCCGTGTTTGTTCCAATTCACCACTGGGCACCCCTGTTTCTTCCAAGCCAACACAGGGCACCCGTGTTTCTTCCAAGTCACCACAGGGCACCCGTGTTTCTTCCAAGTCACCACAGGGCACCCGCGCTTCTGCCAATGCACCACAGGGCACCCGCGCTTCTGCCAATGCACCACAGGGCACCCGTGCTTCTGCCAATGCACCACAGGGCACCCGCGCTTCTGCCAATGCACCACAGGGCACCCGCGCTTCTGCCAATGCACCACAGGGCACCCGTGTTTTTTTCAAGTCATCACAGGGCACCCCTGTCTCTTCCAATTCACCATAGGGCACCCGTGTTTGTTCCAATTCACCATAGGGCACCCCTGTTTCTTCCAAGTCACCACAGGGCACCTGTGCTTCTCCCAATTCACCATAGGTCAGTCGCCTTTTTCCCAATTCATCAGCGGGCACCCAGATTTCTCCATCGACAGGGAACCTGTGCTTCTCCCAATTCACCACAGGGCAGTCGCCTTTTTCCCAATTCATGACAGGCCACCCGTGCTTCTCCCAATTCATCAGCGGGCACCCAGATCTCTCCACAGACAGGGTACCCATGTTTCTCTCAATTTACCACAGGGCACACATGTTTCTTCCAATTCACCACAGGGCACCCACCTTTCTCCCAATTTACCACAGGGCACACATGTTTCTCCCAATTCACCACAGGGTACCCGCGCTTCTCCCAATTCACCACAGGGTACCCGCGCTTCTCCCAATTCACCACAGGGTACCCGCGCTTCTCCCAATTCACCACAGGGTACCCGCGCTTCTCCCAATTCACCACAGGGTACCCGCGCTTCTCCCAATTCACCACAGGGCACCCGTGTTTCTTCCAATTCACCACAGGGCACCAGCACTTTTGCCAATTCACCACAGGGCACCAGCACTTTTGCCAATTCACCACAGGGCATGCGTGTTTCTTCCAAGTCACCACAGAGCACCCGTGTTTCTTCCAAGTCACCACAGAGCACCCGTGTTTCTTCCAAGTCACCACAGGGCACCCGCGCTTCGGCCAGTTCACCACAGGGCACCCGCGCTTCTGCCAATTCACCACAGGGCACCCGCGCTTCTGCCAATTCACCGCAGGGCACCCGCGCTTCTGCCAATTCACAGCTAGGCACCCATGAAATGATCTGCCTAAAGAGGAACAATGGACCCCTTGGAACAAAAAGACTCCAGGGAGGTCGATGTTCTCATCCCTGGGGCATCCCAATTTGTGATGCCCTGCAGTGAGAAACCCCCGGTATCGACAGCGCCTTTGTTGCCCGCTACCCCTGCTATCCTCCTAGCTGAGACACATACCCGCAGCAGGCATTTGTGAACAGAATGCTCAGGGTACGTCCAGCAGCGAGGATTGGACAGCGACTCGCACATGTGGTGTTGGACTGCTGAAAGGTAAGATTTCAATGGCAGTCAGAGAGGTTTCACACAATTTCAAACACCTGAGAGAGTGAAAAGCACAGCAGTTGTTCCTCTTTAAAGTTGACAAAAACCCAGGACTTTGTCCTTGACCGGGGGGGGGGGGGGGGCTCGTCCACTGGAGATGTTTGCAGTGCATATTAAAGTTATACTAAAGAAGAGCGCCCGATTATTGTCCCATTGTCTCGGGCTACATGTTGCACTGACCTAAACTTCAATCAGTTTTCAAAAAGACCCTGTAGTTCCTAACTTATTTGTAAAAGTTTTAGAGCACTGGAGATGCAGAGAATTTCAAAAGAAAAGAAAGCGGACCTTCAGTGTGATTTAATGAAAAGCCCAAACCCTTAAAGTATTCATCAGCATCTAAAATGTATATATTTTAAGTTTTTTTGTCACTTATTATTCCTTCCTTATTATAATTATAACACTTCCTGTTTGCAGGCAGCCTGAGACTCCATGAGCCACCATCTTGGATGTTTAAAGGCTCATAACATGCAGTAGATGCAGGTAGGATGATTTTTAATGTGAGCAATCTGTATGTACAGGGTGTGGGAAACATAGTAGACTCCTATTCAGGGCGAAGGTCTGCTTTAATAAAATGGATTGTCTCTGATTAGAGTGGTGCGTTCCATTGACTGGCTAAAAACAGGGGTGTAGGGAGTGGCCATCCCTGATATTTTGCTTTATGCTCCAGGGGGGTAACTATGGCCAGAGCATGGCGATAACAAAATTGATCACTGCTCTATGGAAATAACTCTTCCTGACTCGCAGGCTTATGAAGTGCCCAGGAAACATGGAGGAATGGCTGAAGGAATATCAGCCATTAGCCCTGTACTTTATCCTGCTCTCCTCTCCTCAGTATGTGATACTTCTGAATTAAGATGGCGGCGCCCGTATCCTAGAGTCCTGAACAGAGTTGCAGCCCAGTGGAGGAAAGAATAATAAGTACGGTAAGTGACTAAAAACGTAAAATGTCTATAAAAAAATATAAATAAATAATAATTTCTCCCCCCGTCTGTTTGGGATGGAATCCTAATGTGTTCCGAGATGCACACCTATCTGTCAGCGCATCTTGTTTGCCAAAAATAAATGAAACCATTAATTTCCTCCATTTTACAGAAGCTGTCTATAGAGCGGGATGGGGAAAGCGAGCGCTGGTTTGTTGGTTACATAGATGGATGATTATTATCGGTTTGTGAAGTCCTTCAGCCAATTAAGCAAATCGGGGAAATAATTATGAGCAGACGGTGAAGACTGTGATCTTGCTTTTTCTATAGACTCTAGTTATAAGATTCTGCTATAGACAGAAGTGTTTTGCTTTCTTTCAAAGTTCTAAAAGGTTCAAACTGAAGCTTTATTTTTACAGTTTCCCCCAAAATACGGCCAACCCTGAAAGTAAGATTTTTCAGCATTTTTTGCTAATGCGTGAAGTATAAATCCTAACACGAATAGAAGCCCTAGTTACAATTCATAATACAGCTGCCGGGCTTCAGCAGAGGGACAGGAGCGGCTGTAAAGAAGGGTGAAGACACATCACGGCTGTAAAGGAGGGTGAAGACATATCACGGCTGTAAAGGAGGGTGAAGACACATCGCGGCTGTAAAGGAGGGTGAAGACACATCACGGCTGTAAAGGAGGGTGAAGACACATCACGGCTGTAAAGGAGGGTGAGGACACATTACGGCTGTAAAGGAGGGTGAAGACACATCACGGCTGTAAAGGAGGGTGAAGACATATCACGGCTGTAAAGGAGGGTGAAGACACATCGCGGCTGTAAAGGAGGGTGAAGACACATCACGGCTGTAAAGGAGGGTGAAGACACATCACGGCTGTAAAGGAGGGTGAGGACACATTACGGCTGTAAAGGAGGGTGAAGACACATCACGGCTGTAAAGAAGGATGAGGACACATCAAGGCTGTAAAGGAGGGTGAAGACACATCACGGCTGTAAAGGAGGGTGAGGACACATCAAGGCAGTAAAGGAGGGTGAGGACACATCAAGGCAGTAAAGGAGGGTGAGGACACATCGCGGCTATAAAGGAGGGTGAGGACACATTACGGCTGTAAAGGAGGGTGAAGACACATCACGGCTGTAAAGGAGGGCTAGGACACATCAAGGCTGTAAAGGAGGGTGAGGACACATCACGGCTATAAAGGAGGGTGAAGACACATCACGGCTGAAAAGGAGGGCTAGGACACATCAAGGCTGTAAAGGAGGGTGAGGACACATCACAGCTGTAAAGGAGGGTGAAGACATATCACGGCTGTAAAGGAGGGTGAGGACACATCAAGGCTGTAAAGGAGGGTGAAGACATATCACGGCTGTAAATGTTAAAGGAGCACTATCGCGAAAAAAGGCCCAATGATAATAATCCATATAATATGCTGGATGGCGGGAGGAGGGGTCATTTATACAGCCGGCATCAAGAAATATCCAGCCAGGCTTGTTTTTTTATTTTAATGGAAGGAAGAGGAAATCAGGGGTGACAGGCTCTGTCACCCCTGATAGACTAAACCTGTGACCCCTGGATTTTATTCCTACCAGGACAGAATACACCACAAGCTTGGCGGGAGTTTTATTCAGTTCGGGTGTATAAATGACCCCTCCTCTCATAAGCCGACTTGTTTATACGGATTTTTAATATTATACAATTTCACGAAAGTGCTCCTTTAAGCTTAAGCTCGTCTGTTGGGAGTGAAGCCTGCTGCTATGCCGGGCACACGGCCGAATCCCCCACTGCCACCCCAATTTTGCCAGCCGGCTATAAGATCCCCTGAAAATAAGCCCTAGCGCCTATTTTTGGAGCAAAAATGAATATAAGATCCGTCTTATGTTTGGGGGTCGTTGTTTTAGAGCTGAACAATGTGCTGCTAAGGTGGACCAAAAGTGGACTATCCTAGGTTTTGGTCCTTTCTCCCAGGGCACCCCAATCGGGGGTACCCCGCTGCGTGAAACCCCCCCAGATCACCTAAGGCAACTCACTTCTACCTGGTCCTACGGCGCATGCACGGCTGCTCGTCCAATCAGCACACTTGGAGCCCTTGAGGTCACGCCGTCTAATGCTTCGTCTAAGAGCAGCAGCTACGAGCGCACTGGCGGCCGCCTCCCCCTCTACCATCTAACATGGAGCATGCTCGCACCGGCCATTCATAAATTCCTGGCGTAGGCACGCACCCCGCTAAAGGGACAGCGGGAATGCCGACCTGGGGTGTTTCACACAGCGGGGCATCCCCGATCGATGCCTGCCCTGGAGTCTCAGATTCCAAGGTGGGTTTTGGTACTCTTAATAAGCGGCTCTTTCACTCAATATATAAAGGCATTAAAAGGTTAATTCTACTTTCAATGGCATTTTCTTTTATTGTCTGCCAAAATGATGTCATCAATGTGCTATGCTTATCTATTTTTATTTTTTTGGTTTTCTGTTTGTAACTCCATGTTATAAAATAAAACAGTTTTAGCAGTTAAAGGGACAGTCCAGTCTAAATAACTCTTGCGGTTCATGGGAGCAGCCATGATGGGATTATGCAGCTGTCGCCCCATTGTCTTCTTTTGAGATGTATGAGACAAAGCACCTCCCCCCTCAATAGAAGCCAATGGGGCGACAGCTGCAGTAATCCCATCATGGCTGCTCTCATAAACCACAAGAGTCATTTAGACTGGACTCTCCCTTGAACGGCTTAAACCGGACCTTCAGCGTGATTTAATGAAAAGCCCAAACTCTTAAAAACGGTTCCCCAGCATCTAAAATCAATATATTTTACGTTTTAGTCACTAACTTATTATTCTTTCCCCCACTGGGCTGCAACTCTGTTCAGGAATTTAGGATACGGGCGCCGCCATCTTGACTCAGAAGCATCACACTTACGGAGGAGAGGAGAGTGGGATAAGGTACAGGGGGGTGGGTTATAGCTGTGCTTTGCTCAGACAGGGCAGAGCTGGGGTCAGGTAAAGGTCAGCAGTCCCAGAATGCAGAGCAGCACAGTCAGGAGGCACTTCCTGTTTGCAGGCTGCCTGATAAGATGGCGGCTTCCATAAGCCGCCATCTTGGATGTTTAAAGGCTCATAACATGCAGTAGATGCAGGTAGGATGATTTTTAATGTGAGCAATCTGTATGTACAGGGTGTGGGAAACATATAAGATAGGCTCTTATTCAGGGTGAAGGTCCGGATTAATGTGAGCAATCTGTATGTACAGGGTGTGGGAAACATACAAGATAGGCTCTTATTCAGAGTGAAGGTCCGGATTAATAATGCAGCACATGTAAACAGAAAAGAGGTAAGTAATGCTTTCTTTTCTGGCAAGCTTAAAGTGGACTAAAACCCAGGATTTTGATTATCCCGAGTTTCGGTCCTTGCCCCCGGGGCACTCCGATCGGGGATGCGTGATACCCCCCAGGCTGCCAAAACCACTCACCTCTTCCCGGTCCTATGGGGCATGTGCGACCGATTGTCCAATCAGCGCACTCAGATCTGCTCCGAGGGCGCCGACGAGCGCATCCCCCACTATCCTCTAACAAGGACCGTGCCGGCTATTCACAAATTCCTGGCGCTGTTACGCACCCTGCTAGAGGGACAGCGGGGATCTGGCCGCAGCTCGCGTATTCGCCGTTGGACCAGAAAAGAAGGTAAGTGTATGGGGCGACCTGGGGGGTTTCACACAGCGGGGCATCCAGATTTTGGATACCCCAGGGGAGGGAATCTATAAGATTCCCGTGCTGATCACCGTGGGTTTTGGTGCACTTTAAACAAGGGACAATTCACCGGTATTTAATGACCTGTAACAATGGAACATGTGAATTCTGGTTAAATATTTGACTTAGAAGCTGTAAAATAAAAAAAGTTGCTTTGATTTTGGTGCGCACCGAGTCCCAGCACATTGACATCAGCGTGTGACTCAGGTCGCGTTTTCCACGTCTAACGTTCAGTGTTAAAAATGCAGAATTTTAGGAAGTCAATATATTTGCTATTAGTCGACATCCGCCACCTTCCATCAGAGCTGCGACAGATAAGGAGTCTTGATGAATGTCAAAATTTCGACATATTTTCTAATATGATTATGAGGAAAATATGTCTGATAATCCATTATTGCGCTCACCTTGCCAGAGGTCGCTGAAGGATGGCGATTTAACTTTAGAAAAAAACTCTGAAAACTTCTGAGAGAGCCAAAGCCACCGGAAAGGTTTACGAAGCGCTGACAAAAGTGCGCGCAACTAATTGTACCTTTAAGTTAATAGGATCAGGGATTGGTTATCGTAGGTAAGATGTCTAATTGCCTTTACCAGGAGATGAGCCCCTCTTATCACTTTAAAGTGGAACAAAACCCAGGTTTTTAACTATCCTTGGTTTTGGTCTGTGCCCCACTGTGTGAAACTCTCCAGGTCGCCAAAAGAAACTCACCTCTTCCCGCTCCTACGACGCATGCGCGGCCACTCGTCCAATCAGCGTGCTCGGATTTACTTGAGCCCCTTCGTCCAGGAGCTTGTCTAACCTGAGCGTATCTGAGAAAGAATATCGCTGTACATAATTTTTATAGTATATCTGGATGGGTCAGAGCACTCGGTGCAGGGTCTGGTCACTATGGTTACAAGGTTTAGTGGATACTCGGGTCTGGAGGTGGGATGGGCAAAGTTCACTTTGATGCCGCTGAGTGCCCGGAGAATTATAAGCTGGATGTACCTGTCAAGCTAGTAACATAGTAACATAGTAACATAGTATGTAAGGCTGAATAAAGACTTTAGTCCATCCAGTTCAGCCTGTTTAATTCCTTCCAGTGGTCTAGTAGCCATAGCCGGAAATGTTATTACATGCCAGGAAGGCATCAAGGCCACTTTTGAACATTTTTAATGTATCCATCATTACTACCTCCTCTGGCAGCGAGTTCCATAGTCTCACTGCTCTTACAGAGAAGAATCCCCTCCTATGTCGGTGGAGAAAGCACCTTTCCTCTAACCTTAGTGGATGCCCCCGGGTTATGGTTACACTCCGGGGTATAAATAGATTGTGGGACAGATCCTTGTATTGACCCCGAATATATTTATACATAGTTATTAGATCACCCCTCAATCGTCTTTTTTCTAGACTAAATAAGCCTAACTTGGGCAATCTTTCCGGGTACTCTAGCCCCCGCACTCCTTTTATTAACTTTGTTGCCCTTCTTTGAACGTGCTCCAGTTCTGATATGTCCTTTTTAAGCACAGGTGCCCAGAACTGTACACAGTATTCCATATGGGGTCTGACCAGTGACTTGTACAGGGATAAAATGATGCTCTGGTCATGAGCACCTATGCCCCTCCTGATGCACCCCATGATCCTATTTGCCTTGGCAGCAGCTGCCTGGCATTGATTACTACAGTTGAGCTTATTGTCAACTAAAACCCCTAGGTCCTTTTCCATTGTTGTTTTACCAAGTGTTTCTTTATTTAGTGTGTAATCATGACACAGATTTCTCCTTCCCATGTGCATAACCTTACATTTATCTGTGTTAAACTTCATTTGCCATTTAACTGCCCATGCTTCCAATTTATCTAAATCTGTTTGTAGTTGCCTGTTGTCCTCCTTTGTTTTAATTACTTTACTCAGCTTAGTATCATCTGCAAAGATTGAGACTTTACTGTTTAATCCATACCCAATGTCATTTATATATATATTGAAGAGAATTGGTCCCAGAACTGACCCTTGTGGTACTCCACTAGTAACAGTGACCCAATCTGAGTGTGTACCATTGATAACCACCCTCTGCTTCCGATCATTAAGCCAATTTCCCACCCATCTGCACACGTTTTCCCCCAGTCCAAGCATTCTCATCTTTTGTACCAGCCTTTTATGTGGCACAGTATCAAAGCTGGTGGATAACTTTAAACATCTTGGAATTTGGGTTCACGCAGATCTTGCCTGTTGCGCAGAATTTAATACCGGCCCCCACATACCTGGCCTCAATTTAAAAGAGCGTGCCGCACTAACCATCATATCGGCGCGCTCATACGAGACCGCGCGGGAGCCGGCACCTGCACCACCCGTCGCTTGGCTTAGACGGGCACCGCGAAACGGAGTTTCCAGCACACCAGGTAAGCCCTATCAACTAAACAGCACTTTCATTACTTATCAATCAACATGAATTACCCTCACTAAAACCAATTTACTATTCCGTAGCCTTGCCTCTTAAAAGGGACCATTAGCAATACCCCCCACATAAAGGTAATAACTACTGCATACCTTTTTTAACCAACTTATATTGTAGTCCACACTAATATATGGCGCAAAATATGTTTTACAACAGGTTTTTTTTACCTGGAACACCATTTGCGGGGCAGCTCTGAGCAAGCGCTGTAATCACCTACTTGTATTGTAAGGTATGTTGAATACTGATAAATATACACCAGCATTATCTGCCGGCCAAATGAGACTCAGCACATGTCTCAGCACTAAGGTATACTTTTGAATTAATAGAATGATAATAACTGCACTGAGGAAGCTATATAATGCGAAACGTCTGCACAAAAGATTGACCTGCTACATCTGAGAGAAGTAAACCCTTGGCTTGCTACAAACTGCAAACAGAGGCAGCATTGTGTGATGAATAGCAATATCCATTATTTGATATGTACTATATATTTATGCAATGTTCTGTGTATATAGCACCATCTACAACTTCTGTATGATATCACAATTAAAACTTAGTACCTAACTTATACCGCTTGAAGTATCATTAGATACCCCATCAAATGCTCCCACATAGGTACAGATAGAATGTACCTCCCCCCTCAACATACATAGCATTTCTGGGCGTAGGGGAGAAACTGCTTTATAGGGACTTCGGTCCAAACACCGATTCCCTATCCCGCCGCAAATTTAATACCTACCCAGTGCTGGAGAGCATGACAAAATGCTTACGAACCTGTGCGCGCTGCTGCTTAAAATAGCGAGGTGCATAAACTTGATCAAAATGATTGACCTACCTAAATGGACATACCCGTTTACAGCAGCCCCCAGCTATATTCCCCAAAAAAATCTTCAATAAGCTGGACTCAGTGCTGTCCTCATTTACTTGGGCCAACAAGGTCCCCAGAATCTCTAGGCAAGTATTGCAGGTGCCTAAAACGGAGGGCGCTGCCGGACTTCTTGGCAGGACAACTGTCCTACTTAAAGGGGAACACCGGACCAAAAATAAAATGGGGATGTGGCCGCTGCCTGCTGCAGCGACATCCGGCGTCTTCAGTGCCTGATCCTCTGCCCCCCGCTGGCTTAGCTGCCTGTATGTGACAGCACGGCTTATCTATGCTCCTCAAAGCTCTAAAGTCTACCAGGATTTTGCAATGTCACCCATAGGGCAGTTATTAAAGAGGCCCTTAGGGGCCATACACATTGATATAGATATATTTGGCCATACTGGTTGTTTTTGAATTTGTCTTGTGGTGTATGTATTTTAATTTTCTGTTTTTTTTGTACTAATAAAATCATTAATAGATACTGTTGATTGTAGTGGTGCTTCCTTTGGGAGATTGGTGTGTTCTTTGCACGCCCACTCCAAATTATTGTGGATTGCATTTTTGATGGGTGAGCACACAGTTGTATATATTTTGTAGGAAGATTCGGGCGGTGCACCCTTTGGTAGTAAATCTACCAGGATTTCGGGCGGCTCAATTGCATCCCATTCATGGGCACTGCGCAGGCGCAAGATCGGGGGCTGAGCGCAGTGCCTGATGGAATGCAAGATGGCGCTGCTCGCCAAAAGGTCGCCCGGCGTACACCGACAGAGAGTAAACTGGGTATTACATATATGGGGCAACTGTTTAACAGTGTATTTGTGACATTTGACAGTTTGAAAGCAGCTTACAGTATTCCCAACTCTGCATTCTGGGTACATTCCTTGTGGCATGCATTTGGGACACAGGTAATCTCCTTATTTGTACAGCTACACACAGTGGACCTGGAGGGGATGCTGCGCACTGACCCACTGCACAAGCAAATGAGTAATTTCTATTACCCAAGCGGTAAGTTCTGGATGATTCAGTCTGGGAAGAGGTTGAGGATTTTTGGACTAAGGATATAATTAGTACAGAGAATTACTTGATTCAATTCCAACTTATACTCTGGTTATACTGCACCCAGCAACTGTACAAAATGAAACTGCTGCAAACCTCACAATGTATGTGGTACTCCAGAGGCAGATCAATACCTTGTATATTGGTCATGTACTAGAATACAACAGTTCTGAACGAAATTTCATAGATTGCTAAGTCACAAGACATTCCAGGCCCTCTAACCCCTGAAGTGATGTTACTATCCCTAATAGGAACATTGGGGAAAGTTAAAACCTCACCGGACTGTACCCCCCCCCCTCCCTCTGGTTTCATAATAGGGGAATGTTTACTCACCTCGCTGGGGGATCCACCTTCTGAGTCCCTTGGATTCTGGACAACTCCGCAATGGGCAGCGCCATCCTATCAGGCACTGCATGCGACCCTCGATTTTGCGCCTGCGCAGTGCCCATAACTGGGATGCAGCGGAGCTGTCCAAAATCCCATGAAACTTTGCGGAGCTGTGAAATCGGCACGGGACATTGAAGAGCACGGCTAAAGAGGTGCTCGTCAGTCAGCGGCGGCTAAGCGGATGGCGGGGTGAGGACTGGGCCCTGAAGCAGCCGGATGTCGTACTAAAAGGTACGTAGGGGCCGATGGGGGGGGGGGGGGGTTCGGACCTTTTTAATTTTAGAATTTTAGGTCTAATGTTCCTCTTTAATGCATATGTGACTGGTGCTGGGAGCAGAAGTATGTTCCGTATAGTAATATTTCACACTCGGAAGGCCATAGCACTTCGATGGAAGGAGGTTGATCCACCAGACGTATCAATAGTTGTTGGTTAATGACATGCTACCAAAATATAAGCTGATCTGTATCTCTAGAGTTTGTCTTAAGAAATGTGATATATTGAGTTATGGACAACTTGCTTAGATAAACATAAAGCGCTATTAGCAGCTCACTAACTAATGGGAAGGGAGGGTTGTGGGACCCTAAGGTGTGTGTGTGTGTGTGTGTGTGTGTGTGTGTGTGTGTGTGTATGAGTGAGTTATTTTCTATGGTTGTTAGTATTGTTGTACACCGAAAAATGCAAAATAAAGACATATATATAAAAAATAAATAAGCCACCTAACCTTTTACTTGACTCGTTGTAAGGCAATAACATTAAAGCAGGAATGACCATTAAAGAAGGTTAGGCAACATGGCAACAACTCACCTGCTGGCAGTTTTTACGGAGCAGTTTTTCTTATGTCCTCGATCTGATCGGGTCTCTCGCAACAGCTAGAACGAGAAGAGAACAAACTTGTGAACACACTCGCATTCATTTTGTCAGTTGATGCATTAGGAAACAGACATCATACATCCATATTGCCTTAGTAATTCTGACTATCCGTCTACATTAAAGTAAGGGTCTTGGCTGGGCTAAAAAGAAAGATTTACCTCTGCTCACCAGCAGCTGCTCCGGCACTGGTAACGCTCACCTGATGGAGAGACTGAATATGATAGTGAAGGCCCTTCCTCCTATATTTCTTACTTTATGCACTGCTGCTAATCTACCAGTTGTATCCCTGTAGCCTCCCTGCCACAACAATCCCTAGTATATATGTAAATATAATATATACCGTATTTTTCGCCCTATAAGACGCACTTATTTTTCCCCAAAAGTGGGGGAAAAATGTCAGTGCGCCTTATCGGGCGAATGTAAAAAAAAAAAAAAAAAATTAAAAAAAAAATTAAAAAAAAAAAAAAAACTCACCGTCCCCGGCGCTCCCGCGTTGTCTGGCACACTGCGAGAGGCCAGAGGAGCGGCGGGGGCTCTGTCCCGGCCCCGCCGCTGCGATCGCTGTCTTTTCAGGCAGCGATGACAGCGGCGGGGCCAGAGACAGAGCCCCTGCCGCTCCTCCATCTGCTCCTCCACACGCGAGCACGAAGGTCCCGGCAGCGGGTGGGCGTGGCCTGCACCGGCGCAGGCCACGCCCACCCGCTGCCCGGACCTTCGTGATCGCATGTGGGGGAGCAGATGGAGGAGCGGCAGGGGCTCTGTCTCTGGCCCCGCCGCTGTCATCGCTGCCTGAAAAGACAGCGATCGCAGCGGCGGGGCCGGGACAGAGCCAGCTGGTGAATGGGGAGGGCGTGGCCTGCGTCGACGCTGCGGCGCAGGCCACGCCCACCCCATTCACGGAGCCGGCCGCTCAGCGCAGTGGTGTCAGCGGACAGGTGAGTTTAACTTTTTTTTTTTTTTTTTTACTATGGCGCCTGTCTATACTAATGGGGGGAGGGGGTGGGAATGGGCGGATGGGGATGCCACACAGCCTATGGGAATGGGGATGCCACACAGCCTATGGGAATGGGGATGCCACACAGCCTATGGGAATGGGGGGAGGGGGATGCCACACAGCCAATGGGTATATGGGGAATGGGAGGGGGGGATGCCACACTGGATATACGGGGAATGGGATGGGGGCATGCTACACTGTCTATGGAATGGGGGCATCCCACACGGCCTATGGGAATTGGATAGGGGAATGCCACACTGTCTGTAATGGTGCGTTTTTGATTGAAAATTTTTTTTTCTTATTTTCTTCCCCCAAATCCTAGGTGCGTCTTATGGGCGGGTGCGTCTTATAGGGCGAAAAATACGGTATATATGTATATATATCCAACTCAAAACTTCGGCCCACTCCATGTGGTGCCTCGGATATGGCAGCCTGGCATGGAGAAGGCCCCTCCTCCTATATTTCTTACTCTACGCACTGCTGGTAATCTACCAGTTGTATCCCTGTAGCCTCCCTGTCACAACACATTCCTAGTATATATGTAAATATAAAATATATATGCACCCAACTCAAACTCATGGCAGTCTGGCATGGAGAAGGCCCTTCCTCTTATATTTCTTACTCTGCTCACTGCTGGAGATCTACCTACTGTATCCCTGTAGCCTCCCTGCCACAACAAATTTATGGTATATATGTAAATATAATATATATATATTATATTCCACCTCCATTCCTTATTCTACTCACTGCTGGAAATCTACCAGTTGTATCCCTGTAGCCTCCCTGCCACAACAAATCCTGATAGAGATATATATATATATATATATATATATATATATATATATATATATATCTATGACTCAAACTTAGGACCACTCCTCGGATACACCTCAGATATGGCAGCCTGGCGTGGAGAAGGCCCTTCCTCTTATATTACTCCTCTCACTTCTGGAGATCTACCAGTCGAATCCCTGTAGCTTCCCTGCCACAACGGATTCATGGTATATATGTAAATATATATTATATTCCTCCTCCATTCCTTATTCTACTCACTGCTGGAAATCTACCAGTTGTATCCCAGCAGCCTCCCTGCCACAACAAATCCTGATAGATATATATAAGATAAGAGGAAGAGCCTTCTCAATGCCAGGCTGCCATATCTGAGATGTATCCGAGGAGTGGTCCTAAGTTGGGGATATATATATATATATATATATATATATATATATATAATCCCCAACTTAGGACCACTCCTCGGATACATCTCAGATATGGCAGCCTGGCATTGAGAAGGCTCTTCCTCTTATATTATTTACTTCACTCACTGCTGGAAATCTACCAATTGAATCCCTGTAGCTACCCTGCCACAACAAATTCCTGATATATATATATATATATATATATATATGCATCCAACTCAAACTTCGGACCACTCCAAGTGGCGCCTCGGATATGGCAGCCTGGGGTGGGGTAGGCCCTTCCTTATTCTACTTCCATTCCTTACTCTACTCACTGCTGGAGATCTACCTGCTGTATCCCTTTGCCCTCCCTGCCAACACAAATTTACAGTATATATCTAAATGTATATACCTCATGAAACAAAGCTGAAAGGGGCAAAGAATTCCCTCCAAGAAGTTTTGGCTCTACCTTACATAGGGGCCTTTTTTTGGCTCCATGTGGCGCCTCGGATATGGGCAGCCTGGGATGGGGAAGGCCCTTCCTTACTCTACTTCCATTCCTTACTCTACTCACTGCTGGAGATCTACCTGCTGTATCCCTTTACCCTCCCTGCCAACACAAACTCACAGTATATATATAAATGTATATACCTCGTGAAATAAAGCTGAAAGGGGAAAAGAAGTTTTGGCTCTACCTTACCTAGGAGCCTTTTTGTACTTCAGTAAGTCAAAAAGATTTTGGATAAGATGAGATGACCATGACCCATCATGCAGATTTATTCTTATACAAAAACATGTAAATAAGACAGCGTCCAGAAGCCCCACTTATCAGCCTGATATCAGAGATAGGTGCAGCACACGGGTGACCATCTCATGGCTGGAGGACGCAGGGTGTCATGCACTCAATCTTCTTCGTCACATCCACCATCAAATCCAAGGACATCTGTTACAAGTGACGTTTCCTGATACCGAGCAGGTAAATTAATGTTCTTCAGATTAGGATTACTGCCGAGTGAAGGGTGCTGGTGTTTTATGAAGCTCCCAGATAATGATGTCCTATCAGATCGCTTTATATCAATCGTACATGCAGGTGTAGATACAGATCACTTTCCAGACATGACCCTTCCTCAGCGCAACGTTCAGGAGAAAAATGGTGAACTTTTGGTGGCTACAGGTTTGGCGTCATTGTGAACTTTTTCTAAAGGATTTTTCTAAGTTACATGAGAATTCTTCCCACAGAAAAAAAAGTTATAAGACCCCCCCTAGGCTGACAACCACCTACTATATCACCAGAACCTGACACTTGGTCCAAAGTGGACCAACACCCTGCTGGGACCTTACCTGCATCCTGGTCCAACTACGCATGTGCGGCTGCATCTCGCGCTTCTCTCTAGCAGGGCGCGTGCCCGCGCCGGCCATTTGTGAATGGCTGGCGCGGGCACGTTCCCTGTTAGAGGGAAGCGCGAGATGCAGGCGCCAGCGCGCTCGGAGCCGCTGAGGTTTAACGCCACTTTGACGTGCATACCTCAGCGGCTCCGAGCACGCTGATTGGACGAGCGGCCGTGCATGCGCCGTAGGAGCAGGGTGAGGCGAGTTGAATTGGGCGATCTGGGGGGTTTCACATTTCGGGGCACCCCCCGATCGGGGTGCCCCGGGGGAGGGGACCAAAACCAAGGATGGTCAAAATCCTGGGTGTTGGTCCACTTTAAACCTGACCTTCACCCTGAATAAGAGTCTATCTTATACGTTTCCCACACCCTGTACATACAGATTGCCCACATTAAAAATCATCCTACCTGCATCTACTGCATTTTCTGAGCTTAAACATCCAAGATGGCGGCACACGGAGTCTCAGGCAGCCTGCAAACAGGAAGTGTCTTCTGACTATGTCACTCTACATTCTGGGATTGCTGTCCTTTCCCTGATCCCGGCTCTGCTCTGTCTGAGCAAAGCACAGCTATAACCTGCAACCCTGCACTTTTGGCCCCCTCTCCTCTCCTTAGTATGTGATGTTTATGAGGCAAGATGGCGGCGCCCATATCCCCGAGTGCTGAACAGAGTTGCAGCCCGGTGGGGGAAAGAATAAAAAGTGGCCAGAAACATAATATATATTAATTTTAGATGCTGGGGAATAGTTTTAGTTTTTCATTACATCATGCTAAAAGGTCCGGTTTAAGTGTTTGGGCTTTTCATTAATGAGGCTGAAGGTCCGGTTTAAAGTGGATCAAAACCTAGATCAGATGGCCCTTGAATACAAAAGACTCCAGGGCCAGCCGCTGTCCTGCCCCAGGGGCATCCTAAATCGGGATGCTCCACTGTGAAACCCGGGGTCGCCGGAAAACTCCCCTTTACCGGCTCCTCCCTACGGCACCGTGTTAGCTGGCGGCCGCATCCCTGTAGTGAAACGCGCTTCTGCGCCCATCCATTGAAATAGGTTGAGCACTAGAGCGCTCCAAATTGAATATGAAGCCTGCTGACTGGTGCACATCACCCAGAACTCTTGAGATTAGCCAATCTGCGATCTCAAAATGTTGCGGGCGTAGCCTCAGTGATCGAAAAATGTATTGTCCGACGTACTCTGGCAGGTGGGGGAGCCCGATATGGGTTTTGTCCTGCCTTAAAGTGGACCACAGCCCTTGACAAGTTCTGAAACACAGGATGCTAAAAATCTTGCATTTTGGTCCTCTTTAATATCTATAGTCTTTACAATTCCAGGGAGGTCACGGGTGGGTTTTGAGTCTCTTTAAAGTGGAACAAGAAACACCTCCATGTCGGCCATAGAATCTAAAAAGTTGCAGGGTCGTCTGCTGGCTGTCCTCGGGGGCATCCCACATTGTGATGCCGCACTATGCGAGACCCTCCAGGGATGTCCATAAACAATTACCTTTCCCTGAACCAACGGCACATGTGCAAGCTCTCATCCAATCAGAGCCTTTTTCTGTGACTATGTCATTCGCCAAACGGCTCTCATTGCTTTGAATGGGGAGCACGCTGCTGCATGCGGTGGCGTACTCCCGTCTCAGCCATTCAGATAGGCTGGTGAGGATGCGGCAGTGCACGCTCCCCATTCTAGTCAATGATAGTCGTTTACCGAATGATAACATAGCAGACGTCTCTCACTGGAAGAACCAGGAAGAGGTGAGTGAAAAGCGGCGTAATGGGGGGGGGGGGGGGTGTTCACAATTCGGGATGCCCCAGGGGAATACGTTTCCTGAGCCGATCGATTTCCCCCGGCATGCCCCGCTGTGTGAAACCCCCCCAGGTCGACCCACTCACTTATCTTGTTTCCCAGTGCCACGGCACGTCTAAGAGCAGCGGGTGCATCCCGGTATCCCTCTAGCAGGGTGCGTGCCTGCACCAGGCATTTGTGACTGGCCGCCGCGGGCACGCTCCATGTTAGAGGGAAGCGGAGGATGCGGCCCTCAGAGCCGCCGTTCTTAGACTCGCCATGGGACCAGGAAGAGGTGAGCTGGTCTGTGTGTCCTGGTGGGTGTCATAGCGGGGCATTCCCGATCGGGATGCCCCCGGGGAAAAAAAGAACCAACACCCAGGATAGTCAAAATCCAGGTCAGCCCTAGAATCTAAAAAGTTCCAGGGCCATCCGCTGGCTGTCCTCCAGGGGGAACCTCATGTGGGTTGTGTGAAACCCCCCCAGGGACATTTTTATTATTATTATTGTTTATTTATATAGCGCCATCAACTTCCGTAGCGCTTTACAAGTTAAGAATACAGACAAGGTAAAACATATAGCACAGAGAACAATACAAAATTAGATGCCACAGGTTAAAACCAAGTGTTGTGAGCACAGGAGACAATAGGGAGGAGTGCCCTGCCCTTGCGAGCTTACAGTCTAAAGGATGGGGGTGGAAACAAAAGGGGGCGGGGTCACAAGTGGTAGAGCTTGAGTATGGCAGCATGTGCCATTGAAGGTTATAGGAGTTGCTTAAGCCAGGTCATATGCTTGTCTGAAGAAGTGAGTTTTGAGGGCGCTTTTAAAGGCTTGCGGTGATGGAGAGTGGCGGATCGAGCGGGGGAGTGCATTCCAGAGAAGTGGGGAGGCACGGGAGAAGTCTTGAAGGTGGGATTGCGAGGAAGTAACCAAGGAGGAGGACAGGAGAATGTCAGAGGCGGAGCGGAGGTTGCGCTTTGGTTGGTAATGTTGGATCAGAGATGAAATGTAGGAAGGGGCCTGGTTAGAGAGAGCTTTGTAGGTTAGCGTTAGAAGTTTCAACTGAACTCTTTGGGAGACAGGTAACCAGTGGAGGGATTGACAGAGGGGAGTAGCACTGGAGAAGCGAGAGGAGAGATGGATGAGGCGAGCAGCAGAGTTTAGGATAGATTGGAGGGGAGCCAGTCTGTTTGTTGGCAAACCACAGAGGAGGGTGTTGCAGTAGTCCAGTCGGGATATGACCAGGGCATGTACTAGCATTTTAGTGGTGACAGGTGAGAGGACATCCGTAAACACTCACCTTTCCCAGCTCCACTGGCGCATGTGCGATTTCTCATACAATCAGAGCCGCCTGCCGTGACTATGTAATTCGGCAAACGGCTCTCATTGTTGTGCATGGGGAGCGTGCTGCTCCATCCCTGGCTGTGTGCTCCAGTCCCAGCCATTGGGATAGGCTGGTGGGGGTGCGGCAGTGCACGCTCCCTATTCTAGTCAATGAGAGCCATTTACCGAATGACAGTCATAGCAGACGCCTCTAACTAGACAAACCAGGAAGAGGTGGGTGAAGAGCAGCGTTATCGGGGGGCTTCATAATTCGGGATGCCCCAGGGGAACAGAGCAAAACCCACTATAAAGTGGACCAAAACCCAGCTCGATCAGCCCTGGAATCTATAAGATTCCTGGGCAGATCGATCCCCCCCCCCCCTCCCACGGGGCATCCAAAGCAGGATGCACCCGCCAGAGCCGCTGCTGTGGGATCGGGAAGAGGTGAGCTGTTCTCGGCATCCTGGGGGGTTTCATGCAGCGGGGCACCCCCGATCAGGATGCCCCAGTGGAAAGGACCAAAACCCAGGATAGCCACAATCCTAGGTTCTGGTCCACCCATCCGGGCCAGCCCTAGAATCTAAAAATTCCAGGGCCATCCGCTGGCTGTCCTCTGGGGCATCTTCATGTGGGCTGTGTGAAACTCGTCCGCTGGCTGTCCTCCGGGGCATCCTCTTGTGGGTTGTGAGAAACCCCCCAGGGAGGTCTGTAAACACTCACTTTCTCGTCTCCAGCGGCGCATGTGAAAGCTCTCATCCAATCAGAGCCGTCTGCCAGGACTATGTCATTCGGCAAATGGCTCTCGTTGCTAATGGGGAGCACACTGCTGCATGTGGTGGTGTGTGCCCGGCTCAGCCATTCAGATAGGCTGGTGGGGATGCGGCAGTGCACGGTCTCCATTCTAGTCAATGACAGCCAGTTACCGAATGACAGTCATAGCAGACGGCTCTCACTGGCCAAACCAGGAAGAGGTGAGTAAAAAGCGGTGTTATGGGGGCCATCACAATTCAGGATGCCCCAGGGGAACAGAACAAAGCCTGCTTTAAAGTGGACCAAAACCCAGCTCAATCAGCCCTGGAATCTATAAGATTCCTGGGCAGATCGATCCCCCCCCCCCGCCTTCCCCCAAAATCGGGATGCACCCGCCAGAGCTGCTGCTCTTCGACGTGCCGTGGGACCGGGAAGAGGTGAGCGTGCTGGTCTCGGCGTTCTGGGGGGTTTTCACACAGCGGGGCACCCCTGATCAGGATGCCCCAGGGGAAAGGACCAAAACCCAGGATAGTCAAACCAAAACCCATCTGGGTCGGCCCTAGAATCTAAAAAGATTGGGGGCCATCCACTGGTTGTCCTCCGGAGCATCTTCATGGGGGTTTCACACAACCCCGCAGGGAGGACTGTAAACACTCACCTCCGAGCTCCAACGGAGCATGTGCGATCTCTTATCCAATCAGAGCTGTCTGCAGTGACTATGTCACTCTGCAAACGACTCATTTTTGTGCATGGGGAGCGCGCTGCTCCATCCCCGGTGGTGTGCTCCAGTCCCAGCCATTCAGAGAGGCTGGTGGGGATGCGGCAGCGCACACACCCCATTCTAGTCAATGAGAGCCATTTACGGAATGACAGTCATAGCACTGGCCAAACCAGGAAGAGGTGAGTGAAAAGCGGTGTTACGGGGGCCATCACAATTCGGGATGCCCCAGGGGAAAAGAACAAAACCTGCTTTAAGAGGATAACACAAAAAATATGTCCACCCCACCCAAGCTTTATCATGATCACAAATAAAAAAAATGATTGATTTATTAAAAATGAATAAAGCCAATTCTTACTGATCAGGTTATTTATTTCTCATCAGCTCTAATGTCCTAAACCCCTCAATGTCTGATGGTGATGGGGGCGTGCGGCTGGCAGCCAGGAGATGGTTAACCCAGGAGGAGATGGCAGGCGATAGGCAGCAGACGGTGAGCGCACGGCTCTGGCCCGCGCACATTATACAACGGCCCCATCAGATGAGATGCTGGACACCTTTATCTCGGGCGCAATGAAGGATCGTCCTGCCGCACTCCGAATGTAAAACGCTCCAAAATGTCACCATTAAATATACAAAAGAATAAAAGATTGATTTATGAGAATACAGTGCACTCCACTGGCCGCCAATATAAAGGACAAGACACTCGGAATGTTAACGCTGGACGTGCAGTGCCGTGTACACACCCCCGCCAAATTAACTGCTCCAAGTGCCCCCTGCCATCATAACTGCCCTGCTCCAAGCGCCCCCTGCCATCATAACTGCCCTGCTCCAAGCGTCCCCTGCCATCATAACTGCCCTGCTCCAAGTGCCCCCTGCCATCATAACTGCCCTGCTCCAAGTGCCCCCTGCCATCATAACTGCCCTGCTCCAAGAGCCCCCTGCCATCATAACTGCCCTGCTTCAAGTGCCCCCTGCCATCATAACTGCCCTGCTCCAAGTGCCCCCTGCCATCATAACTGCCCTGCTCCAAGCGCCCCCTGCCATCATAACTGCCCTGCTCCAAGCGTCCCCTGCCATCATAACTGCCCTGCTCCAAGCGCCCCCTGCCATTCTCCAAGTGCCCCCTGCCATCATAACTGCCCTGCTCCAAGAGCCCCCTGCCATCATAACTGCCCTGCTCCAAGCGCCCCCTGCCATCATAACTGCCCTGCTCCAAGTGCCCCCTGCCATCATAACTGCCCTGCTCCAAGCGCCCCCTGCCAGCATAACTGCCCTGCTCCAAGCGCCCCCTGCCATCATAACTGCCCTGCTCCAAGCGCCCCCTGCCATCATAACTGCCCTGCTCCAAGCGCCCCCTGCCATCATAACTGCCCTGCTCCAAGCGCCCCCTGCCATCATAACTGCCCTGCTCCAAGCGCCCCCTGCCATCATAACTGCCCTGCTCCAAGCGCCCCCTGCCATTATAACTGCCCTGCTCCAAGCGCCCCCTGCCATCATAACTGCCCTGCTCCAAGCGCCCCCTGCCATCATAACTGCCCTGCTCCAAGCGCCCCCTGCCATCATAATTGCCCTGCTCCAAGCGCCCCCTGCCATCATAATTGCCCTGCTCCAAGCGCCCCCTGCCATCATAACTGCCCTGCTCCAAGCGCCCCCTGCCATCATAACTGCCCTGCTCCAAGCGCCCCCTGCCATCATAACTGCCCTGCTCCAAGCGCCCCCTGCCATCATAACTGCCCTGCTCCAAGCGCCCCCTGCCATCATAACTGCCCTGCTCCAAGCGCCCCCTGCCATCATAACTGCCCTGCTCCAAGCGCCCCCTGCCATCATAATTGCCCTGCTCCAAGCGCCCCCTGCCATCATAACTGCCCTGCTCCAAGCGCCCCTTGCCATCATAATTGCCCTGCTCCAAGCGCCCCCTGCCATCATAACTGCCCTGCTCCAAGCGCCCCCTGCCATCATAACTGCCCTGCTCCAAGCGCCCCCTGCCATCATAACTGCCCTGCTCCAAGCGCCCCCTGCCATCATAACTGCCCTGCTCCAAGCGCCCCCTGCCATCATAATTGCCCTGCTCCAAGCGCCCCCTGCCATCATAACTGCCCTGCTCCAAGCGCCCCCTGCCATCATAACTGCCCTGCTCCAAGCGCCCCCTGCCATCATAATTGCCCTGCTCCAAGCGCCCCCTGCCATCATAACTGCCCTGCTCCAAGCGCCCCCTGCCATCATAATTGCCCTGCTCCAAGCGCCCCTTGCCATCATAACCGCCCATGACATAGAAAGTGAGAGAATGAGAATGAGGAATGTGACAAGAGAAAGATGGAGAGAAAGCTAAAAATAATTGCAAGATGAGAGGAATGTGGAAAAATGAGAGAGAATGAATGAGGGAATGAGATCAAGATGGAAGGAATGTAGTAAAACAAGTAAAAGGAGGAGAAAGAGGGAAAAAGAGAAAGAATTGAATAAGGCCAGAAAAAGAATTACAAATGAGGGATGCAGGGAAAGAGAGAAAGAAAATATAAAAGGAGGGAAAGAAAGAAAGAGAGAAAGAAAGAAAGAGAGAAAGAAAGAGAGAAAGAAAGAAAGAAAGAAAGAAAGAAAGAAAGAAAGGAAGGGATAGAGAGAGAAAGAATGAAAAAAGGAACAAAGATAGCGAAAAAAAAAGGAAGTAGAAGAAAGAAAAAGGGAAAGAAAGAAAAATAAAAAGAGAAAGAGAGAGAGAGAGAGAGATAAAGTATAGGAAAAGAGGGATGGAGGGTAGGTAAAACAAGGAGGAAGTGAAGAAGTGTGAAGAGGCTGAAAAATACAATTCTGTGAATACTCACCTGTAGAATTGTTTTTTGTAGTATACAGCACGTCCTGTTTCACTTATTCCTTACGTCTGGGTTATCCGCCACAAGATGGCGCTGTGGACTGCAGAAAGACTTGTGGCATCTCCCGGCCCTATAAAAAGCCAGGAACCTCTCACAAATTCCCAGTGTTACAAAGCAGTTAGACAAGAAGCCGGGAGAACAATAATGAAAGAAACCCAAAAGGAGCATTTGAACAAAACACCATACAGAGGAACCCAAGAATAATGAAACCAAGGGAGGGATGAAACAGGACGTGCTGTATACTACAAAAAATTCTACAGGTGAGTACTCACAGAATTGTATTTTTCCAAATATACAGCACGTCCTGTTTCACTTATTCCTTACGACTGGGACATCCAAAAGCAGTGTCTGTAAGGTAGGGTGGGATCCCCAAAAAGAAACGGCAGGCAGATCAAACCACTGCCGCCTGAAGAACCTTGCGGCCAAAAGCAGCATCAGCTGAGGCCCTAACATCAACCTTGTAAAACTTGGAAAAGGTATGAACAGAAGACCAAGCTGCAGCCTTACAAACTTGTTCAAACAGAAGCTTGGTGCTGAAAGGCCCAAGACGCACCAATAGCACGAGTGGAATGAGCAGTAAGGCGGAAGGGAGGTTTCTTCCTCTTAGCAGAATAGGCTTGCACCACCGCCTGACGGATCCACTTGCTGATAGAGGATGTAGCCGGAGGCAAACCCTTCCTAGGTCCAGAAGGGAGAACAAAAAGAGCATTAGTCTTCCTGAAGGACTCAGTAGCTACCAGATAAAACTTCAGAGCCCTGACAAAATCCAAAGAGCGAAGGGTCCGCTCCTTGGAATTAGCAGGGTTAGGACACAAGGAAGGCAAAACAATGTCCTGATTGAGATGAAAGGCAGACACAACCTTAGGCAAGAAATCTGGCTTAAACCGAAACACCAGCTTATCCTGATGCCTTTCAAAACAAGGAGGTTTGATGGAAAGCGCCGCCATCTCAGAAACTCGCCTGACAGAAGTAATGGCCACCAGAAAGACCACCTTAAGAGTCAGAATGGGCAAAGCAGCCCCACGGACAGGCTCAAAGGGAGGACCCTGCAGAGCAGATAATACCAGATTCAAGTCCCAAACTGGTAACATAGGCTTACGTGGCGGACGCACGTGAGAAACCCCCTGGAAAAAGGTCTTAAGCAAACGGTGATTGGCAAAAGATCTTTGGAAAAAAATATCCAGAGCTGAAACATGACCTTTGAGGGTACTAAGTTGAAGGCCCAGTTGAAGGGGAATAAAAAACACTCTACAGGGAAGAGATTTGGACTCACACCAGGCAATGTAAGCATGCCAGACCCTGTAGTAGATAAAGGATGAGGACTTCTTCCTAGCCCTAATCATGGTATCAACAACAGAGGCAGGCAACCCCTTTTCCATCAAGATGGAGGTTTCAGCAGCCAAGCCGTCAAAGCTAGCATTTGTAAATTGGGATGGCGCAGCTGCCCGAGTGAGCAGGTCTGGATCCTCGGGCAGGATGTATTGATCTACTGCCAACTGCACGATGTCCGCGAACCACACCCTTCTTGGCCAACAGGGGGCCACCAGAATGGTTGGCACCCCTTCCTGGGCTATCTTGCGCAGCACCCTGCCCAACAGGGGAAACGGAGGAAACACATAGAGGAGCCGAAACCCCTTCCAAGGCATCGCTAGCGCATCCCTGGCGAAAGCCAGAGGGTCCTGTGACAGAGAGACAAAGAATGGAAGCTTGTGATTGTGACGGGACGCAAACAGGTCCACATCCGTCAGACCCCAGCGACGGCACAGGGAGCAAAATACCCTGTTGCTGAGGGACCATTCCCCCAGCCAAGACATCCCCCTGCTCAAGGAGTCTGCCTCCAGGTTCTCCACCCCCGGGATGTAAACTGCCGAGATGCAAGGGACATTTCTCTTCCACCCAGGACAGTATCAGGGACACTTCCTTGAGGGCCCACTTGCTGGAGTCCTTCCCTGATGATTGATGTAGGCAACCGCCGTCTGGTTGTCCGAGCGGATTTGAACAGCCCGACCACGAAGGTGTGGGGTCAACTGGGAGAGAACCAACCTTATCGCCCGCAGTTCTAGAAAGTTGATGGGAGCATAGGCCTCCTGGGGGCCCCACAGACCCTGGAACTTCAGAGACTTCCAAAAGCCCCACCAACCTGTCAGACTGGCATCTGTGGTGACAGTCTCCCAGCACGGGGGCAGAAAGGTCCTGCCCACTAGAAAGTTCCTTGAGTCCAGCCATCACGAGAGGGACTGTCTGGCCAGAGGGGACAGAGGAAATTCCCGATCCAGGGACACAGGGTCCCGGTCCCACACTGACAAGAGGTGTAACTGAAGAGGCCTCATGTGAAACTGAGCATAGGGGACCGCCTCGAAGCATGACACCATCAGGCCCACCAACTGCATCCCCTGCCAAATGGAGGGATGAGGACAAGAAAGTAGAAACCGTGCCTGCTCCTGCAGGCTCTCCACCTTCTGCTGAGGCAGGAAAACCTTGACCTGAGATGTATCCAGAGTCATGCCCAGAAAGGACCTCGCCAAGGACGGATACAGTGAAGACTTGGAATGGTTGCTCACCCAGCCGAAGGACTCGAGTGAGGAGACCACCATCTGGGTATCCAGCTCGGCTTGATGGAAGGACTGAGACGCAATCAGAATGTCGTCCAGATAAGGAAGGATGCGAATGCCCTGAGATCTCAACAGAGCCATCACCCCCGCCAGCACCTTGGTGAAAACCCGAGGGGCCGAGGTAATACCGAATGGTAAGGCCACAAATTGGTGGTGCTGATCCTCCAGCGCGAACCTGAGAAATCTCTGATGACCTGGAAAGATTGGAACATGAAGGTAAGCATCTTTGATGTCCACTGAAGTCATGAAGTCGCCTGGGTGCAGGGTACTGACCGCAGAGCGCAGAGTCTCCATGCGAAAATGCTTGAACCTGTCAAATTTGTTTTGAGGCGTTTCAAATCCAGGATGGGCCTCAGGGACCCATCCTTTTTGGGGACCGTGAACAGATTGGAGCAGAAGCCTCTGCCCCTTTCCCGGAAGGGCACCGGGCAGATGACACCCAACTCCAAAAGGCTTTGGACCGCTAGCTCTGAGCTGACAGGGGGTTTTGAGCCAACCGGGATCTGATAAATCTTGGGGGCGGCCAGGCTGCAAACTCCATCTTGTACCCAGAGGACACCACCTCCTGAATCCACCAGTCTGAGACGCGCAGCCTCCAGATGTGAGCCGGATAGGTGAGGGCGCCTCCTCATGCCTGAGGGGGCTTGGGGGAAGATTTGGACTTGGGACCCCATGAGAGACCGGGACGGCCACGGCCTCTACCCCGGCCCCAAGGGTCTCTACGTGTCCCCGGCCAGTTCTGGGAGCACGGAAGGAGGGGAGGGAAGAACCAGCCCCCCGAAAGGGCCGCGGTTGCCTCCTGAGTTGAGGCAGCCTACTATCCTTGCCAAACAGATCCAGGCGCTCACCAAAGAGCCGTAGTCCCGTGAAGGGGAATCCAGTGAGCGCTTTCTTAGCGGCATTATCAGCCACCCACTGACACAGCCAAACAGAGCGGCGTATAGCCACCAAAAGGGCAGAGGTCCTACCACACATCCTGACCACATCATCCATAGCGGAAAGAATAAATGCAACAAAATCATAGCAAAGCAGGAGGGATCTATAATCTTCTCCCCTATTGGCAGCCGTGGCATTATCCAGAAGAGACTTGAGCAGCCCCTTAATAGCAATAGCCGTAATGGCAGAAGCGCACATCGGGCGCAGCGCCGTCCCCGCACAGGCAAAGGCGCGAGAGGCTAATTGATCCACACGCCGGTCCTCACCATCCCTCAGGGTAGAAGTGTCAGGGGAATGCATGACCGAGGTATTGGACAGCCCGAGGACGGGAGCATCCACCTCAGGGGGACACGACCAGCGCCTAACCACATCAGCAGGGAAGGGGTACCTCCTGTCCCCTGGGCACCGCAAGCAATCTACTAGGACGTTCTCACTCCTTGAGCACCAAATTATTACAATTATTCTGCTCAGGGAACTCCAATCGTTGTTTGACAGTGTCAAAAAGCTCACCCTGCTGTTTTTTAGCTGCCACAGGAGGGGTAATACATAACACATAAAAAATGTGAGCCAACAGCCTATCAGTGTTCTCGGGAGCCCGTGGATCTGCTCAAGAAGGAGACCCAGCACCGCCATAACCCTCCTGCAGATTCAGAATCTTCTAGGGGGTAATGGCCAGAAAGAATAATGTCCCTCATCCTCCAGAGGAAAAAGGGAAACAGCGGGAGTTAGGTGCCATTTCTTGCCAGAATGCTTACGGGGGGGGGGGGGGGGGGGGGGCAGGCCCAGTAATATGCCTTTCCAGGCTGGCCACCCGCATAGCCAAATCAAAATGTGATTTCCCGCTATCATGTCCCTCACTAGGGGTCAAATGCAGGCGCGGGGAAGTAGATGATGTAGAAGGGGGCGCAGAGCTGGGGAGCGTAGCATGCAACCCACACTGCAGCTCAAGTACCTTCTGAGCGCAGGGCAAACACACCCTGACACCATCACTCACAGGGGATACCCCACACGTGGCACACAGCTGGGCTTGTCCCGAAGGAACCCCAAGCACATTATCCCCGAAAGCCTCCATATGGTGATTAATATAGGCGCAACGGCCAGTACAGGGTCACGGCTAACCAGAGCCGCCCGGGATGCGCCCCCCGGGATGCCCAGAAGCCCGCTAGGGAAGGTGGGAGATGTCAAGGGCAGGGCCGGGAGAAACCACAGTCACGGTTGTCCTGCCTGAAAGACACAATAAGGACACATAAAAAAACCTGCAGCGCAGCTAATAAACATAAAAAAAAAAAAAAAAAACCCCGCAGGGGACTCACGGACCAATTGGATAAGGTGCACCAACCGCCAGACCCCAAGGGAAGCGCAACGCAGCTCCCCTAGAGACGAAGGCCCCACAGCGCAGTGAAAGCAAAATGGTGCCAGAGCGGTACTTGAGGGGCGGGCCGCGGCGGTATGACGCGGAACACGTCATCTGCAGGTCCCGCCCCCCCGAAGAGCGCGAAAACGCAGTCACATGACCTGCCAGCGCCATGATAAGCAGAAAAAAAAGGCACCTCAGAAAATATCGCCGCCCGCCGCGGAGCATCGTACAAGGCGGCGCGGCGGCGAAGCAAACAGTGACAGACAGTTAACCGCAAAAAAAGCACATCGCAGCACACAAACAGATCCCCAGGGCACCCCTGCCAGCCGCCCGCACCCCCCCCCCCCCCTCCCCGAGCCCAGGGAGAGAGCGAGAGGGCAACGGAGCAGCGGCAAGGGGCCACCCAGGGGAAATGAAGGGGGGGGGGGTGATAGCGGGCCCCTTACCCAAAAGGGGCTACCCAAAGGCTCACCATGAAAGCCTGTAACCGGCTACCCTTGTGGAACAGGGTTTTGCGGTCTGGAGCAGCGCTCCACAAGCACCTGACCCTGGTGCTGTCCTACCTTCACCCGAACCAGTCAGCCGAGGCTGGGAGGCAGTGGGTCCAGAACGGGTGGAAATAGTCCTACAGGGCTGCAGGCTGGTAAGCCCCGCTCGCCTGCGCAGTATAGAGAGCCATCTTCTATCTTCGCAGTCCGACTGCAGAAGGAAAAACTGGGAATTTGTGGGAGGTTCCTGGCTTTTATAGGGCCGGGAGATGCCACAAGTCTTTCTGCAGTCCACTGCGCCACCTTGTGGTGGATAACCCAGACGTAAGGAATAAGTGAAACAGGACGTGCTGTATACTTGGAAAATAGAGGGAGACAGGATGAAGGTGACAAGAGAAGGATGCAAGTAATGAGGAAATTACATGAAAAAAGGGGGGGTGGGGCGGTATGGAAAAAAGCAAGATGGAGGGATCATGAAGTAAAAGAAGCGAAAACAAAATTCAAGAAAAAAAAAGGTAAAAAAGAGAATAAAAGAAATGTGCTGGTGCTGCTGGTGCCTCCTTACAGAGAGGTTAGGATGGCGCCCTGTTCGACTGCACACCTGGCACACCCCAAAGGCCGGCCATGAGAATATATACCATTGTATGCTTAGGCATACATAGGAATTTGTGCTCAGATTTGGACCACATCCATGCAGTGAACAACACACAAAGTGAACACCACACCAGTGACCCTAGTGGGCAGCGAGTACTCACCTGCACAGAGCAGTGGGCTGGCCAAGCCATGGCCGGCCTTGAAGGTGTGCAAGCTGTGTAGTCGCACAGGGCACCATCCCACAGGGACATATTACTATCTTGGCGACTGGTTCTTGCTTCGATTTAGGGATGAAAGCCCCCACATCATCCATTCCACTCTTCCACCGTTCCCAAGGCACATGTACGGGCACTTGTCCAATCAGTGTTTTATGCCACGCATACTAATGCACTGCATAAAGCCATTGTTTTAGACCAGGTGTTGGCATAGAGGAGTGGGGGATGCCACATCCCTATTTACTCGGCTGAGTGCACCCTCCTGGCCTATATGTATGGCTGGCAGCAGGAGAGCGCACAACTGCAGGGATGCCATGGATGCAGCTGCGGCCTGTGATAGTAATGAAGGAACGGCAAAAAGGTAAGGAGTTTGTGGGTAATCTAGGGGGGGGGGGGGGGGGGGGGGGTCACACAATGGGGCATCCCAAATAAAACCATGGTGCCCAGGGAGCAGTGGAGGGTAAGGGAGCATTTGAATCATGTCCCGACTGTGAATTAAACCTGCAACCCTCTGGCCTCAAGGCCACTTCCTTAAAGTGGACCAACACCCAGGATTTTGACTATCCTGGGTTTTGGTCCACTTCGGCGGGGCACCCCGATCGGGGGTGCCCCGCTGTGTGAAACCCCCCAGAAAGCCCCAAAAACTCACCTCTCCCCGCTCCCATGTGACCGCTGCTGCCAATCCCCGCCAACGGACAAGCGGGAGGCAGCGACGGACAAGAGAGCGCGCCTGCCGCCGCCGCCTCCCGCGCGTCACTCTTACAGGGCGCGCCGGCCATTCACAGGATGCGCGGGACACTAGCAGGACGCGCGGGAAGCGGCGGCGGGCGCCGCTGGATCGAGGAGCAGGTAGGGATTTAGGGGTTTCTGGGGGGTTTAACACAGCGGGGTGCCCCGGGGTCAGGGGGCTGATCGGTCCGGGCCGATCACGGGAGGGTGTTGGTCCACTTTAAAGTGTCATAAAACCCTGGCTGGCCGCCTCTAGAGTCTAAAAGACTTTAGGGCCCCCAATTTGGGATGCCCCCTTGTGTGACCCCCCCAGGTCACAGCAAAACTCACCTTTGCCCTGGCTTCTTCTGTGATGCAAACATCGGCAGCCGCATCGCCAGCATCTCTGAGCTAAGCCACGCTCCTGTGCTCAGCCATTCAAATTGGCCGAGGGTGGGAGCACTCCTCCATCTAAAGGGAACTGGGGATGCGGGCACTCACACGGACTCTGCGTGTGAACAGAGCAGTATGTCGATCATTAATAGGAACTGGACTGGGGATTTCACATAGTCGGGCATCCCAAATCGGGAAGCCTCCGGGGCAAGAAACCAAACCTGCGATAGTGAAAACCATAGGTTTTGTTCCACTTTAACCATGACCGCCTCTTATTCGCCCTGGAATTCTGACCTCCACAATGGACGGACTAGCGTGAGTTCAAAATAGATTGCCAGGTGATGCCAGCCCAACAGATTGCATCAGCTGCCAATATATTCTGAATAAATGGAGCATTGGCTGACCCTGCTCTGTGCCGTCGCTCTAGCTGTGCGTGCCTTATAGACTCAAGGAGGATTTTGCTCCTCTTTAAAGTGGACCAACACCCAGGGGTGATCGGCCCGGGAATCTATAAGATTCCCGGGCCGATCACCCCCCACCCCGCGGGACATCCGAGATCGGGATGTCCCGCGGGGTGAAACCCCCCCCAAACACCCCAACTCACCTACCTTATCTTCGGCGGCGGCCGGCCGCCGCCGCCTCCCTCGCGCCCCTGTAGGCGTGCGCGCCTCCGCGCCGGCCGTCTGCGAATGGCCGGCGCGGGGGGCGCGCGCGTTCAAAGTGACGCGAGGGAGGCGGCGGCGGCCGCCGCCGCTTAGACGTTCAAGGTCTTACCTTGTACGTCGGCGCTGGGAGCGGGGAGAGGTGAGTTGTTCGGGGGGTTCGGGGGGGTTTCACACAGCGGGGCACCCCGATCGGGGGTGCCCCACCGAAGTGGACCAAGACCCAGGATAGTCAAAATCCTGGGTGTTGGTCCACTTTAAAGAAAGAACACCCAAACAAGGTTTTGTTCCTCTATGGCGGCATAGGAAATATCTATGTAGTGAGCTCCGCGGCCCCTATCCCAATACCAGTCAGCCAATCAGAAGGGCTTTGCTCATGTGTGTGTCTAGCATAGAGGTATTCTGGGGATGTGGGGATGGTGCCAATGAGAGGAGTTTGCCGAATGATAACATCCTGCACATGCTCGGTTGGAGTGGGGAAATGCGAGGGGTTACTAGTGCCCGGGGGGAGGTACACACAGTGGGGCATTCCGATTCGGGTGAAGGAAAGCGGATGGGTGGTTTTTGTTCTGCTTTAAAAAGTGTTTTTTTTTTTTTCACTATTTTGTGTTGTTGGAAAGACTTTTTGCTTATAGATTTTGTGGTGCTCCCTTCCATTCTGAGCTTCTGTGTCCTGTTTCTGTTTATTTTTTGGGTGAAACACACTTTGTTACACTATCATAGGAGAATTGCTTAGATGTGCATTGATTTGTGAGATGTGGCCGATCCGCGCTCTCTATGCTGGGCTCTGCTGCGAAATAGCGCATGGAACAGAGGGGTGATTGGACGAGAGTGCCATGGGATTACGGGTGATGTGAGCGTATTCGGGATGCCCACGTGGAGATGAAGGGAAGGAACATGGCGGCAAATCTATATGGAGGCCCACTTTCCAGTCACAGTGAAAACATTCAGCTTACCGGATTATGATCTTTTCTTGCCCCGGGGGAAAACCAATGGCTGCAAAACAAAAAAACAACACATTAAAATAAGCAACAATTCCATTCACCAAATTGTCATGTAAGAAGAAAGTTAAAATAACTTAAAGCAGAAGAAAAAAAAATACAGGAATTTGACTTTCCCTGGTTTTGTTCTGTCCTCCAGGGGCATCCGTACTGAGAATGTCCCGCTGTTGGAAACCCCCCAGAAAGCCCCAAACAACTCAACTATTCCACATTCCAATAGCGCATGTTTGGATATTTAGCCAATAAGAGCTATTTACTTTGTTTACCTCTTTTGGCAAATAGCTCTCATTGACTTTAATGGGGAGCTGCCGCATCCCCTGTACATCCTTGGCAGGCTCATGCCCTAGCCCAGTGATACTCAACTGGCGGACCGGGGGCCGAATGCGGACCTTGGCGCCAGATTTTCGGACCCCTGTCTTGACAGCCCTGCACTCAGTTGCTAGTGTGCTCAGAGCTGTTCCCTTGATCAGTGATATAGTGCTTAGTCTCCCTGCTGGTGACATGGCTCCCTGGCACCTAGCATTGCAATATGAAGTACTGCACAGGCGGAAAGTAGCATTGCAAAGTACACACAAACTTTGTTTCTCTGTCTCTTTGCCCATTCCAATGCTTTCCCACCGCCCCAGCTCAGCCCCCATCTATCCCTGTCCCCTCAGTTCTGCCCCATCCAGCCCAGTCTTCCTGTCCCATCCATATCTGTCCTCCCAGCTTTGCCCATCCAAAACCTGTCCCTTCAGCTCTGACCCATCCATCCACATTCTATGCCCCATCCATTTCTGTACTTTTTTTTAGTTTTGCCTAGGGAATCTGAAGCCCCTCTCCCAGTGTGCTGATTTCTAACTATCCACCCCTCCACCCGGACCTTCACCTCCCACTGGATGCCGTTAAATGGACCTTTACAAGAAGTGGTTGAGTACCCCTGCCCTAGCCTATCTGCATGGCTGTGACAGGAGCGCGCACGCGACGCCGGGGATGCGGCAATGTACCATTCTAAACAAAAAGCGCCGTCTGCCAAATGAAGTAGTCATAGCAAGCAGCTTTCATGGATTAGAGCCCACACATGCACCATAGGCCTGGGAAAGGTAAGAGATTACCAGTGACTTGGAGGGGGTTTACAGAGTGGGGCATCCTGATTCACACACGCCCAGAGCCTTGCTTGAGAACACTTCAGTCATGTGCTGGCCGAGAAATTGAATCTGCTAGTCACGGGGCGCTTTCTTATCCACTAGGCCACGACTGTCTCATAATGTAGCCCCGTTTGCTGTGCGAGCAGAGCGCTCTGATACTCTGATATCTGCCAAATATGACTGCTGTGGAATCCTGCCGTAGCTACGCAGGGGAGTGGTCCACACATCATTTATCTTTGGTAAGCCACCCTGAGGTCAGAGCAGCATAGCAAACATGAATGGAAGTACAGGCCACCTATTGGCTGCCAGCCCACATGTGCCGTGGAAACTAAAAAAAAAAAAGTGATGCTTTTATGGTGATCCGGTGATACCCCACTGTACCTGGGTTTAAAATAAAAACTCCCCAAACCTAGCTTGCTCCGCCCCCCTGCCCCTCCGGTTTAACATTTCCCAAATTTAAACTTACCTGTCCAGTCGTATCGCGTTTCAGCATCCCTTGGTCACGCGCAGTCTCTGTAGGGCAAAGCCATCTTGCCGTCCCGTCATGCTCTGAACCGCCCCTCAGATCTCGCGCATGCGCAGTGTCACTGCATAGGCTGCAATGACACTTGCCGCATGTCTGCAAGATTTCAAGAGTGCTGTGGTACATTGGAAGAGGGATGTTCCTCTCTAAACATCCCTCCCCCCTCCCTCACTGCCTTTTGGATGTTGGCGTTATCTAAAACGCCGACATCCAGCAGAATTCCTGGCCCCTCTGCACCCTCCTCCTTTAGCCGTCCCAGAGTGAAGGCTGCAAAGCCTTAGCCGTACTCAGCCTTCGCGGACAGCGAGAGGGATGTTTAGAGAGGAACATCAGAGAAGGTCTCATGTTTCTCTTTAATTCCTCTTTAAAGTGGAACAAAACCCACCCATGGCAGCCCTGGAATGTAAAAGATTTCGAATAAGGATGCTTCACTGTGTGAACCCTCCAGGGCGCCTGTAAACACTCACTTTTTTCCTGTTCCAACAGCACATTATGCGTTAGTGTGCCATGACTATGTCATTCAGCAAACAGCTCTTATTGTTGTCAATGGGGAACGTGTGGTGGAACGAGGAAGAAGTAAGTTTATAGCAGGGCTCACACAGCAAGCATCCAAATTCAGGATGCCCCAGGGCAACGGAACAAAGCCCGGGAAAGTCAAATATTCGGGTTTTGTTCCACTTTAAGGTGGACCGGTTTGTAGTCGGTGCCCATGGAGCAGAGTTAGGTTTCACACAGCTCTCTGCTCCAATGAGCTTCTTTGGCCGCTCTTATTAAAGCTAAAGAAACTGGATGGGAGCTTAGCCACACTCACGTTCGGTGCACAGCACCCCCTGCATCCCTCTATGGCTGTGCGCGCCCAAGACCGCCAATCAGCTATGGTGAGCGCAGCCGGCCACAGATCTAGAAAGATGTGAGCGAAGCCGCCACTGGCCACGCATGCATTGTGGGCTCGTACGCCAGGTAAGAATATTAGGTGACTGGTGGAGTTTCACATGGCGGGGAAGTCAAATAGAGATGCCACAGGGGTGGGTAGTGGCCTAGAGGTAAGGAAACAAACTTGCTACCAGAGGGTTGCAGCTTTGATTCCCAGCAGGGACATGACTGAAGTGCTCGAGTAAGGCATCTAACGCCCAACTGCTCCCCGGGCGCCGTGGTTGGGCAGCTCGCAGCTCCAAGCAAGCGTGCATTCACTGCACGGATGGGTTCAATGCAGAGGAATAATTCCCGGGCCGATTGTGGTGGGTTTTGGTCCACTTCCCCCCCAGAGCATCCAAAGATGCCCTGCTGTGTGAAACCCCCCAGGTCGCCCCGTACACTTACCTTGCTTCCTGGTCCAACGGCGCATGCACAGGCCGCATCCCCGCTATCTCTTTAGCAGGGCGCGTGCCCGCGCCAGGCATTTGTGAATGGCCAGCGTGGGCACGCTGCCTGTAAGAGGGTAGCGGGGGATGTGGCCGTCAGCGCGATTGTAGCCGCTGGCCTTAGACGATGTGACATCAGCGGCTCTGAGCGCGCTGATTGGACGAGCGGCTGTGCTTGCGCCGTAGTACCGGGAACAGGTGAATTAACTTCGGCAATGCGGGGGATTTCACGCAGCGCGGCACCCCCGATCGGGGTGCCCCAGGGGCATGAACCAAAACCCAGGATAGTCAAAATACTGAGTTTTGGTCCACTTTAAATTAGACCAATCACTGCCATTGCCAGCCTTTAAGTCTATAAGAATCCAGTGCTGGCCGACTAAGTGCCCCTGGGGCATCCAGATTCGGATCGTCACGGCGATCACAGGCCGCAGTTCTGCAGCGCGCTGTGTGAGTACCCCAGCCAGGGTGCCGGTAAATCACTCACCTTTCCATGGTCCAACAGCACATGTGCAAGCTCTTGTCCAATTAGAACCACCCGCTGAACTGGCGTAATTCGCTGACAGCTCTGTTTGTTGTGAATGTAGAGTGAGAATAGCCACATCCCTTGGGCTGTGCGCGCCTCCGGCTCCCAGCCAATCAGACAGACTGGGGCGCTCGTGTTGGGCAGCAGGGGATGCGCCACTCACACTAACCATTTACAATAATCAGAGTTGTTGCCGAATTTCGCCACTTCAGCGAGTGGCTCAGATTGGGTGAGAGTCTGCGCAGGTGCTGTTAAATCAGGGTGAATACGCCGAACCACTGAAGTGGTTTCACAAAGTGGAGCATCCCAATTCGGTATGTCCGGGGGGCGGGGGCGAAACAAATCCCAGAAGAGTGAAAATCCTGCGCTTTGTTCCGCTTTAAAGCGGACCTTCACCCTGAATAAGAGAATATATTATAGGTCTCCCCCCCCCCCCCCCCCCCGGTACATACAGATTGCCCACATTAAAAATCATCCTACCTGCATCTACTGCATGTTATGAGCCTTTAAACATCCAAGATGGCAGCTCATGGAATGTCAGGCAGCGTGCAAACAGGAAGTGTCTTCTGACTGTGTCGCTCTGCATTCTGGGATTGCTGTCCTTTCCCTGACCCCCATCTCTGCTCTGTCTGTGCAAAGCACAGTTATATCCCCTCCCACTGTACTTTATCCCGCTCTCCTCTCCTCAGTATGTGATGCTTCTGAGTCAAGATGTAGGCGCCCATATTCTAGAGTCCTGACCAGTGTTGCAGCCCAGTGGGGGAAAGAATAATGAGTAAGTGACTAGAAACGTAAAATATATTAATTCTAGATGCTGGGGAATAGTTTTTTGAAGCGTTTGGTCTTTTCATGAAATTATGCTGAAGGTCCACTTTAATGAGATCTTCCATTTTTAAACACAAGTGGCCACTAGGGGGAGCACTAGCCGAAATAGAAATAGATAAGGAAACAAAATACATTTTATTTCTAAGCTATAAATGATGAGTTGGAGGATGAGGGGACTATTTAAATACAGGATTTGCATGTTCTCCCCACAGTTGTCATCTAATACTTGTAACTGGTGAATGACGCTCGGGCCTCCAAGTCTACTGCAGGCAGAGGTAAATCCACAATCCACCATAATGAGGGCTTATTGCCCTCCATTATATCATGCTTCCAAGACAGATTTAACAAAAGTTCACATCCTAAAAGGAGCTGGAGCAGAGAAGATGGAAGCACTTGTCCCCTGGTAGCCATATATATTGGATTTGCAATCATGTAAAGGCTCGGGCTCCATGCGGAACATGTATTGGATTTGTCATAAAATAAAAGCATCCGGCCTCCCAGCAGATTATGTCTGCGTTACACTTCAGGACACGATCACAATGTTTTTACACTGAATCACGTCCATAAAATGAGAAGAAAAGGGGGATGTTGCTGCTGCCACTGCTCTATCTCTGCTGTGTAACCCGGAGAGGCTGGGGGAGATGCGCAATTTCAGACTGGAAACAGACGGGACCTTTGGGATTGGTATAATTTCTGATAGGGATGACCAGTAAAAGAGAAAAGAAAGATGTGGACATCTGGACATTCACAGTCCAGGCAAGGGCAATAATAAGGCAGCAGGGCGCTCACCTGTATTTTTCACACCATGAAATGTTTGTCGGGTGCGTCTTATGGAGCGAATATACATGAACAAATGCCGATTGAGCTCCTGCAGCCCTGGTTCCGGTGGGTAGGTGTGGTCTGCATACGCCAGCATCCGCTGAAAACCTCCACTGGAGGCTGGCCAAAGACACAAGCCACTAACACCCTCCGCACGTGTGCGCATGCACTGGACATGGGTGGCGGCGGCGGCGGCGGCATCTCCACTATCCAACGTACTTTGGGGGGGATGTCATTGGCAGCCATTGGAGTGGGTGAATTCTGTCACACTGCCTGTAATTGGGTGATGGGGGAGAGGGTATTCTGCCATATTGCCTGTAACGGGAGGCATGCTGCAAGCTGTCTAATGGGGGCATTCTGCACGCTGCCTATAATGGGGAGATTCTCTAAGCTGCCTGTAACGGGAGGATTCTGCACGCTGCTTGTAAAGGGGAGCATTCTGCAAGCTGCCTGTAATGCAGGTATTCTCTAAGCTGCCTGTAACGGGGCATTCTGCACACTGCCTGTAACGGGAGGATTCTGCACTCTGCTTGTAACGGGGGGCATTCTGCAAGCAGCCTGTAATAGGGGGCATTCTGCACGCTGCCTATAAAGGGGAGGGGGGGGGCATTCTGCACACTGCCTGTAATGGGGGCATTCTACGGGCTGCCTTTAATGGGGGCATTCTGCGGGCTGCCTTTAATGGGGGCATTCTGTGCGCTGCCTATAACAGGAGCATTCTGCCACACTGCCAGTAATGGGGGGGATTCTGCCATACTGCCTGTAATGGGAGGCATGCTGCAAGCTGTCTGTAATGGGGGGCATTCTGCACGCTGCCTGCAATGGGGGGATTCTGCACACTGCCTGTAATGCAGGGATTCTCTAAGCTGCCTGTAATGCAGGGATTCTCTAAGCTGCCTGTAACGGGAGGATTCTGCACGCTGCCTGTAAAGGGGGGCATTCTGCACACTGCCTGTAATGGGGGCATTCTGCACGCTGCCTGTAAAGGGGGGCATTCTGCGGGCTGCCTTTAACAGGGGCATTCTGCGGGCTGCCTGTAACAGGGGTGTTCTGCCACACTGCCAGTAATGGGGGGATTCTGCCATACTGCCTGTAATGGGAGGCATGCTGCAAGCTGTCTGTACTGGGGGGCATGCTGCACGCTGTCTGTACTGGGGGGCATTCTGCACACTGCCTGTAATGGGGGGCATTCTGCACACTGCCTGTAATGGGGGGCATTCTGCACACTGCCTGTAATGGGGGGCATTCTGCACACTGCCTGTAATGGGGGGCATTCTGCACACTGCCTGTAATGGGGGGCATTCTGCACACTGCCTGTAATGGGGGGCATTCTGCACACTGCCTGTAATGGGGGGCATTCTGCACACTGCCTGTAATGGGGGGCATTCTGCACACTGCCTGTAATGGGGGGGCATTCTGCACACTGCCTGTAATGGGGGGCATTCTGCACACTGCCTGTAATGGGGGGCATTCTGCACACTGCCTGTAATGGGGGGCATTCTGCACACTGCCTGTAATGGGGGGCATTCTGCACACTGCTTGTAATGGGCAGTATTCTGCACACTGCCTGTAATGCAGGGATTCTCTAAGCTGCCTGTAACGGAGCATTCTGCACACTGCCTGTAATGGGAGGCATTCTGCACACTGCCTGTAATGGGGGGCATTCTGCACACTGCCTGTAATGCAGGGATTCTCTAAGCTGCCTGTAACGGAGCATTCTGCACACTGCCTGTAACGGTAGGATTCTGCACGCTGCCTGTAAAGGGGGCATTCTGCACGCTGCCTGTAACGGTAGGATTCTGCACGCTGCCTGTAAAGGGGGCATTCTGCACGCTGCCTGTAACAGAGGGCATTCTGCACGCTGCCTGTAACAGGAGGATTCTGCAACAGTGCCAGTAATGGGGGGGATTCTGCCATACTGCCTGTAATGGGAGGCATTCTGCACACTGCCTGTAATGAGGGGCATTCTGCACACTGCCTGTAATGGGAGGCATTCTGCACGCTGCCTGTAATGAGGGGCATTCTGCACACTGCCTGTAATGGGGGGCATTCTGCACGCTGCCTGTAACGGGGGGCATTCTGCACGCTGCCTGTAACGGGGGGCATTCTGCACGCTGCCTGTAACGGGGGGCATTCTGCACGCTGCCTGTAACGGGGGGCATTCTGCACGCTGCCTGTAACGGGGGGCATTCTGCACGCTGCCTGTAACGGGGGGCATTCTGCACGCTGCCTGTAACGGGGGGCATTCTGCACGCTGCCTGTAACGGCGGAATTCTGCACGCTGCCTGTAACGGGGGGCATTCTGCACGCTGCCTGTAACGGGGGGCATTCTGCACGCTGCCTGTAACGGGGGGCATTCTGCACGCTGCCTGTAACGGGGGGCATTCTGCACACTGCCTGTAACGGGGGGCATTCTGCACGTTGCCTTTAATGGGGGGAGGGATTCTGCATGATGCCTGTAATGGGGGAGAGGGGGATTTTCTACGCTGCCTGTCATGGGGGGATTGGATTCTGCACACTGCTTGTTATGGGGGTATTTTAGCCCAACATTTGGTTTTGAATATATTTTTTTCTTATTTTCCTACACTAAACCCTAGATATACAGTATATATATATAGAAACAAGGGTGATGGCAGAAGGAGACCATACGGTCCATCTAGTCTGCCCTTATGTGTATACTGTATGTTCTCTTTATCTTAGGATATATATATATATATATATATATACACATATACACACACATTATATACATACATTATATATATAATATTTATATATTCTATTATTTTATATATTATTATTTTATATTATAATTTTTTTGTTACAAATTTTAGAAAATAAAAACCCAAAAAGTATCAGGTGTGTATTTATGGTTGATGATATCTATATAATAACTGCGTCATTTGCACCTGAAGCCCCCTGTAATGTCGCCAATTTTCAGGCGCCAAGGGTTAATTTGTTTAACTGTGGTTTAGGCAGAAGAACCAGAGCAGAACGGCAGCCGGGGGCGCTGTCATGGGGCCCCTCTCGGCCTCCTTTTCGCCTCCATAGCGGGCGGCCGGCGAGCAGGCTCTTTGTTATAGCGGCGAGTTCATGAGAATTGATGCCAGTCATTAATCTCAGATGCAGAACTCTAGTCAAATGCTTTGTGAAAGTCCACGTTTGACATCCACATTATTCCCCCAGTCAAGCGTATCTTATTCCAGCGCGCGGCATAATTAATTGCTCCAGCGTTTAACCACTGAACTGGCTATATTTGTAGGGGATGTAAAGTGCTCTGACCTTTTGCATAAAAATTCAGGTTCCCAAAGGACAGATAACAATACAGCAATATAAGGGAGAGAGGAGAAAAAAAAAAAAAAAAATTCAAAACAGATTTATTAAGCGCGATTGACCCACTTTTGCCAATCGATAGGCTTTTATATACGATTGTGCGTTTGACACAAAACTTGCTTACCAAACATGGAATCTGCTAATGCGTTTCAGTGGTGGTTTGCACCTTGCCGCATAATTTTTAGTCGGTGCTCCAGCTTTATGACCCAGAAATATTAAAAAAAAAAAAAAAGAAAAAATGTTCTCTGTGAGCTCATATGAAGCGATGAGCCCAACGTGCTGAGATTTGTTTCAGCACCATATTAGTGCGAGGGACAGCTGATCCGACTTAGGTGAGTGGGGGGTAATATAAAAGAGGGCTGGGGGGTGGTGGGACACTGTGGACACCTCTACCCTGATGAAGTGACGGAGTTTGCCGTCGTCACGGAATGCGTGGGAGGCAGGCACTGTACTGACCCTGGTACTGGTAATATATAAAAAATATTTTTTTTTGTGGTTATGGGTTTTCCCTCCGGGTTGTGCTCCACTTTAATTAGGGTCATGGTATCATTGGATTATAATATACAGTAAGCACTTAGCACTTTTTTGGGTTTATATATTGGGGATCTATTTTGCTAGATGTTGCACATGTCAGTGGCATTTGCACAGGCGCACTGCACTCTTGTTTTAGGGATTAGGATTATGAATAATTGTTTGTGATAGAAAAAGACAAAGCAGAGACCGCACCCGCTATTCACTGTAAGAGTGTGCACAGTCAGAGACATATGTGCACTACTAAATAGCAAGACAAAACTGAGCGTCCCACACTCCCTAATCCATCCCCTGTAGTGAATGGCGCCACTCAGATTATAGTTACAAATTATTGCTTCTTTATTCAAAATTTTTTTTTTACTATGTACATAATAGTGCAGAGAGGGGTTGGTTCTCTCACTGGGGAAGGAACCGGGAGGTGCCTGTTTTTTACCCTATATTATAGTAAGCTTACCATTGTGTATATATATACAGTAGTACTGTTTATTTATGCAAGTGCATTATATACATTTTTTCACATATTATTACCAATACACATATTTTTTGCATATTTGCTTTCACCACATTTTCTACATATTTTACCTATTCACATATATTTACACATTTTTTCCACTATGTTCAGTCTATTGGACTGTTATTCAGCTGATAGTCCATTGGTCTATTGGATCTTATTGGGAGGGAAGATGGGGGCCACTGTTGGCCTTTCCCCTCTCCGATGATCCTTTTTCCTTTTCAATGTTGGGGGACCCCGTTTGCAGCCAGGTGTCCAGTTTTGGGTTTAATACCTCCAGTTTGCAGCAAATGCATACGCGTTTCGCTTATGCATTTGCTGCAAACTGGAGGTATTAAAGTGGACCAACACCCAGGATTTTGACTATCCTGGGTGTTGGTCCACTTAGGTGGGGCACCCCGATTAGGGGTGCCCCGCTGTGTGAAACCCCCCCCGATCGCCGCAAAAACTCACCTCTCCCCGCTCCCACGTGACCTCGTCCGGCCAATGACAGCGCTCAGAGCCGCTCTGGTATGCGCGTCCAAAGCCGCTTGGACGCGCATACCAGAGCGCAGTCATTGGCTGCGTCTTTCGCTTCCCTCTAACAGGGAGCGCGCCTGCGCCGGCCATTCACAAAGCGGCCGGCGCGGGAGTGCGCCCTGCTAGAGGGAAGCGAGAGACGCGGCCGCGTCTCGCGCATGCGCCGTTGGATCGCCGGTAAGGTGAGGACTGTGAGCCTCCTGGGGGGTTCCTCCCCGCGGGACATCCCGATTTCGGATGCCCCGCGGGGAGGGATCTGATCGGTCCGGGAATCTTATAGATTTCCGGGCCGATCCCCCCTGGGTGTTGGTCCACTTTAAACCACTATCAGACTATCAGCTGAATAACAGTCAAATAGACTGAACATAGGCTGAAACCACCAAGAGTGGAAAAAATGTGTAAATATATGTGAATAGGTAAAATATGTAGAAAATGTGGTGAAAGCAAATATGTAAAAAATATGTATATTGGTAATAATATGTGAAAAAAATGTATATAATGTACTTGCATAAATAAACAGTACTACTGTATATATATATATATATATATATATATATATATATATATATATATATATATATATATATATATATACAATGGTAAGCTTACTATAATATAGGGTAAAAAACAGGCACATCCCGGTTCCTTCCCCAGTGAGAGAACCAACCCCTCTCTGCACTTCTAGTCTTCCTGACGACTAGTCAGGAGCCTGTTACCCGACAGTACTAACACTCTCTCCTAGACGCATCCCTCCTACCCAAAATCCCTTCCCCCTCCCCCCAACTTTGAAAACATATGTACATAATACACACATATTAAAAAGTTAATTAAAATACATATATATATACAATACCCCGAAGGAAGGGGGGGGAGGGGGAGAGATAATAGGTGGAGGGGGGCAGGACAACACTATACAGAGTGTCCAGATGTAAATGCTTCGAGGCTGTAATAATCAATCAAGTATACCTATAAATCTGCTACTGCTCTAACTCCCTACACTGCCTATCTAAACGTGACTAAATCATGAAATCCAAATATTATTAATATAAAAGAGTGCAAAAATATTTTATATACATAAAGTGCTGTGTGCCGTGTATAAACCAACCTACATACATCTATTCATAAGGACAGCCATGGGGAGACAAAAGCAGACATATATATTGCACAATAACTCACATAGTTCAAGCGGCCAGCCAGCAAACCCCCTCCTCTCCCAGCCGACGCGTTGCGTGACGTCCCGCGTCACTTCTCCAGGGCAAGGCAAAGAGTTATACCATATTACTTGTGCTCATTATTAGAATCCACAGTTGCACTTTATATTTCTTAGACGTGGGGTCTATCGCCCCCACATCTCACCATTCTATTGTGAGTGTAAACATATAGTATTCTTTGGGTATTGGGTGCTAATCTTTTCCTTTTCTGGGCGACTCATATGTAATTTTAGTACTGTTTACCATTACATTTATAATAGAGCCTTATTATGCAGCTTACCTCTCCGCCAGCATTTTACGTTTTAATTGGGTTTTAAATGTTTGTGAATTGTATGTGTATGGGTTAGGTAAATTGTACATGTGATTCATATATTTTTCTACTTAATAAAATTTAAATTTAGACATTCCTTTGGTGGGTGTGCGGTCGCATTTCTTGGCCCCATAGGGACCTTTCTGGTGGTCCCAATTGTACTATATTATATATTATTAGAATCCAGGGATATATTTTGGTACAGTGTCCTACATAATCACGGTGTCATGTTTGTACTTTGTTTTTTAATGGTTTTTAATTGTGTTTGTATGCCCTTTATCAACTCAAATCAACTCAAAAAAGGATTTGTACAGTTAGAACAACTTTTATGTATATGAGATTGTATTGTTAATGAGGGAGTGCGCCCCCTGGTGGCTTACCATGCATATGGTTCAGTAAAATTGTTTTTAAATTGGTTTTAAACAATATGCTACAATAAAATGGATTTATAAATTGATTGTTTGAGTGCAATAGTGAGTCTCTGTTGGGCTTTTTGGCAGGGGGTGTAGAGGTTACCCCAAACTAATACATTTGGTTTTTGGGTATTAACCCACAGAGCAGTGCACCTATAGAAATATTTACTGGTGCTGCCCACATTTTTTATCCGTAGCCCAAACGGATGTTTATCACTGGTTACAGTTAAAACAACACATGGTCCTGTTTATGTGGCTGTGGGGGATTGAGACCCTCCCCACGTGGTTGTTTGTAAGCACCATATTGGTGGTAAGATTTGTTTTAGCCCAATTTGCTCTAAATTACCGTATATACTCGAGTATAGGCCGACCCGAATATAAGCCGAGGCACCTAATTTTACCACAAAAACCTGGAAAAAAGTTATTGACCCGAGTATAAGCCGAGGCGGCTTTTTTCAATTGGAATTGGAGTTGATTTGAGGAATCACCCCTGACCACGCCCCCAGCCATCACCTAAGAATTAAATAAAAATAAATAATAATAATACAGTGAGGGGCATCCCTTGTTACAGCCAGTTAGGGGCATCCCTCATTACAGCCATTCAGGTGTAACACAGCACACACACAACATACACACAGCACACACAACACACACACAAACACAACGCAGCACACAATACAGCACACATACACACACAAGGCACACACAACACACAACACAGCACACAATACAGCACACAACACAGCACACAATACAGCACACATACACACACAACACAGCACACAATACAGCACACATACACACACAAGGCACACACAACACACAACACAGCACACAATACAGCACACATACACACACAAGGCACACACAACACACAGCACACAACACAGCACACATACACACACAACACACAGCACACAACACAGCACACATACTCACACAACACAGCACACATACTCACACAAGGCACACACAACACACAACACAGCACACATACTCACACAAGGCACACACAACACACAACACACACACACAACACAGCACAGCACACAATACAGCACACATACACACACAACACACAGCACACAACACAGCACACAATACAGCACACATACACACACAACGCACAGCACACAACACACAGCACACATTCAATGCACACATACAATGCACACAACACACACACTCACCAGTTCAGCTCCTGCACAATCTTCAGCGAGGCTCCTTCCAGCCAAGGTGACGGTGCGGGACAGAGTGAGGACGACGCGGGACGACGGCATGGGACGCGGCCAGTCGCCAGTCGCAATGGCGACCCCTATAGCTACGCCCCTGGACGCGGGGCAGAAGAGCCGCCTCGGAGGCTTCAGAACTCAGCGGGGAGATCAGTACACCCAGCGCGAGGTGGGTGTACCAAGATGGCGGCCGGCGTGCTCCGCGCCGCCACGTCACTGAGGCCCGGACCGCCATCTTGGTACACCCACCTCGCGCTGGGTGTACTGATCTCCCCGCCGAGTTCTGAAGCCTCCGAGGCGGCTCTTCTGCCGCTTCCTCCGCCCCCTCGCTCAGGTAAGTCAGGTTACTGACTCGAGTATAAGCCGAGGCTGCTTTTTTCAGCCCAAAAAGTGGGCTGAAAAACTCGGCTTATACTCGAGTATATACGGTAGATGATTTTTTATTTTTTTTGAAGTGGACCAAAACCCAGGATTTTGACTATCCTGGGTATTGGTCGATTTCCCCCCGGGGCATCCCCATGGGGGTGCCCCGCTGCGTGAAACCCCCCAGATTGCCAAGCCCAACTCACTCCTTCCCATTTCTATGGTGCATGCATCACATAAGGGGGCATCCGCATTTTGGATGCCCCGAGGGAGGGATTCGATCGGTGGGTTTTGGTCCACTTTAAAAATGAATGAAAATGTAAAGATGAAATGAAAAATAAAATATTGGCATTCCAAGCCCAGGGGCTAGTGTGATGGCCAGAGCAGGCGTCAGCACATGAGCGTACCGGGGGCCCCTGCACCTTGGGAGAGCCCATCTCATTCCTCTACCCTGAGCTGCCCAGTAACCAGGACTAAGGACGGTCAAGCCAGGGGAAGATTGGCCATTGCGAGAGCTTTCTTTCTGTCAGTTTTCTTTTCATCTATTCTTTCTTTATTTCATTTGTTGTTCTGCTGTTCCTTATCTTTCTATAATTGTTTTCTGTCATTCCTTTTTTTTTTTACTTTCCTTCCATCTCTTCATTTTTCTCCTATTCCTTCTCTCTCTCCTGCTTTTTTCTGTTAGTTCTTCTAATCTTTCTTTCTTTCCATCTCTTCTCTCTATTTCCTGCTTCCTTTCTATCAGTCCTTCTATTCTTTCTTTCCAGCTCTTTTCTGCTTCCATTCTGTCATTCCCTTTTATTCTTTCTGTCCTCCCTTCTCTAGTTTTTCTGTCAGTCCTTCTATTCTTTCTTTCCATCTTTTCTCTCTCTATTTTCTATAGACACAGAGCAACCAAGGCCCTAAATGGTATAACCACAGGAAACAGTCTTAAAAAGCAAAATGAAAGAGTGTCCCACGGTGCATGCACTTCATAAGAACTGGTAGTGTCACGCGTGCCCGTCACCTCCACACATGTACGCTTACCAGATGGATAAGTATAGCAAGCCTTGAATCAATTAATGCCTCTTGGGAGATTCCAGATACTTGATTGCTTCTATGTGCAACTTATCCTCTCATTCCGGACATGATAAACTCCGTTCATATATTGTAAAAGAGCATAAAAGAAATCTAGTGCAACCCCGTGGGAACTTTTTTTAAAAAACTATTTAATAACAGAAATGCACTCACATATTCCTTGAAGTAAAACACGCCAATATGAATACACTGGTTGTGAGGGAGTCCTTTTCTTTCCCTTTTTCCTGTGACCGTTCAAATGGACGTCAAAGCTTAAAATAAGTGAAGTTTAAAAGTGGCCGCCGTCTTCTGTTTCCTCTCCATCTGGTAAGCGTACATGTGTGGAGGTGACGGGCACGCGTGACACTACCAGTTCTTATGAAGTGCATGCACCGTGGGACACTCTTTCATTTTGCTTTTTAAGACTGTTTCCTGTGGTTATACCATTTAGGGCCTTGGTTGCTCCGTGTCCATTATGTATATTTTGTTTCTGGGACTTTTTTGAATGAAAGGTTTTTGACACGTTGTAGCAGATGTACTAATAATTGTCCATATTTAAGAAATCACAAGAAAGTTCATTTTAAGCTTCCAGCGCGGTGTTAATTTCCATATATTTTTATCTCTCTATTTTCTGCTTCCATTCTGTCATTCCCTTCTATTCTTTCTGTCCTCCCTTCTCTAGTTTTTCTGTCAGTCCTTCTATTCTTTCTTTCCATCTCTTCTCTCTCTATTTTCTGCTTCCATTCTGTCATTCCCTTTTATTCTTTCTGTCCTCCCTTCTCTAGTTTTTCTGTCAGTCCTTCTATTCTTTCTTTCCATCTCTTCTCTCTCTATTTTCTGCTTCCATTCTGTCATTCCCTTTTATTCTTTCTGTCCTCCCTTCTCTAGTTTTTCTGTCAGTCCTTCTATTCTTTCTTTCCATCTCTTCTCTCTCTATTTTCTGCTTCCATTCTGTCATTCCCTTTTATTCTTTCTGTCCTCCCTTCTCTAGTTTTTCTGTCAGTCCTTCTATTCTTTCTTTCCATCTCTTCTCTCTCTATTTTCTGCTTCCATTCTGTCATTCCCTTTTATTCTTTCTGTCCTCCCTTCTCTAGTTTTTCTGTCAGTCCTTCTATTCTTTCTTTCCATCTCTTCTCTCTCTATTTTCTGCTTCCATTCTGTCATTCTCTTCTATTCTTTCTGTCCTCCCTTTTCTAGTTTTCTAGTCTTCTTTTTTTCTCCCATTCCTTCTCTATTTTCTGCTTCCTTTCTGTCAGTCCTTCTATTCTTTCTTTCCATCTCTTTTTTTTCTCCTATTCCTTCCCTCGTTTCTGCTTTTTTTTAAATTTTATTCTTTCTTTGCTTTGGTCATTTATTGCATGCTTTTGTTCTCTTTGTTTCGGTCCATTTATTTTTTATATTTCTTTTTTCCATCTATTTTTTTTTTTTTGTTATTCCTTTTCTCTCTTTAGTTCGTTCTTTCTCTCCTGATTGGTTTTTTTTGTCATATTCCTTCTATTATTAGCAGCATTCACCACATATCTACCGGTAAGTTATTTATTGCATGCTTTTGTTCTCTTGGTTTTTTTCCATTTATTTTTTATATTTCTTTATTTCTTTCCATCTATTATTTCTTTTTTTTTTTTTTTTTTTTTTTATTCCTTTACTCTCTTTAGTTCTTTATTTCATTCCTGACTGCTTTTTTTTCTGTTATTCCTTCTATTATTGTGTTATGTATTTATCTTTCTGCCTTTCCTCCTATTGTGTTTTTTTTCGTTAGCAGCATTCACCACGCATCTAACTTGTATCACCATGTATGGAGTATCATACCGCAATGCAAGGGGGACCAATAGGATTTGGATCCCATTGGGCCCCCCTCCCAAATAATACAATTCTGTGAGTACTCACCTGTAGAATTGTTTTTATGGTAATCCAGCACGGGTTTCTTCATCTGTAATTCTTTACATTTGGGTGATCCGCCACCAGCTGGCGCAGTCGACTGCAGGAAGACTTGTGGCTCCTCCCGGCCCATAAAAGGGCAGGAATTACCCAGAAGACCCAGTGTTTGAAAAGCAGAAAGCCGGGAGGCAAAGACCATGTTAAGACAAACAGAGCCCACTAAAAAAGAACTCTCTCAACAAAAACTATAACAAGGCAAAAGAGGATAACGATAACAAGGGTAGGATGAAGCTGGATTACCATAAAAACAATTCTACAGGTGAGTAATCACAGAATTGTATTTTTCTGGTATTCAGCATGGGTTGCTTCATCTGTAATTCTTTACATTTGGGACATCCAAAAGCAGTGTCCAAGAAGAAGGGCGGGATCCCCAGTGAGCAACAGCAGGTAGTTCAAGCCACTACCGCCTGAAGCACCTTGTGGTCAAAAACAGCATCAGCTGAGGCCCTAACATCAACCTTGAAAAACGTAGAAAAAGTATGAAAGGAAGACCAAGTAGCGGCCTTACAAACTTGTTCAACTGAAGCCTGGTGCTGAAAAGCCAAAGAGGCACTAATAGCCTTAGAGTGAGCAGTAACATGAAAACGGGGGTCCTTCCCCTTAGCAGAGTACGCTTGCACCGCCGCCTGTCTGATCCACTTGTTGATAGTGGACTTGGCTGGAGGCAAGCCCTTCCTAGGCCCAGCAGGAAGGACAAGCAGAGAATCAGACTTCCGAAAAGACTCAGTGGCGACCAAATAATATTTGAGCGCCCTGACCACATCAAGAGAATGAAGGGACCGTTCCTTAGAATTAGAAGGGGCAGAACACAAGGAAGGCAAGACAATGTCCTCAAGTGAAAGTCAGATACAACCTAGGGCAAGAATTCAGGTTTAAGACGGAACACCACCTTATCCTGATGCCTCTCAAAATAAGTAGGTTTCATGGAAATCGGCGCCAACTCAAAGACGTGACGCACCGAAGTGATAGCAACCAAAAAGGCCACCTTAAGAGTCAGAATGAACAGAGCAGCATCGCACAGAGGCTCGAAGGGGGGACCTTGGAGAGCAGAAGGCACCAAGTTCAAATCCCACACGGTAGCAAAGGCTTACGCGGTGGATGTACATGAGTAACTCCCTGGAAAAAAGTCTTGATAAGCCTATGATTAGCGAAGGATCTTTGGAAAAAAATTGCCAAGGCCAAAACCTGTCCTTTCAGGGTGCTCAGTTGTAGACCCGACTCTAGACCATGTTGTAGAAACTCCAAAATCCTGGAAAGGGAGAAAGAGTGAAAAGGGAAATCCTTCGACTCACACCAGTCAATGTAAGCGTGCCAGACCTTGTAATAAATCATAGAAGAGGATTTCTTCCGAGCCTGAATCATGGTGCCGACGACCAAGGCCGGCAGCCCCTTATCCATCAGGATGGAGGTTTCAGCAGCCAAGCCGTCAAAGCCAGCGTTTGTAAATTGGGATGGCGCAGCTGTCCCTGAGTGAGTAGCCCTGGATAGTCGGGCATGACGAAGTGATCCACCGCCATCTGGACGACGTCTGCGAACCATACTCTTCTCAGCCAGTGGGGGGCCACCAGAATGGTCGGTACCCCCTCCTGGGCTATCTTGCGCAGCACATGACCCAGCAGAGGAAAGGGAGGAAAAGCATAAAGGAGCCGAAACTTCGTCCAAGGAAATGCTAGCGCGTCCGTGGCGAAGGCCAGAGAATCTCTTGACAGGGAGATGAATTTTGGGAGCTTGTGATTGCGACGGGACGCAAACAGGCCCACATCCGGCTGACCTCGGCGGCGACACAGGGCATGAAAGATCTCGTTGTCGACAGACCATTCCCCTAGGCGAGCAGTCCCCCTGCTCAGGGCATCTGCCTCCTGGTTCTCCACCGCGGGGATGTAAACCGCCGAGATGCAGGGAACAGTCTCCTCCGCCCAAGACAAGATCAGGGACACTTCCTTGAGGGCTCGTTTGCTCCGAGTCCCGCCCTGATGATTGATGTAGGCGACCGCTGTCTGATTGTCCAAGCGGACCTGGACCGCACGACCCCGTAGGAGGGGAGTCAACTGGAAGAGAACCAACCTGATCGCTCTCAACTCCAGGAGGTTGATGGGCATGTTGGCCTCCTGAGGGCTCCACTGGCCCTGGAACTTCATTGATTGCCAAACCACCCCGCAACCGGTCAGACTGGCGTCCGTGGTGACAGTCTCCCAGCACGGAGGCAGAAAGGACCTGCCCACCAGAAGGTTTCTCGAGACCAACCACCACGAGAGGGACTGTCTGGCCAGAGGGGACAGAGCGAATTCCTGCTCCAAGGACTCCTGACTCCGATCCCAAACGGTCAAGAGATTCAACTGAAGAGGTCTCATGTGGAACTGAGCGAAGGGCACAGCCTCGAAGCAAGACACCATGAGACCCACCAACTGCATCCCCAGACGGATGGAGGGAAGAGGGCACGATAACAAGGCCCGCGGCTGCATCTGAAGGCCCTCCACCTTCAGCTGAGGAAGAAACACCTTGACCTGAGAAGTATCCAGTGTCATTCCCAGGAAGGACCTCACCAATGAGGGAGAGAGTGAAGACTTGGAATAGTTGATCACCCAACCGAAGGACTCGAGGGTGGACACTACCATCCGAGTATCCCTTTTGGCCTGATGAAAAGATGGAGCAGCAATCAACAGGTCATCCAGGTAAGGAAGAATGCGAATGCCCTGGCTCCTCAGAAGGGCCATGACACCCGCCAGCACTTTGGTGAACACCCGGGGGGGGGGCGAGGTGATACCGAACGGCAAGGCCACACACTAGTAGAGTTGATCCCCCAGAGCGAACCTCAGGGACCTCTGATGTCCCAGGAAGATAGGAACGTGAAGATAGGCATCCTTGATGTCCACCGTGGTCATGAAGTCGCCTGGCCGAAGGGAGCTCACCGCCGACTGTAAGGTCTCCATGCAGAAATGTTTGAACCTGACAAAACTGTTGAGACCTTTTAGATCCAGGATGGGTCTCAGGGAGCTGTCCTTCTTGGGCACCATGACAGATTGGAGTAGAACCCCCGACCCCGTTCTTGAAGATGTTGGACGGCCAACCTCAGGCCCTGCGCCGTCACAGGATTTTGGGAGATCAGTTATACAAGAAGCCGGAAGATAATAAAGGTAAAAAAGGTAACAACCACAACTAACTTGGAACAATCACCATAAAGAGGCAACCAAGAATAACCATAACAAGGGTGGGGTGAAGCAGGCCGTGCCATGCATAGTAAAAACAATTCTACAGGTGAGTACTCACAGAATTATCTTTTTCCTATTGCATGGCATGGCCTGCTTCAAGAAGTCCTTACGTATGGGACATCCAATAGCAGTGTCCGTAAGGTAGGGTGGGATCCCCAAAAAGTAGCAGCAGGCATTTCAAACCACTACCGCCTAAAGTACCTTGCAGCCAAAAGCAGCAGCAGCTGAGGCCTTAACATCAACCTTGTAAAACTTGGAAAAGGTATAAACAGAAGACCAAGTTGTGGCCTTACAAACTTGTTCAACAGAAGCTTGGTGCTGAAAAGCCCAAGAAGCACCAATAGCACAAGTGGAATGAGCAGTAATGCGAAAAGGAGGAACCTTCCCTTTAGCAGAATAGGCCTGAACCACCGCCTGGCGAATCCACTTGCTGATAGTAGATTTAGCCGGAGGCAAGCCCTTATTAAGTCCTGCAGGAAGAACAAAAAGAGCATCAGATTTCCTGAAAGACTCAGTAGCAACCAAGTAAAATTTCAGAGTCCTGACAACATCCAGAGAATGCAGGGTCCGTTCCTTGGAATTAGCAGGGTTAGGACACAAGGAAGGTAATACAATGTCCTGATTGAGATGAAAAGCAGACAACCTTGGGCAAGAAATCAGGCTTAAGCCTAAATACAACCTTATCCTGATGCCGCTCAAAATAAGGAGGTTTAATAGAAAGCGCCGCCAGCTCAGAGACTCGCCTGACTGACTAGCCACCAAAAAGGACACCTTAAGAGTCAGAATGGGTAACGCCGTCCCACAGATAGGCTCAAAAAGGAGGACCCTGTAGAGCAGACAACACCAGATTCAAGTCCCAAACCGGTAGCATAGGTTTACGTGGCGGACGCACATGAGTAACTCCCTGGAAAAAGTCTTAACCAGCCGGTGATTGGCAAAAAAATTGCCAGAGCTGACACCTGTCCCTTGAGGGTACTAAGTTGAAGGTCCAAATCCAAACCATGCTGTAAGAATTCCAGAATCCTGGAAATAGAAAACCCTACAGGGAAAAGACCCTGTAATAAAAGACGAGGACTTCTTCCTAGCCCTAATCATGGTATCAACAACAGAGGTAGGCAACCCCTTTTCCATCAAGATGGAGGTTTCAGCAGCAAAGCCGTCAAAGCCAGAGTTTGTAAATTGGGATGGCACAGCTGCCCCTGAGTGAGCAGATCTGGGTCCTTGGGCAGGACGTACTGATCTACTGCCAACTGCAAGATGTCTGGAACCACACCCTTCTTGGCCAACAGGGGGCCACCAGGATGGCTGGCACCCCCTCCTGGGCTATCTTGCGCAGCACCCAGCCCAGCAGAGGAAACAAGGGAACACATAGAGGAGCTGAAAGCTCTTCCAAGACAATGCTAGTGCATCCATGGCCAAGGCCAGAGGATACTGGGAGAGAGAGACAAAAGACTGGAAGCTTGTGATTGTGACGGGATGCAAACAGATCCACATCCGGCTGACCCCAGCGGAGACACAGAGAGCAAAACGCCTGGCTGCTGAGGGACCATTCTCCCAGACGAGAAGTCCCCCTGCTCAGGGTGTCCGCCTCCAGATTTTCCACCCCCAGGATATACACTGTCGAGATGCAGGGAACATTCTCCTCCTCCCAGGACAGAATCAGAGACACTTCCTTGAGGGCCCTCTTGCTCTGGGTCCCTCCCTGAGAGAACGGCAACCGCCGTCTGGTTGTCCGAGCGGATCTGAACAGCCCGACCCCGAAGGTGTGGGGTCAATTGTGTGAGAACCAACCTCACCGCCCTCAGTTCCAGAAAGTTGATAGTGGTATGGGCCTCCTGGGGGCCCCACTGACCCTGGAATTTCAAGGACTTCCAGAAGCCCCCCCCAACCTGTCAGACTGGCATCTGTAGTAACAGTCTCCCAGCAAGGTGACAGAAAGGTCCTGCCCACCAAGAGATTCCTTGAGTCTAGCCACCACAAGAGGGACCGCCTGGTCAGGGGGGACAGAACAAACTCCTGATCCAGGGACACAGGGTCCCGATCCAATACCAACAGTAGGTGAAGTTGAAGAGGTCTCATGTGAAACCGAGCATAGGGAACAGCTTCGAAACTGGACACCATCAGGCCCACCAGCTGCATCTTCTGCCGAATGGAGGGATGCGGACAAGACAGTAGTAATTGGGCCTGAGCTTTCTGCTGAGGGAGAAACACCTTGACCTGAGAGGTATCCAGCGTCAGGCCCAGAAAGGACCTCACCAGAGACGGGAACAGAGAAGACTTGGGATGGTTGATCACCCAGCCAAAGGACTCTAGTGTTGTCACCACCACCTGGGTATCTAGTCTGGCCTGATGGAAGGACTGGGACGAGATTAGAATGTCGTCCAAATAAGGGAGAATGCGAATGCCCTGAGCTCTCAGCAGAGCCATCACGCCCGCCAGCACCTTGGTGAATACCCTGGGAGCCAAGGTGAGACCGAAAGGCAGCGCCACAAATTGATAATGCCGATCTCCCAGAGCAAACCTAAGGAATTTCTGATGATCTGGAAAGATTGGTACATGAAGGTAAGCGTCCTTGATGTCTACGGAGGTCATGAAGTCGCCTGGACGCAGTGACTGCTGAGCGCAGCGTCTCCATGCGAAAATGCTTGAATCTGACAAACTTGTTGAGACACTTTAAATCCAAGATGGGCTGAGGGACCCATCCTTTTTGGGGACCGTGAAGAGATTGGAATAGAAGCCTCTGCCCCTTTCCCTGAAAGGTACAGGGCAGATGACCCCCAACTCCAGAAGGTTTTGGACCGCAAGGCGCAGGCCCTGAGCTGACCAGGGGTTTTGAGCCATCCGGGATCTGAGGAATCTTGGGGGGCGGCCAGGCTGCAAACTCTATCTTGTAACCGGAGGAAACCACCTCCTGGATCCATCTGTCTGCTACACGTCGCCTCCAGACGTGAGCAAAGAGCCGAAGCCGTCCCCCCACCCGGATGGGTGAGGGCGCCTCCTCATGCCTGAGGGGGCTTAGGGGAGGATTTGGGCTGGGGACCCCAGGAGAGGCCGGGGCGGCCACGTCCTCTGCCCCTGCCTGAATAATCTCCAGCAAAGGAAGCTCCTCGACCAGCCCTGGAAGCACAGAAGGAGGGGAGAGAGGCACCAGTGCCTTGAAACATGGGAAACATGTCCAAGTGTTCACCAAAGAGGCGCAGACCCTTAAAGGGAAAACCAGTGAGAGCCTTCTTAGCAGCGTTATCAGCTACCCACTGACGCAGCCAGACAGAGCGACGTATAGCCACCAACAGAGCAGAAGTCCTCCCACACATTCTAATGGCATTATCCATAGCAGATAGAACATATGTAACAAATTCATAGCAAAGCAGGAGAGATCTATACTCCTTTCCTCCCACAACATCAGAGGCCCCATCTAAGAGACTCTTAAGAAGCCCTTTAATAGCAATAGCTGTAATAGCAAAGGCACAAACCAGGCGCAGCGCGGTCCCCACACAGGCAAAGGCATGACAAGCTAGCTGGTTCATGCGCCGGTCCTCACCATCCCGCAGGGTAGTAGTGTCAGGAGAATGCATGACAGATGTATTTGACAACCCCAGAACGGGCGTGTCCACCTCGGGAGGACATGACCAACGCTTAATCACATCAGCAGGAAAGGGATACCTCTTGTCCCAACTCTTGGGCACCCCAGGTAGCTTGCTAGGCCGTTCCCATTCCTTGAGCACCAGATTATTAAAGTGAGTCTGCTCAGGGAACTCCAAGCGTGGTTTCACTGTATGAAAAAGCTCATCCTGCTGCGGAGCCACTGCAGGATGGAAAATACAAAGCACTTCAAAAATGTGAGACAACAACCTATCGGTGTCATCTGAGGACCATTGGTCTTCTCCAAAAGGAGACCCGGTATCACCATACACCCTAGGTTGCTCCTCAGATTATTCTGAATCAGAGAATAGTTCCCCCTCCTCAAGGGGACCATAACCCGAGATGTAAAAAAATTCCTCAGCCTCAACAGGGAAGAGGGAAACCCTGGGGCTGATAGATGGCGCATCTTGGCAGAAGCCTTACGCGTGCCCGACCCAGCAATATGCTTTTCAATGCTGGCCACCTGTGCAGCCAAATCCCAATTGAGACTCACCGCTAGTATGCCCCTCGCTGGGGGTCAAATGCAAGCGTGGCGGGGTAGGTGAAGCCAGAGGAGGCACCGCACCAGGGCCCGTAGCAGGCGACCCAGACTGCAGCGCAAGTACCTGCTGGGCGCAGGTTACACATACCCTGACATCTTCACTTATAGGGGAAACCCCACGCACAACACACAGCTGAGCTTGTCCCGAAGTAACCCCAAGCACATTATCCCCAGAAGCCTCCATATGGTGATTTTTACAAAAAGTATGCACAATAGTCAGAACAGGGAAACAGCTAAACAGCCACCCTATTTGGGATGCCCCCCGAAACCCGCTAGGGGAAGTGGGAGATTGGCAATAGGCAGGGCCGAGGGAACTACAGTCAAGGGACCCGCCTGCAAGACACAATAATGTATGCTATAAGCATCCCTAGCCATACAATAATAACCTAAAGATAAAAAACCCCATAAGGGACTCAGGGACCAAGCCGGCAAGCACACAGATAAGCCGATAACTAACCGAGTCGCAGCACCGCAATGGAAGGGCCACAAAATGGCGCCGACAGCAGTACCTAGAGGGGCGGGACGCGGGTGCATGACGCAAAACGCGTCAAACTGCAATACCCGCCCCCCCGAAAAGCGCGAAAACAAGATCACATGACGCGCCGGCGCCATGACAGTTAAACAAAAAAAAAAAAAAAACACAGTAAAAGCACCAACCACTGCGGAGGGGCGTACAACGGCCTTCGCACACACCAAACACAAAGTGACAAAAAACACAGTAGTAAAAACACAAGAGTGTAATCTTCTTCGGGTGCCCATATTGCTAGAAGTCATCTCTGGGGTCTTCTGGCTTGATCTAAAAATCCTTCCTTCAGCAACCATGTTGCTAGAAGAGACGTCAGCAGGAAATGCCAAGCGTTTTCCCATTGTGCAGGTCTACCCCTGGCAGTGTCCTAAACTTTGTTCAGTTTTAAAAAGAAGCTTTTGTTGCCAAGATATACAATTAAATGTTTTACTTTCTCACACACAGAGTGGACATAGCCATGCAGAGCAGGGGGAATGTAATGCAGTGCTTGTGTACAAGCCAGAGTGAGCTGGGGGATGGCCACTGGTCACAGGCGACAAAGGATTTTTATTTGGTGATCATCAGAGGGAGGGAGAGAATTTAGACACCAAGTCTTGCTCCAAGCTGCACATAAGCAAAGAAAGCTAAACAACATTCACTTGGAGGTGAGGAGGCTGTAGGTTTTATAAACCTCTTGCATGGACAGTCACTTAGATACCAAAAGCTGTTCCAAAAACTATAAACGGTACATCACCTATAGTCCCGCCCAGTTAATTGGCCCTATTACGGGGGTTTGAAACTTACCTCTACCGAAAATCCAGCCCATGCCAGCGTCTCTCACAATTACAGCCCGCAGTCACCTTGCTGCCCCCCTAGATCAATCACGGTGGCTGGCCACAACCCCTCTATTAATTTCAATGGGGGTGTGTGCTGGCGGCTCAAAACATTGTTGCTAGAGGACTTCTCTGAGGAATAATGGCTTGATACTAAAGTCTTCTTTCAGTGTCCAAGCTGCTAGAAGGTTTTTCTGAGGTCCTCTGGCTTGATCTCAGCTTCATGCCGCTTGCTCGACACCTGTCGTTCTTTGGCATTTCCTCATCAGCTAGGTGGCAGTCCACCATCTTTTCACACTGGAACTTTGGCCAGCAAATGAGCAAGCCATCCCAAAATCTTCTTTCAGTGTCTATGTTGCTATAAGACTTCTCTGGTTTGACCCTAAAAGCTTCTTAAGGCATCCATGTTGCTAGAAATATTTTCTGGGGTTTTCTGCCTCGATCTTAAAACCTTCTTTAGGCATTGATGTTTCTAGAAGACTTTTCTGGGGTATACTGGCTTAACCCCAAAGTTATCAGTGTCTATGTTGCTAAAAGACTTCTCTGAGGTCATCTGGCTTGATCTCAGCATCATACCACTAGCTTGACGCCTGTCGTTATTTGGCATTTCCTAATCAGCTAGGTGGCATTCCACCATCTCTTCAACCTGCCACTCTGGCCACAAAACAAGCAAGCTAACCCAAAGTCTTCTTTAAGTGTCCATATTGCTAGAAGGTTTCTCTGAGGTCTTCTGGCTTGATCTCGGCATCATACCGCTGGCTTGAAACCTGTTGTTCTAGGCATTTCCTCACCAGCTGGATGACAGTCTCTTCAATCTGGCACCCAGCCAGCAAATGAGCAAGCCATCCCAAAGTTTTATTGCAGTTTTATTGAGCTCCTCTGGCTTGATCACAGCATCATACCACTAGCTTGAAGCCGTTATTTGCATTTCCTCAACAGCTAGATGGCAGTCCACTATCTTCTCACCCTGGCACTCTGGCCAGCAAAAGAGCAAGCCATCCCAAAGTCTTCTTTCAGTGTCCACGTTGCTAGAAGACTTCTCTGAGGTCTTCTGGCTTAAAGTCTGTCGTTCTCCGGCATTTCCTCATCAACTGGATCACCGTCCCCCATCTCCTCACCCAGCCAGCAAACCATCCCAAAGTCTTCTTTAAGTGTCCATGTTGCTAGAAGGTTTCTCTAAGGTCCTCTGGCTTGATCTCAGCATCATACCGCTTGCTTGAAGCCTGTTGTTCTAGGCATTTCCTCATCAGCTGGATGACAGTCTCTTCAATCTGGCACCCAGCCAGCAAACGAGCAAGACATCCTAAAGTTTTATTTCAGTGTCTATGTTGCTATAAGACTTCTCTAGTTTGATCTCAAAAGCTTCTTAATGCATCCATGTTGCTAGAAGAATTCTCTGGGTTTTCTGTCTCGATACTAAAACCTTCTTCAGGCACATTGTTGCTAGAAGACCTCTATACTGTCCTGACTCCAAAGTCATCTATCAGTGTCTATGTTGCTAGAAGACTTCTCTGAAGTCCTCTGGGTTGATCTCAGCATCATACCACTAGCTTAAAGCCTGTCGTTCTTTGGCATTTCCTCATCAGCTAGGTGGCAGTCCACACTATCTCTTCATCCTGGCACTCTGGCCAGCAAACAAGCAAGCCATCCCAAAGTCTTCTATGTTGCTAGAAGACTTCTCTGAGGTCTTCTGGCTTGAAGCCTGTTGTTCTCCTGCACTTCCTCATCAGTGAAAACCAGGTATTTCCCCGCTCGCTAAAGTGGTGAAAGGTGTAGTGGGTGCAAGGGGTCCAGGTGGTACAGTGGGTCATTATTGGTGGTTAGGGTTAGTGTCGGACTGGTATGCCGAGGGCCCACTAGTAGAACTGACTCTGGGGGCCCACCCCACATTTAGATGCAAGTATTACTGGCTTATATTCAGGACCCAAGCACAAAAAATTTATGCCAAAACTGTATTGTCTGTGCAATTGGGATGCCACAAAAAGGTTATGATTGTTCAGGTTTTGTTGATGAAGGCCCTCAAAGAGGCCCATGGGGTCCAGTCTGAGCCTGGTTAGGGTGGAATAAGGCTTCAATACTTTATATATTTAATTTCTATCCAGGTCATGCAAAGATAACAATGTAGACTTACTCTGGATCCGGGGAGAAGTGGACAAGCCTATCAGTGCTGCTCACTCCAGGGCTGCTGATCTGAAAGAGAGGAAATACTTGTTATTACCATGTCCTAAAGAATTCATCAAAATGTGTCAAATATGACCCCCCCCCTTCCCCCGAAACAACAACACATTCTATTCATTTTTAATTCAAATAGGACCCTACATTTTAAGAAAATAGTCAGACCATTACAGTCTTTGTAAAAGAGGCCCAAACTAACGGCTCCTGCATGGAAGTCTGTAAAGTTCATATGTTACATGGAACATGCTGCATGGAAGTCTGTAAAGTTCACTGTTACTCCTAGCATATGCAAGGGGGTACTTGGCAATGTTCTAGGGTGCAGCAACAGGGGGTCTTGTATATGAATTTCATATATTTCAAAATAAATCATGCAGGTGAAACTGTAAACCTCGATATCTTGCCCATTTCTTCTTCAATTTAAGAATGGAAAAAAGTTTAGGGCAGTGCCAAGCGTAGCCTGACACAATAGTGCAACAATTACCTTTGCCTGCTGTATCCCTTTAAGACATCCTTTCTAATTATGCATCCAGATCCCCCCTTTAATATGATTGTTACCTTCTATCCCCAGCCCTGTGCCCCAAAAAGCCTTTGCCCAATATTAAAGTGGACCAAAATCCACCGCCATCGTCCTGGGAATCTATAAGATTCCCTGGCCCATCGATTCCCTCCCCCTGGGCATCCAAAATCAGGATTCCCAGCTGTCTGAAACCCCCCAGGTTGGTCCATACGCTTACTTTGCTTCCAGTTTTAACGGCGCATGTGCGAGCCGTGGCCGCATCCCCGCTATCCCTCTAGCAGGACGCATGCCCGTGCCAGGCATTTGTGAATGTCCAGTGCGTGAACGCTCCCAGTTAGAGGGTAGCGGGGGATGTGGCTGCCAGCTTACTCGGAGCCGCTGGCCTTAGACGGCGTGACGTCAGCGTCTCCAAACGCGCTGATTGGACGAGCGCTGTAGGACAGGGAAGAGGTCAGTTAACTTTGCTGATCTGGGGGGTTTCTCGCAGCAGGGCACCCGGGGTGAAAGGACCAAGACCCAGGATAGTCAAAATCCTGGGTTTTGGTCCACTTTAAAGGGACTCTGTAGGCAAAGTGCATAAACTATCATTCAGCAGCTCACCTACTAATGGCTGCTCTCTCCCTTTCCGTCAGCACACAGCCGCTCCTGGAAATATAAACAAGGCAAAGAGTAGTGGCCAAGAGGGCCTGCGCCCTAGGAGTGAAAGGTGAGTTTTTACGGGGCCCCCTGGTGGGGGTTAACACAACAATTTGGGATGCCCCTGAAATGTCCCCTGGAAAAGCCAGCGGACGGTCTTTTAGATTCTGGGCCAGCCAACTGGTGGTTTTGTTCAAGGGCCTCTAGCGTTAATAAATGCTTTCGAGCACCATTCATTTACAAACATACTTTGGGTTACCATGACAACAACAACCAAACACTGGCCGAAAAAAAAAACCCAGCAAGCGTTTACATGAGGGTGAAACGTATGCCGGGCGATGAACCTGTGGTTTCGGCACGGAGCAGCACCTGGGATTAAGGTGAAAATGAAGTTTTCATGCATGCGGGGCCGGCATCCCCAGGATGGGGTAATCCATTTTCTCCGGACGGGCCGCGCCGCTGCCTATGTCATGCTTAGTTAAAGGTCCATGATCACATTATGGCATGGAGGAGCTGACACTTTTATTCAGTTTACAGCAGCTCCCATGTACAGGCGGCTGATTTCCTGCGCTGCGGCTGCTGACATCCCTTTCCACACCGTATTAATCTTGTTTACGGACTTATCTCGATACCAATATCAGAAAACTGAACTTTTTATCTCGCCTGAGAAAATAAACAAGCTGTTGACAGAGGCAGAAGCTATTTTCTGCTTTCAAATTGCTTGTTTACCTGCAGAGCATTTCTGGATTTTTTTTTTTTTTTCTTTTCAATTTTTGTATGGGGAGGTGGAAGGGGAAAAAAAGTTTAAAGTGGACCAAAACCGGACTCTGTGGCCGGCCAATTGCCTGACCGATTTGGGATGCCCAATGTGTGAAACCATGTTGTTCTCAGAAAGAATGAACATGAGTAGAGAGTAGAGTGATAGACAGAAAAAAGTAGAGAGAGAAGGAAGGTAAGAAATAAAATAAGAAGAGAGAGAGAGAGAGAAAAACGAAAAGAAAGACACTGAGGCAGAAAAAGATAAAGGGGTGTGAGAGAGCAAGAAAAGACAATTCTGTGAGTACTTACCTGTAAAATTGCTTTTACTATGCATGGCACGGCCTGCTTCAAGAAGTCCTTACGTATGGGTTATTCCGCCACAAGGTGGCGCAGTGCACTGCAGAAGAGTTGTGGCTCCTCCCGGTACCATATAAAAACAGGATCACCAATAGACCTATCCAGCGTTGACAAGCAGTTATTCAAGAAACCGGGAGATAGTAAAAGTAAAAAAGGTAACAAACCCCAACTAACTTGGAACAATCACCATAAAGAGGCAACCAAGAATAACGATAACAAGGGTGGGGTGAAGCAGGCCATGCCATGCATAGTAAAAGCAATTCTACAGGTGAGTACTCACAGAACTTTCTTTTCCTATTGCATGGCACGGCCTGCTTCAAGAGGTCCTTACGTATGGGACATCCAACAGCAGTGTCCGTAAGGTAGGGTGGGATCCCCAAAGAGAAACAACAGGCAGTTCAAACCACTACCGCCTGAAGTACCTTGCAGCCAAAAGCAGCATCAGCTGAGGCCTTAACATCAACCTTGTAAAACTTGGAAAAGGTATGAACAGAAGACCAAGTTGCCTTACAAACTTTTTCAACAGAAGCTTGGTGCTGAAAAGCCCAGGACGCACCAATAGCACGAGTGGAATGAGCAGTAACCCTAAAAGGAGGAACCTTCCCCCTGGCAGAGTAGGCCTGCTCCACCGCCTGACGGATCCACTTGCTGATAGTGGATTTAGCCGGAGGCAAACCCTTCCTAGGTCCAGCAGGAAGAACAAAAAGAGTGTCAGATTTCCTGAAAGACTCAGTAGCAACCAAATAAAACATCAGAGCCCTGACAATATCCAAAGAATGAAGGGTTCGCCCCTTGGAATTAGCAGGGTTAGGACACAAAGAAGGCAAAACAATGTCCTGATTGAGATGAAAAGCAGACACAACCTTAGGCAAGAAATCTGGCTTAAGCCGAAACACCACCTTATCCTGACGCCGCTCAAAATAAGGAGGCTTGATGGAAAGCGCCGCTAGCTCAGAAACTCGCCTGACTGAAGTAATTGCCACAAAAAAGGCCACCTTAAGAGTCAGAATGGGCAAGGCAGCCCCACGGATAGGCTCAAAGGGAGGACCCTGCAGAGCAGACAACACCAGATTCAGGTCCTAAACCGGTAGCATAGGCTTACGTGGCGGACGCACATGGGTAACTCCCTGGAAAAAAATCTTAACCAACCGATGATTGGCAAAGGATCTTTGGAAAAAAATTGCCAGAGCTGACACCTGTCCCTTGAGGGTACTAAGTTGAAGGCCAGAATCCAAACCATGTTGCAAAAATTCCAGAATCCTGGGGATAGAAAACACCCGACAAGGAAGAGACTTGGACTCACACCAGGCAATGTAAGCATGCCAGACCCTGTAATAGATAAAGGACGAGGACTTCTTCCTAGCCCTAATCATGGTATCAACAACAGAAGCTGGCAACCCCTTATCCATCAAGATGGAGGTTTCATCAGCCAAGCCGTTAAATCCAGTGTTTGTAAATTGGGATGACACAGTTGTCCCTGAGTGTGCAGATCTGGATCCTTGGGCAAGACAAACTGATCTACTGCCAACTGCACGGCATCTGCAAACCACACCCTCCTTGGCCAACAGGGGGCCACCAGAATGGCTGGTACCCCTTCCTGGGCTATCTTGCGCAGCACCCTGCCCAGCAGAGGAAAGGGAGGAAACACATAGAGAAGCCGAAACTCCGTCCAAGGCATTGCTAGTGCATCCGTGGCGAAGGCCAGAGGATCCTGTGACAGGGAGACAAACCTGGGAAGCTTGTGATTGTGGTGGGACGCAAACAGGTCCACATTCGGCTGACCCCAGCAGTGACACAGGGAGTGAAATACCTTGTTGCTGAGGGACCATTCCCCCAGCCGAGACGTCCCCCTGCTCAGGGAGTCTGCCTCCTGGTTCTCCACCCCCAGAATGTAAACCGCCGAGATGCAAGGGACATTCTCTTCCGCCCAAGACAGTATCAGAGACACTTCCTTGAGGGCTCGCTTGCTCCGAGTCCCTCCCTGATGATTGATGTAGGCAACCGCCGTCTGGTTGTATGAGCGCATCTGAACAGCCCGACCCCGAAGGTGTGTGGTCAGCTGAGAAAGAACCAACCTGATCGCCCGCAGTTCCAGGACATTGATGGGAGCATGGGCCTTCTGGGGCCCCAGCAACCCTGGAACTTCAGAGACTTCCAAAAGCCCCCCCAACCAGTCAGACTGGCATCTGTGGTGACAGTCTCCCAGCACAGAGGCAGAAAGGTCCTGCCCACTAGAAGGTTCCTTGAGTCCAGCCACCACGAGAGGGAGTGTCTGGCCAGGGGGGACAGAGCAAATTCCTGATCCAGGGACACAGGGTCCCGATCCCACACTGACAAGAGGTGCAACTGAAGAGGTCTCATGTAAGACTGAGCAAAGGGGACCGCCTCGAAGCAGGACACCATCAGGCCCACTAACTGCATCCCTTGCCGGATGGAGGGATGGGGACACAAGAGCAGAGAGGCAGGAATACCTTGACCTGGGAGGTATCCAGAGTCATGCCCAGAAAGGACCTCACCAAAGACGGAGATGGTGAAGACTTGGGATAGTTGATCACCCAGCCGAAGGACTCGAGAGTGGAGGTCACCAGTGAGGAGACTGAGCCTCAATCAGAATGTTGTCCAGGTAAGGAAGGATGCGAATGCCCTGATTCCGCAGCAGAGCCATCACGCCTGCCAGCACCTTGGTGAACACCCGAGGCGCCGAGGTGATACTGAACGGTAAAGCCACAAACTGGTAATGCTGATCCTCTAGAGCGAACCTGAGAAATCTCTGATGACCTGGAAAGATTGGCACATGAAAATAGGCATCCCTGATGTCCACGGAGGTCATGAAGTCGGCCGGACGAAGGGTACTGACAGCCGAGCGTAGCGTCTCCATGCGAAAGTGCTTGAACCTGACAAACTTGTTGAGACCCCTCAAGTCCAGGATGGGCCTCAAGGACCCGTCTTTTTTGGGGACCATAAACAGATTGGGGTAGAGCCCCTGACCCTGTTCCTGGGAAGGCACCAGGCAAATGACACCTGACTCCAACAGACGTTGAACCGCAAGGCGCACACCCTGAGCTGACAGAGGGTTTTGAGACATCCGGGATCTGAGGAATCTTGGGGGCGGTTAGGCTGTAAACTCTATCTTGTAACAGGAGGACACCACCTCCTGAATCCACCGGTCTGAGACACGGAGCCTCCAGACGTGAGCAAAGAGCCGAAGCCGTCCCCCCACCCGGATGGGCGAGGGTGCCTCCTCATGCCTGAGGGGCCTTAGGAGGGGGTTTGGGCTTGGAAGCCCAGGAGAGACTGGGACGACCACAGGATCTGCCACGGCCCCAAGAATCTCTGCGGCTACCGGAGAAGAGGGAGCCACGACCTCCTCTGGGAGCACGAAAGGAGAGGAGGGAAGCGGAGGGCCCCCGAAAATGCCGAGGCTGCCTCCTACGCTGAGGCAGTCTACCATCCTTGGCTAGAACATCCAGACGCTCACCAAAGAGTCGCAGCCCCGTAAAGGGGAGCCCGATCAGAGCCTTCTTAGCAGCAGCATCAGCCGCCCACTGACGCAACCAAACAGAGCGGCGCATAGCCACCAAGAGGGCAGAGGCCCTACCACTTAGCCGTACCGCATCATCCATGACAGTAAGAACAAAGGCAACAAAATCAGAGCAAAGCAAGAGGGCCCTATAGTCCTCCCCCCTCCTACCAGCCATAGCCCCATCAAAGAGACGCTTGAGCTGTTTCTTAAGGGCAATAGCTGTAATGGCAGCGGCGCAGACCGGACGCAACACAGCCCCCACAAATGTAAAAGCATGGCAGGCCAGCTGATCCATGTGCCGGTCCTCGCAGTCCCGCAATGTAGTAGTGTCAGGGGAAGGCATGACCGAGGTGTTGGACAGCCCTAGAACAGGAGCATCCACCTCAGGGGGACACGACCATCGCTTGACCAGGTCAGCAGGAAAGGGATACCTCTTATCCAACCCTTTGGGCACCGCGGCCAATCTACTAGGATGTTCCCACTCCTTGAGCACCATATTAGTGGAATGGCCCTGCTCAGGGAACTCCAGGACGAAAGAGCTCACCCTGCTTCCTCCCACCTCAGGGGGAACAATGTGCAAGATTTCAAAAATGTGAGCCAGCAGGTTATCAGTGTCATCAGGGAACCATGAGTCCTCCCCAGACTCAGACCCAGGGTCACTGTCGTCACCCTCCTGCTGGTCCCCAGAGGAGTCAGAGTCCTGGAAAAGCTCCCCCTCCTCTAGGGAGTAACGGCCACCAAAGGCATCAAGTCCCTCATCCTTCTCAGGAAAGAGGGAGGGCGCGGGAGCCAGGTGCCGCTTCTTGCCAGAGGCCTTACGTGGGACAGGCCTGGCAAGCTGCCTTGCAATGCTAGCCACACGAAGCGCCAGATCAGATTGTGACCCCCCGCTCCTGCTAGTAACCCCCTCACTGGGGGCTAAATGCAGGCGCGGAGGGGTAGGCGATGCTGAACGGGGCGCAGAGATGGGAAGCGAAGCGGGTAGCCCAGCCTGGGCCGCAACGATACCCTGGGCGCACGGCGCGCACACAGCGACACTGTTGCTCAAAGGGGATACCCCACACATGGCACACAGCCGGGATTGCCCCGAGCACGCTATCCCCAGAAGCCTCCATATGGTGATTAACCCATGCGCAATAGGCCAGCACAGGGTAAGGGCTAATAAAAAAGCCACCAGGGATGCCCCCCCAAGGGATGCCCCCAGAGCCAGTAAAGGGGAGATGAGGGGGGGATAAGGAGCAGAACCGGGAGAAACCACAACCCACGGTAGTCCTGCCTGAAAGACATAAGTAACATGCACATAAGCATCCCGCAGCACATGCCCCAATGAAACAAAACCCCCAAAGTGGACTCACGGACCAAATAGAGCAAAGGATCACCAAGCCGCCATTCCACAGGAGAAAGCCACACAGGGACATCACCGCCGCAGCCAGGGAGGAAGAGGGGCCCTGGACACGCAGCAGACTTGAGATGGTGCCGGCAGAGGAACCTCAAGGGGCGGGCTGCGGGGAGACGACGTGACACGTGTCATCCCCCGGCCCCGCCCCCCTCAAAGAGCGTGAAATCGGTGCTCATGTGACCGCGCCGGCGCCATAACAATGCAACAAACGCACTCAAGTTATAGCGCCGCCCGCCGCGAGCGGAGTACGAAGCGGCAACGGCAGCGAAAACGCAGTTAAAAACACAATTAAAGACAATAAAAAACACTCGCCGCTACCACCCGCCCCGCCCCCCGAACACACGTCGGGGAGGTGGGGGGGGGGAGAGCGAGCAGGCAGTGGCGAGAGCCAGGCCAGGGACAGGGGGGGGGGCCCAGACACCAGATGAACAGGGCACCCAGTCCCCAAAACACTCACCCCCTCAGAAACTAGGACAGGAACTCTGCATCCCTAGTAGGCTCACCATGAAGCCTATGGCCGGCTACCCTTTGTGGTACAGGGTCTGCGGCTTGGAGCATCGCTCCTTGAGCACCTGACCCTAGTGCTCCGCTACCTTCACCCGAACCGACAGCCGAGGCTGGGAGGCACAGAGGGTCCGGAAACGGGTGGAAATAGACATGCAGGGCCGCAAGCGTGGTTGCCCCGCTCACCTGCGCAATATAAAGAGCCATCTTCTATCTTCGCAGAATCACTGCAGAGAAAACAGTGGATTGGTCTATTGGTGATCCTGTTTTTATATGGTGCCGGGAGGAGTCACAACTCTTCTGCAGTGCACTGCGCCACCTTGTGGCGGAATATCCCAGACGTAAGGACTTCTGGAAGCAGGCCGTGCCATGCAATAGGAAAAGATGAGAGGAAAGCCAGAAAGGGGGAAAGGGAGAGGAGAGAGACGCATGCAGTGGTGTAGCTAGGCGGGAGCATGGGGGGGCACTTGCCTCGGGTGCAGCAGGTCGGGGGGTGGCTGAGAACAGGTGGGGGCACCTTTTTAAATCTTTGCCCCGGGTGCCAGAAAGCCTAACTACTCCACCTGTGTGGGGCTGATCCGAATGGCTGGCTCCAGCACGTCTATTGTTCATTCAGCGGGGTCTTCTGAGAGGTAAGTAATCAAGGCAAATGGGGGGGTTCACACAGCAGGGGCATCCCAAATCAAAATACCCTGCAGGCACAGAGAAATAGAGAAAGGGAGACAAGACAGAAAGAGAGGGAGAAAAAAAGAAAAGAAAGAGAGAAAAAAATAGAAATAGAAAAAAGAAAGAGAGAGAGAGAGAGAGAGAGAGAGGAAGACAGAGAGAGAGAGAGAGAGAAAAAGGAAGAGAGAGAGAGAGAGGGAGAGAGAAAGAAAAAGGAAGAGAAAGCGGAGAGAGAGAGAGAGAGAGAGAGAGAGAGGAAGGAAGAGAGAGAGAGAGAGAGAGAGAGAGAGGAAGATAAAGGAAGGTAGAGCGAGAGAGAGGGAGAAAGAAAAAAAAAAAGAGGGAGAGAGAGAGCAAGAGAGAAAGAAAAAGGAAGGGAGACAGAGAGAACGAAAAAGCAGAAGGAAAAAAGAATGAAAGTGAGTAGAGTAAGAATGATAGATGAAAAAAGTAGAGAGAGAGAAGGAAAGAAAGAAAGAAGAGAGAGAGAAAGAGGACAAAGAAAAGAAAGACACTGAGACAGAAAGAGATAAAGGGGTGTGAGAGCAAGAAGGAGGAGAGGAAAGACAGTAAGGGGGATCTTCAGAGAGGTAAGCAAACAACGCAAACTGGAGGGGGGGGGGTGCCCACAACAGGGGCACCCCAAATCAAAATACCCTGCAAGCACAGAGAAATAGAGAAAAAGAGACAAGACAGAAAGAGAGGGAGAAAAAAAGAAAAGAAAGAGAAAAAAGGAGCAAGAAAGAAATAGGAAAAAGAAAGAGAAATGCTAGGCAGAAAGTGAGAGAGAGAGAAAGAAAAAGGAGGGTAGAGTGAGAGAGAGAGAAAAAGGAAGGGAGAGCAAGAGAGAGGGAAACGAAAAAGGGAGAGAGAGCAAGAGAGAAAGAAAAAGGAAGGGAGAGAGAGAGAATGAAAAAGCAGAAGGAAAAAAGAATGAAAGTGAGTAGAGAGTAGAGTGAGAATGATAGAGGAAAAAAAGTAGAGAGAGAAGGAAAGAAAGAGAGAAAGAAAGAAAGAAGAGAGAGAGAGAGAGAAAGAGGAAAAAGAAAAGAAAGACACTGAGGCAGAAAGAGATAAAGGGGTGTGAGAGAGCAAGAAAGAGGAGAGGAGAGCCAGAAAGGGGGAAAAGGTAGAGGGGGAGAGAGAGGGAAGAAAGAAAGAGGGCACAAGAAAGAAAGGGGAAAATAAAGAAAAACGCAGAGAGTAAGAGAAAGAAAGGGAAGGGAGAGGGAAAGAGAAAAGGAGAGAGGGGAAGTAAGGATGAAAAAGAAATAGAAAGAAAGAAAGAAAGAAAGAAAGAAAGAAAGAAAGAAAGAGAAAAAGAAAAATAGAAAAAAGAAAGAGAAAGAAAAATAGAAAAAAGAAAGAGAAAGAAAAATAGAAAAAAGAAAGAGAAAGAAAGAAAGAGAAAGAAATAGAAAGAAAAAGAAAGGAATAGAAAGAAAGAAAGAAAGAAAGAAAGAAAGAAAGAAAGAAAGAAAGAAAGAAAGAAAGAAAGAAAGGAATAGAAAGAAAGAAAGAAAGAAAGAAAGAAAGAAAGAAAGAAAGAGATAGAGAGCAAAAAAAAAAAATGAGAGTGAGTGAAAGTCTCTACCTGCCACCGACTGAGAGGAACATGAGCCTCCATGGGCTATTGTACCCCCATTCTGCCACTTTAGCCCCACATCCCCCGTTAAAGGAGAGAGACAGAGTGTGAGTGAAAGGTGGAAACGAAAAAGAAGTAAAGGGAGAAAAAAACAAGGGGGAGAGGAAGAGGGAAAGAGAGAAAAATGAGAACGAAAGTTTAGGAAGAAACCTGGGTCAGGACAGAGGGTAACATAAGGTAGAATTAGGGTAACGTAAATGAGGAAGAAGGAGGAAGTGAAAGATAAAACTTCTTAAAAGATACAAAATAAAAATACAATTCTGTGATTACTCACTTGTAGAATTGGTATTATGAGTATACAGTACGTCCTGCTCCAAATCTAATACTTACAGTTGGGACATCCAATAGCAGTGTCCATAAGTAGGGTGGGATCCCCAAGAAAAATCAGCAGCAGACAGTTTAAACCACTGCCGCCTGCAGAACCTTGCGGCCAAAAGCTGCATCAGCTGAGGCCCTAACATCAACCTTGTAAAACTTTGAAAAGGTATGAACAGAAGACCAAGTAGCAGCCTTGAAAACTTGTTCAACAGAAGCCTGGTGCTGAAAAGCCCAAGAGGCACCAATAGCACGAGTGGAATGAGCAGTAAGGCGGAAGGGAGGATTCTTCCCCTTAGCAGAGTAGGCCTGAATCACAGCCTGACGAATCCACTTGCTGATAGTAGACTTGGCAGGAGCCAAACCCTTCCTAGGACCAGAAGGGACCACAAAAAGAGCATCAGTTTTCCTGAAAGGTGCAGTAGCCACCAGATAGTACTTCAGACACCTAACCACATCCAAAGAATGCAAAACCCTCTCCTTAGCATTGCTAGCATTAGGGCACAAAGAAGGAAGAACAATATCCTGATTCAAATGAAAGGCAGACACTATTTTAGGCAGAAAGTCAGGTTTGAAACAAAACACCACCTTGTCCTGGTGTCTCTCATAGTAGGGGGGCTGAATGGACAGCGCCGCCAACTCAGACACACGCCTGACAGAAGTGATAGCCACCAGAAACACAACCTTGAGTGTAAGAATGGCCAAGGCCGCATCCTGCACAGATTCAAAGGGAGCACCCTGCAAGGCTGACAGAACCAAGTTCAGATCCCAAACAGGCACCATAGGCTTACGTGGGGGACGCACATGAGTGACCCCTGGAAAAAAGTCCTGATCAGAGGGTGCTGAGCAAAGGACTTCTGGAAGAAAATAGCCAGGGCAGAAACCTGACCCTTCAGATACTGAGTTGGAGCCCCATCTCCAACCCATGCTGCAGGAACTCCAGAATCCTGGGAATAGAGAACACACAACAGGGAAGAGACTGAGGCTCACACCAGTCAATGTAGGCACGCCAAACCCTGTAATAAATGGAAGAGGAAGACTTCTTCCTAGCTTTAATCAAAGTATCCACAACTGAGGAAGACAGCCCCTTCTCCATCAAGATGGAGGTTTCAGCAGCCAGGCCGTCAAAGCCAGAGTTTGTAAATTGTGATGGCGTAGTGAGCGCTGAGTGAGCAGATCTGGCACCAAGGGCAGAGCATACTGATCTACTGCCAGCTGTACCACGTCTGCGAACCACACTCTTCTTGGCCACCAGAATTGCTGGCACCCCTTCCAGAGCAATCTTGCGCAGAATCCTGCCCAGCAGGGAAATTGGGGGGAAGACATACAGGAACTGAAAGTCCTTCCATGACATTGCTAGCGCATCCGAGGTCAGGGCCAGAGGATCCTGGGACAGAGAGACAAAAGCTGGAAGCTTGTGATTGTGGCGGGACGCAAACAGATCCACATCTGGTTGGCCCCAACGGTGACACAGAGATTGAAACACCCTGCTGCATAGGGACCATTCTCCCTGGCGAGAGATCCCCCTGCTCAGAGAGTCCGCCAGGCGATTTTCCACCCCCGGGGTGTACACAGCTGATATGCAGAGGACGCTGGCCTCCGCCCAAGTCCCCCCTTGCTCCGGGTCCCTCCCTGATGATTGATGTAGGCGACTGCCGTCTGGTTGTCCGAGCGCACCTGAACAGGCAGGCCCCGAAGATGAGTAGTCAAGCGAGAAAGAACTAGCCAGATCGCCCGCAGCTCCCAGACATTGATAGGTGTGTGGGCCTCCTGAGGGCCCCACCTCCCCTGGAACCGCAGGGACTTCCAGAAACCCCCCCAACCTGAAAGACTGGCATCCGTGGTGACCGTCTCCCAAGAAGGGGCAAGAAAGGATCTGCCCCCCAACAGGTTCCTTGAGTCCATCCACCACAAGAGGGACCTCCTGACCAGGGGGGAAAGCGCACAGACCCTGTCCAGGGACGCTGGGTCCTTGTCCCATACAGACAATAGGTGAAGTTGCAGAGACCTCAAGTGGAACTGAGCATAAGGGACCGCTTCGAAGCACGCCACCATCCGGCCCACCAGCTGCATCCCCTGCCTGATGGAGGGATGGGGACAAGCTAGGAGGGACTGAGCCTGTGCAATCAGACTGTCCACCTTCTGTTGAGGAAGGAAGATCCTTGCCTGAACTGTATCCAGATTCATTCCTAGGAATGGAGTTACCAAGGAAGGGGACAGTGAGGACTTGGGGTGGTTGATCACCCATCCAAATGACTCCAGAGTGGACACCACCAGCGGAGTATCCAACTCTGCCTGATGTAGAGACTGGGAAGTGATGAGGATGTTGTCCAGATAGGGAAGCACGCAGACGCCCTGACATCTGAGCAGAGACATCACGCCAGCCAGCACCTTGGTGAACACCCTGGGAGCTGAAGTGAGGCCGAAGGGCAAGGCCACGAACTGGTAGTGTTGATCCATCAGAGCGAACCTGAGGAACCCTTGATGACCTGGGAACACAGGAATATGAAGGTAAGCATCTTTGATATCCACAGAAGTCATGAAATCCCCTTGGTGCAGGGAACTGATGGCAGAGCGCAGAGTCTCCATGTGAAAGCGCCTGCCCCTGACAAACTTGTTGAGAATCTTTAAGTCCAGGATGGGCCTGACAGAACCATCCTTTTTGGGTACTGTGAATAGGTTGGAATATAAGCCCTTTGCTTTTTTCTCTTAAAGGGACTTGGCAGATGACCCCCAGCTCCAGGAGGCCTTGCACTGCTTGCACTAGCTCCTGAGCTGACACAGGGTCCTGAGGAATCCGGGATCTGATGAATCTTGAAGGGGGATCGGCAGCAAACTCCAACTTGTAACCGGAGGACACTACCTCCTGAATCCACCGGTCTGAGACATGAAGCATCCAGACGTGAGCAAAGTGCTGCAGCCATCCCCCCACCCGGATGGGTGAGGGCGCCCCATCATGCCTGAGGGGGCTTGGGAGAGGATTTAGCTTTGGGACCCCAGGAGGGGCCAGGACGTCCACGTCCTCTGCCTCTACCCCAGAAATCTCCCCGGGCCCCAGGGAAAGAAACCCCCCTTACCTGTCTTGCACCACGGTAAGGGGAGGAGAAGGAACCCTGACCCCGAAAGGGCCGAGATTGCCGCCTGCGCCGGGGCAACCTGCCCCCCTTAGCAAAAAGGTCCAGGCGGTCTCCAAACAGACGCAGTCCTTTAAAGGGAAAACCAGTGAGGGCCTTCTTGGCAGCGTTGTCAGCAGCCCACTGGCACAGCCAAACCGAGCAGCGTATAGCCACCACGAGGGCAGAAGTTCTGGCACACATACTGATGGTGTCATCTAATGCTGATAGGACAATTTACAAAAACATCACAACTGGAGAGTGCATTAAACACCTCACAAGGGAGATCATCAGGGGCACTATCAAGCATATTCCTGATAAGGGTTCTAGTGGCCACAGCAGTAATGGCAGAGGCACAGACCGGGTGCAGCGCCGTCCCCGCACATGCAAAGGCGTGGGATGCCAGCTGATCAATACGCCGGTCTTCAGCATCCCGCAGGGTAGTAGAATCAGGGGAATGCATGACAGAGGTGTTAGATAGCCCTAGGATCGGGGCATCCACCTCGGCGGGGGGGGGGGGGGGGGGGTGACCAACATTTAACCACCTGAGCAGGAAAGGGATACTTCCTATGCCAACTTTTTGGAACCCCGGGAAGTTTACTGGGACGTTCCCATTCCTTGAGCACAAGGTTATGGAAATGTGCCTGCTCTGGAAATTCCAAACGTGATTTTGCTGTATGGAAAAGCTCCCCTCTTTGCCTGGGAGCCTCAACAGGGAGAGAGATAGACAGAACCTCAAAAATCTGGGTCAATAATCTGTCAGTGTCATCCGGGGCCCAGGGGTCAGAGCCAGCATAGTCATGACCCCTTGGTCTCTCATCAGATGAGCCTGAATCAGAAAAGAGCTCCCCTTCATCAGACGGGGTATAGCCACAAAGATTCCAAAACTCCTCAGTTCCCATAGGGAAAACAGTAACATTAGACGTCAAATGCCGCTTCTTAGCAGGGGCTTACGCGCTAAGGACTTCGCAATAATCTGTTCAACAGTAGCCAGTCTAGAAGACACATCAGGCTGAGAATCCCCACTAGTATGCAACTCAGTAGGAGTGAGATTTAAGCTTGGGGGAATAGGTGAAGTGAAGCGAGGTGCAGCCACTGGCAGGCCAGATTGCAATGCAAGCACCTGCTCAGCACAGGGTACACAGACCCGCGCCTTGTCAGTGTCAGCATGAGGCTGCCCACACGCTACACACAGCCGGTCTTGTCCCGAAGGAACCCCGGTAACATTATCCTGGGATGCCTCCATATGGTGATTATAGCGGCGCTATACGCCGATAAGGAATAACGCTATATAGCAACCCTGGATGCCCCAATAACCCGCTAGGGAAGTGGGAATATAATTTTTACAAGGCCTATAAGTAATATATTAAAAAAGGGCCGGGAGAAGCCAGGAAGGGTTCGTCCCGCCTGAAAGACATAAGCAGACAAGACCTTAAGTACATCGTAACCAAAGTGAAGGAAATAAAGCCGCCCGCGAGGGCACTTACGGACCGCGGTAGGTAGGAGTCCGTCGCGCATAGGCCAACCAAGCAGGAAAGATGGCGTCGGTATACCTCGAGGGGCGGGCCAGTAACAGCGATGACACGGAACGCGCCGAAGATGGGCCCCGCCCCCCCGGAAGTGCGCGAAGCCAGAACGGCAAGCAGCCAATGATGGCGCACCAGCGCCTGAGGTAATGCCACCGCCAACCACGGAGCCAAGTCAGCGCGCGGCGGCAAATTTAAAATGCAGTAAAGACAAGTCAGTGCGGCGGCTGACACAAGAATAAAGGCATGTAAAAAACACAGAATGCATAACATACATATCTATACACATACACCACCCCCTCTTTTCCCCCGAAGACTACAAGGAGGATGAGGTAGGACGGCGGCCACTTAAATAGGGCCCACCGATAGGTAGGGGCAAGGTGCGGGAGTGGCATCCCATAGAGCATAAGCCTGAACCGCCTACCCTATGGTGGGGGATTGCGGTGGAGCAGCGCTCCTAAGCACCTAACAGCGGTGCTGCCTACCCTCACCCGACCAGCGCAGCCAAGGCTGGGAGGCATATTTCTAGTGGAACGGGTGGGAATAGTCCTACAGGGCCGCAGGTTAATAACCCCGCTCACCTGCGAGTAGAGAGCCAATTTCTCGTCCTTCGCAGCCAGACTGCAGAGAAATTCTGGGGATTTGTGGGAGGTCCCTGGGTATTTGAGGGGCTGGGAGGAGCCTATTTTCGATGTCTCTGCAGTCCAGCGCCATCTGGCGGAGTATATCCCAACTGTAAGTATTAGATTTGGAGCAGGACGTACTGTATACTAAGAATAACGTCACTTCTCATTACACACTGGAAGCACCTCATCACATCAGGAATATAGTGACAGGTCCTCTTGAGACTGAGACCTGCGGGTGGCATTGTGTACATGTCATGTATGGCACAATCCATACCAGGTCATGCTATGGAGGCCGGCTGCCCATCCATAACTAGCCATGGGCAAGTCCAATCCCTGTGGAGCAATCAATCATCGCCCTCCCCTCAGGAGCCGGCGCCTTCATGCTACACTGACTCTGAAGAATGACTTTTAGCCAATCTGTCAGGACCTGGAAGTTCCCCTGCAAGTGTTTTAATGATTCTTAATCTGACAAGAGGCACAATCAGGCCCAAGCAACCTTCTAGCAGAACGCTGGTCCTGAATGCCAAGCCGATCGCATGAAATGGAGTGCAAGCTCTTTAAACCGGACCTTCACCATGATTTATTGAAAAGCCCAAACCCTTAAATGATTCCCCAGCATCTAAAGTTAATATATTTTAGGTTTTTAGTCACTTACTTATTATTCTTTCCCACACTGGCCTGCAACTCTGTTCAGGACTTTAGGATATAGGCTCTGCCATCTTGACTGAGAAGCATCACACTTACTGAGGAGAGGAGAGCGGAGAGCGGGATAAAGTGCAGGGGGCAGGTTAAAGCTGTGCTTTGCTCAGACAGAGCAGAGCTGGGGTCAGGAAAAGGTCAGCAGTCCCAGAATGCAGAGCAGCACAGTCAGAAGGCACTTCCTGTTTGCAGGCTGCCCAATGTTCCATGAGCCGCCATGTTGGATGTTTAAAGGCTCATAACATGCAGTAGATGCAGGTAGGATGATTTTTAATGTGAGCAATCTGTATGTTCAGGGTGTGGGAAACATATAGAATAGACTCTTATTCAGAGTGAAGGACCACTTTAAAGGCAGGCTTTATGTATGAGACTACCATGCTCACCTGTGGGGGCGCCTGGAAATTGCGCAATCTCAATAGATGTTGGAGGTGGAGAGATGTCATATGGAGTCAAATGGTTAAAAGTTAAAGCGCGCCCGTGCCGGCCGTCTGTGAATGGTCGGCGCGAGCGCGTCAAGAGGGACGCGCGGGAGGCGGCGGCGGAGGAGCCGCGGACAAGCGGCTGTCAAATCCCTTGTCCGTCGGCGCTGGGAGCGGGGAGAGGTGAGTTTTTAGGGTGATCGGGGGGGGGTTTCACACAGCGGGGCACCCCGATCGGGGGTGCCCCACCGAAGTGGACCAAGACCCAGGATAGTCAAAATCCTGGGTGTTGGTCCACTTTAAATATATGTAAACTCAGTAGATTTCTTTTTAAAGTGGACAAAAACCTGGGATTTTCACTATCCCAGCTTTTGGCCCTAGCTGTGTAAACCCCCCCAGGTCACCCAGCAACACTCACCTTTCCCTATGTCCTATGCATGGGCTCTCGTCCAAGCAGCGCGCTTGTCTGCGCTTGTGAAAATTGGCTCAGACTCTGCTAAGGTTTACGTGCCAGCGGCCGCCATCCCCGCTGCCATCTAAGAGGACACATGCCTGCAACGGCTATTCACAAAGGCCTAGTTTGGGCATGCACCCAGGTAAGGTATAGCAGGTGGCGGCCATGGCCCACACATGGTCAGTTGGATCGGCCTGCCTCAGCGCCAGGGGAGATTGGCAGGCGGGGGGGAAGATTGGCAGGCGGGGGGGAAGATTGGCAGGCGGGGGGGGGGGGGGGGGTTGACCAGACTTCCACTTTAAAGTGGACCAACACCCATGGCTGATCGGCCCGGGAATCTATAAGATTCCCGGGCCGATCAGCTCCCTCCCTGCGGGGCATCCGAAATCGGGATGAAACCCCCCAGGACGCCCAGAAACCTTACCTTATTCCCGTTCCAACGGCGCATGCGCGAGCCGTGGCCGCCTCTTGTGGTTCCCTCTAGCAGGGCGCGCACCCGCGCCGGCCGCTTGTGAATGGCCGGTGCGGGCGCGCTCCCTGTTAGAAGGAAGCGCGAGAGGCGGCCTCCAGCGTGCTCAGAGCCACTGTGGTTGTCCGTTGCTTGTCCGTCCATACCACAGCGGCTCTGAGCGCTCTGATTGGACGAGTGCTCGCGTAGGAGCGTGGGGAGGTGAGTTTTTTTGGGCGGTCTGGGGGGTTTCACACAGAAGTGGACCAAAACCCAGGATAGTGAAAATTCTGGGTGTTGGTCCACTTTAAGTGACCACCAGCAGACTTGCTCCCAAGCAGCTCTGCAAATTCTCCTCTGTTCTTATGCTGCCAGCTCTGATGCTGACAGAGAACTTCCTGGCTGTTGCGCGCTGGTCGTCGGTGGGCATGCCCCATATGGCAGGCGTCCAATGAAAACATTGGACGCCGCCCATTGACGACCAGCGCGCAGCAGCCTGAAGTGCCGGTCAGTGTGTGAATGTGTGTGCTTGTTTGTATGAATGAGAGCGGCGGCGGCCGCCCCTGGACTCGAGTATAAGCCGAGGCGGCTTTTTTCAGCCCAAAAAGTGGGCTGAAAAACTCGGCTTATACTCGAGTATATACGGTAGGTACAGAATACAAACAAGGAATACTTTTTGGAAGGGGGGTTCTCCATAGAGCTTGAACATTTGCTAGACACACAACTATATACATCAACACACATACTATATACATCAATGGGGGTATAAACATTTGCTAGTTATACATATTTACAAGGGGATTTAGTTACATACGATATCTCTTTAAGTAACTGGTGACCGAAATATACTGCCAAAAGAATAGAAAGTATACTATATATAAGTAAATAGTATACTGCCAAAAGAATAGAAAGACAAAAATAAAAGAAGGAATGAAAAAGTATAAAAAGAATAGAAGGAATGACAGAAAAAAAGGAAAGAATAGATGGAAAGAAATAAAATAATATGAACAACAACCAACAACAAAGAAAGGACAAAAGCATTGAATGGATTATAGAAACAAAGAAAAGGTAAATGTAATGACAGAAAAAAAGAAGGAAATAGAGAGGGGAGGACTGGCAGAAAAATAAGAGATTGAATGACAGAATTAAATAATAGAAGGAAATGAGGCATAACGAGGAGGAATGGCAGAATGGACAGATGAAAGAAAGAAACAATGAATAGATGGAAAGTAAGAAAGAAAAAAGACAAGGAGGAAAGAAGAAAGACTGGAAGGAAAGAAAGAAAAAGAGTGATAGAAAAAAAATAGAAGGAAAGAAGACTGAAAAAGAATGGCATCAAGAACAGAGGAAAGAAAGAAGGTATAAAAAGGACTGATAGAAAAATAGAAAATAATCAATAGACTGCCTTACCCTATACTGCCCCATAACCTCACCCTAACCTTTTACTGCCCCCTATATGTCTCCACCCAACACCAGCTGAGAAGAACACAGGACACCATGGGCTATTGTACCCCTATCCTGACCCTTTAGCCCCACACCCCCGTTAAGGAGAACGAGAGAGAAAAAGTGTGAGTGAGAGAAAGGAGGAAAAGAAAAATAAAGAAAGAAACAAAGCGAGGGGTCTGGATAGATGGTAACATCATTGAGGAAGAAGGAGGAAAGAAACCAGTTAGAAATGAAAGGTAAAACGGTTTAAAAGATACCAAATAAAAACACGGTACCATGCTGCGTCACTTCTCATTACACTCAGGCAGCACCTCATCACGTCAGGAATATAGTGACAGGTCCTCTTAAGACTGAGACCTGCGGGTGGCATTGTGTACATGTCATGTATGGCACAATCCATACCAGGTCATACTATGGAGGCCGGCTGCCCATCCATGACTAGCCATGGGCAAGTCCAATCCCTGTGGAGCAATCAATCATCGCCCTCAATCAATCATGACAGAAAAAATAAAAGGAATGATAGAATAAAATAATAGGAGGAAAGCAGAAAGGAATGGCAAAAACAGATGAAAGAAACACAAAATTGATGGAAAGAAAAAGAAAAAAAAAAAAAGAATATAAGTAAAGAAACAAAGAATAGAAGAATTAGCAGAAATAATAGATGTAGAAAGAAACAAAAGGAATGGCAGAAGGAAATAAAGTCTCTCCCAATGGCCAATCTGTCCCTGGCTGACAGCCTTGGTAACTGCTTAGCCCTGTGTCCTGCATAGGGACTGCCTGGACCTAGCGTAGAGGGAATGAGGGGGGCCCTGCCAAGGTGCAAGGGACCAGGCACCTGCCCAGACCTACTGTAGAGGGTATAAGGGGGGCCCTGCCAAGGTGCAAGGGACCGGGCACCTGCCAGGACCTAGCGTAGAGAGAATGAGGTGGGCCCTGCCAAGGTGCAAGGGACCGGGCACCTGCCCAGACCTAGCATAGAGAGAATGAGGGGGGCCCTGCCAAGGTGCAAGGGACCGGGCACCTGCCAAGACCTACTGTAGAGGGTATAAGGGGGGCCCTGCCAAGGTGCAAGGGACCAGGCATCTGCTAAGACCTAGCATAGAGAGAATGAGGGGGGCCCTGCCAAGATGCAAGGGACCGGGCACCTGCCAGGACCTAGCGTAGAGAGAATGAGGTGGGCCCTGCCAAGGTGCAAGGGACCGGGCACCTGCCCAGACCTAGCATAGAGAGAATGAGGTGGGCCCTGCCAAGGTGCAAGGGACCGGGCACCTGCTCGGACCTAACAAAGAGAATGAGGTGGGCCCTACCAAGGTGCAAGGGACCAGGCACCTGCCCAGACCTAGCATAGAGGGAATGAGGTGGGCCCTGCCAAGGTGCAAGGGACTGGGCACCTGCCCGGACCTAGCATAGAGAGAATGAGGTGGCGGCACCCATATCCTAGAGTCCTGAACAGAGTTGCAGCCCAGTGGGGGAAAGAGTAATAAGTGACTACAAACGTAAAACATATTAATTTTACATGCTGGGGAATAGTTTAAGGATTTGGGCTTTTCTTTACATCATGCTGAAGGTCCGGTTTAACCATTTCCTTTTCAGCCGAGAGACAGAAAGCGTGGCAATAAACATTATCACCTAGTAAGTGTCGAACAACCTTGAAAGTGAGGAGAACTTATTTGCTCCAGAACAATTCTTTCCCCAGTGGAAAGGCCATTAGTAGCCGGGTCTCCGGAGAGCTCCGCAGACAAGTCCATATGAGCGAGAATGAATTGCTTTTCTTTCCACTGTGGGGGGGGGGGGGGGGGGGGGGGGTGGTCCTTCCCTATAGGGACAAACACAACTGAGCTGCCACATGGAGGAAGCTTCCTTGCACGCTCGCCTGCGCCATCCCCGGCCTCTCTGTGATCTCGTCATTAGTCACGGAGCAATTCCAGCGTGCTGGCTGCAATATCTCTTACAAGAGGATACAGCACGATTAATGAGAGCCACAGCGGCAACATTGTAGGTCTCCTTGGCTATGCAGGCGGTCTAGCGTTAATTACTTACCCAGTGCCATGTCAGAGGAAGGCATTATTTTTTCATTACGTAGGATAGTCAGGGTTTGTTTTTTTTTTATCATATGCAGGCAACAATGTTTAAAGAGGACCAAATCCCACCTTAGAGTCTATGAAACACCAGGGCAGGCATACTCGCTCCACCCCGATCAGAGGTGCCCGGCTCTGTGAAACAGCCAGGTCGGCTGAAAACTCACCTTCGTTCCCAGTTCAACGGCGCATGCACAAGCATGCCGAACTCTCTTACTCTTCCCCGGTCCTATGGCACATGCACAGCCCTATCGAAGAATCAGCGCGCTCGAGCCCCTGGCAGCCGTATCTCCATTATCCCTTTAGCAGGGCGCATGCCCGTGCCAGGCATACTCCCTGTTGAAGGGTAGCGGGGGATGCGGCTGCCAGGGGCTCGGGCGCGCTGATTCTACGATAGGGCTGTGCATGTGCCATAGGACCGGGGAAGGGTGAGTTCGGGCGACCTGGGTGGTTTCACACAACGGGTGCCCTGGGGCAAAGGCCAAAACCCAGGAGTCAAACTTTAAAGGAATATTGCAGGCAAGGCAATTGTTACACCATTGTGTCGGGCTACATTTGGCACTGTCCCAAACTTTTTTCTGTTTTTAAATTGAAGCAGAAATGTAGCAACAATTACCTTTACCTATATCAGTATCAATTTAAGTATTGTTCTTCAATCAACGTACGCGCTCCATTCATTCCCTTTTTGGCCAATCGGATGCCAGGTCAGCTAGCAAAGCCACTGGCTGCACCCCCTGCTCCTCCGTGTACCTGTGACAAGCATCCTGAAAGGTGCAGGAATGGGGCCGCGGCCTATGCATGTGCCATGGAAAGCATACGGGTAAACGCAGCGGGGCATCACAAAAAAGCGTGAAAATCTGCTTTTTTTAGAGACTGTTGTTCCTCTTCAAATATTGCAGTTCCGGTGCCGCTGCAGTGTAGACAGGTTAAGTAAGTCAGATTATTTTCATCCCAAATCAGGATGACGTGGGGAGAGGTTTATTTTAGGTCTGCTTAACAAAGAACCTAGCCACAGATTAGCTTTAAAGGATAAATGGGTACAATTCCATGTTTGTGGAAGCTTGAATCCCCCTGAATGTTGGGTCCTGGTCTAGATTATTAGACATTAGCCGGGAATCCCAACACCAGAGTGCAGGGAATCCAGTGGCTGCTCCAAGTCCAGGATGTGAGTGGCCTCTGCTGGCTGCATGTAATCTGCACGCCTTTCCCCATCAGCTCCAAGACTCATGGAGAGACTGGACCAAGGAGCAAGCAGAAGCCATCATTTATTATTATTATTAATGTTTATTTATATAGCGCCATCATCTTCCGTAGTGCTTTACAAGGTGATTATTATTTATTATTGCTGAGGGATGTTCTGCAGCAACCTCCACACATCAAAGGAGCTGACAATCGAATACCCCCCCCCCCGTCATACTTTGTAGGTGCATTTACAAGAGACTTAAAGTGGACCGTCACCGCGGGACATCCGAGATCGGGATGTCCCGCGGTGAGGGACCCCCCCCCAAAAACGTACCTCATCGCCTCCCGCGCGCCCCTCTAGACGTGCGCGCGCCATTCACAAACGGCCGGCGCGGGCGCGCGCACTGTCAGAGGGGCGCGCGGGAGGCGGCGGACGCGCTGTGTTGTCCGCCGCTGTCACCCGCTTGTCCGTCGGCGGTGATTGGTCAGCGCGGCCACGTGGGAGCGTGGTGAGGTGAGTTTTGGGGGCTTTCTGGGGGGTTTCAAACAGCGGGGCGCCCTTAATCGGGGTGCCCCCCTGAAGTGGACCAAAGCCCAGGATAGTCAAAATCCTGGGTGTTGGTCCACTTTAAACTGTTCATCCACAGGCCACCCACCTACTGCTGTCATCTAATGATCACACTTCATGGCCCTCATTAGCAAAGGGTTTGACCACAGATCTTCTACTCACTGCTCACCAGGCAGTAAGATACCTCCATTGATCTCCACTGTTGTCTTAAACCGGACCTTCACCCTGAATAAGAGCCTATCTGATGTTTCCCACACCCTGTACACACAGATTGCTCACAATCATCCTACCTGCATCTACTGCATTTTATGCGCTTTTAAACATCCAATGGCGGCCCATGGAGTTTCAGGCTGCCTGCAGACAGGAAATGCCTTCTGACTGTGGCACTCTGCATTCTGGGATTGCTGTCCCTTTTCCTGACCCCGGCTCTGCTATGTCTGTGCAAAGCACAGCTATAACCCACCCCCTGTACTTTTGCCCCGCTCTCCTCTCCTCAGTATGTGATGTTTCTGAGGCAAGATGGCGGCGCCCATATCCTAGAGTCCTGAAGACAGTTGCAGCCCAGTGGGGTGCAAGTAAGTGAGTGAAAATATATGAATTTTAGATGCTGCGGAACAGTTTTTTTTAAAGGTTTGGGCTTTTCAATAAATTATGCTGAAGGTCCACTTTCAAGAGAACAAAATAGGTCACCAGGGGTTTGCCCAATCATATCTCTTACCTATGGCTGGAATAAGGTGGGCAACAGCCACATACAGAATCAGTCTTAGGATGAATGGCACCCTGTGCGGGACTAAAGGATGGCGCCCCCCCGCCCAACTCACTTCTGTGCTTCCTCACTATCAGCCTACTGCCCCACATGGTTGTCTGCAGCCACTGGGGTACGCTGGAAGTCCCCTGACCATAACTTAGCATCAACCTGATGCCAAGCAGAGGTACCTGCTTGCAAAAGTGTTCCTTAGCCATTGGCTAGCAGTTCACGTCCCCATGTGAGGTGGTGAATTGGCAGCTGGTGAGAAGGCAATACAGAAGTGGGGGGAGTTTCTGCAGAATTAGGCACGACACGAGGGGTGAGTGGACCAGCAGTGTGCGCCATCATTCCTGTTTGGTCTTGAGTCTTCTTAGTATTTAGGAAACACTCCCTCACTGACCTATCGTTCCAATGCCAGAATTCACAGTTTGCAATCAATAGCGAGTTGCTTTCTTACTGAATGTTCCTGCCTGAAGATGTGGGACTCTTATTTCCCGGGAAAACATGTGGGAAGAATCTAGCCATTTTTTGAGCGGATATATGGAAAAAGGTCCAGCCACAGCAACTTTCCATTAGATTTCCGCTGGATACAAGACAATGATAAAACGCCCCGCAATCGGCTTGTCAGGGCCCAAGTGCTTTATTGCGGAGACGCACCCGACGCAACAAATTTATCTCTAACTGGAGGATCCTGAGAAATGGTGGAAATATTCCACAACCATTGCAAACCCGAAAAGTGTTTGAAGACTAAAACTCCTTAGAATGAGATGGTCCTCGGTACTCCCCAAGCCCGGCTCAGTGGTGGCCTACTTTTAAAGAAAACCACCAGGGCCACGCCCCAATGAATTTTGGAGATTGGCTGATCTCAAGAATGCCGGCTGACGTGACCAGCCCGCTGGCTGCCCAGTTTATGTGGGGAGTGTTCCTGCCCCCAGCTTATCTGAATGGCTGGGAAACTAGGAATGTGGCTCCAAGCAGCTATAGCATTCTGGGAGGCGCCAAGAAAGGTAAGATTACGAGCTACTCCAGGAGTTTCTCACAGTGGTACATCCCAATTTCTTTTCTTTCCGGGGGAAGGCAAGCAGCCAGTCCTGGAGTCCTCAGTACCCCCAGTAGGGCATCTCAAACTGCATGAAACCCTGTTTATCTTCATTTACATTTCTGCTCCCAAACACTGCTTATGGATCTTCCGCCACTTGACCAACACTTTCCAGGCAACCAACAACCCAAGAAGCATTGGAAGAAATGTTGATTTTGAAGTGTATCTGCGTGTGTAGTGGCAGCATATTATAATACCCCTCCATAAACCAGATTTCACACAGCTGTCGTCCGCTGAAAAATACAATTCTGTGATGTACTCACCTGTAGAATTTGTATTATACGTATACACTACGTCCTGCTCCAGATATAATACTTACACTTGGGTTATCCTCCGCCAGATGGCGCTGTGCACTGCAGACATGCAAAAACAGGCTCCTCCCGGCCCTTCATATACCCAGGGACCTCCCCCAAATCCCCAGCATTGAAAAGCAGTAAACAAGAAGCCAGGAGAATTTAACCCCGAAAACTGGTAACAACAACAATGATAACAATCACCATACAGGGGATCCAGAAAAAGGCAAAAACCAGGGTGGGGTGGAGCAGGACGTACTGTATACGTATAATACCAATTCTGCAGGTGAGTACTTCACAGAATTGTATTATTCTAAGTATATAGTACGTCCTGCTCCAGATATAGTACTTACACTTGGGACATCCAATAGCAGTAAAAGTAGGGTGGGATCCCCAACAAAAAAAGCACAGCACGCAGCTTAAACTACTGCCGCCTGCAAAACCTTGCGGCCAAACACAGCATCAGCTGAGGCCCGAACATCAACAACATGTAAAACTTTGAAAAAGGTATGAACAGAAGACCAAGTAGCGGCCTTGCAAACTTGTTCAACAGAAGCCTGGTGCTGGAAGGCCCAGGAGGCCCCAATAGCACGAGTAGAATGAGCAGTAAGATGGAAGGGAGGACTCTTCCCCTTAGCAGAGTAGGCCTGAATCACAGCCTGACGGATCCATTTGCTGATAGTAGACTTGGCAGGAGCCAAACCCTTCCTAGGCCCAGAAGGCATAACGAAGAGAGCATCAGTCTTCCTGAAAGCCGCAGTGACAACCAGGTAATACTTCAAACACCTGACCACATCCAAGGAATGCAGAACCCTTTCCTTGTCGTTGCTAGGATTGGGACACAATGAAGGAAGAACAATGTCCTGATTCAAATGAAACGCAGACACAACCTTAGGCAGAAAATCCGGCTTGAAGCGGAACACCACCTTGTCCTGGTGCCTCTCATAGTACGGAGGCTGAATGGATAGAGCAGCCAGCTCCGACACATGCCTAACCGAAGTTATGGCCACCAAAAAGACAACCTTGAGAGTAAGAACAGCCAGAGCAGCATTGTGAATAGGCTCAAAGGGAGCACCCTGCAAGGCAGATAAAACCAAGTTTAAATCCCAAACGGGGACCACAGGTTTACGAGGGGGACGTGCATGAGTGACCCCCTGAAAGAAGGTCTTAACCAAATGATGTTGAGCAAAGGACTTCTGAAAGAAGACGGACAGGGCAGAAACCTGACCCTTCACAGTACTGAGTTTTAGACCTAACTCCAAACCATACTGTAAGAACTCCAGAACCCTAGGGACAGAGAACTCCCTACAGGGAAGAGACCTAGACTCACACCATTGTGACCGTCTCCCAGGAGGGGGCCAGAAAAGACCTGCCCCCTATCAAGTTCCCGAGGTTCAGCCACCACGCAAGGGACCGTCTGACCGAGGGGGGAAGCACACAGACCCCGTCCAAGGACGCTGGGTTCTTGTCCCACACTGACAGAAGGTGAAGCTGCAAGGGTTCTCAAATGGAACTGGGCAAAGGGCACCGCCTCGAAGCTCGCCACCATCAGGCCCACCAGCTGCATTCCTTGCCTGATGGAGGGCTGTGGGCACGAGAGCAGGGACCTCGCCTGCGCAGTCAGAGCTTCCACCTTCTGTTGAGGAAGGAATATCCTTGACTGAACCGTATCCAGAATCATTCCCAGGAACGGAGTCACCGAGGAGGGGGACAGAGAGGACTTGGGGTAATTGATCACCCAGCCGAAGGACTCCAGGGTGGACACTACCAGCTGAGTGTCCAAACTCTGCCTGCCGCAGAGACCGAGAGGTGATGAGTATATCGTCCAGGTAGGGCAGCACACGTATGCCCCTTAGCCTTATCAGGGACATCACCCCTGCCACCCCCTGGCAAGGCCACAAATTGGTAATGCTGATCTTTCAGTGCAAATCTGAGAAACCTTTGGTGTCCTGGAAACACCGGGACGTGAAGGTAAGCATCCCTGATGTCTACGGACGTCAAAGTCCCCTGGGCGCAGAGAGCCAATGGCCGAGCGCAGAGTTTCCATGCGAAAGTGTCTGTTCTTGACAAATTTGTTGAGGATTTTTAAATCCAGAATGGGCCTGACTGACCCATCCTTCTTGGGTACTGTGAAAAGGCTGGAATAGAATCCCATGCCCCTGTCTCCTAAGGGGACCTTGCAAATGACCCCTAGATCCAGGAGACCCTGCACGGCCAGCAACAAGACCTGAGCTGAGGCAGGGTCCTGAGGAATCCAGGACCCAATGAATCTGGTGGGGGGCCGTACAGCAAATTTTATCTTGCAGCCGGAGGACACTACCTCCTGAATCCACTGGTCTGAGACGTGTCGCCTCCAGACATGCTCGAAGTGCTGCAGACGTCCCCCCACCCTGACGGGCGAGGGCGCCCCCTCATGCCTGAGGGGTCTTGGGAGGGGCTTTGGGCTTGGACCCCCAGGAGGAACCGGAACGGCGTCCTCTATTCTTGTGCCAGGAATCTGCGCGGGACCCAGCGAAGGACACCCCTTTTCCCTGTTTAGCCCCACGGTAGGGGATTGAAAGGGTGCCCTGGCCACGAAAGGGCCGAATCTGCCGCCTGCGCTGGGGCAAGTTGTCTCCTTTGGCGAAGAGGTCTAGACGTCCCCAAACAGGAGCAGCCCCTTAAATGGAAGCCCAGTAAGGGCTTTCTTAGCGGCATTGTCAGCCGCCCACTGTCGCAACCAAACCACGCGGCGTATAGCTTCCGCCAGGGCAGAAGATCTGGCACACATCCTTATAGCATCGTCCGATGCAGACAGGATAAAATTTACAAACACATCACAGTTAGACAGTGCATTGACAGTATCAGGTGGCAACTCATCTGTGCCATCAAGTGCATTCCTGACCATGGCCCTGAGCGCTACTGCCGTAATGGCTAAGGCGCAAACCGGGCGCAGTGTCGCTCCCCCAAATGCAAAGGCATGGCATGCCAACTGATCAATACGCCGGTCCTCAGAGTCCCGTAGCGTAGTAGTGTCAGGGGAGTGCATAATAGAGGTGTTGGACAACCCTAGAATAGGAGCATCGACCTCGGGGGGTGATGACCAGCACTTAACCAAGTCAGCCGGGAAGGGATACTTCCTATCCACACTCTTAGGGATCCCAGGAAGTCTGCTGGGATGTTCCCATTCTTTAAGCACGAGGCTATTGAAATGGGTTTGCTCGGGAAATTCCAGACGAGCCTTAGCAGTATGAAAAAGCTCACGCCTTTGCCTGGGAGCCGCAACAGAGGGAGAGATGGACAAAACTTCAAATATCTGAACCAGCAGTCTGTCAATATCATCCGAGGTCCAGTGCTCGGAACCAGACTCGTCGTGACCCCTTGACTCCTCGTCATATGACCCAGAGTCAGAGAACAGCTCCCCTTCGTCCGAGGGGGTATGGCCGTAAGGATGTAACAACTCATCCAATTCCATAGGGAAAAGAGCAGAGTCAGGGGTTAAATGCCGCCTCTTAGCGGTTGAGCTAGCAAGCAATCTTTCAACACTGGCCAGTCTAGTAGCCACATCAGGATGAGAATCCCCGCTTGTATTGGGGGTTAGACTCAGGCTTGGGGGAGTAGGTGAAGTGAAGCGAGGTGCAGGCCCAGCCACAGAAGAGGCGGGAAGAACCGTTAACGCCTGCTGTGCACAAGGAACACAGACCCGTGCATTGTCACCGCTGCTAGGTGTGACCCCCCAAGCTACACACAGCCAGGCTTGTCCCGAAGGAACCCCGTTCACAATATCCTGGGATGCCTCCATATGGTGATTTAATCGGCACAATAGACCAGTAGGGATTGACGCTGTAAGCTACCCTGGATGCCCCAATAACCCGCGGGGAAGTGGGAGTAATTTTAATAGTCTCAACCGGGGGATACACCGGGCCGGGAGAAGCCACCGGAAACCACGGTCTGAAAGACATAAGGGGAACAAGAGCGCGAAGCTCCAAAAACTCGTAGCCAATAGAGAAAACAGGGCAGTGATGCCTGAAGGAATTGATCGAGTGGATTACCGCAGCAGAGCCACTACAGGCTAAGAAAAAAAGACGCCACAGCGTCAGCAACGCCACCGCCGCCCGTGCAGTACAACCATATAGGAAGGGCGCGGCGGCGACCATACAAGTAAAGTACACAGCGCGGCTCTGACACCCATTCCCAGTCAAACGCGATACTAAAGCCATAAGCGTGTAATAGGGTACACTGCGGCCGCCATACTCACAAACCCCTCCCTTTCTTTCCCCCCGGGCTAGGGGGGGGACGAGGGAGGATCGCGACCCTTTACATGGGGTCCACCGCTACACGGGGCATGGGGGCAATAATGCAGGAGGGGCATCCCCTAAAGGCTCACCATCAGCCTAAACCGGCTACCCTTTGGTGGGGGATTGCGGTGGAGCATGGCTCCGTTAAGCACGCATGGTGCTGCCTACCTTCACCCGACCAGCGCAGCCCAGGCTGGGAAGCACATCACAAATAGGACGGGTGGGAATAGTCCAACAGGGCCGCAGGCTGTAATAGCCCCGCTCACCTGCGAGAGAGTGATACTTCATGTCTTCGCAGTCAGCACTGCAGAGAAATCTGGGGATTTGTGGGAGGTCCCTGGGTATATGAAGGGCCGGGAGGAGCCTGTTTTTGCATATCTGCAGTGCACAGCACCATCTGGCGGAGGATAACCCAAGTGTAAGTACTACATCTGGAGCAGGACGTACTGTATACTTAGAATATATATGTCGGTAGCAATGTGTCCTGGCAAAATTATCTTCCATTTTTGTCCCTCGCAGCTGACCCATCAGAGTCTGGCGGTCAGCAACCCATCGATTTAAATTCCAGGAAAGTAAGTGCTGGGTTTTGTTCTGCTTTTAAGTTGCCCACCCCAGCACACTTCCTATCCCTGGAGCATCCCAATCTGCGATACGCTACTGTGTGAAACCCCCTGGGAACGCTGGCATACCCACTATACAAGCATTTCCACCCCTGAGTTTTGGTCCGCTTTATAGGGGCATCTCAATTTGTGAAAGAACCACCCTGGTTTGGCCGTTAACTCAAACTGGCGATCCCAGAGTGCATTTACCATTTAGAGGAAAGTAATTAACAAAGGGGAGGGGGTCACACACAGGGGCATCCAAAATCAGGAGAACCTAGATTCGTTTAGATTCCGAGGTCAGGTTTAAAGGGGTTTTGTGCGCTTTAAAGTAGACCAAAGTATTGGTCCAAATAGCATCCAGATTTGGGATATTTTGATCCAAATGGCATCCAGATTTGGGATGTTCCTCGGTGATGTGACGTGACTCTTCACCACAAAGGGGCCCACTAAGTCCATGCCGCCCAAGGGCCCACATAAACCTGGAGCCGGCCCTGATCCGTGGTTGGACAGTCCCTTCATGATGACTTTCTTTAATCTTCCTCTTTGATTGTTCATGAATTTATCTAAATTCTCCCCATTTACATTTTCATTATTGCTCCCAAGTGTTTGGGTTACAGACCTTGCGACACTTGACCAGCGCTTTCATTTTCCAGCCAACGCACTGGCCAAGAGGCAGCGGAGCCATGCCGGGTTTTGGAGTGAATTAGCGTCTGGACGGAATAATGGCTTTCCAATCAGAAGCGGGAGCATATTGTATTTCCCCTCCACGGACCTGACTTCAAACAGCAGTCGCCCGCTGCAAATATATGTCAAGAGCACCGTTTCCTCACATCAGACTTGGGCCAATTTGTTTTCAGACGGAGCGCTTGCAGACCTATTTTTGGAGGCCCTCTGTGGCCTGACCATACGTTGCGACATCATTTATTGTGGCAGCGTAACATATGGACTTTTCATCATCGTCCGGCTCAAATCCTCAGTTGGACAGAGATATTTCCCTCCCTGAAGCAGGTGACATAGACTGATTCTCCCCGTCGTTTCTTTGTTTGGAGGTTTTTCCTGCCTTGACAATACGTTATTACAGGCATTAAACCATTTAAGAGTATACTACAAAATAACTTCACACTAATATACATGGTGGGAGTCGATAATGAGCAGGAGGCATTGCTCCTCTACATGGGTAATAGGTAGGTGTCATAATACCCTATCAGTTCCTACACACGTCAGCTAGGCCGGGGTTGCAAGCGCAATTCTGGACGTGCGCATTCACACACATAAGGTCTACTGTTAGACGCATACGCCCACATGGTCGAATTTGCAATCAGATGTGCACCAATTTGCACAAGTGCAGCAGGTACCTGGAATTTGCATGCATGGATGCCACAGTATGCGTGATCTGGTGTACTGTAGGGGTTCCAGTACTCCTCGGCTCCTGCCTGTCTCCAGTGCTCTCCCGTTCCAGTCATACATCAGTACTCATGCTTCTTTCTGGGCTCGAAACTCCATCCAACCGTGTTCTAGTAACAGGTTGGCAGCCCTTTACATAGATAATATGGTTGAAATAAGACATATGTCCATCAAGTTCAACCAAGGGTGTTATTTTATTTATTTTTTTTACTGATAACCGCTAATAGTAACTGTTGATGTTATTTTCTTCTAAATAAACATCTAATCTTTTTTTGAAGCGGTCAGCAGTTGATGCTGTAGCAAGCTTCTGGGGGAGGCTATTCCACAGATTTATAGTTCTTATGATAAAGAATGATTGTCACTTACGGAGACTGAATTTCTTTTTTTCCAGTCGAAGGGAGTGCTCCCTTGTCTTTATTGAAGATTTTACATGAAATAGTGTTTCCCCATATTTTTTGTATTGGCCGTTTATAAATTTATAAGTTAAGTTAATCAGGTCCCCCCTCAGTCGTCTTTTCTCAAGACTAAACAGATTTAGATGGTCTTCAAAAGCCATAGCCACAATTTTCTCTAAACAAGCCTTGTGTTTTTATTGGTCCGTCTCTCCCATCATCCTCTGCTAGCCGGTAACGGGTAAGCCAGGGATTGCCGTAAAACCAGCGCTAAGTACATAAAGGCTTCTAATCGTTAGGCGTTTTATTAGCAGCCGCGCACGCAGATCGGCAAATTGCCTTGTTTCAGATTTATTATGTATTACTCCAGAAATTCTATAAAGATCAGAAGAACTGATTACCACGCTGACCTTTGCATTAACTCATCCGAATTTAAATTCTAGTGTTTGATTTGGAAGAATAAGTTCATTTATCATCAGGCAACATTGTGGGGGGGGGGGGGGGGTGCTCGTCCTGATTGGGAGTATTGAGGCAGAGCCTATTTATCGGCAAAGCAGGAGGAGGACAATGGCAGAAAAACTTTGACACGCCATTGTGCTTCTCTGAAGAGGCTGCCTAACAAATTTACCTATTTAGCAACGTGCTGCCTGCTCCGGGGTGTTAAATGGCCCCGTAATTCATAAACTACACGCCATCTTTTTTTTTTTCTCTTCTCTCTTTTATATATAAATGGCTCGGAAATCAATAGGTGAGGCTTGAGTAATTCATCTCACCCCGCGCTGTCTATTACCACAACGTGCGGATTTAGCTTTTTATTGTTATGAGAATTGCTATAAATCAGCGCTTTTAATGTAACACTTTATAAGTGTCAGAAAACTGCAGGAGGGTCAGCAGATTCTTTATCTGTTTATACGGAGAAAACAGGTCTAATGGCGGGTTCTTCATGAGAAGTTCTGGACTCTTTCAGACTTTCGGCTCTGTGGTTGTACCCAATTGCTTCTAGAAAAACAAGATGTGATGCTCTCTATTGGTGGACTTGCAATAGTAAGTCCTAGTAAACCATCTCCCTTTTTCGGGGCATCAGCAGCAGATCATGCCTCCTCCATACATGTCTTGGACCAAAACCCACAGAGATCGGCCCAGGAATTTTATAGATTCCTTCCCCTCGGGGCATCCAGCTGTGTGAAACCCCCCAAGGTTGCCCATACACTCACCTTCTTTTCCGGTCTAACGGAGTATGCTCGAGCTGCAATCGCACCCCCGCTATACCTCTAACATAGTTCGTGCCCGCGACAGGTATTTGTGAATGGTCGACCCTGTTAGAGGGTAGCAGGGGATGCACCCATCAGCGTGCTCGGATCAACTCTTAGACGAGCTGACGTGAGCAGATCCAAGTGCGCTGATTGGACAAGAGGCTGCACATGCGCCATAGGACCGAGGAAGTGTGAGTGCAATTGGGTGACCTGAGGGTTTCACACGGCGGGGCAAGGACCAAAACCCAGGATAGTCAATATACTGGGTTTTGGCCTACTTTAATGTAAAGGCCATGTGTTGGCCCTGTTGTGGCCAGAGTGAGCTGTGTGACCTCTGTGGCTTGCCATAAGCTTGAAGGAGCTTCAAGGGGGAGAGTGGCAGTCACACCAAATTTTTGAGTTGAAAGGAGGACAATCCCTGCTATGGCTTCCACCCACCTGGGACAGACATCAGGTGGGCTGCTTGCTCTGTTGCCTCAGGGAGGGGGGGGGGGGGGAGAAGGAACCAAGGTCCACCACTTGGATCAGCAAAATGCAGCCCCTGACAGCCAGCATGGGGCAAGCAGAAAGCAGACAATTTAAGCCTTTGTTTGCAATGTATCCAGTGGATTAAAACCCGGGGGTTTCACTATCCCAGGTTTCTGTCCTTCCCCCAAACCGGGGTGCCCCGCAATGTGAAACCCCCCTAACTCACCTCACGCGGTCCTACGGCGCATGCCGTCCAATGAGAGCTGTCTGCCAAGTGACATCATTCGGCAACTGGCTCTCCTTGACTATAATGGCAAGACGGGAGCGCACATGCTACGGGGATGTAAGTGGGCGCTTCCGTCTAGCCTATCTGAAGGACTAGGGCAGGAGTGCACCCACGCTGCTGGGGATGCGCCATCACGCGTGCCACATTAAAAACAATGATAGGCATTTTCCCGAATGACATAGTCGCGGCAGACAGCTCTCATTGGATGATATCCCAAACATGCGCCATTGGAACAAGGAAAGATAAGTATTTCCGTGCACGCCGGAGGGGGGGGGGGGGGTTACTAATTCAGGATGCCACCGGAGGAAGGCCAGCAGCCAGCCCTGAAATCTTTTAAAGTGGAGCAAATATAAATTCTTATATATCTATAAGATTCCTGTGCCGATCGATCCCCCCCCCCAGAGTATCCAATATTGTGATGCCCCCAGGTCGCCCCGTTCACTTCCTCTTTTCCCGGAGCCACGGCGCATCTAAGAGCAGCGGCCGCTCCCTCTAGCAGGGCATGTGCCCGCGCCAGACATTTGTGAACGCCCGGCGCGGGCACGCTCCCTGTTAGAAGGAAGCAGAGGATGCAGCCGTCAGAGACAGTGCTCTTAGACGTGCTGTGGAACCGGGAAGAGGTGAGCTGTTCTCGGCGTCCTGCCCAGGATAGTCAAAATCTTGGGTTTTGGTCCACTTTAAATTCCAGAGTCAATCCGGTGGGTTTTGTTCTGCTTAAACCTGGAAAATTACTTTAACTTCACTACCCCAAACCCCACTACCCCAAACCCTTTCTTCTCCCAGCTCTGCACTTTGGGACAGACTTTATTTATTATAGCTCTGTGTTTTTGTATAATGTTCTTGTAATGGGTTAAACTCCTGAAGAACATATTAAACTATAGTTTTTTTTTTTTTTTAAGCGGCGGCGTAACAGAGGTGTAAAGCCCCAACGCAAAGCAATCAGATACCTGACCAGAATGACAGACAGCTGTGGTCCAGTGAGCAGGAAAAAAAATCCCATTTACCCGCCACCAGATGGGACCTAGCGGACGCTTCAGCACAAACATCTCATCTTTCTTTGGACCTTCTTGTCCGGTAGGCGAGCGTCCGGGCTGATAATGATGGATATGGAGCGACTATAAAGTGGGTGACAGCAGACGCCTTGTTATAGCTGCCAGTCTTCCCCTGTTGTCATTATTACGGATGGAAGATTTATGCCGGTTTCAGGTTGTGTATAGAGTCCGACCATTTGCAATTCATCATCCGCCAGGCGCGGGGGTGACGTTCTGACCATGGATGTAATTGCCAGACTCAACCTGCTTCTGGAAATTAAAAACAGTCAACGGGCGGCTCGCAGCGCCCATCCCCACCTCGCAGGTGAGCCCAGGAACACCCCTCGGCACACAGGTGGGGCGCTATTCAGCCGTATGTATCAGAGAAGATGTTATTCTATTTTACCAGCCTATATTTCTGCCAATATAACCCTATGGCCTGCTCATTGCTTTCCCTGCTTGTGGGGATACAGTGAGACTCATAACAGCACCCGGTAAGCTCTACTGAACCAGAGTAGGGTGGACAAGGAAGCTCTAAGGGGGAGAAAAGGTAAGTTTGTGTGTGTTTTTGTTCTTGCCTAGACAGGGACTAAAACCGTTCTCACGGTTTAGTCTAGAGACTAAAAGACTTTAGCGCCGGGTAACCCCCCCAGGGGCATCCCAATTTATCTTGGCATCCTGTGTATGTAGTCCTGCTTCCCTACCTGGGCCTCTGTCGACATGCCAAACACCCATCCATCTAATGTGTGAACCTCCAGTAGACATATTGGATTGGCTGAAAGTATAGCTAGGGGGAGCGGCCAATGGGAGGCATCTACCAATCCATTCATTAAACCGGACCTTAACTCTAAATAAGAGCATATCTTATATGTTTCCCACACCCTGTACATACAGATTCCCCACATTAAAAATCATCCTACCTGCATCTACTGCTTTTAAACATCCAAAATGGCGGCCTATGGAGTCTCAGACTGCCTGCAGGCAGGAAGTGTCTTCTGACTGTGTCGCTCTGCATTGTGGGATTGCTGTCCTTTTCCTGACCCCAGCTTTGCTCTGTCTGTGCAAAGCACAGCTATAACCCACCCACCTGCACTTGCGCCCCCCCCCCTCCTCTCCTCAGTATGTGATACTTCTGAGGCAAGATGGCGGCGCCTGTATCCTAGAGTCCTGAACAGAACTGCAGCCCAGCGGGGAAAAGAATAAGTGACTTAAAACTTTTCATTTTTATTTTCATAAAATTATACTGAAGGTCCAGTTTAAGCAATGATTTTATGGGCATTAAGGTGGACGACCAAAACCCAGGATTTTTGACCCGGGATCACCCCCAGGTCATCCATAAAAACTCACCTCTCCCCGGTCCTATGGGGCATGTGCGGGCTTGCAGCCAATCAGAACGCTCATCTCTATTTGGTCCTTTCGGCTAGGAATCGGCTAAGGGCCAAATGGAGCTGAAAGCAGCTGAATGAAGCCAAGTGCGGAGCCAGCTGCACCCCCACTAGCCGGGGACGTACAGCGACAGCCATTTACAAATGTCTGCCAAGGGGGTGCGTCTGGTTAAAGCTAAAGTGTAGTGCGCTGCTGAATAGGCATCAGGTAGATTTTACTGGGGAACCGGGGGGCCTGGGGAGAAGCAATCGTGCAGCCCTGGAATAGCCACCCCTCTCATGGGTTTTGGTCCACTTTAAAAGAGAACCAGAATCTAGAGTTGGGCGCTAGAAGCCTACCTAGAAGCATTTTGATTCAGAATGCATTGCACTGTGAAACCTCCTGGTTTCCATGTATTCTCACCGCCAACCTTGATCCAAAAGCACATGCTCTGGACTCTGCACACTTACCACTGTACTGTCTCCCATTGGGGCTGCGCAGACCGGAGGCAGCAGGGGTGCTGCGGAGTGTGGCTAAGCTTAGCCGCAGCCATAGGATCATGTAGAGTATACAGGGAAACTAGGGGGTAATTATCCTAATTTGGGATGCCCCAGGGAAAGAGGAACCAATCATTTTATTCCACTGTAATAAGCGTAGCAATCAAAGCTAATTGGAGGAGGTACCATACAAACAGGGGCCTCCAGAAGAGGACTCAAAGCCAGGAGGGTGAAAGTCCTTGAAGAGAAAGCCCAAAATTGGGCAAACCAACTTATGCAGCATTCCAGCAGTTACTATGAAACAGAGTTGTGTTGGGGCAGCTGGAAGTATATAGGGCCGGGAGGAGCCACACCTTTCTATCTTGCAGTCCACGCCCACCGGGCAAGAATTAACCCCTTTGTTGCTGGAGCCGACATCCTGGAATGGATTGGGAGAGAAATTGAGCAAAACTTATGCAGCGTTCTAGCAGTTACTATGATGCTCCATCGATGTTCCCAACAGGGTTCCCCGAGCAACAGTGGGTCAAAAGAACCATTTGGATCCAGGGATCCATTTTTCCCAATTTTAAATCTGAATAAAAACCACGATTTTGAATTTCCCGGGTTTTATTTTGCACGCCGAGGCGGGATTTCCCGCTGTGTGACACCCCCCCAGATCGCCCTTTCAAACTCACCTCTTCCCGGTCCAAAGATGCATGTGCGGGCTCTCGTACAATCAGAGCCAATTGCCATGCATATTAATTGCTTAGCAAGAATGCTCAGTTCCGTCCCCGGCAATAGGAGCAAGAGCAGGCGCATTTCCTGCAGCGCATGCTCCTGTTCCCAGCCTATCTAAATGGCTGGACGCGGGGGGGGTGCACGCAACAAGCCCAAAGGAGCAGGGATGCGGCCATCCTTGTTTACATCAGTGAGGGAGTGCCAGCAAGGGGTGATTGCTGCGGCGCCCCTGTGGGGTTTAACACAAAGATTCCAGGGATGGCCACTGGCCTTCCCCGGGGCATTTTCACCTGGAAGGCCAGCGGCCGGCCCTGGAATATTTTAGACTCCAGTGCTGGACCACCTGGGTTTTGTGCTGTTTGGGACATCCCAAATAAATGGAGGGTGGGGGGAGCGGACCTCAAATATGTCTGACTTTATATTGTGGAAATCCCCACATAATGTGCAGAGCTCACCACATATTGGCAAACTACCCCCAGCACCTTTATGGTAACAGAGCTCGTGGTTGGCAGGTTATCCTTAGTAGGCTCCTGTGAGGCATATGACGAAATATAATATTGCTTTTCTAGCCGGCAGACAGGAACAAAAGTCTCATGATTAAGATTCACACTCCAGCTGACAAGAAACCCCACGGTGAGCCTACGCTGACTGGGGAACTTCAAAGACATTCGGTAGACATGATGGAGCCAGCAATTCATAAAGAATTAGAAAACCACTGTACTCAGTAATTATAAACTGAACTGAACACCTCTTTAGAATTTAGAGATCAGAACGCATGTGTACTCGGGCCTCCCGTCATTCCTAGACACTCAGAGATCCACAGAACTCAGGTTAGGAGCCATATATAACAGAGGTGTTTGGTCTCAAAGCGTGTCCAGAACCCTGCTGGACCCACGGACATCAGCACTGACTTCCTTTGACTTCCAGGCAGAAAGTTCTGAAACATTCGTTTTTAGCTGGGAGATGGGGGGGGGGGGGGCTAAGGCTCATCCCAGAAGGGAGGGGGAAATGTCCTACCTGTGTATACAGATCTGAAGTGCCCCAAGTGCTTTGTCTTTCTGGAGGGCCCATAGAGCATTGTGTCAGAAGTAACCAGGAACAAGCAGACACTACACCCCCCCACATGTCTGCCTCACAGTGTAATGCCTGAAATAAGGTAGGCGACATACATTGTCTCTGCTAACTCTGATTGTAACTCACATGTATCTGCCCTTCTGACCTATATTGCATCTGTTCATTGTATGCATATAGTTTGGATAGCATGCTTCTAAAACCTAAAGTTATACTAAAGGTAAGCGCCTGATCGTTGCCCCATTGTCTCGGCCTACACGTTGCACTGTCCCAAACTTCAATCCGTTTTCCAAAAGACCCTGCAGTTCCTAAATTATCTTTAAAAGTATTAGAGCATTGGAGATTCATAGAAAAAAAGTGAAGAAAAACCAGTGGGTGTGGCAACAGTGATGTGATGCAAGCACACTGTGATGAGTGTGAGAGGAGGGCGGGGTTTCAAAGCTGCAGGGAGAGACAGCCAATTAGGACATCTGGGCAGAGAGTGGGGGTGTTTCCGTTCTTGGTCCCCTGAAGGTTGATTGATGGACCAGGTCAGCTGAATGAGGTGATTTTCCTCACTCAGGAGACAGACAGAAGAGGAAGCAGAGCGCTGGAGCCACTTAATGAAAGGTAAGCTAATGATATGTTTTTAACTTTTGACTTGCCAAACACTTTAATCTTGGGCTTCTCTGTTGTCATGAAGTGGGGGTTTCACATCTGGGGGAAAGGACCAAAACCCAGGATAGTCAAAATCCTGGGTTTTGGTCCTTTCCCCCAGATGTAAAACCCCCCAGATCACCGAGCGCAACTCACCTCTTCCCAGTCCAACAGCGCATAAGCGGCCAATTGTCCAATCAGCACACACGTGCTTGGAGCCTCTGGCCTTAGACAGCGTGACGTCAGCGGCTCCAAGCACGCTGGAGGCCGCATCCTCTGCTTCCCTCTAACAGGGAGCGTGCCCGCGCTGGCCATTCACAAATGGCTAGCGCGGGAACACGCCCTGCTAGAGGGGTAGCGGGGATGCGGCCGCCGCTCGTGCATGCGCCGTTGGACTGGGAAGCAAGGTAAATGTATGGGGCGACCTGAGGGGTTTCACACAGCGTTGGGGGGGGGATCGATTGGCTCGGGAATCTTATAGATTCCCGGGCCGATCGTGCTGGGACCAAAACCCACCCTGGAGTCTGAGTCTCCAGGGCAGGCATACTTGCTCCCCCCCAGGGGACCCCGATCGGGGGTGCCCCACTGTGTCAAACTCCCGAGGTTGCTCCAAAACTCACCTTTGTTCCCGGTCCAATGGCACATGTGCAAGCAGCGGCTGCATCCCCGCCATCTCGTTAGCAGGACGCCAGCGCCAGGCATTTGTGAATAGTCGGTGGGGTCACACTCCCTGTTAAAGGGTAGCGGGTAATGCGTCTCGCCTTAGACAAACACCAGAAGGGGCGGAGCACGCTGATTGGACGAGAGGGCTGTGCATACACAGTAGGACTGGGGAAGGGTAAGTGAGACCTGGGAGGTTTCACACAGCAGGGCACCCCTGATCAGGGTGCCCGGGGGGGGTCCAAAACCCAGGATAGTCAAAATTCTGTGTTTTGGTCCACTTTAAACCCAAACGCACTCATCCTTGGATCTTAGCAATAGTACCCGCTACTGGGGCAGGCTTCCGGCACTATATAATCCCATTGACAGACCGAGCTAAATCAAACAGAGCTAGTGGCATTTCAGGGCTGGCAGGGATCGGTTCACTGGTGGTAGTGAGGGGGACCCGCAGCCTGTCTGGGTCTTGAAGGTCTGTATTGAAGGACCATACCATGTGATCTCGGTGTCGAAAGGGATTTGCTTACAGCTCCTTTATAATTGGCCCTGGTTGCGCTCCATAGTCTTAGCAAGAACAGGGGAGGGGGGATCCCAAGACCTAAACCTGTGTCTGTCCCAGATGTGTATTTAGAATTTTGGCCAAAGATGCCCTTTAAGTCCCCCAGCCCTGAACTGGTAAAATCTACATTAGCCACGCTCCCGCCAGTTGAATAATGAAGGCGCGGCGGTAAACGGGGCCGCATGAGCTAATGATAGGCGCATGCAGTCACTTGTCACCTTGCAGCTCAATTAGCCTCGGTGTAAAAAGCAGACATGTAGGAAGAAGTAAGGTTCTGACATTATCTCTGCCAACAAGATAATTACAGAGCCTTCATTTAACAGTAGGGCAACACCAGCGTAGCAACAAATTAACTCGCCGCCTGCATTTGCAATTCATGGCCTGTTTTCTCGTTTCATGCGATTTGTCTTCCTTCAAGTGAATGTTTCCTTCCTTTCCTCTCGCCACCAGTAGAGCTGCTGGTTTGGCTCGACAATGATGTCACAGGAGACCAACAGTGGATATAAAAAGTCTACAAACCCTTAGGTCTTTGTCATAAAAAAAAAAAAAAAAAAATCAGACCAAGAGGAATCAGAATTTTCCTCCTTTAAAGTGGACCAAAACCCAGAATTTTGACTATCCTGAGTTTTGATCCTTTCCCCGCTGTGTGAAACCCCACAGATCACCTGAACAAACTCACTTCTTCCTGGTCCTACGGCACATGCCCGGCCGCTGGTCCAATCAGTGCATTTGAAGCCGCTGACATCACATAATATAAGCCGGCGTCTAAGGCCAGCGTCTCCGAGCACGCTGGCGGCCGCATCCCCCGCTTCCCTCTAACAGAGAGCGTGTCCGTGCGGGGATTCGGCCGCGGCTTGCGTATGCGCTGTTGGACTGGGAAGCAAGGTAAGTGTACGGGGCGACCTGGTGGGTTTCCCAAGCCTGATTTTGGATGCCCCAGGGGAGGGAATCGATCACGCTGGGTTTTGGTCCACTTTAAAGCAAAACAAATCCCACCTGGAATTGGGATGGCCTGCGGTGTGAACCCTCCCAGGGCAGAACAAAACCTGGGAATTTGACTTTCCCCAGGGGCACGCATGCTCCCACCCCAGCCTGCCTGGCCTGGACTGATGAGAACCACCCTAGATAGCCTCAGCCTGAGAAGAGGAGCACAGCTGGTGAGCAAATCCCAAAGGTCAGTAGAGTTATTGTGTTTTTTATCTCGGTCTTCATTTAGGCAAACTTTCTCATCGTCCTCCCCCGCATAGAGGTGATGTAACCCAGCCTGAGTCTTCCCCTAGCAGCGCGATTGCAATGCACGGCCATCTCCCAGTAAAGTAAATGAATTCTGGCATAATGGAATGAGTGAGACGTGAAAGAATTACAGGCAAACGCACAGGCAACATGGAGCGATAGCTAAGTCTAAATTAAGATGTTCACACCAAAGCTTCCAATAGGACCTTGACATGACTGTTGACCTGCTCATGACACGTTCACAACGGGAAGGATTTTGAATTCTATTAGTATTAGCAAAGAAAAAAAAAAGCCAAAGAGTCATCAGGAAAACAAATCTATATCTTCTACTCCATTGGCCAATTACTGTTGTTAAAATGGAATTAGATAGATATTGACAATGGTGCGGGATGAGGATTAAGCCGGGGGCCGAGCATATGCCCAGCAATGCCAATTGTACCAGGTTTATTTTCATTCTATTTGGAAGCAAACAAATGTGACCACGGGGGGAGAGTGTAGGGGGGTACTAGAGGGCTGAGGGATGCACAGGATCCCTTAAAACAGTATAATGTACATAAGGAAGAAACCAGAGGGAGGAAGATTATAACAAGACATTCCACCACTAGGCACCAGCAATTTCCTGGGGCTGGGGGACCTGACCAATAAAGTGATACTAAAATATAGCACCAAGCTGTTATTGTGACACCTACTCACAAATAAAAGCACACAGAAAGCCATGGGTGATTAGACACTACAGCTATTCATATGTTAATTAGGACTACCGCTCACTAGCACTGGCAAACGGGGGGGGGGGGGGGAGCTATAGACCACCAGTTGAACACTATGATTGGTGGTCTACAGAAAAGGAATTAAGGTGGTGTGCCACTAATCTATGCCTTATTTCTACTTTCAGGAGTAGCTGTGTTATGACAGTAAAGGAGAGTGCAGCTATGAATGATAGATTATTCACATTGCCTACTGAGTCCCTTGATAAATCATTGCCCCTAACAATGTAACACAATAGACCTCTCAGCTGGGAACTGGCTGGCTTTTCAGAATGGCTTGTTCACTATAGTCACAGCAGAAGTGTGTGATTTTTTCACCTTGAGACCAGTTGTGCAAGAGGAGCTGGCAAGTCACCTACTGACAAGCAGGTGATTTGCGAAAACCCCCCCTCCCGCCGCCCTGCGGGACAACTTCCAGCCACAATGACCTGGAGGTGCAGAAGAGCCAGGTGCCTCGGTGGGCTATGTGTGTTTGTAACTTCTAGGAATTGGGGGCGGCCGGTTGGCCTCCGAGCCCTGGGTTACCAGCCAACATAGATGGTGCCCAGGGTGGTTTTGCTGAAAAGAGAGGACCCTATGCCTCTCACCTGTATCATTCCAAATTGGGATGTTCTGATGTGTGAAATCTTCCAGAAAACTCACCTTTCCTGACGGCTCCCTCCGCGAGGTAAACAATGTCGGCCTCATCCCTAGCACCTCTCGGCTGAGGCACACTCCCACAACCAGCCATTGATATAGACTGGGGGCGAAATTGTGCCACCCCAATCTAAAGGGCACTGGGGATGCGACTGCTCCCAATTGTCGAGCACTGGTCTAAACAGAGCCGTATTGCCGTGCATTGATATGGTAGGACCAGGAAAAGGTATGTTTTCCTTGGTGATCTAGGGTGTTTCACACATATTGGCATCCCAAATCAGGATGACCCAGGGACTAGGATCAAAACTTGGGATAGTCTAAATCCCAGTTTTTTTTCTCCCTCCAAAAATTAAAAAAATAAAATTCTGTGAGCACTCACCTGTAGAATTGATTTTATAGTATACAGCATGTCCTGTTCCAGTAATTCCTTACGTCTGGGTTATTCCACCACAAGGTGGTGCTGGGCTGCAGAAAGACTTGTGGCCACTCCCGGCCCCATAAATAGCCAAGTACCTCCCACCAATTTCCAGTGTTGACAAGCAGTTATACGGGAGAACCAAAAAATGGACAAGAACCCAAAATAAACTTGAATAATCACCATACAGAGGTAACCAGGAAAAATGATAACAAGGGAGGGGTGGAACAGGACGTGCTGTATATTATAAAATCTATTCTACAGGTGAGTACTCACAGAATTGTATTTTTCCAAGTATACAGCACGTCCTGTTCCAGTAATTCCTTACGTCTGGGACATCCAAAAGCAGTGTCCGTAAGGTAGGGTGGGATCCCCAAAGAGCAAAAGCGTGCAGTTTAAACCACTGCCGCCTGCAGAACTTTGCGGCCAAAAGCAGCGCCAGCTTAGGCCCTAACATCAACCTTGTAAAACTTGGAAAAAGTATGAACAGAAGACCAAGTTGCGGCCTTACAAACTTGTTCAACAGAAGCCTGGTGCTGAAAGGCCCAAGAGGCACCAATAGCACAAGTGGAATGAGCAGTAAGGCGGAAGGGAGGTTCCTTCCCCTTAGCAGAATAGGCTTGCACCACCGCCTGACGAATCCACTTGCTGATAGTGGACTTAGCCGGAGGCAAACCCTTCCTAGGACCAGAAGGAAGAACAAAAGGAGCATCAGTCTTCCTGAAAGATTTAGTAGCTACCAAGTAACATTTTAGGACCCTGACCACATCCAAAGAATGCAGAGTCCTCTCCTTGGAATTAGCAGGATTAGGACACAAGGAAGGCAAGACAATGTCCTGATTAAGATGAAAAGCAGACACAACCTTAGGCAAGAATTGTGGTTTAAAATGAAACACCACCTTGTCCTGGTGTCACCCATAATAAGGAGGTTTGATGGAAAGCACCGCCAACTCGGAAACACGCCTGACAGAAGTAATAGCCACCAAAAAGGCTACCTTGAGAGCCAAAATGGGCAAAGTAGCCCCACGGAGAGGCTCAAAAGGACGACCCTGCAGAGCAGATAACACCAGATTTAAATCCCAAACTGGTAACATAGGTTTACGTGGCGGATGCACATGAGAAACGCTCTGGGAAAAAAAGTCTTAACCAACCGTTTTCTTAACCAAACGGTGACTGGCAAAAGATTTTTGGAAGAAAATTGCCAAAGCTGATACATGACCTTTGAGGGTACTAAGTTGAAGGCCCAAATCCAAACCATGTTGCAAGAATTCCAGAATTCTGGAAACAGAAAACACCCGACAGGGAAGAGATTTGGACTCACACCAGGCAATGTAAGCATGCCAGACCCTGTAGCAGATAAAGGACGAGGATTTACTCCTAGCCCTAATCATGGTATCAACAACAGAGGCAGGCAACCCCTTTTCCCTCAAGATGGAGGTTTCAAACAGCCAAGCCGTCAAGGCCAGCGTTTGTAAATTGGGATGGCACAGCTGTCCCTGAGTGAGCAGGTCTGGATCCTTGGGCAGGGCGTACTGATCTACTGCCAATTGCACGATGTCTGCGAACCACACCCTTCTTGGCCAACAGTGGGCCACCAGAATGGCTGGCACCCCCTCCTGGGCTATCTTGCGCAGCACCCAGCCCAACAGCGGGAACGGAGGGAACACAGAGGAGCCGAAACCCCTTTCAAGGCATTGCTAGCGCATCCGTGGCAAAGGCCAGAGGGTCCTGGGACAGAGAGACAAAGAATGGAAGCTTGTGATTGTGACGCGATGCAAACAGATCCACATCCGGCAGACCCCAGCAACAGCACAGGGAGCAAAACGCCCTGTTGCTGAGGGACCACTCCCCCAGCCGAGACATCCCCCTGCTCAAGGAGTCTGCCTTCAGGTTTTCCACCCCCGGCATGTAAACTGGCGATATACAAGGGACATTCTCTCCCACCCAGAAAGGACCTCACCAATGACGGGGACAGGAAAGACTTGGGATGGTTGATCACCCAGCCGAAGGACTCTAGTGTGGACACCACCATCCGGGTATCCAGTTCTGCCTGATGGAAGGACTGAGACGAGATCAGAATGTCGTCCAAATAAGGAAGGATGCGAATGCCCTGAGATATCAACAGAGCCATCACACCCGCCAGTACCTTGGTGAATACCCTGGGAGCTGAGGTGATACCGAAAGGTAAGTCCACAAATTGGTAGTGCTGATCCTCCAGAGCAAATCTGAGAAATTTCTGATGACCTGGGAAGATTGGTACATGAAGGTAAGCGTCCTTGATGTCTACTGATGTCATGAAGTCGCCCGGGCGCAGAGTAGCGACTGCTGAGTGCGAAAATGCTTGAATCTGACAAACTTGTTGAGGTGCTGTAAATCCAAGATGGGCCTGGTGGACCCATCCTTTTTGGGAATAGTGAATAGATTGAAGTAGAAGCCTCTGCCCCTTTCCCAGAGAGGCACAGGGCAGATGACCCCCAACTCCAAAAGGTTTCGGACCGCAAGCCCTGAGCTGACAGGGGGTTTTGAGCCATCCGGGATCTGATAAATCTTGGGGGCGGCCAGGCTGCAAACTCTATCTTGTAACCGGAGGAAACCACCTCCTGGATCCATCTGTCTGCTACACGTCGCCTCCAGACGTGAGCAAAGAGCCGAAGCCGTCCCCCCACCTGGATGGGTGAGGGCACCTCCTCATGCCAGGGGGCTTGGGGGAGGATTTGGGCTGGGACCCCATGAGAGCCCAGGACGGCCTCGTCCTCTACCCCTGCCCCAATAGTCTCTGCGTGCCCCAGCAAAGGAAACTCCTCGACCAGCCCTGGAAGCGCGGAAGGAGGGGAGAGAAGCACCGGTCCCCCGAAAGGGCCGAGACGGCCTCCTACGTTGAGGCAGCCTACCACCTCTGGCAAATAGGTCCAAGCGTTCACCAAAGAGCCGCAGCCCCTTAAAGGGAAAACCAGTGAGGGCCTTTTTAGCAGCATTATCAGCCACCCACTGACGTAGCCAGACAGACCGCCGTATAGCCACCAACAGGGCAGAAGTCCTACCACACATTCTAATGGCATCATCCATGGCAGAAAGGATATATGCAACAAATTCATAGCAAAGTAGGAGAGATCTATAATCCTCACCTCCCGCGTCAGAGGCCCCATCTATGAGACACTTAAGCAACACTTTAATAGCAATAGCCATTATGGCAGAGGCACAAACCGGGCGCAGTGCAGTCCCCACACAGGCAAAAGCATGACAGGACAGCTGGTACAAGCGCCGGTCCTCACCATCCCGCAGGGTAGTAGTGCCAGGTGAATGCATGACTGATGTGTTAAACCCTAGGACGGGCACCTCGGGAGGACATGACCAACGCTTAATCACATCAGCGGGAAAAGGATACCTCCTGTCCCAACTCTTGGGCACCCCAGGTAGCTTACTAGGGCGTTCCCACTCTTTAAGCACCAGATTATTAAAGTGATTCTGCTCAGGGAACTCAAGCGTGGTTTAACAGAATGGAAAAGCTCACCCTGCTGCTGCGGAGCCACGGCAGGAAGGGAAATACAAAGCACTTCAAAAATATCAATAACCTGTCAGTGTCATCTGAGGACCATGGGTCTTCTCCAAAAGGAGACCCGGTACCACCATATAACTTAGGCTGTTCCTCAGAGGATTCTGAATCAGAATAATTCCCCCTCCTCGAGGGGGTAAATGCCAGACAATGAGTAAAATCCCTCATCCTCCACAGGAAAGAGGGAAGCAGCGGGAGATAAATGCCGCTTCTTAACAGAAGCCTTACGCAGGACTGACCCAGCAATTTGCTTTTCAATGCTGGCCACCCGTGAAGCCAAGTCATACTGAGACTCCCCGCCAACGTGCCCCTCACTGGAGGTCAGATGCAAGCGTGGGGGGTAGGCGAAGCAGAAAGGGGCGCAGCACCGGGACCCGTAGCAGTGGACCCAGGCTGCAGCGCAAGCACATGTCGGGCACAGGTCAAACACACCCTGACACCGTCACTAACAGGGGATACCCCACACGCAACACACAGCTGGGCTTGTCCCGAAGGAACCCATCATCCCCAGAAGCCTCCATATGGTGATTAGGCACAGGCGTAACGGCCAGTACAGGGACACAGCTAGCAATAGCCACCCTTTTTGGGATGCCCCCCCAAAGCCCGCTAGGGAAGGTGGGAGAATGGTAAGGGGCAGGGCCGGGAGAACCACAGTCAGAGGTGCCCGCCTGCAAGACACAATAAGCACACAGTAAACATCCCCAGCGTATACATAGTAAAGCAACAGAACAAAACCCCCATATAGGACTCATGGACCAATCGGACAGATCGCTCACAGACCAGACCGCGTCGCAGCACCGCAAGGACGAGGCCACAAAATGGCGCAAAACGCGTCAAGCCGCGGTTCCCCCCTCCCCGAAGAGCGCAAAACTGTGATCACGCGAGACGCCGGCGCCATGACAGTAACCTAAAAAATACATAGCGCCAACCACCACGGAGCGCCGTACAACGGTCCACACAACACCAAAAAAGCACACAGAGCACACAAATACAGCCCCCCCCCCGAGCGGACCACAACAGTAGTCGCTCCCAACTTTCTAGAGGGGAGGGGAGAAAGGTGAAGGGAACCAAGACCCAAGGATTGAGGCTGGGGCATCCCAATGAGGCTCACCATAGAAAGCCTGTCGCCGGCTACCCTTTGGTACAGGGTCTTGCGGCCTGGAGCCGAGCTCCTTCAGCACCTGATCCTAGTGCTGTCCTACCTTCACCCGAACCGTCAGCCGAGGCTGGGAGGTAGTGGGTCCAGAACGGGTGGAAATAAGCCTGCAGGGCCCTAGGCTTGAAAAGCCCCACTCCCTGCGCAGTAGAGAGCCATCTTCTATCTTCGCAGTCCAGACTGCAGAGAAACACTGGAAATTGGTGGGAGGTACTTGGCTATTTATGGGGCCGGGAATGGCCACAAGTCTTTCTGCAGTCCAGCGCCACCTTGTGGCGGAATAACCCAGACGTAAGGAATTACTGGAGCAGGATGTGCTGTATACTTGGAAAATGTGTGGGGCTCCCCCTCTTCAGCAAAACCAGCCCTGACACCAGCCATGTAAGCAGTTAGCCCATTGCTATGTAAGCCATTAGCCCAGGGCTCGGAAGCCAAGTGGCTGGCGCCCAGCCATAAAGACTACCAGCACGAATAGCCCACACAAGCATCAGGCTTTTCTGCACCCCTCTCGCCATTCCGGCTGCATGTTATCAGGTAGGTTTCGGGAAGTAACCGTCTTGCCAGCACGTGACTTGCTGGCTATTCCCGGCCCTTTGAACAGGTATAGGGCTCAAAAGTACCCTTACCAGTTTACAAAGGGTTAAGTGACCCGCTCCCCCAAAGTGTCCCACGATGTCTACTGCTCTTCAGTGGAACAGAGGACATATATATTAACTGCCCCGCTCCCAGTTTCCCAGTTGTTTAGTTACCGGCGGAGTGAGCCAATGTCTGCTCACTCAGCTGGCATAAAGAGTGGTGCAGAGTGGTGAGGGACAGACTGCGGCAGGGAGTGGAGCCATCATCTGGGTTTTGTAATTCAGGAGCACCAAATGCCAGGGGCTATCCTACAATGGGTGCTAAGCAGAACAGAGCCATGTTTGGATCATCACCACACTCTGTTGGACAACCCATCTCATATGGCGCGTTAGGCTGCATGTGTGACACGCTGTGTTTTGTTAAAATCCATAAAAATGGTTTTGCAAGATGAATGGCCACGTGAATAAAATCAAATAAGCTCAGTACATTTCACCTGACCTGCCAGATCTTTTTAACTTATTGGAAAATTTGCTAGATTTAATATTGACACAGCGACGTGTAAATCAATAGTTTCAGAACCAGCTATATATTTTCATTTAAAAATGTTCAAACAGCAGCAGTAAATCTATGCACTTAGTGCATGGCCATCATCAGGCGCTGCAGCTGCTCGCTATGCGGGATTGAAACAAATGGAAGAGAGGATGTTCTACATGTTGCCTCAAATCTGAATATCTTCCCGCGTCTGAAATTAAACCTACAGGCAAGCTGCTATAGTAGATGCAGAGGTTTTAGTCAAAAACACACCCTTGACCCTATGCCTACTTCACGTATCGAAAGTTCCAGTGAAGAGGTATCGGGGTTCCCTGTTGTGCCACCTATTAAACGCTGCAAAAGCCTGCATCCCTCAAATGTGGAAGAAGGAGGAGCCACCCTCACTTGCAAAGATAAAGGAAAAGATACGATGCGGTTTGAAAATCTCATGGCCTCTAGGGATAATAGTCATGAGAAGATCATGGGAACGTGATACAAGTGGATGGAATATACAGAGTCGGAGGAGTATAAAGCCACCCTGCGTGAGGCCTAGTGGCCTCCTACCATATGCCCAATTGCCCTCCTTCTGCCCCCTCCGTAGAAATTCCCTCCCCCCCCCCCCAAACTCCCCGGTTTAGGTCTGATGGGGTGTGTTGTTGCTGAAAGGTAAATTTGTGTCTGGTAGAGTACTAGACGACTTGTCGGCCAGGAAGGAGAAGTAAGATGGGAAAAAGACTGGAGGAGCCCCCCTGGGTGCCCCGACAGCCGGGGAGAACAGCCAGAGGTCCCGGGCAGCTGGGTCTCGGGCTGCGATCAAGGCAAGGTCTTGGGCCTAGTCGGGAACTGATCCTGCAGATTGGCCCCTGCTTGCTGGGTTGGGTGCCGGGGGACAAAGTCAAGAGTTCGGCCGGTCCATAGACGCAACCCCTCCCATGAATAGCATGTTTGTTTTCTGTGTCATAAATTGGTCTGTACTCACTATAGAGATACCTAAAGTTAAGTGTTTGTACTTTTTGCAAATGCATGAATAAATAAAGAATTTACAAAAACACACCCTTGAAATCACGAATGAAATCAGAATAGAGCAGTGTTTCCCAACTGGTTTCATTCCTATCAGGTGGTACATAGGGAGGCTGCACACTGACCTGTACCCAAACTCGATCTGCTGTCATCTTGACTTTACCCAAACCTGATTTGATCCAGTAACAAAACTGCTCCAAAGGCAGATGAAAACCACCGGTTTAAATGTTTGTGTGTTAAGTCTGTGGGGCAGTTATGGCCTAGAGGTAGGGGAATTGGGCTTGTGACCGAAAGGTGACAGGTTCGATTCGACTGACAAGTGCCCTTGAGCAAGGCACCTAACCCCCAATTGCTGCCCAGGCGCTGAGTTTAGGGTGCCCCACCGCTTCGGGCACGTGTGCAAGCTTCATTGCAGAATTCAGCATACAGAAGTGTCCAGTGCTGATTTTCTCAAGCTCTGTCCTCCTCGTGGCCCATCAGAAGTGTCACATGACGCTGCACAGAGGTGGCAATTATAGTGTGCTTCATGCACTCAAAGTGGACCAAAAGCAGTCCTGGAGTCTATAAGACTCCAGTACTGCCTGATGTATTCCCCCTGGGGCATCCAGATTACCCACTGTGTTAAAACCCTCAGGTCGACCAGTAAACACATCTTCTCCCCCATCCAACGTCGCATGAGCAAGTCGCCGCCTGCTCTATCTTTATCAGGGCGCACGGCCACAACAGACATTTGTGAATCACGGTCGCAGGCAAGCCCCATGTTAGAGGGTAGTGTGGATGCATCCGCTGGCACGCTCAATTCTTCTCGGCTAGATTATTCCCTCAGCCGAGTCTTAGCCAATTTGATGTGTGCGAAGCAGAGCACACTGATTGGAGGAGATCCATGTGAGTGGAGACACAGTGGGGCATCCTAAATCGGGGTGTCCCGGGGGCAAGGACCAAAACCCAGGTTAGTCAAAATCCTGGGATTTGGTATACTTCAGCAGCCAAAATAAACAAAAAAGGGTGCTTACCTTTTGCCCCACAGCAGATCGGCAATCAGCAACTCACCTGATCGATGGATCCGAGCCTGCACAGCAATGGCTGCTTCTCACAGCACCATGGACCCAAACATGGGCTCAGATTTGATGACAGGTAGGGGTCGTGACTTGCCAGTCACAGGCGCGCTGCCCGGTCTTCTTCATCAAGTGAGTGTGAATAAAGTGTGCCAAGGCATGATACAAGTCATCTTTTAGATTCCAGGGGCCGTCCGCACCAGGTTTTGTCTTGCTTTAACCATTGATCTGCACTCCACCTTACAGGTCCAGCAGGACCGGAGCTGAAAGTGGGAACCTCAACATGGAGCTCACAGAGACAGAACGCACCTCATGTGTGCGAATTGCACTGCAGGTAAACAGAGACAAACAGTTAATTTCCGCCAGGTATATATGCATACAAATTGCATATATACACTAGGAATTCCTTTCTGAAGATTTTTATTACAAAGTGCAATGGGGGGGGGGGGGGGGGCATGAACAATTCAGGGGAAAAGTAAAGTTCTGTGCTATTTGTATGGAATTACTATGGTATAGAATCTGTTCCTACGTCTCTCAGTTCTCATTTTTGGTAGACGGAGACTTCTGCCAAAAAGGTAGTAGCTGAAAGTAGAGAATCTATTCTAGTCTAGTCAGAGTAGTAGAGTTTTCAAATTAAGCAAAGCTGAAAGAAATTGTTTAAAGTGTTTGGCAAGTCAAAAAGTTAAAAAATAAATATCAGTAGCTTACCTTACATTGAGTGATTTCAGCGTTGTCCTTCCACTCCTGTCTGTCGCTGTAGTTCGGAAATCACTTCCTCATTCAGCTTTCAATCACCAACCCACTGACCTGGTCCCTCAATCAGCCTTCAGTGGGGAGAGAACACGGAAACACACCCCACTCTCTCCTCAGACATCCTGATTGGCTGCCTCTCTCTGCAGCTCAGAAACCCTGCCCTCCTCTCTCAGCGACATCTGTCTCCAGTCTTTGATCAGGCAGCCAGCAGCCAACAGCCTGCCCACCCTTTATTCCAGCATTTTCCCATTTTCAAGCCTTGCCACAGATCAGACACCCAGCAACTCCCCCTGCTTTCATCCATGCACACTAGTTGCTAACAGAGCATAGACAATCTCTCTGCCTGCAGCATGTCTCTCTCTCCCCCAATATTTTATCACACTGATCTGACAGGGTGCAGACAATCTCTCTGCCGGCAGCATGTCACTCCATGATTCACCTTTATGTATAAGCTGATAATCTGTGACTCTCAGCACACTTATCCAAGCATGGTCCTTTATGAATATGCTAAGCACACAGTGTGCTTACATCACACCGCTGTTGCCACATCCACTATTTCTCTTCATCTCCAATGCTTTAATACTTTTAACGATAACTTAGGAACTACAGGGTCTTTTTGAAAATGGATTGAAGTTTAGGACAGTGCAACGTGTAGCCCGAGACAACGGGACAACAATCAGGTGCCTGCCTTTAGTATAACTTTAAGGAAAGTTCCGCCCAAATATGTTGAGGGAAAACAGTTAAACCATTGTGTTTTTTTTCTGCAGGAAAAAGCAAATGCGCAACCTATCAGCACTATTTTTAGTGGGGAAGGTAGGACCTGCAATTAATGGTTGATCTTCACCTAACAAAACATCTGTTTTTCTTGCTAAGTAATTAGTAAAATTAATGAGCGCTAATCTGGCGGCTCAAATGATTTTTCGGTGCGCAAATCAATCATTTCAACACCCAATATGCTAGAACACAAACAACGATAGATCACGTCCAAATTGCCTCCACTCTCAACGCAACTTATTTATTATTAAAGAAACACTTGTTGTTAGCGGGAAACTGAAACAACCGCCGAACACATTTGTCAACAACAGATGGTGCGCCCGAATCCGACATTCGTTCTGCAGCCTTCATAGGGGGCTTGGATCGGCGTCGCATTTCTGCTTCCTACTGCGTAGAAGAGAAGTCATTAAGGCGGAACAAAGCCAGGGATTTTGACTATCCTGGGTTTTGTTCCATGCCACAGGGGCATCTCCGATTTGGCATGCCCCGCTGTGTGAAACCATGTAGATCACCCATAATAACTCACCTCTTTCCAGTCCAATAGAACATACGCAGGTCCCATTCACTCAGACCTGTTTTCCATGACAACGTCATTCGGCAAAACAGCTCTGATTTGCTTCAATGTGTATTTCAAGCGGTCGCATCCCCAGGCCCCCGTCCTAGCCTATCAGCAGGAAAACGCAGGGCACTCTGCTTGCGCTCCCCACGGAAAACAATTTGATTGGGTGAGAGCCTGTGTATGAGGCGTTGGATGAGGGGAGGGTATTCTGGACAATCTGGAGTGTTTCACACAGCATGGCATAGGATGTCCCATGGGAAGTCCAGTGGTCAGCCCTGGAATTACAGCCACTGTGATTGGATGATGAAGCCGTCACTCATCATCCCCGTGCAGCTTCCAAGACAACACTTTACTTTATCCACCTCACTGGGTGTCATAGAACCAGGGCTGTTCCTCTGGTTTCCCATCAGAGAGCGCCAAGGTTCCCTGTGCGCTCGCATTTTCGCACTAGACATCGTAGGGCCAGTAAGCATGCAAATATGCTTGCGCATTTGTGCACCATATGATTCATTGGATTTGTGCGCATGTGTGATTATGTGCACGCATGTGTGATTATGTGCACGCATGTGCACTGCAGATGCACGAAAATGCGCTCGCTTTTGCGCATGCGCAGGGGCCTTTAAATACTGGCGAGCTCTAAACTCCATTGCCAGTTGGTCATTTCTTCTGCCTGTTCCTGAGTTCCAGTCTTCCATTCCTGTGTGCCGACACGGCTTGTTCCCGACTACGCTCCTGTTCTCCTGACAACCTTGGCTTGTTTACGACTTCGATCCTGATCTGCCTGCCCACGACCTCTGCTTGTTTACGACTTTGATCCTGATCTGCCTGGCCATGACCTCGGCCTGTTTACGACTTTGATCCTGATCTGCCTGCCCATAACCTCGGCCTGTTTCCGACTTCGATCCTGATCTGCCAGCCACGACTTCAGCTTGTTCCACGCTTCCAGTTCAGCTCTGGTCTGTCTTCTACCCTAACCCAGAACTTGGCAAAACCCCCTCCTAGGTTGCCTGACCTGGGGCCTTCCTGCAGCCCAGCCTATGCCCACTTTTAGGGGCTCTAGGAAAACCAGGTTGGTCCTTAGATTCCAGGCTTCCCGGGCAAAAGGTGAGAGGGTTCTTAGTCTCCGCAATCAGGGTTCACACCCGGTAGCCTGACACTGGGCATTGCTGGGTAGGAGGGTTGAAGTTGTTTTTCGCCCACTGGACCACCACTACCTTATCTGCTTGAAAGAAAACTTTTTGCCCCTTCTTACAAATCCAGACACTCGAAGTTCAAGGGTACAAAACATCTAAGGAGACTTAAAAAAAAAAATGACGAGCCGGCAGGATTGGAAGCTCTTTTTCCCGGGAAAATGGAGTCAAAATAGATTTTCTCATTTACAATGAATCAAGAGCGAAAACGTCGGAGCGTGGCGAAAGCGGCGCAGATGTATCAAAAAAGCAAATGAATAAACAGTTGAGGAGATTTATCGGCGGGGAGGAAATCGCCATAAATTCCGACGAGATGGATTGATTTTTAGTTAAAGGTATAACTGACAATTTATTGGGCGGGAAGATGCATTATTTGGCAATTGGAATCTGCCTTCGGTAAAGCTGATTTGTGTCCCGTTGGATTTTATAGGGGAAAAAGCTGGAGCAACTTTCAGTGATTTAGATTAAATGTATTAATCATAACCAGACAGTGTGAACGATAGATCTGCTATTAAAGAAGATTTTTTGACATTTAATTCTGTAGCGATATTTTGGCCCGCCGCGGCTCTTCAGCAATCCAATTCCGGCTACAGTTGGGAGAGCTCTCCTTTTTAATTTTATGAGGCTTAGAGTAGCATTTAAGCAGCCATGCGGTAAATAATGCGGGATTAGAGATATTTAGTGTTTTGTTTCTCTTTCCGCAGGGCCAATCCATCATGGCGGGACATAAAATAGCCTCCCGTATTATTTCTTCTTTCCCCTCCTCGCCTCTCTCCTCCTTTTTCGATTTCTCATATTTGGGGTTTTATAGGACTATTTGAAAATAATAGAAGCGGGGAATTGAAAGAACAAACCGATACCTTGACGTGAGCCAAGAAAGGCGGGAGGTTAAAATGGAGTTTGGGCGGTTTTCTGGTGGGAGAAGCTTCTGTGCTGCTAAACTTTCTTGACTTAAACCGGACCTTCAGCATGATTTAATGAAAAGCCCAAACCCCTAAAAAACTATTCTCCAGCATCTAAAATAAATATATATTCCGTTTTTAGTCACTTATTATTCTTTCCCCCACTGGGCTATAAATCTGTTCAGGATACGGGCGCCGCCATCTTGCCTCAGAAGCATCACACTTACTGACGAGAGGAGAGCAGGATTAAGTACAGGGGGCGGATTATAGCTGTGCTCTGCACAGACAGAGCAGAGCTGGGGTCAGAGAAAGGACAACAATCCCAGAACGCAGAGCGATACAGACAGAAGACACTTCCTGTTTGCAGGCTGCCTGATGCTCCATGAGCCGCCATCTTGGATGTTTAAAGGCTCATAATATGCAGTAGATGCAGGTAGGATGATTTTTAATGTGAGCAATCTGTATGAACAGTGTGTGGGAAACATATAAGATAGGCTTTTATACAGGGTGAAGGCCCGCTTTAAACTGGACCCTCACCTTAAATAAGAGCCTATCTTATATGTTTCCCACACCCTGTACATACAGATTACTCACATTAACCTATCTGCACCTAATGCATTTTCTGAGCTTTTAAACATCCAAGATGGTGGCACATGTAGTCTCAGACTGCCTGCAGACAGGAAGTGTCTTCTGACTGTGCCGCTCTGCATTCTGGGATTGCTGCCTTTTGCCTGAGCCCAGCTCTGCTCTGTCTGTGCAAAGCACAGCTATAGCCCGCCCCCTGCATTTCTGCCCCTACTACTCTCATCAGTATGTGATGCTTCCGAGGCAAGATGGCGGCGCCCGTATCCTCGATCGCTGAACAGAGTTGCAGCCCAGTGGGGGAAGGAATAAAATGCAAGTGACTAAAAACATAAAATATATTAATTTTAAATGCTGGGGAATAGTTTAATGGTTTGGATTTTCAGCAAATGATGCTGAAGGTCCGGTTTAAAGTAGAACTTTAAAAAGAGCCTCTGGTCCAATGAGAGCTGCCTACTGTCATTGGGCAGACGGCTCTCATTCAAATCGATGTGTGTGTGCACTCCCGCCTAAGCCTATCCGATTGGCTGGGATGGGAACAAGAACACAACGCTGGGGATGCGGCAGACCGCACTCCCCATTCAAGTTAATGAGAAGTGGTATACGCATCAAACAGCTCTCATTGGCTGAGCGCCTGCGCTGTTGGACCGAGGAGAGGCGAGTTTTACTGGGAGAACTGGGGGTTACACACACACTGATATGGAATGCCCCAGGGAATGGAACAAAACACAGGAAAGTAATATTCCTGGGTTTGGTTCCACTTTAAAGAGGACGAACCACTTATAGTGCTGCCCATGGGCTAAAAAATATAATTCTGTGATTACTCACCTGTAGAATTGTTATGAGTATACAGTACGTCCTGCTCCAGATAAAATGCTTTACACTTGGGTATTACTCCACCAGATGGCGCTGGACTGCAGAGACCGCGAAATTGGCTCCTCACGGCCCCTCAAATACCCGGGACCTCCCACAAATCCCAAGCATTGAAAAGCAGTTAACAAGAAGCCGGGAGAAAAACATAACCAACCAGTAACTATCAACAACGATAACAATCACCATACAGGGGATCCAAGGATAATGAAAACAAGGGTGGGGTGGGGTGGGGTGGAGCAGGACGCACTGTATACTCATAATAACAATTCTACAGGTGAGTAATCACAGAAATTTATTATTCTTAGTATACAGTACGTCCTGCTCCAGAAAAGATTCTTTACACTTGGGACATCCAATAGCAGTGTCCGTAAAATAGGGTGGGATCCCAAAAGGTAACAGCAGACAGGTCAGACCACGGCCACCTGCAGAACCTTGCGGCCAAAAGCAGCATCAGCTGAGGCCCTAACATCAACCTTGTAAAAGGTATGAACAGAAGACCAAGTAGCGGCCTTGCAAACTTGTTCAACAGAAGCCTGGTGCTGAAAAGCCCAAGAGGCACCAATAGCCTGAGTAGAATGAGCAGTAAGGCAGAAGGGAGGATTCTTCCCCTTAGCAGAGTAGGCCTGAATCACAGCCTGACGGATCCACTTGCTGATAGTAGGTTTAGCAGGAGCCAAACCCTTCCTAGGACCAGAAGGGACCACAAAAAGAGCATCAGTTTTCCTGAAAGGTGCAGTAGCCACCAGATAGTACTTCAGATTCCTAACCACATTCAAGGAATGCAAAACCCTCTCCTTAGCGTTACTAGAACTAGGGCACAAGGAAGTTAGAACAATGTCCTGATTTAGATGAAAGGCAGATACAACCTTAGGCAGAAAATCTGGTTTGAAACACCACCTTGTCCTGGTGTCTCTCAAAGTAGGGGGGCTGTATGGAAAGCGCCGCCAACTCAGAAACAAGCCTAACAGAAGTGATGGCCACCAAAAAGACAACCTTGAGAGTAAGAATAGCCAAGGCAGCCTCCTGCACAGGTTCAAAGGGAGCACCCTGCAGGGCAGACAGGACCAGGTTCAAATCCCAAACAGGCAAAATAGGCTTACGTGGGGGACGCACATGAGTGACCCCCTGGAAAAAAGTCCTGATCAGAGAATGCTGAGCAAAAGGTCTCTGAAAGAAAACAGCCAAGGCAGAAACATGACGTTTCAGAGTGCTGAGTTGAAGCCCCAGATCCAAACCATGTTGGAGAAATTCCAGAATCCTAGGAATAGAAAACACACGACAGGGAAGAGATTTAGCCTCACACCAGTCAATGTATGTACGCCAAACCCTATAGTAGATGGAAGAAGAGGACTTTTTCCTAGCCCTGATCATGGTGTTAACAACAGAGGCAGGCAGCCCCTTTTCCATTAAGATGGAGGTTTCAGCAGCCAGGCCGTTAAAGCCAGCGTTTGTAAATTGGGGTAGCGTAGCCGCCCCCGAGTGAGCAGGTCTGGATCCTTGGGCAGGGCGTACTGATCTACCGCCAGCTGCACGATGTCTGCGAACCACACTTTTCTTGGCCAACGGGGGGCCACCAGGATTGCTGGCACCCCTGCCCAACAGGGGAAATGGGGGAACGACATACAGTAGCTGAAAACCCTGCCAGGGCATTGTCAGAGCATCCATGGCTAAGGCCAGAGGATCCTGGGACAGAGACACAAAGACTGGAAGCTTGTGATTGTGACGGGACGCAAACAGATCCACATCTGGCTGACTCCAACGGTGACACAGAGAGCGAAACACCCTGTTGCTGAGAGACCATTCCCCCAGGCGAGAAGTCCCCCTGCTCAGAGAGTCTGCCTCCAGATTCTCCACCCCCGGAATGTACACAGCTGAGATGCAGGGAACATTGTCCTCTGCCCAGGACAGGATCAGAGACACTTCCTTGAGGGCCCCCTTGCTCCGGGTCCCTCCCTGATGATTGATGTAGGCAACCGCCGTCTGGTTGTCCGAGCGTACCTGAACAGCCCGACCCCGAAGGTGCGGGGTCAAGCGGGCTAGAACCAACCTGATCGCCCTCAGTTCCAGAATGTTCCAGAATCCACAGAGGTCATGAAGTCCCCTGGGCGCAGTGAACTTACAGCTGAGCGCAACGTCTCCATGCGAAAACGCCTGGATCTGACAAATTTGTTGAGAAGCTTTAAGTCCAGGATGGGTCTGACAGACCCATCTCTTTTGGGACCGGTGAAAAGGTTGGAATAATAGCCCTTGCCCCTTTTCCTTAAGCGAACCTGGCAGATGACCCCCAGCTCCAGTAGAGTCTGCACAGCAAACAACAGGCGCTGAGCTGACAGGGGGTCTTGAGGCATCCGGGATCTGATGAATCTTGGGGGCGGCCAGGCTGCCAACTCTATCTTGTAACCGGAGGACACTACCGCCTGAATCTGAGACATGACGCCTCCAGATGTGAGCAAAGAGCCGAAGACGTCCCCCTACCCGGATGGGTGAGGGCGCCCCTTCATGCCTGAGGGGGCTTGGGGGAAGACTTAGACTTGGAACCCCAGGAGGGGCCAGGGCGGCCACGCCCTCTGCCCCTGCCCCAGAAATCTCCCCGGGCCCCTGCAAATGAAGCTCCCCTTCCCATTCTGGACCCATGGTAGGAGGGAAGAAAGGAACCTGAACCCCGAAAGGGCAGAGACTGCCTCTTGCGCTGGGGTAACTTGCCTCCCTTAGCAAACAGGTCCAGGCGATCCCCAAATAGACGCAGTCCTTTAAAGGGGAACCCAGTGAGAGCCTTCTTGGCAACGTTGTCAGCTGGCCACTGGCGCAGCCAAACCGAGCGGCGTATAGCTACCGCCAAGGCAGAAGCCCTGCCACACATTCTAATGGCACCATCCAAGGCAGAGAGGACATATGCAACAAATTCCTCACACAGCAGAAGGGCTCTATACTCTTCACTAGCAGCAGCATCAGGAGCCCCATCTAAAATACTTTTGAGCAGAGTCCTAATAGCCACAGCTGTAATGGCAGAGGCACAAACCGGACGCAGCGCGGACCCCACACAGGCAAAGGCATTGGAAGCCAGCTGATCAATGCGCCGGTCCTTACCATCCTTCAGGGTAGTAGAGTCAGGGGAATGCATGACAGAAGTGTTAGACAACCCCAGAATTGGTGTATCCACTTCGGGAGGGGACGACCAACGCTTAACCACTTCAGCAGGAAAGGGATACCTCCTATCCCAGCTCTTAGGCACCCCAGGGAGCCTGCTAGGTCGCTCCCACTCTTTGAGCACGAGATTATTAAAGTGGGTTTGCTCAGGAAACTCCAAACATGGCTTAGCAGTGTGAAACAACTCCCCCTGCTGCCGAGGAGCCGTGGCAGGAGGAGAGATAGAAAGTACTTCAGAAATGTGAGCTAAAAGCCTGTCAGTATCATCTGGAGCCCATGGGTCAGAGCCAGGATCAGCATAACCCTTAGGCTGCTCATCAGATGATTCTGAATCAGAAAACAATTCCCCCTCTTCCAGGGGGGTATAGCTGGCAAGGTCAAAAAATTCCTCAGCCTCCATAGGAAAAAGGGTAATGCCAGGCGCCAGATGTCGCCTCTTAGCAGAGGCCTTACGTGCCGTAGAGCCTGCAATCATACAGGGCGCAGGCCCAGCCACAGGTAACCCAGATTGCAGCACAAGCGCCTGCTGGGCACAGGGTACACAAACTCACACATTGTCATACTTGTAGGGGACACCCCACACAGCCGGGCTTGTCCCGAAGGAACCCCAAGCACATTATCCTGAGAAGCCTCCATATGGTGATTATCGCGGCCCAACCGGCCAATAGGGATTTACACTATAAGGCCACCCGGGATGGGAGGTAAAGGCAGAATAGGCCTCTAATAGCAAACTAAATAGAGGGGATAGGCCGGGAGAAACCACAATTAAGTTTGACCCACCTGCAAGACATAAACAGAAAGGTCCCGTAAGCGGTATGCATACATAAGATATAGAAAATAAGCCAGCCCGCAGGGGCACATACGGACCGCGGTAGGTAGACGCCAGCCACACAGCACGAGGAGAGCAAAATGGCGCCCGCAGATATCTCGAGGGGCGGGCCGCGGAGACAGCGATGCAGAACACGCCATCCGCAAGGCCCGCCCCCCCCCCAAAAAGCGCAAAGGCGCCCACGTGACTATGCCAGCCAATGATGGCGCAGCAGCGCCTGAAGTAAAGTCACCGCCGACAGCGGAACGTCGTACAAGCGCTCGTGGCGGCTTTATTTAAAAAAGCAACCAGTGCAATCAACACACGCGGCGACACAAAGCCAAAGCATACCCCAGAATACAATCCCAAGGAGTGAAGAATACACATACACCCCTCCCCCGAGAAATACCAGGGAGAGAGAGGGAGGACAGCGGCAAACCTAACAGGAGCCCACCGATGGACAGGGGGGGAGGGGCATCCCATAAGGCTCACCATGGGCCTATACCGCCTACCCTTTAGTGGGGGATTGCGGTCGAAGCAGTGCTCCTTAAGCACCTGACAGTGGTGCTGCCTACCGTCACCCGACCAGTGCAGCCAAAGCTGGGAGGCAGAAAAAAAGAGGAACGGGTGGGAATAGTCCTACAGGGCCGCAGGCTAATAGCCCCGCTCACCTGCGAGTAAAGAGAGCCATCTTCTTGCCTTCGCAGTGCCGACTGCCAAGAAGAACTGGGGAATTTGTGGGAGGTCCCTGGAATATAAGGGGCCGGGAGGAGCCACTTTTTTGCTGTCTCTGCAGTCCAGCGCCATCTTGTGGATGTATTACCTAAACGTAAGGAATTATCTCTGGAGCAGGACGTGCTGTATACTTAGAATAGAGCTTTATTTGAGGCACAATGCCAAAGTTTGCACCTGAATCGGAAACGTACGTTCGCACTTCACGCATGCCATTTGGTGCGATCCATGCGTGTACCCTGTATCGTGTGCCGAGTCACAAGTTTCAGCATGCAGAAGCACTGGCTCAGGTTTGTGGTTTTTTTGGTGCAAAGCTATAAAATCAGCCCTCATGTGTCGCCCTGGAATTAGCTGCCTGGGTAGCGACTCCTGGAACTGGGAAGGTCCTCAACGCACTCAGCTACTTCTGTGTGGTTCTTTGGGTTCCAAGTAGAATGTAGTGCACTGTGGGGCTTGGGTTCTTTAAGTTCCTAGTAGATTGTTTTAAATGGACCTCTACCTTTTATGGGTAGAGTTCCCCGTCCGCTTATAAGAATCTCCTCCCACTACCTAACAGCACATCTGCCATTAGAGGTGCTTTCCAGCTTTAAAAAAATGGGTCTAGTTGGAAAACACAAGTATCAGAGAACAAGTCCCTCCAGGAGGGAGAAGTGCCTGGCACGGCAAACAGAGCGGCTCACTGTGACATAGGCAGGAGTGGCATTTGCTTGCAAACTGATGATGAACTGCAAATGAAGAATACTTTGGGTCCGAGACCTCATAGGAGTGCTGGCACATACTAGGAGAGTGTTTTTTTTTAATATGAATATGTAATTAGGTAGTTTACGGGGGGAGGGATTTTTTTTAGGACCACTTAAATGCAGCTCCAGGGTGGGGAAAGTATACCTCTTATATATGAAATTGGGCTCTACAATTGGTTGCAATGGTCACGGGATCCTCCGGTTCCACCAGGGTATCTGGGCGCCAGTGACCACATGACAACGGCAGCAAATCGTTGGGCTCGCTTTTGCCAGAGAAGCAATTTGAAAAGCAAGATTGTTTATTTTAGCAGGTGTCACAGCACACGAGATTTGCATCACCAGGATGTCCTCCTCACCACCATTTCTGTTGCCTGTCTTTGGACCTGTTCCATTTAAATAATAAAGTTTTGTAGCAAAGCGCTCCAGAACACAGTATTACAGCTGTGGTCTCACCAGAGCTCTATAAAGCCGAATCACAACTGCCCTCTTCATAATGGTGTAGACTGCCCTCCAATTAACCTCACTTGGCACCCCTAAAACACAACCTGAGCCAAACAGCCCCCGTCCATTTAAATAAAAACCTTGTCGGACTGGAAAAAAGAAATCAGTAGCTCCCCTAAACAACTGTTCCCTGCACAGGAGCCCCATCTGAATGCCCTAAAAGCCAGCCATTTAGTAAACTGTTGAGGTGCTCATTGGTCCAGAATGATTTCCATCAGCACCAGTGACTTTTCGGGTAACAGTAGAGATTTTGTCCAAGAAGCACAAGGGGCCTATTAAACCAAACCAACGGGCACCTGTCCTAGTGGCCCTTCTTCACCTAACCGGTTATGTCAATATGATTTTCTCAAGTTGGCCTGGAGATGGGCAGAAATCACATACAGATTATGCTCCTTCCAGAAGCAAGGTTACGAGACAAAGGATCCAAGGAGATCTTCTCCTCCTCTTTAGTTATACCAATAAGACTTTGGGGAAACATCTACGAGGAAGGAATGTGGTTGGAAAAAAAAATCTTCAATGATGGCGATTGGCGATCACTTAAAACGTTTGGTAAAATAAAATAGTAGAAAAACAACCGTAGAAATCAGGGATTTGTTGTGTGAAAGTAAGAGCATTTCCACACGCACAAAGCTAAACAGCTGTGTAAACTTATAGTGATCCTATACCCAGAAAAAAAAGGTTTATGTCATCACCTTCTATCCCCAGCCCACTGCCTCAAAATAATTTAATAATAATAATAATTTTTAATAAAGCCTTTGTCCAATATTCATAAAAACACAAACTGGATGCAGTCTGCAATTCGAATTATCAGCCAGAGTGCTTCCGGGTGCTTTGCATCGACAAAACATTCTGCTAAACACAGCCCAGCTTAAGCTAAACGGCCATTACATGGTAGTTTACCTCGGTACTGGATACATTAGCATAGGACTGCCATTCAACATCCGGTTTGTGTTTTTATGAATATTGGGCAGAGGCTTTAGAAAAACAAAAAAGGAACACGGGCTGTTTTGGAGCACTGACTGGGAGTAAAAGGTGATCATAAACTTCCTATCTAGGTATAGATAAGAAAACCACTTGTCAGTGAGGCCAACTGGCAAAAATAATTTGCTAGATAGCCTAAAGATTGGAGCAATAGAAGGAGGTCATGTGGTCTGGGGAGTCCAGGTTTCCCCTGTTCCAGAATGATGGGGGCATCAGGGTAAGAAGGGAGGTGGCTGAAGGGAAGCCCCTATGCAGTTGGTCAGATCTAGGTTCAGCAATGTTGTGTGCCCAAAAAATAGGGTCAGCTGACTAACTGAATATAATCAAGTTACAAAGTTATTCCAGCAATGGATCTTTTCTACCCTTGTGGCACATTTGGCAGATTCCAAGATGGACTCACATTGTGAAAGAGAGATTCAGGGAACATGAGACCTCATTGTCACACTATAGAGTCCAGACCTGAACCCCATTGACAATCTTCGGCATGTACTGGAGTAGACATTGCACAGTGCTGCAATTCTCCAATCATCAATACAAGAAATTGAGGAAAAATGCATGTAAGGCCCCTTTCACACTAAACTGTGAATCGGCGCGCTCTATTTTACTCGGCTCCCCTTGTCTGTGCTTACGGCTAAGCAGCTAAGCAGGGCTGGGCAGCGCCAAGTGCACCTCCAGAAGAATCCCTCGCTCAGCTTCTAGCTGGCGGTGAGCGGGAATGCGGACGCAGTGAGGCTTCAGATGAGTGAATCTGGGGGGTTTTACACAGCAGGGCATCCCAATAGGAGATGCCCAAAGGAGTGGAGTTTGCATGGGCCTGGAGTCTTTTCAATTTTAACTACTATGTCAATCTATAAAATGGTTAATTCTGAAATAAATCCTGTAAATGGGATTGGAGGAGGGGGTCTCCCTAGGACGCAAAGTGATCCAAAGCCATTGTGCGTTTTATAAATAACATCGAAGTGCCATTCTCCGCAGGCGATCTCCTTAGCGGGCATATGAAGAGGTGCAAAGGAGGAAGGCGACAGGCCGTGTGTGAGCGGAGAGGGGATTAGAAGAGATCCTTCATCTCCACGCCAGGCAGAGAGTATGTCACGGGACCTCCATTTCCACCCGCCTCAACACATTGGCCTCTACACTTTGACCAGGTGACTATAATTCAGCGCCGAGCTTCTGATGCATCTGTTTTTATTTTTCCTTCACTGCTTGGCTTGATCGTTGCCAGGATTTGTGGCCCATTTTCCCGCCTTATTGCAATCTCATTCTGCTGGTTTATAGGGGCCGTTTCCGCTGATAGATTCACTTCCAGCCGGTGGTGAAATGTTGCAAAACTGAGGCCAATGCCACAATATTTACCGCTATACGCCGCCGCCTTCCGACGGAGGTTTCCAATATTTGTGGAATGGAAATGGACACGGCATCATTTAAAGGGCCATACCTTTTAAATTTTTTTTTAAGATGTTTATATTCTATTATCAAAAAGAAAATATAGCTGTCAGTATGTTGTGATGTTGTGTGTGTTTGTAACATATACAAAATATATAAATATATATATATTTATATATATTATATACAAAAAATACAACTCTGTGAAGTACTTACCTGTAGAGTTAATATTATACGCATACAGCACGTCCTGCTCCAGATATAGTAATAACATGTGGGTAATCCTCCGCCTGAGGCGCCGTGCAACGCAGACATGTAGAAAACAAGCTCCTCCCGGCCCTACATATACCGAGGGACCTCCCACAAATCCCCAGCATTGACAAAGAGTGAGAAAGAGAAGCCAGAAGGAAGACAACCACCCAGAGACTGGCAATAATATAATATATAAAGATAATAATCACCATACAGGGGATCCAGAACAAGGTGAACCAGGGTGGGGTGGAGCAGGACGTGCTGTATGCGTATAATATCAACTACAGGTGAGTACTTCACAGAGTTGTATTATTCTAAGCATACAGCACGTCCTGCTCCAGATATAGTAATAACATGTGGGACATCCAATAGCAGTGTCCATAAAGTAGGGTGGGATCCCCATGAAAAAAGGCTCAGCCAACAGTAACAGCGCTGTCACCCGCAACCTTGCTACCAAGAGCAACATGAGCAATGCTCTAACTCAACTTATGAACCTTACAAAGGCTGAGTGAAACACAAGCAGCGAACTAGTCAGCCTGCTCAACAAAACCGAGTGCCGAAGGCCCAAGACAAGCACAAGTAGAAGAGAACAAAACCCAAGAGAGAAAAATGAATCTCCCCTAAACAAATAGGCCAGAGTAACAACCTAACCACGCTACTGCAAACAACAGGGCAGTCATGGCAACCTTAGAACCTTCCCCGTCAGGGAATACGAAGCCTGGTCTAAGCGAGACCAGCGGAAATACTGAAAAACAACGCTAACAAGGCTCAGGCCGAAACATTCACTTTAGGCTCAGAAGGACAACCCAACCGAGCAAGACCAATCCAAAGGGCTCCTACACCCGTGTAGGCAATCAGAACCCGTTGCATAAAGGATGGAAACGCCTATAAGCCCCCAAGGGGCATAGTCCCAACCATGGACAGGGAACAGTCCAGGAGTCTCCAATGCCTGTTGAGGGAAACAGATCCCTTTAAGCGCAGAGTAAGCAAGACACTAGCCCAGAGGCCAGAGGGTCTGGAATAAAGGAGAATAAAAAACTCCGCCTCGACCCAAACTCTGTGTAAGGCGGAACGTCCTCACCTAATGGTGTACAGATAAGAAACATATACGTATATACATATAGTGACTAGGCTAACAGAGCCGTCCCCTATGGCATACTTCTGAATGAAGTAATCGCCCCGGAAGAATGATGTGAGGGAAGGAACAGTTCAGACAAGAACCTGAATAAGACCCAGGGGAACCCTTAGCAGGGCATCAGGATAAAAAACCCCCCACAGGGAGCTTAGAAATCCCTGGGGAATGCACCTGAGCAACCCCTGAGGAATGCTCAACACAGAAGATTGAACTAGGCTCTGCAGTGGGCGAACAGGGCGAGCCCTGAAACCCCCCAGAGCACTGAGTCGAGGAACCAACCTCAGCCATGCTGTAAGAACTCTAGGACCCAGGGATAAGGCAACATCCCGCAGGAGAGAGAGCTAGTCCAAGCACGCAACTAGAGCGACATTTCCCAACATAGCCAGCAGAAGAAGAAGAAGAGGAGGAGGGAGCTAGGTCTAACCCTCCAAAAAGGAAGGAACACCCAGAGAGATCCATCTCCAATAGGGTGAAGAACAAACTGTCCAATCCCTGTAGATGGGGCAACGTAGTGAAGAGCCTGAAGAGGCAGAACAGCCCTCGTGGGAGGGTACACAGTACAACGGTCGTCAGCAGAATCTGCGAACCGCACCCCACTGGGCCACCCAGGGCCCCCAGCGTAACGGTCCACCCTTGCTACAGCAATCTTGTGCAGAAACCCACCTAGCGGGGTGAAGAAGTTAAGACCTATAGAGAAAAATGTCCTGACAGAACCATACTAGGTCCCCATGACCGAGGCCAGAGAGTCCTGGAACAATAACTCAGAACAATAGACCAGGACAATAACCAGGACAATAACCATAATAATATCCACGGGGCCACCAGTAGGGGTTCAGGGAGACACTAGAATAGGCCCTCCTAGCACAGTAGGACAGCCAACAAGCCAATACTAATGAGGTGCAAGCAATGTAAACCCCCACTTAGATCAGAACCAGACCCCGCTTGAAAGGTCACCTGTTCAAGACCTTAACAGATGAAAAAGGACAGGCCACTGTCATCAGACTGAAGTGAAGTAGTCCAGCAATTTAGGGCCCAAAGGGGCTCAGTGTGATAATCGAAAGACAATATGAAATTGGACCCCCTAAGGGGACCCCCCTTTTGGAACCGCGGGGGAGTTCAGAAGAAATAGAACCCCCTAGTCATCCTGCCTAGCATGGTCCCCATGGTGACCATCTACAGGGATAGGCAAGAAGGAAAGGGATGGTCCCTGACAACTTCCTTGAATTTACAAACTCCAAGGAACCCCCTCACAAAAAGGAGGGGCGTACTGACCTATTTCCACGGGTGTTGGAACCCCGTCCAGGATAAATAACCTAAGGTGTCGCATGGCCCAAGGGCCTGAGAGAATAAAGGACAACGTCCGGGCCTCCACCAACAGGCCCACCAGCTGCAAGGTGAAGGTAGTGGGACCACAAGGAGGGCAAGGCCCCTTCATACTAAGGCCACAATAGCAGAAGGGAAGGTTTTAACCTGAACCCATTTAAATGCGACCCCGTAGGGAGATACCGAACCAGGGTACAATAAGAAGGTGATATGCCTGAGCGCCAATCCAAAAGACTCCCTAGGAGCCCCTAGTCAACAGCCAACGCGGCCTGATGCAAAATTGGAAAAGAATGACAATCAAGTAGAATCTAGCGCGGACGTCACAGGTGCACGTCCAAGACAACACTCCCATACTCGCCTTGGTGAGCTGTCTGGGAGCAGGGGAGGGACCCAAGACAAGACCCTAATCCGCAGAATTGGTCCTGTAACACAGGCTGGAAATGGCCTATGTGTCCTGAAGGCACAAGGGACTAAAAGGGGATACAGATCCTCGCAGGCATCAAGAGGTCGACTGGACAAGGGCGCCCGCGGCCCAACAGGTGGATACCATGTAGGAACTGCCTCTGAAAACTAAAAATGCTAGGTCCTGAATGCCGGTCCTGGTCAAACTGCTTCATCCCAGAGGGAAAAGGTAATGTGGATGCAATCACCAGCCAAAGGCCAACCTGTAAGAGAGCCCAGACCCAGCCCGCCGAATTCGGCCTGCGTCAACTCCCGATGGAAAAAACAGGGACTAGAAGATCCCTGACAACCTCAGAAAGGGACCGCCCAGCAAACTCCATTCTGCATCCAGGGGGACTATCTCCTGTAACGACCCAATAGGGCGAGGGCGTCCCTTCATGCTTGTGTGGTTTTGGCAGACTTTGGTTTCGCCCTGCCGGAGGTCCCAGGGCGTTGCCTGCCCCCCCCTGGGGCGGGCCTCCACTCCAAAAAGTTGGAAGCACACTTCTGGTTCTCGCTTGACACTAACGTAGGGAGGGGGGGGGTGTCCCTGCCCCTGGGCGGCCGGGACGGCCTTCTGCGCGAGGGCGCCTTACCCTTTCTTCCAAAAAGGGCCAACCGGGCCCCGAATAAGCCTTTTTAGTCTCATTGTCAGCCCCCACTGTCGCACCACCACAAGAACCGAGGTTCTAGCACACATTTTAATAGTGTCATCCATCGCTGAGAGAATAAACCTCACAAAAACATCACAATCAGACAGTGCATTAAAGACCTCGCAAGGGAGACCCTCCGGTTGGTGGTCAAGTATCTTCCTAAAAAGGGTCCTGGCGGCCACCGTGGTGACGGCCGCAGCACAGACCGGGCGCAGAGCCGTGCACTCGAAAAGGCGTGGGAAGCCAATCTGTCAATGCGCCGGTCCTCAGCATCCCGAAGGGTACGAGGAGTAAAAGCTGCCATGAAGGGAGGGTTAGCAACCCCAATAATAGGCGCATCCACCTCGGGAGGGACTGACCATCGATCAACCAAATCATGGGGAAAAGGGTACTTCCAGTTCCAGACCCCCGGAACCCCTGTAAGTTTACAAGGGAACTCCCATGCCTTAGATATAAGAGTCTGGAAATGATCCTGTTCCAGAAATTCCAGGTGCGGCGTCGCCGTGTGGAAACTCTCCCTCTTGGGCTTGGGAGACTCTCCCGGAGGAGAGCTGGACAGTACTTCAAAGATCTTTATAAGTAACTCATCAGTGTCACACAGGCCCCAAGAACCCGGGCCAGAACTGTCACGGCTCCAAGACATCTCGTCTGAGGAACTGGAACCTGAGAACAGTTCACCTTCATCAGAAGGATCAAGGTCCTGCATATCGGCAGACTCCTCAGTTTCAGTGGGAAACCTAGAACTAGGGGGCGTCAGGGACCGTTTCTTTCCAGCGCCCAAGCGCTCCGCCAAACCAGACATCACCTGCTCCGCCGTGGGTAACCTGCGCGGCACCACCTGCTGGTCATCCCCGCTCGAGTGCGACTCATCTGGAGTGAGATTTAAGCACGGAGAGACAGGAGTATTGAAGCGAGGTGCAGCCACTGGTAAACCTGATTGCAGGGCAGAACTTGATCAGCACACGGTCCGCAGACCCATGCTCTGTCAGCATTAGCGTGGGGTTGTCCACACGCAGTACACAGCCGGTCTTGTCCCCGGGGGACCGCGGACACATAATTCTGAGATGCCTCCATATGGTGATTAGTCTAGGTAATATGCCAGTAGGGATTTATGCTGTAAGCAACCCTGGACGCCCCAAGACCCGCTGTGAATGTGGGAGAATTTAAATATAAACCCGCTAAGATATATATATCTGGCCGGGAGAAGCCACTGGAATCTTGGCGTCTGAAAGACATAAGGAGAAGGGAGGGTGTCAGAGCCATGCGCAGCACAGGAAGAAAAAGATAACCAAAACGCCCGTGAGGGCACTTAAAGTAACCAAGGAAGGAGGAGGAAGACCACGCGCGCGCGGGAAGACCGACAAAATGGCGCCAAGCGAACCTCGAAGGGCGGGCCAGAGCTACAGATGACGTGGAACGCGCCAAACCAGACCACGCCCCCCCCCCCAGAGAGCGCAAAGCTCTAAGCGCGTAACAAGACAGAAAAAGGAGACAGTAATAAACGCCATAGCATCGCGAAACAGAGCCGGCGTACGCGCCAGGTCAAAATACATTAAAGGCGCTGCGGCCAACATTAACATAATGTTTGAAGTGCGGCTCTGACCCCTGGTAACCAATAAAGGCTATAAGCATACAGTGTAATAGGGCAAGGTTAGGCCAATGTACACAACCCCCCCCCCCTCTTTTTCCCCCCACTAACGGGGGGAACTAAGGAGGAAGGTGAATCAGCACTCGGGGTTCACCGCTACACGGGGCGTGAGGCAATGATGCGGGAGGGACATCCACTGAAGGCTCACCATTAGCCTTCACCGCCTACCCTATGGTGGGGGATTGCGGTGGAGTCTAGCTCCGTTAAGCACACAAGGTGCTGCCTACCTTCATCCGACCCAACGCAGCCCAGGCTGGGAGGCATATTCTTTCACAGAGAGGACGGGTGGAAATAATCCCGCAGGGCCTCGGGCTGTAAAGCCCCGCCACCGAGAGCGTGATACTTCATGTCTTCGCAGTCAGCACTGCAGAGAAATCTGGGGATTTGTGGGAGGTCCCTCGGTATATGTAGGGCCGGGAGGAGCTTGTTTTCTACATGTCTGCAGTGCACGGCGCCGGAGGCGGAGGATTACCCACATGTTATTACTATATCTGGAGCAGGACTTGCTGTATGCTTAGATTATATATATATATATATTTAGACTGTAAGCTCACAAGGGCAGGGCTCTCTTGTATCTTGTATTCAGAATATTCATTGTAACCTCTTTAACACTGCATTTGTAATAATCTATGTACTGTATGTTGCTACTTTGTAAAGAACTACGGAAGATGATGGCAGCATATAAATAATATATATATTAATGTATATATTTTTTATATATTAATGTGTATATATATTTAAATAAAATAATATTTTTTTAATAAAAAGAGAATATATATATATATATATATATATATTTCAAACACAAAATTTTCTGGCTCTGTACAATGGGCATTGTGAAATTAGGGATAAAAGGGAAATAATTATTGTTATTATTATTATTTATAAAGCACCACCATATCCAGTGTCGCTATACAAAGTAGAACATGAGGATAAGTACTTTATTATGTTAGAGATTAGATGTACAATAGGAGAATAAAATGTACCTATACTCAGATAGGAAGTTTATGTTGTCACCTTTTATCCCCTGCCCAGTGCCCCAAAACAGACTGCATTTCTTTTTTCTACTAAAGACTTTGCCCAACATTCCTAAAAACACTAGCAGGAAGTAGTGTGATGCCCAAATGCTAATTAATTCAATTACAAACTAAACGGTCAACTGTCACATAGGGGTTGGTTCAGAGCCAGGTGAGAATTCTGACTTCTTTTTTAGGAGAGAAAACCGCCATTCACTTTCATTGTCTGCCTTGGGGTTGATGAGGCAGAGGCAGGTGAAAATTTACACCCAGTAGACAATGAAAGTGAATGGCAGTTTTAGATTCACGCCCAGGCGGTGGTGAAATGTTGCAAAACGACATTATTATCATTGTTGTTGTTTATAAAGTGCCTTCACATCCAGTGTCACTGTACAATGTATAACATGAGGATAAGCACTTTATTATGTTCGAGATTAGATGTGCTATAGGAGATTAAAGTGCACCTACACCCAGGAAGTTTATGTTGTCACCTTCTATCTCCATCCCAGTGCCCCAAACAGCCCATGTCTTTTTTTTTTTTTTTTTTTTTTTTTACTAAAGACTTTGCCCAACATTCCTAAAAACACTAACAGGAAGCAGTGTGATGTCCAAATGGCAGCCATATGCTAATTCATTCCATTACTAAATAAACTGTCACAGGAGTGGTGATCCTTCGTGTATTGGTATTGCAATTCAATTCATCACCATCAATACACACATGACATTTTGTTAAAGCGGACCTTCAGCATAATTTAATGAAAAGCACAAACCTTTAAAAAGCTGTTCCCCAGCATCTAAAATTATTATATTTTATGTTTTTTAGCCATTTACTTTTTATTATTTCCCCCGCTGGGCTTCAACTCTGTTCAGGACTCTAGAATATGGGAGCCGCAATCTTGCCTCAGAAGCATCACATACTGCGGAGAGGAGAGCGGGATAAAGTACACAGACAGAGCATAGCTGGGGTCAGGGAAAGGACAGTAATTCCAGAATGCAGAGCGACACAGTTAGAAGACACTTCCTGTTTGCAGGCTGCCTGATGCCCCATGGGCCGCCATCTTGGATGTTTAAAGGCTCATAACATGCAGTAGATGCAGGTAGGATGATTTTTAATGTGGGCAATCTGTATGTACAGGGTGTGGGAAACATATAAGATATTCTCTTGTTCAGGGTGAAGGTCCGGATTAATGTGGGCAATCTGTATGTACAGGGTGTAGGAAACATATAAGATAGGCTCTTATTTAGGGTGAAGGTCCGGATTAATGTGAGCAATCTGTATGTACAGGGTGTGGGAAACATATAAGATAGGCTCTTATTCAGAGTGAAGGTCCGGATTAATGTGGGCAATCTGTATGTACAGGGTGGGGGAAACTTATAAGATAGGCTCTTATTCAGAGTGAAGGTCCGGATTAATGTGGGCAATCTGTATGTACAGGGTGGGGGAAACTTATAAGATAGGCTCTTATTCAGAGTGAAGGTCCGGATTAATGTGGGCAATCTGTATGTACAGGGTGGGGGAAACTTATAAGATAGGCTCTTATTCAGAGTGAAGGTCCGGATTAATGTGGGCAATCTGTATGTACAGGGTGGGGGAAACTTATAAGATAGGCTCTTATTCAGAGTGAAGGTCCGGATTAATGTGGGCAATCTGTATGTACAGGGTGTGGGAAACTTATAAGATAGGCTCTTATTCAGGGTGAAGGTCCGGATTAATGTGGGCAATCTGTATGTACAGGGTGGGGGAAACTTATAAGATAGGCTCTTATTCAGGGTGAAGGTCCGGATTAATGTGGGCAATCTGTATGTACAGAGTGTGGGAAACATATAAGATAGGCTCTTATTCAGGGTGAAGGTCCGGATTAATGTGGGCAATCTGTATGTACAGGGTGGGGGAAACTTATAAGATAGGCTCTTATTCAGAGTGAAGGTCCGGATTAATGTGGGCAATCTGTATGTACAGGGTGGGGGAAACTTATAAGATAGGCTCTTATTCAGAGTGAAGGTCCGGATTAATGTGGGCAATCTGTATGTACAGGGTGTGGGAAACTTATAAGATAGACTCTTATTCAGAGTGAAGGTCCGGATTAATGTGGGCAATCTGTATGTACAGGGTGGGGGAAACTTATAAGATAGGCTCTTATTCAGAGTGAAGGTCCGGATTAATGTGGGCAATCTGTATGTACAGGGTGGGGGAAACTTATAAGATAGGCTCTTATTCAGAGTGAAGGTCCGGATTAATGTGGGCAATCTGTATGTACAGGGTGTGGGAAACTTATAAGATAGGCTCTTATTCAGGGTGAAGGTCCGGATTAATGTGGGCAATCTGTATGTACAGGGTGGGGGAAACTTATAAGATAGGCTCTTATTCAGGGTGAAGGTCCGGATTAATGTGGGCAATCTGTATGTACAGAGTGTGGGAAACATATAAGATAGGCTCTTATTCAGGGTGAAGGTCCGGATTAATGTGGGCAATCTGTATGTACAGGGTGGGGGAAACTTATAAGATAGGCTCTTATTCAGAGTGAAGGTCCGGATTAATGTGGGCAATCTGTATGTACAGGGTGTGGGAAACATATAAGATAGACTCTTATTCAGAGTGAAGGTCCGGATTAATGTGGGCAATCTGTATGTACAGGGTGTGGGAAACATATAAGATAGGCTGGTATTCAGAGTGAAGGTCCGGATTAATGTGGGCAATCTGTATGTACAGGGTGTGGGAAACATATAAGATAGGCTCGTATTCAGAGTGAAGGTCCGAATTAATGTGAGCAATCTGTATGTACAGGGTGTGGGAAACATATAAGATAGACTCTTATTCAGAGTGAAGGTCCGGATTAATGTGGGCAATCTGTATGTACAGGGTGTGGGAAACATATAAGATAGACTCTTATTCAGAGTGAAGGTCCGGATTAATGTGAGCAATCTGTATGTACAGGGTGTGGGAAACATATAAGATAGACTCTTATTCAGAGTGAAGGTCCGCTTTAAGCTGCTCCCTCCTCCAATTTGGGATGCCCCATTGTGTGACCCCCTCACCTAGCCACACGGGCTGTGGACCTGGGTTGAGGCTGGTGGCGCACTCGGCTCCATACAGATATCTAGTCGTTGTGACGTCAGGCAGCGGCTGATTGGCCAGTGGTGTTGGGGACTTTGGCCAGCTCAGCGATTGATGGGATTTCACAAAGCAAACCAGGAAGAGTCAACACCCCAGGTGCTGTTCCTCTCTAAAGCGAAACAAAACTCACCAGCAGCTGGCCTGGAATCTTAAAGAGGACCAAAACCCAGCATTTTGACTTAGCCAATCAGCGTTTGGATCTGCTGAAGTCATGTCGTCTAACAGGCGGATTAATAACCAGCGCCAAGTAGCGACAGATGAGCGTCTGTAAAGCGAATTTCAGTGCGCCCGCTAGTAGTCGCTGTGCTCGGCTATGGATCATTGTTTCAGAGCGCCTCAGTCCATGTCCGGCATTGATGAATAGGTTGTGTGAGTCGCAGTACTGCGCTGTATGCGAGCGCACCGTAACGCCAGCTCAGCGAGACTGACTGACACCACATTCATCAAAAAAACAGCCACAAACATCGGTGCTCAAAATCATGTAGTTGTAGCCCATAGCGCCAGAGGCTGTGTGATTAAAGTCTGTTTTTGAACATGTATCCACTAGTAACAAAAGCAAAAACATATGGAATGACATTGTTATTACATTGTGACATGAACACTTTAATACCAGACATGTAATGACAATTCTGCATAAAAATATTATTAATCCAAAAAGTTTGCAAAAATGTCATTTTGTTGCCCAGGATACATGTCAGAAAGTTTGTGTTTTTGTTTTTTTTTTGGGAAAAAATAAAAAATTGGGATCAGGAAAGGGATTTAAGGATCGTTTATAGAAATGTATGGGAGAGCGCCAGGTAGCGACAGGTTATGTTGCTATGTGTATAGTCAGGAAAAAATCTGAAGAAAAAAAATCACATTACCATATTAATGCTGTCTCCCGCCTCCAATCCCCCCTGTGCAACGGCCCGCCGACGCGTTCCGTGGGTTGCCCACTTCACCAGGGCACAAAGTGGCCAACTTTTTCTAGCATTTGACATTGTGGTGTTATATACTTGTGACAGACTCTCTGCCCCTTTGGACTTTACACAGGTTCATTACTTTTTCTTAAGCATGTTACAGACTGCCAGTGTATTGATTGATTACGTTATTCATTGTTCTGACTGCCATTGTATTGATTGATTACGTCACAGACAATGGCATTGTTCTGATTGAGTGTATTACAGACGTCTCTATTGTGTTGCTGATTGCGTCACCGGCAGAGTTGAGGGATTGTGTGCCCTGCTGCTATTGGTCGGTGTGTGTGTCATGCAATGGAGACTTGTGTATATAAGGCCTAGAGTGGCACTAATAAAGATAGTTCACCTTCACCCTCAATACTGAGTTCTGTCTCTTATTGGGGGAAACGCTATATTACAATTCACTAGCCCTTGTAAGGGCTGTTCCTGTTTCCTCACGGACGACTCTGGAATTCCAGCAGCACCTCTCACCGTTGGGAAAAGGACGTCTCGGGCGGTGAAGCCCTCCGGCGATAAGGGTTATCGCTACAATACTATTTTGTGGGCAGAGTGCAGACCGACTGGGGACCTGTGTGGGGCTTCCAGAATCCCCCTCATAGCAACATTGCCATAGTTTGGATGGGCACAGTGTGGTCTTGCACCCCCACGTTGTGATAGTATTTAGCTGTGCGTGTCCAGCTCATCTTCGTTACAGGTAGCGACAGGTTAGACATGGCGCTCTGCACGCCGGTGCTGTACGCCGAGGCTGGGATCATGATGAATCATATAATAACGCTAATAACGCTACATGGCGTTGTTCCAGTCGCTCACCGGATTCGGCTTCATAAATTTGTAATTGCTGCTGTGTCCAGCGTTTACCTGGCGCTATCCGCCTCTAGAGATTCATGAATAAGGCCCTAAGTCTTCAACTAAGGCAAGTGGTTCAGAGCGCCGACGGCCGCATCCCCCACTTCCCTCTAACAGGGAGCGTGCCTGCACCGGCCATGCACAAACGCCTGGCGCAGGCACGCTCCCTGCTAGAGGGATAGTGAGGATGCGGCCGCGGTTTGCGCATGCGCCGTAGGACCGGGAAACAGGGTAAATGTATGGGGCGTCCTGGGGGGTTTCACACAGTGGGGCATCCTGATTTTGGATGCCCCGGGGGGGATGGAATCGATTGGCCCGGGAGTTTAATAGATAGATAATAGATAATAAGGGGCAGTTGTGGCCTAGAGGTAAGGGAGTGGACTTGCAACCGGAGGGTTGCAGGTTCGAATCCCGGTCCTGGAACATGACTGAAGTGCTCTTGAGCAAGGCACCTACCCCCCCCCCCCCACAACTGCTCCCCGGGCGCCGTTATTAGGGCAGCCCACCGCTTCGGACATGTGTACACTCACTGCACGGATGGGTTAAATGCGGAGGACGAATTCCTATGTGTGCATTTAAAATTTAAAAATTAAAAAAATAATTCAAAGACCCATTCAACAAGGGCACATCATTTTATTGCGTTATCTGTCCTAAAAGATTTCAGTTTGTTTTTTAATGGGATTGCAGGCGCATAACCCAACACCTAGGGGGCATCCTGATCTTGAGAGCCCCACAGTGAGGGGCTGCCGTGAAAAACAACCCCCCCCCCCACCTTGGCAGTACAGGCGCCTCATCAGGATCCATCAGTACGCCAGCCTTAATCCGATTTAAAAGGATGTAATATCCACGTTTATTCCTTACAAAATACTTTAAAAGCATTCCATCCACGAATACAAGTCAGGATACAGCATTAGGGAGCAGTTTGGATGCCAACGCGTTTCGGCCACAGACTCAGGCCTTACTCATGACATTACTTCCTACTCCCATGAAACACATTTAAATACTGACATCATGCATGCATCTCCCATTGCTGCACACCCGGAGTCAATTAAGCCTTTACGAAACCAGATTACGGGCACTATCGCACCGAAGTTAGATTAATAAACAAAAAAGAAAAAAGGAAGGAAAAAAGATTCCCCACCTTTTCATAATAACAATAAATAACAAAAATTATATTGAAAAACCTCAAAAAAAAAACCTCAAAAAAAAAAAAAAAAAAAAAAAAACCTCATCAGGATCCAGTGTGGTCATGAAATTTGCCACTGAAAGAGCGCACAGCCGCATTCCCGAGCGCTGTCAGCAGAGGGCGCAGTGGAGGAAGCGGGGATGCCTCCAAACACACTTCTGTTGCTGAATTTAAACCGGACCAACAGCCTGGCAGAGTTGGAAAAGAAAGGAAACTCTCTTTTGGAGTTTCCACTTCCAACTGACAATGCCCAGCGGCACTTCCTGTTTGCAGGCGGCCTGCAAATGCATGAGCCGCCATTTTGTTTCTAAAATTTGCTACAGCAGGAGTTAGAAACAGGTAAATGAATGTTTATGTAAACTGACCTGGGGAGGGATGTATATGAGCACTTTTGTTGTGTTGGTCTAGTTTAAGTCATTTTTGACTGTTGGTCCACTTTAAAGTGAACCACCAGTCAAATATTCAAAGTTTAGTAAATTGCTCCCTCAAACCCACTCTCTCAAAATCAGTGATGTAAACTATTTGACTTTCTCGGGTTCTGTTCCGTGTCCCCGGAATGGGATGCCCTGCTGTGTGAAACCCCCCAGTTTGCCCATAAGAAGTCACCTATCCCTGCTCCAACATCTCATGTGCGGGCTCTCGTCCAATGAGAGCTGCCTGCTGTGACTGTGTCATTGGGCAGGCGTCTCTCATAGTTTTGAATGGGAAGCGCGCACTGCCGCATCCCCAGCCAGACACAAGCTCTCGTCCCAGCCTATCTGAATGGCAGGGGCAGGAGCACGCACACCATGCCGGGGATGTAGGGGATGCGGCAGTGCGCGCTTCCCATTCAAAACTATGAGAGACGCCTGCCCAATGACATAATCACAGCAGGCAGCTCTCATTGGACGAGAACCAGCACATGAGATGTTGGAGCATGGATAGGTGACTTTTTATGGGCAAGCGGGGGGGTTTCACATAAAGGGGCATCCCAAATGTCCTGAAAACCCAGCAGCCGGCCAGGGAATCATTAAAGTGCAGCAAAACCCAGGATTCTGACGATTCTGGGTTTTGGTCCTTGCCCCCACTGTACCCCGATCAGGGATGCCCCGATGTGTGAAACCCCCTAAATCGCCCAAACAAACTCACCTCTTCTCGGTCCTACGGCGCATGTGCAGCCTCTCGTCCAATCAGCGTGCTCGTATCCGCTCACGTTAGTTCGTGGGAGGAGTGTCGGCGGCCACATCCACCACTCCTCTCTAACAGGGAGCGTGCCCACACCGGCCATTCACAAATGCCTGGTGCGGCCATGTGCCCTGCTAGAGGGATAGCGGGGATGTGGCCGCTGCTCACACATGCACTGTTGGACCAGGAAAGCAGGTGAGTTTATGGGCGACCTGGTGGGTTTCACACAGTGGGGCATGTATAGTCAAAATCCCGGGTTTTGGGCCTTGCCTTGGGAGGGAATCAATCAGCCTGGGAATCTTATAGATTCCTGGGACGATCCCTGTGGCTTTGGTCCACTTTAACATTCCAGGCCAGCAGCAGGTGGGTTTTGATCCGCTTTAGCCCCATGCAGATGTTGTGGGATAGCAGGCAGAATCTATGCTAATAAACTTCATCTTGCCACAATTCTGACAGCTCTGCTTCTGGGAAAAAAACAGTCCTACAGCCAAAATGACCCTAAATCTGGTTGAAATGATGCTTTATTTCTCGCTAGAAGTAAAAATCCATCAGCTGTAATGGCAGAATGCTCCTAAAACATTGTAACAACTTAACTCTGCAGCAGCAGAGGCCACTGACTTACACTGATACAGTTACATTGATCTCCTCTAGCAGCTGGCAAATCAGTGTGTGTAACATGACAGACATGTCAATCACTTTTCTGGACTTAAAGCGGTCCTTCACTCTGAATAAGAGCATATTTTATGTTTCCCACACCCTGTACATACAGATTGCCCACATTAATCCGGACCTTCACCCTAAATAAGAGCCTATCTTATATGTTTCCTACACCCTGTACATACAGATTGCCCACATTAATCCGGACCTTCACTCTGAATGAGAGTCTATCTTATATGTTTCCTACACCCTGTACATACAGATTGCCCACATTAATCCGGACCTTCACCCTGAATAAGAGCCTATCTTATATGTTTCCCACACCCTGTACATACAGATTGCCCACATTAATCCGGACCTTCACCCTGAATAAGAGCCTATCTTATATGTTTCCCACACCCTGTACATACAGATTTCTCACATTAATCCGGACCTTCACCCTGAATAAGAGCCTATCTTATATGTTTCCCACACCCTGTACATACAGATTGCTCACATTAAAAATCATCCTACCTCCACCTACTGCATGTAATGAGCCTTTAAACATCCAAGATGGCGGCTCATGAAACATCAGGCAGCCTGCAAACAGGAAGTGCCTTCTGACTGTGCTGCTCTGCATTCTGGGATTGCTGACCTTTTCCTGACCCCAGCTCTGCTCTGTCTGAGCAAATCACAGCTATAACCCGCCCCTGTACTTTATCCCACTCTCCTCTCCTCAGTAAGTCTGATATTTCACAGTCAAGATGGTGGCGCCCATATCGTAATGTCCTGACCAGAGTAGCAGCCCAGTGGGGGAAAGAATAATAAGTGACTAAAAACTTTAAAAATATTAATTTTAGATGCTGGGGAATCTTTTTTTAAGGGTTTGGGCTTTTCATTAAATCATGCTGAAGGTCCGGTTTAAAATCTCTCTCAGTTTGGTGTGGTCTCCAGATAGCCTGCCCTGCGTGGAAAAACAATATCACGCAAGCACACTGCAGCCATGCCGATCAATGCTACATTAATGCAGGCCACTAGAGATGGATTTTATCTCCTTTTAACATTGTGTGGGAACAGATAAAATCTCTCTCTCTGGCTGGTTGGGCTGATCATAAAGGAATCCCCCAGCTCTAATGAAGTGTATCTGTGTGCAAGACACGGCTCTCCTTTATCCCCCCCCCCCCCACCATTCATGCTTATGTGTAAGTAGGGCTCTGAGATATAATCCAAGATGGTGGCTCCCATCATCAACATCTGAATGGGTTAAGCCCTCTCATACAGAACACACAACTGATTGTCAAATGGGGGCCTCAGGGAAGCAAATGACCAAACTTTATTTTATTGCCTGGGGTCCCCTTTTATCAACACTGGATCCCGCAGAAGGAGATATCGTAGCGGGCCTCACTGCCGGGCATCCCAAATCGAGATGTTCGGGTCAGCAGACCAAAAGCCTATTGTGACTATATGTCCACTTGAACAGGCCGGACAGACATCATGTGACAGACACTTACCAGAGGGCTGGGGTTTATTGCGGATTTTCGGAGGCTCCTCACTTGCATTGCTTGTAGGCGGCTTAACCTGGCCTGGAAACCTAAAGAGTTACAAGGATCTGGTGAGAGGCAGGCCAATGAGGATGAATGCACCATGACACTTGGGAAAGTTACGGTCTATTAAACTTCCCCACCCGTCCTGCATTCCTTCCCTGGCACTGAGGCAGGATGCCTTACCTCTGCCAGACCTGGCGCTGCCACCAATGCTTTGAATGGACAAAAGGAGGCGTGCACGAAGCGGCAGTGCTCTGGACCTAAAAACCGGGGAACTGTCACTGGATTCCAGAGCCGTTTATTTTTATTTGTAACAGCCCCCCCCCCCCCCCCCCAAGTCATCCAGATTCAGCCTCGCTGTGCGAAACACCCCAAATCACCAGAAAAACTCACCTATCTCCAATCGTATGGCGGTTTACAGCAATATGGAGTAAAAATGGGGCCATCCCCAGCAGCAGGTGTACTCTGCCTATTTAAATGGCTGGGCCCAAAATATCAGCGGTTCCAGTATATCGCAAAAGGAACACTAAAGGACGGCACCAATTCTCCCTCAAAAATCCTTCATTGAAAACATGACAGAGTAAATGTATTCATCTTTAATTCATAGATGCATTAAAAACCAAACACAAACATAATCACATTACACCCACAGACAATTAAAAAACATATATATATACACACACAAATATGGGCCAGACCTTCAACACCTTGAGAAAGTGGCGAGGGGAGCCACGGAACGTGTGGGTGGTTATACAGACGGTCTGATCCAGCAGGGGTGAAACTCAGATAGTTCCACTTTGTTCATCTATACATTGCAGGTTGCACACTTGGCACTTAAGCACTTTATACTCTGCAATATTAGGTGCCCTTTTTTGCATTAGCATTTGCACTTTATTTAGCACTGTATTAGCACATTATGTGGAGTTATGGAATTTGTTTGGGGAGTATTAATTTATATATAGAGGTTATGGATTTTTGAATTCCCTGCTGTGGTCTGGCATATATACATACATACATATATTATATATATTTTCCTAGTGCACAGCACGGCCTGTTTCATGTAATCCTTACATCTGGGTATTCCGCCACAAGGTGGCGCAGTGGACTGCAGAAGATTTGTGGCTCCTCCCGGACCCATATAAAAACAGGAATCGCCAATAGACCTCCCAGTGTTTTCCTCTGCAGTCATACTGCAAAGATAGAAAATGGCTCTCTATGTTTCACAGGCGAGCGGGGCAACCAAGCTTGCGGCCCTGCAAGCCTATTTCCACCCGTTTCTGGACCCTATTCGCCTCCCAGCCTCGGCTGTCGGATCGGGTGATGGTAGGGGAGCACTAGGGCGGTTGTGTAGTGTTGTTCCGCTGTTCGTTCTCGCCACCGCCACGGGCGTACTGCGCTCCGCGGCAGGCGGCGCTTTTACTCCTGTCGTTCTGACAGACTGTCATGGTGCGGGCGCCGGGTCACGTGGGAGGGTTTTTTTTCGCGCTCTTCGTGGGGGCGGCGCCAGGGGGATGACCCGTATCGCGTCATGCCCCCTGGCGGCCCGTCCCTCGAGGTGCTCGATCGCGGGCCATCTTAGTTGCATGCTACGTTGCTTGTGAGCTGTGTTCCGGTGGTACTGGTCAGCATGGGCTGCGGCGGTGACTTGGCTCTTCCTGATCTACCTCCGCGGATCCTTTGACTGTACTCCGGTCGCCTGTGTGTGCTGCGCTCTTGGTCCGTGAGTCCCATATGGGGGTTGTTTCTTGTTGGGGCATGTGCTGCGGGATGCTTATGTGTCTTTTTGATTATGTCTTTCGGGCGGGATAACAGTGTATTGTGGTTGCTCCCGGTCCTATCCCCCCCTTTTCTTCCCTCTGGGTCTGTGGGCATCCCTTGGGGGGCATCCCAGGTGGCTTTTATTAGCCCTTACCCTATACTGGCCTATTGTGCCTGTGATAATTACCATATGGAGGCTTCTGGGGATAGCGTGCTAGGGGGCCCTTCGGGGCAACCTCGGCTATGTGTCATGGCATCCCCTTTGAGTGGTGGTGGCGGTGTGTGTGTGCCGTGCGCCCAAGGTATTATTGCGGACCAGGCTGGGATGGGCGCTTCTCTTCTCAGTTCTGCGCTCCCTCCGGCATCTCCTACTCCCCCGCGTCTGCATTTAGCCCCCATTGAGGGGGATACTAGCAGGGGGTCTCAGTCTGATCTGGCACTACGCGTGGCCAGCATTGAAAGGCAGCTGGCCCGACCTGTGACGGGCAAGGCCTCTGGCAAGAAGCGGCATCTTGACGCCGCGCCTTCCCTCTTTGCTGAGGAGGATGAGGGCCTTGATGTGTTTGGCGGCCGTGACTCCCTTTTCCATGATTCAGACTCCTCTGGGGACAATCAGGAAGGTTACGACAGTGACCTGGGGTCCGCCTCTGATGACGATACCGGCTCCCTGATGACACTGATAGACTGTTGTCAGACATATTTAGAGACAATGCACATCACCCCCCCTAAGGCGGCGAAGAGGAAGCAGGGTGAGCTCTTTCACCCGGGCAAGCAACGCTTGGAGTTCCCGGAGCAGGGTCATTTTTCCAATATGCAGCTCAAGGAGTGGGAACGTCCTAACAGATTGCCCACGGTGCCCAAGGGAATGGACAGAAGGTATCCCTTTTCGGCTGATCTGGTCAAGCGCTGGTCGTGTCCCCCTGAGGTGGACGCTCCTGTTCTAGGATTGTCCAACACTTCGGTCATGCCGTTCCCTGACACTACTACATTGCCCTTAAGAGGAAGCTCAAGTGTCTCGCTGATGGCGCCATGGCTGGTAGGAGAAGGGAGGATTATAGGACAATCGTGCTTTGCTCTGATTTTGTTGCCTTTGTGCAGGCTGCCATGGATGATGCCGTCCGGCTGGGCGGTAGGGCTTCGGCCTTCTTGGTGGCTATGCGCCCGTCTGTTTGGTTGCGCGAGTGGGCAGCTGACACTGCAGCTAAGAAGTCTCTCCCCGGGCTCCCCTTCAGGGGGCTTCGTCTCTTTGATGAACGCCTGGATGTTCTGGCCAAGGATGGTAGGCTACCTCAGCGTAGGAAGCAGTTCCGGCCCTTTCGGGGGTCCTCCACCTCCTCCTTTCGGGGCTCAAGGAGAGGTGGTGGCGCACACTTCTCTGGTAGCCACAGAGACTCTTGGGGCCGTGGCAGATCCTGTGGTCGTCCCGGTCTCTCATGGGGCTCCAAGCCTAAACCCCCTCCCAAGGCCCCTCAGGCATGAGGAGGCGCCCTTACCCATCCGAGTGGGGGGGGGGGGCGGCTTCGGCTCTTTGCTCACGTCTGGAGGCTTCGCGTCTCAGACCCGTGGATTCAGGAGGTGGTGTCTTCCGGTTACAAGATAGAGTTTGCAGCCTGGCCGCCACCAAGATTCCTCAGGTCCCGGATATCTCAAAATCCTCTGTCAGCTCAGGGCTTGCGCCTAGCAGTTCAACGCCTATTGGAGTCAGGAGTCATCTGACAGGGTCAGGGGTACTACTCCAATCTTTTCACGGTTCCCAAAAAGGACGGTTCTCTAAGGCCCATCCTGGACTTGAAGGGTCTCAACAGGTTTGTCCGGTTCAAGCACTTTCGCATGGAGACGCTACACTCGGAGGTCACCACTGTGGACATCAAGGATGCCCATCTTCATGTACCAATCTTTCCAGGTCCCCAGAGGTTCCTGAGGTTCGCTCTGGAGGATCAGCATTACCAGTTTGTGGCCTTACCGTTATCACCTCGGCTCCTCGGGTGTTCACCAAGGTGCTGGCGGGCGTCATGGCCCTTCTGAGGAACCAGGGCATTCGCATCCTCCCTTACCTGGACGACATTCTGATTGCTGCTCAGTCTCTTCATCAGACCGAGAGGGATACTCAGGTGGTGACTTCCACTCTCGAGTCCTTCGGCTGGGTGATCAACTATCCCAAGTCTTCATCTCTTCAGTTGCATCTCTTGTCAGTTTGGGATCGAGACCCTGTGTCCCTGGATCGGGAATTTGCTCTATCCCCTCTGGCCAGGCAGTTCCTCTCGTGGTGGTTTGACTCAAGGAACCTTCTAGTGGGCAGGACCTTTCTGCCTCCGTGCTGGGAGATTGTCACTAAAATTCCAGGGTCAGTGGGGCCCTCAGGAGGCCCATGCACCCATCAACATTCTAGAACAGCTGGCGATCAGGTTGGTTCTCTCCCAGTTGACCCCACACCTTCGGGGTCGGGCTGTTCAGATCCGCTTGGACAACCAGACGGTGGTAGCCTACATCAAGGGAGGGACTCGGAGCATGCGAGCCCTCAAAGAAGTGTCCCCGATACTGTCTTGGGCGGAAGAGGATGTTCCCTGCATCTCGGCGGTCTACATTCCGGGGGTGGAGAACCGGCAGGCAGACTCCCTGAGCAGGGGGGACGTCTCCGCTGGGGGAATGGTCTCTCAGCGACAAGGTATCTCACTCCCTTTGTCGCTGCTGGGGTCAGCCGGATGTGGACCTGTTTGCGTCCCCCCACAATCACAAGCTTCCAAGATTTGTCTCCCTGTCACAGGATCCTCTGGCCTTCGCCACGGATACACTGGCAATTCCTTGGACAGAGTTTCGACTCCTCTATGTGTTCCCTCCTTTTCCTCTGCTGGGCCGGGTGCTGTGTAAGATAGCCCAGGAGGGGGTACTGGCCATTCTGGTGGCCCCGTTGGCTGAGGAGGGTGTGGTTCGCAGACGTCGTGCAGTTGGCAGTAGATTGGTACGTCTTGCCCAAGGATCCAGGATCTTTTCACTCAGGGACATCTGCGCCATCCCAATTTACAAACGTTGGCTTTAACGGCTTGGCTGCTGAAACCTCCATCTTGATGGACAAAGGGTTGCCGGCCTCTGTTGTTGATACCATGATTCGGGCTTGAAAGAAGTCCTCGCCTTTTATCTACTACAGGGTCTGGCATGCTTACATTGCCTGGTGTGAGTCCAAGTCTCTTCCATGTCGGGTGTTTTCTATACCCAGGATTTTGGAGTTTTTACAACACGGTTTGGATTAGGGCCTTCAACTTAGTACTCTCAAGGGACATGTTTTGGCTTTGGCAATTTTTTTCCAAAGATCTTTTGCCAATCACAGGCTTGTTAAGACTATCTTCCAGAGAGTTACTCATGTGCGTTCGCCACGGAAGCCTGGTATTGTCTGCTCTACAGGGTCCTCCCTTTGAACCTATGCGGGGGGCTGTTTTGCCCATTCTGACACTTAAGGTGGCCTTCTTGATGGCTATTACTTCGGTCAGGCAAGTTTCTGAGCTGGCGGCGCTTTCCATGAAACCACCTTATTTTGAGCGGCATCAGGATAAGGTGGTGTTTCGGCTTAAACCGGATTTCTTGCCTAAGGTTGTGTCTTCTTTCCATCTCAATCAGGATATTTTTTACCTTCTTTGTGTCCTAACCCTGCTAATTCTAAGGAACGGAACCTTCATTCTCTAGATGTTGTCAGGGCTCTGAAGTTTTATTTGGTTGCTTTAGAAAATCTCTAGATGTTGTCAGGGCTCTGAAGTTTTATTTGGTTCCTTTAGGAAATCTGATGCTCTTTTTGTTCTTCCTGCTGGTCCTAGGAAGGGTTTGCTTCCAGCCAAATCTACTATCAGCAAGTGGATCCGTCAGGTGGTGGTACAAGCCTATTCTGCTAAAGGGAAGGAACCTCCCTTCCGGGTTACTGCTCATTCCACGCGTGCTATTGGTGCTTCTTGGGCTTTTCAGCACCAAGCTTCTGATGAACAAGTTTGTAAGGCCGCTACTTGGTCTTCTGCTCATACCTTTTCCAAGTTTTACAAGGTTGATGTTAAGGCCTCAGCTGATGCTGCTTTTGGCCTCAAGGTACTTCAGGCGGTGTTGGTCTGAACTGCCTGCTGTTACTCCTTGGGGATCCCATCCTACCTTACGAACACTGCTTTTGGATGTCCCAGATGTAAGGATTACATGAAACAGGCCGTGCTGTGGACTAGGAAAAATACAATTCTGTGAGTACTCACCTGTAGACTTGTTTTTACTATGCATAGCACGGCCTGTTTCATCCCTCCCTTGTTATTGTTATTCTTGGTTGCCTCTTTATGGTGATTTGTTCCAAAGTTTGTTGTGAGGGTTCTTTACCTTTTTTACCTTTATTACCTCCCGGCTTGTCAACACTGGGAGGTCTATTGGTGATTCCTGTTTTTATATGGGAGGAGCCACAAATCTTCTGCAGTCCCCTGCGCCACCTTGTGGCGGAATACTCAGATGTAAGGATTACATGAAACAGGCTGTGCACTGAATATTAAAAACAATCCTACAGGTGAGTATTCAAAGAATTGTATTTTTTTAATTGTCTGTGGGTGTAATGTGATTATGTATGTGTTTGGTTTTTAATGAATCTATGAATTAAAGATGAATACATTTACTCTATCATGTTTTCAATGAAGGATTTTTGAGGGAGAATTGGTGCCGTCCTTTAGTGTTCCTTTGGCGGTATACTGCAACCGCTGATACTTTGGGTTATTGCGTTGTGGCTTTGGTCTGGGGACTGGCACATTTCTCTCTCTCTTTTTTCTCATTTGTTTGAGGTGGTGCGGGACTGTGGCACTATTGTGCTAAGGTTCTTTATTTAAATGGCTGGGGGCGGGAGTGCTTGCCAGACCACCACCGGGGGTGTGGCTGTCCTATATTTAGGAGGAAGGTGGGTTTTGCTGGGACCCAGGGGTGGGTGGTTCATACAGAAGGGCATCCTGATTAGGGATGCCCCAGGGGGAAGGTCAGTGGGGTCACCTGAGCACTAACTAGCACAGAGATGCCCCGGAAGATTCAGGTCCGCTGCTTCCTAGCAGAACAATGAGCAGTGATCGCCGCCATCAGAATCATAGAGATGTATTGCGCAATATAGAAGTCAGAACCAATGCAATCCAATCACTCGCCTCTCTGTGCGGATTCTGACATCAGAGGGAAGGAGCCGGTCAGGATGCTCTCGAACACGGGATCGGGGAGCTCTCTGTCCAGCTCTGCCGAGTCCTGCTCCCACCACGGTATAACTCCGGTGATGCCGCACGCTCCTCCCGACTCCCCTTCATAAAACCAGTCGCTCTGCTCGTCATCCCCTGCAGATACAAAGCACAAACCAATCAGAATCATTGTACAAGCCTGTGCGGGATAACCGCCATTATATGCCATAGATCTCATCCCACTGGGACCAGGTTTCTCCGGTCCTGCACTTACAAAATGGGCCTAGGTCTGCTCTGGGGTTGGAGGGGGGGGGGGGGGGGACACACATTCCAGTTGCCAGGGTCCCAAGCTTGATTAAAGTGGACCAGTGACCGATCAGGGGTGCCCCGTGGTGTGAAACCCCCTAGGTCGCCGACACGTTTACCTCTTCCCAGTCCTATGACACATGTGCGGCCGCTCATCCAATCAGTCCGCTCAGATCCGCTCGAGCCCCCTTCAGCCCAATTCTGGATGCCCTGGGTGGAGGGAATCAATCGCCCCTTGAATCTTATTGATTCCTGGGCCGATCTCTGTGGGTTTTGGTCCACTTTAATACGCCCCTGCAAACCTACTAAACTGTACCCGTCACTGCACTTCCCCCTGGCGAAATGCATGGGTGTGCCCCGTTCCACTTCTACCATGTGAATGCCACCAACCAATTACACACCCACATTTCGCCAGGGGTGCAAGATTTCCAGGGAAGCCCGGCAACCACCCCCCTGCCCCCCACCCCAGAGCAGACTAGCACTCATTTTTTTGTCATACGAGTGTTGACTGGTTTAAAGTGAACCAAAACCCAGGATTTTGACTATCCTGGGTTTTGGTCCTTTCCCCCGGGGCACAACAATCGGAGGTGCCCCGCTGTGTGAAACCCCTCAGGACGCCCAGACCAACTCACCTCTTTCTGGTCCCACGTGTAAGAGCAGCGGCTTTGAGCGCGCTGGCGGCGGCGGCATCATCCTCTGCTTCCCTCTAACAGGAAGCGTGGCCGCACCGGCCATTCACAAATGAGAGAGGAATAGCGGGATGTGGCCGCTGCTCTTAGACGCGCTGTGGGACCGGGAAATGAGGTAAGTGAATAGGGCTACCTGGGGGGTTTCACAAAGCGGGGCATCCTAATTTTGGATGCCCCGGGGGGAGGAATCTTATAAATTCCTGGGCCGATCAGCATGGGTTTTGAGTGGAACAAGTGCCACCGGCTGGCTCAGCCTACTGCACATGTGCCATGGGATCGAGAAATCGCTCATTTTTATGAGCGATGCCCCTCAGTACGGCATCCCAAATCAGGATGCCCCCACCAGAAGCACCAAAGAAAGTGAAAATATTGTTTTTTTGTTCCCCTTTAAAAAGTGGACCAAAACCCAGGATTTTGACTATCCTGGTCCACTTCCCCGCAGGTCTCCCAGATCAACTCACCTCACCCAGCTCCTACGGCGCATGCGCGGCTGCTCGTCCAATCAGTGCGCTCGGAGCCGCTGAGCTATGCGCATCAAAGCGACGTCTTAGCTCAGCGGCACCGAGCACGCTGGCGGCCGCATTTTACGCTTCCCTCTAACAGGGAGCATGCAGCGACGGCCATTCACAAATGGCAGGAGGGGGCACGCGCCCTGCTAGAGGGAAACGCGAGATGCGGCAGCGGCCCGTGCATGCGCCGTTGGACCGGGATCCAGGTAAGGTTTGCAGGCGTCCTGGGGGGTTTCACACAGTGGGGCATCCCGATTTTGGATGCTCTGTGGGGAAGGATTGGATCCTGCTGGGCCGATCCTGCTGGGTTTTGCTCCACTTTAAATACTTATGGTCAGCAGGTCTCTTTTTCCTGTCCACGCAGGCCATAGCGCCTTTCCACATACAGACCGGACAGTAATTAGTGGGGAGCGGCCAGCGCCCCCATCGGGTAATTATGGAAACAATCATTGGCCTGAACAAGAGCCATTTCAGATCCCACCATTAGCGCATTGGACGGGCGGATTAGGCGGCTGTCAGCGTTCGGGCAGAGCTGCCATGTTTGGTCTTCTGCGACAGTATTAATTAGAAAGCGTAAAACGTCTCGCTAATTAGCGCCTTTCAATTAGGCCTCACAGTGTAAATATTTCAGTACCTTGGCGCCCCTCGTCGTTGGTAAACAGGCCGGCGTCGCTGCTGCTGATGCTGCTGGATTCGCTGGAAGAGACACGAAAAAGCGAGGATCAATGAAAGCACAGGACACGTGACCTAAACAATAAGAGAAAAGGGGGAGAAGAGGCGTCCGGGGCGCCTTTCTGAACGTCCGAGCGGATTATCTCCGGCACATAAAACCTCGGGAATCTAATGGGACGCTGACAGCCAGATGCGCGGCACCCAGGTGCTGACACAAGTCATGAATTTTATTATTCGCCGCCATCAAACGCTCGCTGCTCTCGGTTACTGCCGAGCCACGCGACGTGACCTCAGACGATGGCACCCCGAGAGGAGAGAAGCGGGGGGCAGGGGGGGGGGGGGGGACCACCTTTCTGCAAATAAAACCTACAACCAAAAATCCCAACCTCTGTGAGGAAATCCGTATCATGTGAGCCCAGCCGACGTCGCAACCTGCCCTAACCAGCTGCAGGACACTGTCACTACCAGAAGCGAGTCCGGCCACATGTAATAATGGCCAACAGCTCTGGTGTGGATAGGCCCGCTCCATCAGCGGATCTGATCCAGGGCCGGAAGCCACCCTGCGGTAGCGTATAATTTAACCAAAAGCAGGGCCTATGGGTTCGAAACGGATCAAAGATCATCCCCCGACTACCCAATAAATATGTAATATATGTAAAATATGGGTATTGTTAATTCCTAATGTTGACAGAAACGTTTATTAAAAGAGCCAATAGCGCAAAGAAAACCTAACTAATCATGAGAGAACTATACGTGGACCCCAATGGTGCGAGGACTCAAATGAATAAAGTGAAACCACAAACCACCCATGTGTTCCATGGCAAATACCCTGAGGCCGTGGGCTAACCATACCCCAGAGGCAGTGGCTATTGGGGCCATGGGCTAACCATACCCCAGAGGCAGTGGCTATTGGGGCAGTAGGCTAACCATACCCCAGAGGCAGTGGCTATTGGGGCCGTGGGCTAACCATACCCCAGAGGCAGTGGCTATTGGGGCCGTGGGCTAACCATACCCCAGAGGCAGTGGCTATTGGGGCAGTAGGCTAACCATACCCCAGAGGCAGTGGCTATTGGGGCCGTGGGCTAACCATACCCCAGAGGCAGTGGCTATTGGGGCCGTGGGCTAACCATACCCCAGAGGCAGTGGCTATTGGGGCCGTGGGCTAACCATACCCCAGAGGCTGTGGCTATTGGGGCCGTGGGCTAACCATACCCCAGAGGCAGTGGCTATTGGGGCCGTGGGCTAACCAAACCCCAGAGGCAGTGGCTATTGGGGCCGTGGGCTAACCATACCCCAGAGGCAGTGGCTATTGGGGCAGTAGGCTAACCATACCCCAGAGGCAGTGGCTATTGGGGCCGTGGGCTAACCATACCCCAGAGGCAGTGGCTATTGGGGCCGTGGGCTAACCATACCCCAGAGGCAGTGGCTATTGGGGCAGTGGGCTAACCATACCCCAGAGGCAGTGGCTATTGGGGCAGTAGGCTAACCATACCCCAGAGGCAGTGGCTATTGGGGCCGTGGGCTAACCATACCCCAGAGGCAGTGGCTATTGGGGCAGTAGGCTAACCATACCCCAGAGGCAGTGGCTATTGGGGCCGTGGGCTAACCATACCCCAGAGGCAGTGGCTATTGGGGCCGTGGGCTAACCATACCCCAGAGGCAATGGCTATTGGGGCAGTAGGCTAACCATACCCCAGAGGCAGTGGCTATTGGGGCCGTGGGCTAACCATACCCCAGAGGCAGTGGCTATTGGGGCCGTGGGCTAACCATACCCCAGAGGCAGTGGCTATTGGGGCCGTGGGCTAACCATACCCCAGAGGCTGTGGCTATTGGGGCCGTGGGCTAACCATACCCCAGAGGCAGTGGCTATTGGGGCCGTGGGCTAACCAAACCCCAGAGGCAGTGGCTATTGGGGCCGTGGGCTAACCATACCCCAGAGGCAGTGGCTATTGGGGCAGTAGGCTAACCATACCCCAGAGGCAGTGGCTATTGGGGCCATGGGCTAACCATACCCCAGAGGCAGTGGCTATTGGGGCAGTGGGCTAACCATACCCCAGAGGCAGTGGCTATTGGGGCAGTAGGCTAACCATACCCCAGAGGCAGTGGCTATTGGGGCCGTGGGCTAACCATACCCCAGAGGCAGTGGCTATTGGGGCAGTAGGCTAACCATACCCCAGAGGCAGTGGCTATTGGGGCCGTGGGCTAACCATACCCCAGAGGCAGTGGCTATTGGGGCCGTGGGCTAACCATACCCCAGAGGCAATGGCTATTGGGGCCGTGGGCTAACCATACCCCAGAGGCAGTGGCTATTGGGGCCGTGGGCTAACCATACCCCAGAGGCAATGGCTATTGGGGCAGTAGGCTAACCATACCCCAGAGGCAGTGGCTATTGGGGCCGTGGGCTAACCATACCCCAGAGGCAGTGGCTATTGGGGCCGTGGGCTAACCATACCCCAGAGGCAGTGGCTATTGGGGCCGTGGGCTAACCATACCCCAGAGGCAGTGGCTATTGGGGCCGTGGGCTAACCATACCCCAGAGGCTGTGGCTATTGGGGCCGTGGGCTAACCATACCCCAGAGGCAGTGGCTATTGGGGCCGTGGGCTAACCAAACCCCAGAGGCAGTGGCTATTGGGGCCGTGGGCTAACCATACCCCAGAGGCAGTGGCTATTGGGGCAGTAGGCTAACCATACCCCAGAGGCAGTGGCTATTGGGGCCGTGGGCTAACCATACCCCAGAGGCAGTGGCTATTGGGGCCGTGGGCTAACCATACCCCAGAGGCAGTGGCTATTGGGGCCGTGGGCTAACCATACCCCAGAGGCAGTGGCTATTGGGGCCGTGGGCTAACCATACCCCAGAGGCAGTGGCTATTGGGGCAGTGGGCTAACCATACCCCAGAGGCAGTGGCTATTGGGGCCGTGGGCTAACCATACCCCAGAGGCAGTGGCTATTGGGGCCGTGGGCTAACCATACCCCAGAGGCAGTGGCTATTGGGGCAGTGGGCTAACCATACCCCAGAGGCAGTGGCTATCGGGGCCGTGGGCTAACCATACCCCAGAGGCAGTGGCTATCGGGGCCGTGGGCTAACCATACCCCAGAGGCAGTGGCTATCGGGGCCGTGGGCTAACCATACCCCAGAGGCAGTGGCTATCGGGGCAGTAGGCTAACCATACCCCAGAGGCAGTGGCTATCGGGGCCGTGGGCTAACCATACCCCAGAGGCAGTGGCTATCGGGGCAGTAGGCTAACCATACCCCAGAGGCAGTGGCTATCGGGGCAGTAGGCTAACCATACCCCAGAGGCAGTGGCTATTTGGAATGGGTGTTTAGGGCTTCCATGCGATGCCATTCCTTGTCCTGACTCCGCAGACGGATTGGTTACCAGAACAGACAGTTTGTGTTCTCACTTTATTTGCTGAAGAATTGTGGCACCATAAGGAGACTCTTATAACGTTCTCATGATTATTATTTAGGTTTTCTTAGCAGTATTTTGTGGTCATTAGGAATGGTGCGGGAATGAGTGAACAATACACACGTTTTGTACATATTTATTGGATTGTTACTGTATATATTCATGCTTTGTCACTTTATGGATTTCATTTGATTGCAGATCTTGCCTGTTACAGTTCTACCTTGCTTCCCTGAAAATAAGACACTGTCTTATTTTTGTTCCAAATGATGCACTAGAGCGGATTATCAGGGGAGGTCTTATTATTCCACAAACAATCGACCAACCGCCTGCGCCCCCAATATGGCCGACCAACCGCCTGCGCCCCCAATATGGCCGACCAACCGCCTGCACCCCCAATATGGCCAACCAACCGCCTGCACCCCCAATATGGCCGACCAACCGCCTGCGCCCCCAATATGGCCGACCAACCGCCTGCGCCCCCAATATGGCCGACCAACCGCCTGCGCCCCCAATATGGCCGACCAACCGCCTGCGCCCCCAATATGGTCAACCAACCGCCTGCGCCCCCAATATGGCCAACCAACCGCCTGCGTTCCCAATATGGCCAACCAACCGCCTGCGCCCCCAATATGGCCAACCAACCACCTGCGCCCCCAATATGGCCGACCAACCGCCTGCGCCCCCAATATGGCCGACCAACCGCCTGCACCCCCAATATGGCCGACCAACCGCCTGCGCCCCCAATATGGCCAACCAACCGCCTGCGTTCCCAATATGGCCAACCAACCGCCTGCGCCCCCAATATGGCCAACCAACCACCTGCGCCCCCAATATGGCCGACCAACCACCTGCGCCCCCAATATGGCCGACCAACCGCCTGCGCCCCCAATATGGCCGACCAACCGTCTGCGCCCCCAATATGGCCGACCAACCGCCTGCGCCCCCAATATGGCCAACCAACCGCCTGCGCCCCCAATATGGCCAACCAACCGCCTGCGCTCCCAATATGGCCAACCAACCGCCTGCGCCCCCAATATGGCCAACCAACCGCCTGCGCCCCCAATATGGCCAACCAACCGCCTGCGTTCCCAATATGGCCAACCAACCGCCTGCGCCCCCAATATGGCCAACCAACCACCTGCGCCCCCAATATGGCCGACCAACCGCCTGCGCCCCCAATATGGCCGACCAACCGCCTGCACCCCCAATATGGCCGACCAACCGCCTGCGCCCCCAATATGGCCAACCAACCGCCTGCGTTCCCAATATGGCCAACCAACCGCCTGCGCCCCCAATATGGCCAACCAACCACCTGCGCCCCCAATATGGCCGACCAACCGCCTGCGCCCCCAATATGGCCGACCAACCGCCTGCGCCCCCAATATGGCCGACCAACCGTCTGCGCCCCCAATATGGCCGACCAACCGCCTGCGCCCCCAATATGGCCAACCAACCGCCTGCGCCCCCAATATGGCCGACCAACCGCCTGCGCCCCCAATATGGCCGACCAACCACCTGCGCCCCCAATATGGCCGACCAACCGCCTGCGCCCCCAATATGGCCAACCAACCGCCTGCGCCCCCAATATGGCCAACCAACCGCCTGCGCCCCCAATATGGCCAACCAACCGCCTGCGCCCCCAATATGGCCAACCAACCGCCTGCGCCCCCAATATGGCCAACCAACCGCCTGCGCCCCCAATATGGCCAACCAACCGCCTGCGCCCCCAATAGGGCCAACCAACCGCCTGCGCCCCCAATAGGGCCAACTAACCGCCTGCGCCCCCAATAGGGCCGACCAACCGCCTGCGCCCCCAATAGGGCCGACCAACCGCCTGCGCCCCCTAATATGGCCAACCAACCGCCTGCGCCCCCAATATGGCGACCAACCGCCTGCGCCCCCAATATGGCGACCAACTGCCTGCGCCCCCAATATGGCGACCAACCGCCTGCGCCCCCAATATGGCCGACCAACCGCCTGCGCCCCCAATATGGCGACCAACCGCCTGCGCCCCCAATATGGCGACCAACCGCCTGCGCCCCCAATATGGCGACCAACCGCCTGCGCCCCCAATATGGCCAACCAACCGCCTGCTCCCCCAATATGGCCAACCAACCGCCTGCGCCCCCAATATGGCCAACCAACCGCCTGCACCCCCAATATGGCCAACCAACCGCCTGTGCCCCCAATATGGCCGACCAGCCGCCTGCACCCCCAATATGGCCAACCAACCGCCTGCGCCCCCAATATGGCCGACCAGCCGCCTGTGCCCCCAATATGGCCAACCAACCGCCTGCGCCCCTTGAATAAGGCTCTCCGGCATCTGCATGGCTCTACACTATGACACCTGTCATGTGATGCATGCGGCGGTTTGCTAGCGTGCAGAGGTACCTGGCGCCCCAGGCTAGAAATGGCCCCGACTGATCCTGATGCCCCAGGCCATTGTCCCATTTGTCCCTGTAACAGACACTAGGGCTTAGTCTTGGAATAGGACTTTAAAAAGTATCCTCAAAAATCCTGAGAAATGACGCTAGGGCTTATTTTTGGGGAAACCGTGCATTTACAGGAGGGACAACATTCTAGCTTTATACCTATTGCCTTTACCATACCGCAATAACTGGGAGCAGAGATTGTAAGACCAATGGTCTTAAAGCGGACCCTCACCCTGAAATATGTTCCCCACACCCTGTACATACAGATTGCTCACATTATTCCGGACCCTCACCCTGAATAAGAGCCTATCTTATATGTTTCCCCCTCCCTGTACATACAGATTGCCCACATTAATCCGGACCCTCACCCTGAATAAGAGCCTATCTTATATGTTTCCCACACCCTGTGCATACAGATTGCTCACATTAATCCGGACCCTCACCCTGAATAAGAGCCTATCTTATATGTTTCCCACACCCTGTGCATACAGATTGCTCACATTAATCCGGACCCTCACCCTGAATAAGAGCCTATCTTATATGTTTCCCACACCCTGTACATACAGATTGCTCACATTAATCCGGACCTTCACCCTGAATAAGAGCCTATCTTATATGTTTCCCACACCCTGTACATGCAGATTGCCCACATTAATCCGGACCCTCACCCTGAATAAGAGCCTATCTTATATGTTTCCCCCACCCTGTACATACAGATTGCTCACATTAATCCGGACCTTCACCCTGAATAAGAGTCTATCTTATATGTTTCCCACACCCTGTACATACAGATTGCTCGCATTAAAAATCATCCTACCTGCATCTACTGCATGTTATGAGCCTGTAAACATCCAAGATGGCGGCTCATGGGTCATCAGGCAGCCTGGAAACAGGAAGTGCCTTCTTACGGTGTCACTCTGCATTCTGGGATTGCTGACCTTTCCCTGACCCCAGCTCTGCTCTGTCTGTACAAAGCACAGCTATAACCCCGTCCCCTGTACTTTACCCCACTCTCCTCTCCTCAGTATGTGATGCTTCTGAGGCAAGATGGCGGCGCCCGTATCCTAGAGTCCTGAACAGAGTTGCAGCCCAGTTGGGGAAAGAATAATAGGTAAGGGACTAAAAACGTAAAATATATTAATTTTAGATGCTGGGGAATAGTTTTTGGGCTTTTCATTAATTCAGTTACATTCAGTTGCCCATTGCTGAGCTGTGTGTAACTGAATGTATCATCGCTGGAAAGCTGCTGCATAGCTACATCCGCCATTCAAACATCAGACTGCTTCCTGTTAAGTGTTTTTATAAATATTGGCCAAAAAAAAAACAAAAAACACAGGCTGTTTTTGGCACTGGGCTGGGGGTAAAGGGCAACAATATAAACTTGCTGCATCTCCAGCACTTTTGGGATATGCGCACACTCCCACCCTCTCCGCTGTTGTGGCCAATTTTACACCCAATCGCCATAAATAGAGGCGTTTACCAAACTTTAGTTGTATCACTCCCTGGCTGTGCAGCAGCGCCCCCTGGTGCTCTCCAGCGATGATACATTCAGTTACGAGCTAAACAGGCGCATGAGGCGTATGTGTCAGTTTAGCTTGTAGTGCTTTCAGATTTATTGCAGTGATTATAAGGCTGAGCTGCGTGTAACTGAATGTATCATCGCCCCAGGGGAAGACACACATCCGCCATTCAAACGTCAGACTGCTTCCTGTTAGTGTTTTTATGAATATTGGCCAAAAAAAAAAAAAGAAACACAGGCTGGGGGGAAGAGGGCGACGATATAAACTTCCCACTTTAAAGCACACCGGCCTACCTGTCGCTCATGTTCTCATCTGAGCCCTTCTGCTCTTCATACTCCATCTTGTCTTTGTTGGCGAGCCCCACGTCTTCCCCTTCCACCACCACGCCCTCGTCGGGCACGTCGCCGCCATGCCTGGGGAGAGCAATCTTCCTCTTCTTCACTTTGCTCTTCAGCATGTCGAGGTGCTGGTAGTGTTTGCCGTCGCAGTCTATGGCCTGGTCGCGGGACAGCGTCAGGGCGCTGGTGAGCTCGGCCGGGGGGTCTATGGCCATACGCTTCACTTTGCGCCTCCTCCGCAAGGTCCTGCTGTCGGCCGCCATGTCCGCCTCGTGCCACAGAGGCCTCTTATTGCGGATGGTGGTCATGGTGGAGGACGGCCGGCGCTTGGCGGCGAGCAGCAGCTGGTCGTCGGAGTCGCTGTCTTTCTTGTTGTTGGCGCCGCACTCGCGGTAGTCCTTGCTCTGATCTTCTAAGCTGGAGTCGGAGCCGTCGCTGAGGCAGTGGCCGGGCTCCCAGGGGTGATGGCTGTTCTCCGAGCGCCTCTTTCTCCCCCTTCGTTTGCGCGCTTGCCGCTTTAAGAGGCAGGAGATGCTGCGGGAGTGGTCTCCAGTGTCGGCAAAACATCCTCGGGCCTGCTCGGAGCTTTCTTCCAACGCCGACACAAGATCGTGGACCAGCTCCTCCATAGTCCTGCTGAAATGCCTGCCGGAGAGATAAGAGGGTCACTGCACATCTGCAAGGGAAAAATAGGGTGGGCTCCAAGGGTGCTCGCGCTTAAAGCGGACCTTCACCCTGAATAAGAGCCTATCTTGTATGTTCCCCCCACCCTCTACATACAGATTGCTCACATTAATTCAGACCTTCATCCTGAATAAGAGCCTATCTTGTATGTTTCCCCCCTCTACATACAGATTGCTCACATTAATTCAGACCTTCATCCTGAATAAGAGCCTATCTTATATGTTTCCCCCCTCTACATACAGATTGCTCACATTAATTCAGACCTTCATCCTGAATAAGAGCCTATCTTATATGTTTCCCCCACCCTCTACATACAGATTGCTCACATTAATCCGGACCTTCATCCTGAATAAGAGCCTGTCTTGTATGTTTCCCCCACCCTCTACATACAGATTGCTCACATTAATTCAAACCTTCATCCTGAATAAGAGCCTATCTTATATGTTTCCCCCACCCTCTACATACAGATTGCTCACATTAATTCAGACCTTCACCCTGAATAAGAGCCTATCTTGTATGTTTCCCCCCCTCTACATACAGATTGCTCACATTAATTCAGACCTTCATCCTGAATAAGAGCCTATCTTATATGTTTCCCCCCTCTACATACAGATTGCTCACATTAATTCAGACCTTCATCCTGAATAAGAGCCTATCTTATATGTTTCCCCCACCCTCTACATACAGATTGCTCACATTAATCCGGACCTTCATCCTGAATAAGAGCCTATCTTGTATGTTTCCCCCACCCTCTACATACAGATTGCTCACATTAATTCAAACCTTCATCCTGAATAAGAGCCTATCTTATATGTTTCCCCCACCCTCTACATACAGATTGCTCACATTAATTCAGACCTTCACCCTGAATAAGAGCCTATCTTGTATGTTTCCCCCCCTCTACATACAGATTGCTCACATTAATTCAGACCTTCATCCTGAATAAGAGCCTATCTTATATGTTTCCCCCACCCTCTACATACAGATTGCTCACATTAATCCGGACCTTCATCCTGAATAAGAGCCTATCTTATATGTTTCCCCCACCCTCTACATACAGATTGCTCACATTAATTCGGACCTTCATCCTGAATAAGAGCCTATCTTATACGTTTCCCCCACCCTGTACATACAGATTGCTCACATTAATTCGGACCTTCATCCTGAATAAGAGCCTATCTTATACGTTTCCCCCACCCTGTACATACAGATTGCTCACATTAAAAATTATCCTACCTGCATCTACTGCATGTTATGAGCCTTTAAAGTGGACCAACACCCAGGGGGGATCGGCCCGGAAATCTATAAGATTCCCAGACCGATCAGATCCCTCCAGGAGGCCCACAAACCTTACCTCAGCCCCGTTCCATCGGCGCATGCGCGAGCCGCGTCTCGCGCTTCCCTCTAGCAGGGCGCGCACCCGCGCCGGCCGTTTGTGAATGGCCGGTGCAGGCGCGCTCCCTGTTAGAGGGAAGCGCGAGACGCGGCCTCCAGCGCTCAGAGCCAGCTGAGCTGGTATGCCCATCCAGGCGGCCTTGGACGCGCATACCACAGCGGCTCTGAGCGCTGTGATTGGCTGGCGCGGTCACGTGGGAGCGGGGAGAGGTGAGTTTTTTGGGGTTTCTGGGGGGTTTCAGACAGCGGGGTGCCCCACCGAAGTGGACCAAAACCCAGGATAGTCAAAATCCTGGGTGTTGGTCCACTTTAAACATCCAAGAGCATCAGGCAGCCTGAAAGCACAGCAGGGGATGCACCAGCACACGCTCCCTATTCACAACAATGAGAGCCGTTTGCCGAATAACATAGTCGCAGTAGGTGGCTCCCATGTGCCATTGGACTGGGGAAATGTGAGTTATTACTGTCACCCAGGGGTTCCACACAGCAGGGCATCCCGATAAGGAATGCCCTGTGGGTACTGGCAGACTGGGGCCAAAAAATCAGCCCTGGATTTTACCAGCCCCCAGCTGCCCGAGTCATCCTTGCTGAGGCTCCCCCCAACCATGATGCCAGGGCTATAACATTGAAGTAACCGTAGGGGCAGGTGCACACTTACATTTCAAATTGGCGGTGGGTGCCAGGCCCGCGGTGGCGCCGCTTCAGGGCAATTACATCACAAAAGACCGGCACTCCACTGTAAGGTTCCCAAAGGAGATGTATTTAAATGTATTTAAACCGGACCTTCACCATGATTTAATGAAAAGCCCAAACTCTTAAAAAACAATTCCCCAGCATCTAAAATTAATATATTTTACATTTTTAGTCACTAACTTATTATTCTTTCCCCCACTGGGCTGCAACTCTGTTCAGGAATTTAGGATACGGGCGCCGCCATCTTGACTCAGAAGCATCACACTTACTGAGGAGAGGAGAGTGGGATAAGGTACAGGGGGGCGGGTTATAGCTGTGCTTTGCTCAGACAGAGCAGAGCTGGGGTCAGGTAAAGGTCAGCAGTCCCAGAATGCAGAGCGGCACAGTCAGGAGGCACTTCCTGTTTGCAGGCTGCCTGATAAGATGGCGGCTTCCATAAGCCGCCATCTTGGATGTTTAAAGGCTCATAACATGCAGTAGGTGCAGGTAGGATGATGTTTAATGTGAGCAATCTGTATGTACAGGGTGTGGGAATCATATAAGATAGACTCTTATTCAGAGTGAAGGTCCGCTTTAAAGAGGAACACCACCTGGAATTGTCACTCTCCGGGACATTGCGCCAGCTTGGCTACTTATTTGCGATGCCCTGCTGTGTATATCCTCTCCCCAGGGGCAGCGGTAAAATGCACCACATTTAGCAGACTTTGCCGAGCGCAGGGAACGCACGAGAGCTTGCGCATGTGCCATAGGACCGGGGAAATGCAAGTTCACTGAACAACCTGGGGGGAATTCACACAGCGATTTGGGATGCCCTGGGGGAAAGGACCAAAGCCCAGGATAGACAAAATCCACATTAAAGCGGATTAACACCCGGGATTTTGACTTTCCCAGGTCTTGTTCCGTTCCCCCGGGGGCATCACGATTTGGGATGCCCCGTTGTGCGAAATCCACCAGTTTGCCCAGTAAAACTCACCTCTCCTCGGTCCAACAGCGCATGCGCTCCGCCAATGAGAGCGTTTGGTATGTTTACATCTTCTGACAAATGGCTCTCATTGGTCGTGTGCACGATGAAGCTTTTGCTTTATGTGGAGCAAAACCCACACTGATTCAATTTCCTGCCCCCAGGGCATCCAAAATCTGGTCACCCCATACATTTACCTTCTTTCCCGGTCCAAAGGCGCATCCACGCTATCCCTCTAGCACGGCGCGTGTCCTTACCAGGCATTTGTGAATGGCCGGCGCGGGGACGCTCTCTGTTAGACAGAAGCGGGTGATGTGGCGGGGAGCGCGCTCAGAGCTGCTGGCCTTAGACGACGTGATGTCAGCAGCTCCGAGCGCGCTGATTGGATGAGCGGCCACACATGCGCCGTAGGACTGGAACAGATGAGTCGGTATCACCGATCGGGTGCCCCAGGGGAAAGGACCAAAACCCAGGATAGTCAAAATCCTGGGTTTTGGTCCACTTTAAACAGTCAAATGATTGCCTGCACTTGCAATTTACAAGGCACGCCCACTCGCCATAATTCCTGCGCCTGGTCTTCATATAATTCATTCAATACATCTGACACAATGGGCTCGATTCAGAGCCTGGTGAGAGAACGGACTTCTTTTTTAGGAGGGAAAACTGCCATTCACTTTCATTGTGTACCTTGGGGCAGATTCAGAGCCAGGGGAAAGTTTACACCTGCTAGACAATGATAGTCAATGGCAGTTTTCTCTCCTAAAAAAGAAGTCAGTTCTGAATCGACCCCATTGTAATATACCCCCCCCCCCCCCAAAAAAAAACTCTCCCATCTTTATAGTTTAATGATATATGCTACACTGACCCTTCTGAGGTTTCTGGCTTTATTGGTTTTAAAGCGTAACAAAACCCGGGAATTTGACTACCCCTGGTTTTGTTCCGTTTTGGCCTTTCACACAGAAGAGTATCCCGAATGGGAGCAAGCCGTAACCATGCCCTGGAGGCGATTAGAGACAGGTTACAATGGAAATGATCCACTTAAAGTTGACCAAAACCCAGGATTTTGACTATCCTGGCTTTTGGTCTTTGCCACCGGGGCACCTCGATCGGGCATGTGTGAAACTCCCCAGGTCACCCTAACAAATTTACCTCTTCCCGGTCCTCCGCTCCCGCCTCTTCGTCTAAGGCGAGTGGATCCGATTTTGGATGCTGCGAGGAATTAATTGGCCCGGGAATCTTGTAGATCTCCGTGGCTTTTTGGTTCACGTTAAAAGCAGACCTACACAGAGTCTGTGTCAGGGAGTGTCCTGGGATTGGTCTGCGCCCCCCTCCATGTGTGTGTGCAGGCTCTCATCCACTCAACTCTCTAGGCCGCGCTTAATAATGCGCAGCATAAAACAGAGCCGGACACTGAGAGCAGCCACATCTCCAGTTTTCCTGCAGCTCGCTCCCAAGAATCCAGGGCTGGGAGCTGGAGCCAGGGGTGCAGCTGCAGGCCGTGCATGCTCCATTGGATTGCAGGTAAAGATAGTACAACGATCCCGAGGGGTTTCACAGACAAATTGGGGTGCCCCGGAGATGGGGAAATCAGCCGGCCAATGAGCTTTTTGGTTCACTGCTAATGCAGGGGCATCCCAGATCAGGATTCCCTAGGAGTGACTCTTTAAAAAAGGATTGTTAGGACTACAGATCTGCTTTAAAGGGAACCAGTCACTTGCAAGGCATTCCAAAGAGGGATGTCCCACTATGTGAACCCCTCCCAGTTGCCCTTAAAGTGGACCAACACCCAGGGGGGATCGGCCCGGGAATCTATAAGATTCCCGGACCGATCAGATCCCTCCCGGGGCATCCGAAATCGGGATGTCCCGCGGGGAGGAACCCCCCAGGAGGCCCACAATCCTTACCTTACCGGCGATCCAACGGCGCATGCGCGAGACGCGGCCGCGTCTCTCGCTTCCCTCTAGCAGGGCGCGCTCCCGCGTCGGCCGTTTTGTGAATGGCCGGCGCAGGCGCGCTCCCTGTTAGAGGGAAGCGAGAGACGCAGCCAATGACAGCGCTCTGGTATGTGCGTCCAAGCGGCTTTGGACGCGCATACCAGAGCGGCTCTGAGCGCCGTCATTGGCCGGACGAGGTCACGTGGGAGCGGGGAGAGGTGAGTTTTTGCGGCGATCGGGGGGGGTTTCACACAGCGGGGCACCCCCGATCGGGGTGCCCCACCTAAGTGGACCAACACCCAGGATAGTCAAAATCCTGGGTGTTGGTCCACTTTAATAGCCACATCCACGTCATCCCTACAAATGAGACGCGCTCCCGCGGCCCAGCCATTCAGACAGGCTTAGAGTGATACTCTCCCCTGGGGCGTCCTAGTTTAGGATGGCCCAGGGAGCGGGGTTAGCCTGCCCTTATGTTTTATAGGTACAATATTAATTGAAGGTTGAAGCACACAGTAATTGAGATAGTTCACAAGGAAATATGTCAGATAAATCAAAGAAGGGGTTCTGATAATTCCATGTGCATCCACTCTATGCACATCAAACACATGAATAATAGCATACAGGTGGAAAATCCAACACCCAGAAGAGAGTACTTGCATTCAAAAGGTTTTTAATGCTGGTGAAAATACATTCGTGAGCAAAGGTATTTACATATATAACAATACAGTACGCTATATACAAAAATGTGGGCCGCTGTATAAAGATTATAAAGTATGGTAGCCAGCATATATATCACTAAGCTGCTATAGATACACAGTCAACTGGTAATCCAGTACTAAAATATATATGGTAAGTATCACAAAAAGCTAGGTCTAAGCAGCGAGTGAGCAAATAACGCAGTACAGAATAGTACGGCCTTTATCAAGAGAGAGCTCTCTTGATAAAGGCCGTACCGGCCGAAACGTCGAGGTTTTCTATTTGTCTACATGGTATTCCAGCTTGTTTGCCTTGCTTTGTATTGTAAGTTATTCTGCTGCTTTACTATTCTGTACTGCGTTATTTGCTCACTCGCTGCTTAGACCTAGCTTTTTGTGATACTTACCATATATATTTTAGTACTGGATTACCAGTTGACTGTGTATCTATAGCAGCTTAGTGATATATATATGCTGGCTACCATACTTTATACAGCGGTCCACATTTTTGTATATAGCGTACTGTATTGTTATATATGTAAATACCTTTGCTCACGAATGTATTTTCACCAGCATTAAAAACCTTTTGAATGCAAGTACTCTCTTCTGGGTGTTGGATTTTCCACCTGTATGCTATTATTCTTATGTTTTATAGACCCTCCACTTTGAAGTGGACCAAAACCCAGCGCGATCGGCCTGGGAATCTATAAAATTCCCGGGACGATCGATTCCCCCCCCCAGGGCATCCAAAACCGGGATGCCCCGCTGTGTGCAACTCCCCAGATGCGAATGGCCGACTCGGGCAGGCTCCCTGTTAGAGGGAATCGGGGGATGCGGACACTAGCAGGCTCAGAGCCGCTGGCCTTAGACACCGTCTTAGATGGTGTGACGTCAGCAGCTACGAGCGCGCCGATTGGACAAGCGGCTGCGCATGCGCCGTAAGACCAGAAAGGGGTGCATTTGTTCAGGCAATCCGGGGGGTGTCACACAGCAAGGCACCCCCGATCAAAAGGTGCCCCGAGGGAAAGGACCAAAACCCAGGATAGTCAAAATCATGGGGTTTGGTCCACTTTAAAGCCAAGGCAGCATCACCGCTGTCCCTCTAGCAGGGCACGTGCCTGCGCCAGGCATCTGTGAATGGCCAGCGCGGACACGCTCCCTATTAGAGGGAAGCGGGGGATGCGGCCACCAGCGCGTCCAGAGCCACTGGCCTTAGATGATGGGTTAGACGACGTGATGTCAGCGGCTCCGAGCAGGCTGATTGGACGACCAGCCGTGCATGTGCCATAGGACCAGGAAGTGGTAAGTTAAAGCGGACCTTCACTCTGAATAAGAGTCTATCTTATATGTTTCCCACACCCTGTACATACAGATTACCCACATTAATCCGGACCTTCACTCTGAATAAGAGTCTATCTTATATGTTTCCCACACCCTGTACATACAGATTACCCACATTAATCCGGACCTTCACTCTGAATAAGAGTCTATCTTATATGTTTCCCACACTCTGTACATACAGATTGCTCACATTAAAAATCATCCTATCTGCACCTAGTGCATGTTATCAGCCTTTAAACATCCAAGATGGCGGCTCATGTAACATCAGGCAGCCTGCAAACAGGAAGTGTCTTCTGACTGTGCTGCCCTGCATTCTGGGATTGCTGACCTTTTCCTGACCCCAGCTCTGCTCTGTCTGAGCAAAGCACAGCTATAAACCGCCCCCCTGTCCTTTATCCCACTCTCCTCTCTTCAGTATGTGATGCTTCTGAGGCAAGATGGCGGCAATGGTATCCTAAAGTCCTGAACAGAGTTGCAGCTCAGTGGGGGAAAGAATAATAAGTGACTAAAAACTTAATAACTTTGCTGGGGAATCGTTTTTTAAGGGTTTGGACTTGTCAATAAATCATGGTGAAGGTCCGGTTTAACTTCGGCGATCTGGGGGGTTTCACGCAGCGAGAAAGGACCAAAACCCTGGATAGTCAAAATCCTGGGTTTTGGTCCACTTTAATCTGCTCATTCACAACTCCCCAGGGGATCCAGAAAGTACACAGAATCCTGTAAGTGTTCTGACATCATAGCTTGGGAACAGTGACATCATAGCCCCAGAGCTATCAGCAATGGCAGGCCCCTCGCTTTCCACATGACAGGTAATGGGGGACTCCCATGAGAGGTGACCCGAACCCTGCTCTGGTATCACCCAAACTGGGCTTCACAGGCCTTGTTGTTGCTTTGGAGAGCCACCCATGACGTCACGCACACACGTCACCGCTCCTCCGCACACTCACCAGCTGCTTCCCTTATTGGCTCGGATGTGTTTCCTGGCTACGCCAACCATGAACGAAGCTTGCGGGGTCCCCCCAGGATCACAGGCGAGTCGGGGCAGCGGAGCGAGCCACCATGTCCCTTCCGGAGCAGCGGCGGCTTAGACGAGCGGAAGTCGGGACAAACCATTAGAAAAGGGAAAGAATTCCCGCCCTTCGCCGCCGCTTGGACGCATTAAAAACTCGAAACACATATTATTTCTCTCATTAATAAAATTTCTGAGAGAATACGTGAAAGCATTGAAAACCTTATGACAAAAGTTAAATATTACGCCCCCTTGGCGAATGGTACGGCTCAGTCTCCTTAGCGACGCGTCCAGATCTCTGCGTTCCACAGCTGGATGGCGGAAGTCGGCGCGAACCATTTTTAGGCGAAGCAAACTAATGTTTATATTTCACTTTAATGCACGTGTTTGTGAAGTAAATAAAAGGCGGCTGATAACAATTACAATACACTTATGATTTATGACGTGTGCGTGTAATAGAAGCCCTTGATGATGTCAATCGCCCCCCCCATGAGTAGTAGAGCTGGTCTCCATGGAGACGCGTCCATTCAGCGGAGACATGGCCACCCTGGAGAGGCTCCGGAGCCGCCTGGACGACCTCTCAGAGGAATTTTACCGGCGATGCAGGTAACCCTGGCGGGATGCCCGAGCTCTGGGCGGCAGCATAAAGGAGGGAAATGGGGAGAACTGCTGGATGGGAAGTTCTGGAAAACTTTTTGAGGAACTACAACTCCCATGATGCCCTGTTGTCATGTTAAAGGCTACCAGGGCTCCTGTGCTTTTACTTTAGTAGAAAAAGAAAGAAAACCTAAAAAAACAAGCCCAGCTTTACCTGAACTGGAAAGTTTATTTTACATTTGGAGTTCGAAGAGGATTAAAGCAGACCTAAAATGACTTTAGATCCGATTGAATGATTTGCGATGCTCCTTTATTTAGATATTCAAAATCAGTGTCCCAAACCCAGGATTTTGACTATCATGGGTTTTAGTCCTTACCCCCGGGGGATGCCCCGCTATGTGAAACCCCCCAGATTGTCGATGCCAACTCACCTCTTCCCGCTCCTACGGCGCATATGTGGCTGCTTGTCCAATCAGCACGCTTGGAGCTGGTGACATCACGCCGTCTAAGGCCAGCGGCTCCAAGCGCTCTGGCGCTGCATCCCACGCTTCCCTCCAACAAGGAGTGTGCCCGCGGCAACCATTCACAAATGCCTGGTGCGGGCAAGTGCCCAGCTAGAGGGATAGCGGGGATGCGGCTGTGGCTCCCATGTGCACCATTGGACCGGGAAACAAGGTAAGTGTATGGGGCGAACTGGGGGGTTTTACACAGTAGGGCATCCCAAATTTGGATGCACGGGGGGAAGGGAATTGATCGGCCTGGGAAACTTATAGCTTCTTGGGCTGATCACCGTCGGTTTTGGTCCACTTTAAAGTAAGACAAAACCCAGCTGGCCTGGCCCTGGAATCTAAAAGATTTCAGGCCCGGCTGCTGGTCTTCCCCTTGGGCATCCCGAATTGGGATGCCCCTTTGGTGAGACCCCCCCAGGGTGCCGGTAATCACTCACCTTTCCCCGGTCCAATGGTGCCTGCAGGGGCTCTCGTCCAATTAGAGCCACCCACTGAACTGACGTAATTTTACAAGGCAGCTCTGTTGTGAATGGGGAGCGAGAGCTGCTGCGCCCCATCCTCAGACTGTGTGCACGCTCCCGTCCCGTAAGATGGGCTGCAGGGGATGGGGCAGCTCCCGCTCCCCATTCACACTAATCAGAGCTGCTTGTCGAATTATGTGACTGTAGCCGGCAGCTCTGATTGGACAAGAGCATGTTCCGGAAAGAGGTGGTTCTGCACCTGCTGATCTGGGGGCTTTCACACAAATCGGGATGCCCCGGGGAAGTGGAACAAAACCCAGGAAAGTGAAAATCACACTGGACCAAAACTAGCCCTGAATTATTATTATTAATGTTTATTTATATAGCGCCATCATCTTCCGTGGCGCTTTATAAGGTTTGATTGCAGACAAGGTAAAACATTTAGTACAGGGGACAATACAAAACTAGATGCCACGAGGTTCAAACCAAGTGTTGTGAGCACAGGAGACAATAGGAGAGAGCCCTGCCCTTGCGAGCTTACAGTCTATAGGATGGGGGTGGAGACGAAAGGTAGGGATCACAAGTGGTACAGCCTGAGTTGGGCTGCATGTGCCATTTGAGGGTTATAGGAGTTGCTTAAGCCAGGTCATATGCTTGTCTGAAGAAGTGAGTTTTGAGGGCACTTTTAAAGGCCTGGAGTGATGGAGAGTGGCAGATTGAGTGGGGGAGTGCATTCCAGAACTGGGGAGGCACAGGAGAAGTCTTGGAGGCGGGAATGTAAGGAGGTAACCAAGGAGGAGGACGGGAGAATGTCAGAGGCAGAGCGGAGGTTGCGCTTGGGTTGGTACCTCTGGTACCATATAGGGAGGGGCCTGGCTGGAGAGCGCTATGTAGATTAATGTTAGAAGTTTGAACTGAACTCTATGGGAGACAGGTAACTAGTGGAGGGATTGACAGAGGGGAGCAGCACTGGAGAAGTGAGAGGAGAGGTGGACGAGGCGAGCAGCAGAGTTTACAATAGACTGGAGGTGCCAGTCTGTTTGTTGGTAAACCACAGGTGCCACAGGTAAACCACAGAGGAGGGTGTTGCAGTAGTCCAGTCGGGATATGACCAGGGCACACACTAGCATTTCAGTGGTAGCAGGTGAGAGGAAGGGACGGATGCGGGAGATATTTTTGAGTTGGAGATGACAGGAGGTGGCTGGGGAGTGAATGTGAGATGTGAATGAGAGAAAGGAGTCCAGAATGACACCCAGACAATGAGCTTGAGGAGTTCTAAACGATTCAGGGTCCGTCTGATTCTCTCTCCCTGGAACATGCTGATTTAGGATGTCCCACTGTGTAACACCCAAGCCCAATGGCTTTAAACCGGACCTTCACCATGATTTAATGAAAAGCCCAAACTCTTAAAAAACGATTCCCCAGCATCAAAAATTAATATATTTTAAGTTTTTAGTCACTAACTTATTATTCTTTCCCCCACTGGGCTGCAAATCTGTTCAGGAATTTAGGATACGGGCGCCGCCATCTTGACTCAGAAGCATCACACTTACTGAGGAGAGGAGAGCGGGATAAGGTACAGGGGGGCAGGTTATAGCTGTGCTTTGCTCAGACAGAGCAGAGCTGGGGTCAGGTAAAGGTCAGCAGTCCCAGAATGCAGAGCAACACAGTCAGGAGGCACTTCCTGTTTGCAGGCTGCCTGATAAGATGGCGGCTTCCATAAGCCGCCATCTTGAATGTTTAAAGGCTCATAGCATGCAGTAGACGCAGGTAGGATGATTTTTAATGTGAGCAATCTGTATGTACAGGGTGTGGGAAACATATAAGATAGTCTCTTATTCAGAGTGAAGGACCGCTTTAACTAGGCACGTACCCACCCCAGGCATTTGTGAATGGTCGGCACTGGCACACCCCCCCAGCTAGAGGCTAGCGGGGATGCTGCCGGTGGCGTGCTTGGTTCGATTCAGATTCTTAGCCGACCTGATGTCAGTTCAATGGCAAAGAGCAGCTGAATAGAGCTGAGCACAGTCCGCGCCTGTACCGAGGGAATGCCTGAAGGGTATGTTTTAGCATTGATCCACGGGGAAACATAGAATGGGTCATTCTAAACTGGGATGTCCATATTAAAGAGGAATTTAACAAGGCTTTCAGACTCCAGGGCTGTCCGGGTTCCACTCCTTGGGGCATCCCAAATTGGGATACCCGTTGTGTAAAACCCTCCGAATCCCCAGATCCACTCACCCACTCCCGGAGTCATAGCCACGTCTTGACGCCGCATCCTCATCCCTGCACACCCGCGCCCGACCTTTCTGAATGGGTGGCGCGGGCACACCACAGCTAGAAGCCGAGCTGGGGATGCGGTCAGCCACAGCCGGTGGGAGCTGAGGGAAATCGAGCACTGATTGCCTGAATGGGTCAGTTTCAGGAAGGTTAGTGGAATGGGTGACCTCGGGGGGGGTTACACACAGCGGGCATCCCAAATCAGGATGCCCTGTCTGAGAGAAACAACACACAGGAAGGGTTGAATTCCTTTAAGTGGACCAAAACCCAGGATAGTGAAAAACCTTGGCCCACTTTAAAGCAGATCAATTCTCTCTCCCTTTGTGTAATCCCCCGGGATCACTGTAAAACCTATCTCAGTGCATGCATGGGCTGTGGTGGCATCCCTTCCACTGATGCACATTCCAACATCAGGCCTATCTAAATGGCTGGCGTACTCTATTAAAAAGGACAAGAAAAAAACACCCTGCACCACCCCAAGTATTAAAAATACACAATTCAAAAGGGGTGTGCCAATGTGGGAAGCTCTAAGCAAATAGCCAATTTGAAACAATATAACAGTTTGTGGCCCCAGCAACCACAAGGAAGACCCACAGCGGCACCACCAACCCAGCAATTTCACTGATCAAACATTTACATCATATCATAATCATGGATTTATTAAAAAGACATAGACTTACAACAATGATCTAAAAACATTCCTAACAGTAGGGATCATAATACCACAGCCAATGAAGTATCTTTACAAAATAAATACAAAATATTCAGAAAACCATCTCATGTATGAACAGTGTATGTAAAAACAGTTTGTGCAAACACCTATGGGTACCTAATGTGCTGATATAAAGTGCAAATGCCTAACGCAGAAAGAGAAACGCTTTAAAGTGCCCAGGAGGATTCAACATAAAATAGTATCACCCTATATATTGGTCGAATTAAATCCCCACTGGAGCCTGGTGTTCCTTTACCCACGCATTCCGTAGGACAAGCCCACTTCCTCAAGGTGCCAGGAAAAAGCACCAGGAAATGGCTGGCGTAGGCGAGTAAAGCTAGTGAGGAGTGGCCCCCAACAATCCATTTTTTTCAGAATAGAATCCTGTGTATTAAAGTGGACCAACACCCAGGATTTTCACTATCCTGGGTGTTGGTCCACTTCCGCGGGGCACCCCGATTGCCCCGCTGTGTGAAACCCCCCAGAAAGCCCCAAAAACTCACCTGACCCTGCTCCCACATGACTCGCTCCACCAATCACCGCCGACGGACAAGCAAGGTCCGTCGACGGACAAGGTGAGAGAGCCCGCCGCCGCCTCTGCTAGAGGGATGCGCAATAGGCGGCCCACACATACGGCGTTTGAACGAGGAACAGGTAGGATTTGCGGGCGTTCTGGGGGTTTCACACAGCGGGCACCCCCGATCGGGGTGCCCCGCAGGCAGGGAGCTGATCGGCCCGGGAATCTTATAGATTCCCAGGCCAATCAAGCAGTGGGTGTTGGTCCACTTTAAAGCTGAACAAACTATTTTGACTATCCTGTGTTTTGTTCCCTGTCCCAGGGGCATCTCGATTTGGGCATCCTTGTTACTGCGCACTTGCACATTATACTGTTACTTTGCACAATTGATCAATTGAGCACAGCTCTTTGGATTGATACATATATACTTTTTTGTAAACTTTTGTAATTAATTATGTTATTAATGCACTTGGCTATCTCTACATATTTATTATAAGAACCTATGGACATTTGTTATTATTATGAGGTATTATAATAAGAGTCCAGATCATTGTTTTGTCTTATGTGTGTTTTAAATATGTCTTATAAAAAAGATCAGCTTTTTAATATTTTCTGATAAACATTAATTCATTTATACTTCTTTTGGCATGAGCGGCTCTTATTTATTAGGGGTTGTTGTAGGTTGGCCTGACAGCCACTGTGTTTCATAATTATTCTCTAAATATACCCCTGGTGCCAGCACCGCTGCTAATCAATCATTTTTATTTGTGGGGTCATATCTGAAGTAGCTCTATTGGAATCTAAAAAGTTCCATGGACCGGCCGCTGGCTTTTCCCCAGGGCATCCCGAATTGGGCTGTATGAAACCCCCAGTTCGCCCATAAAAATTCACCTTTCCCGCTCCAACAGCGCATGCATGGACATTCGTCCAATGAGAGCCCGCACATGTGCCGTAGGAGCATGGGAAGGTACGTTTTTATGGGCAAACAGGAGGGTTTCACACAGCAGGGTGCCCCAATTTGGGATGCCCGGAGAAAAACCTGGGAAAGTCAAATTCCCAGGTTTTGTTCCAGTTTAAAGTGGACCAAAACCCACCGCGATCGGCCTGGGACTCTTAAAGATTCCCTCCTCCCGGGGCATCCAAAGATGCTCCTCTGTGTGAAACCCCCCAGGTCGCCCCATACACTTGCGTTGTTTCCTGATCCGAAGGCACATGCACGAGCCGCATCTCTGCTATCCCAACGCCAGGCATCTGTGAATTGATCGGCGTGCCCCAGGGGAAAGGACCAAAACCCAGGATTTTGACTATCCTGAGTTTTGGTCCTTTCCCCTGGGGCACTCCGATCGATTCACTTTAAAGTGTGGTCAGGATGGCTTTGCACACCTCAAAGGCCAGTCATGTTTATTGGATCCAATAACATACCTACCAACTTTTCAGGGTGAAAAAGAGGGACATTTGTTAAATTAGGCCACGCCTCCTCATTGAGGGATGGATAAGAGATAGGGTGTAAAAGTTACAACACTTTAAATTGGACCAACACCCAGGATTTTGACTATCCTGGGTATTGGTCCACTTCCACGGGGCACCCCGATCGGGGGTGCCCCGCTGTGTGAAACCCCCCAGAAACCCCAAAAAACTCACCTCTCAACGCTCCCACGTGAACGCCGCAGCCAATCCCCGCCAACGTCCAGGCGGGGATCAGGAACGTCCAAGCCGCTTCTGCCGCCGCCGCCTCCCGCGCGTCACTCTCGGCGCGCGCGCGCGCCCCCGCCGGCCATTCACAGAGGGCCGGCGCGGGCGCGCGCACGTAAGATGTTTTTGGGGTTTCTGGGGGGTTTCACCCCGCGGGACATCCCGATCTCGGATGTCCCGCGGGGTGGGAGGTGATCGGCCCGGGAATCTTATAGATTTCCGGGCCGATCACCCCTGGGTGTTGGTCCACTTTAAAGTGAACCAACACCCAGGATTTTGACTATCCTGGGTATTGGTCTACTTCCACGGGGCACCCCCGAAAACTTACCTGACCCCGCTCCCACGTGACCCGCTCGTCCAATCGCTGCCGACGGACAACGAGCGGCAGCAACGGACAAGTTGAGCACGGGCCGCCGCCGCCTCCCGCGTGTCTCTCCTACAGGGAGCACGCCCTACTAGAGGGACGCGTGGGAGGCGGCGGTGGCGGACGCACATGCGCCGCTGGAACGAGGTGAAGGTAGGATTTGTGGGGGTTCAGGGGGGTTTTACACAGCGATCGGGGTGCCCCGCAGTCAGGGAGCCGATCGGTCCGGGAATCTTATAGATTCCCGGGCCGATCGGGGGAGGGTGTTGGTCCACTTTAAATAGGCAAATGAATCATTTATTGATGTAGATCTGCATGTTAAAACTCAAAAAGGGACAAATGAGAACAATCAAGAACAGGGCGACATGGATTTGAAAGAGGGACAGTCCCTCCAAATCAGGGACACTTCGAGGTATGTAATAGCACACTAATTCAATTGAGCCCCACACACACACAACCACTGTTATGGTGCCCCTGCCCTGTCAGAGCTGGGGGTGTGCTCGGGGAAGGTGAAAGCGGACAGGTCAGGTGGGCAACAGAGCTCAGGGGAGGCCTATTTAAATTTAAATGTTTCCAATACAAATATTAAGTGCTAAATGTATCTTAAAATATAAAGAACACTAAACACTTTAAATGTTTAAATTGACTGTAAGCTCGCAAGGGCAGGGCTCTCCTCCCTATTGTCTCCTGTGCTCACAACACTTGGTTTTAACCTGTGGCATCTAATTTTGTATTGTTCTCTGTGCTATATGTTTTACCTTGTCTGTATTTTTACCTTGTAAAGCGCTACGGAAGTTGATGGCGCTATATAAATAAACAATAATAATAATAAAATGTATTTGTTACATATAGAGCTGCTGAAGAGAACCGCCTGACAGAGTACAGCGCTGCTGTGGTGATCCAGAGCTACTTCCGAGGATGCCGGGTTCGGGCCTACCTCCGGTAAGCCTCCTATTTATTTGTTCCATCATCCGACTGATTGGTACATCATACGTTGAGCGAGAGAGAAACACTGGAAACAGGGTTTTCAAGAATGGGGAACAGTAAGCTGCTGCACCTTCCAGCAAAGGCACAGTATACCAGTGTCCCCTTGTGACAAGGCCTTTTTAGCAGCTTGGTCACAGCAGGGCCATAATTGGTGTCTATACTGCCCGAGGCCCTTTTGAGCACTTACATCGCCTAATGTAGGGTAAGATTGCAGTCCAATAGTTTAAGGTGAACCAAAACCCACAGCGATCTGCCCGGGAATCTATAAGACTCGACAAGAGTGGGGTAATCCAGAACGGCCTGAGGAAGTGATTCAGGGGAATCACGCTACGCGTCGCCTTCTGCTCGTTCGGACCCCCGGAGGATAGCCTTGGATATCTGGTGAAGTACCTTATTATATATTATCCTTAGTCCCAATGGGGTATTATAATGACACTTTGAGTAATGTTTGTATTTAGGAGATAAGGGTTGTTTGGCACTTGGCACTTTACTTTGTTTCCACATTGATAGGAAGATTGTATGAGCTTATTCATTTATGTATTCACTTATTTATTGATAAGCATTGTTTTGCACAGAATACATTACAGCACATATGTTTTAGATGAATTTACTTTTATTCACATTTAGTGACACTAGCAGTCATGATCTGGCATTTTTAGGGACTTGATACTAAGAGGCCGATTCATTAATAGCGCCAGGTAGCGACAGATGAGCGCCAGTAGCGTGATTTTCACAGCGCCCGCTAGTATTCGCTGTGCTTGGCCGTTGTTCGCTTGTTGACAGCGACTCAGTCGGTGTGCGGTAATGTTGAATACGGGGTTAGGAGTCGCTGTTTCACAGGTTCCGCGCTGTATGGGTGCGCCTGACAGCGAATGGCCAGAGCGAACGGCTCCCAGCATATTCATTAAAAAATCACGCTCAAAAAATTCTCGCGCTGTGAAATGCATGTTTAAACCCCAGAGCGCTGGCGGCGATGGCTTAAAAGTCGTTTTTTAACCCCCAAACAACCATATTTTTTGATTTAAAAATTAAACAAGTTTTTCTAAACATTTAGTAATATGAATACATTAATATCAGACCTGTAATATCAATTCTGCACAATTTTTTTTTTTTTACCTTAAAAAATAAATCTAACATTGCCGTAGTGGTCACAGAATTTTTGACAGTAAAAAAAAAACAAAAAAAACAGTCATATCAATTAACTATGAATATTTAAAGATTGCTCCATTGAAATGCATTGGAGAGCGCCAGGTAGCGAGAGGTCATACCTGGCGCTGTGATGGGATTAGCAGCGGCGCTGTTCGTTGCAGTCCGCTACATGATGAATCCCGCGCTAGGTGACGCTCTCGCCGGCGCTAGCCTCATTTAGCGTGATAAATGCGTGATTGTGTCCGCCGCCTGGCGTTCTGGAGTCGGTAGCCGCCGATAGCTGGCGCTACCTGGCGCTAGTGAGACACTACCTGGCGCTATTCCATGATAAATAAGGCCGTAATTGTCAATATACTCAAGCGGCACATAATGATCCAGGGGGTCCGATGTTTTTAATTTTATTTTAATGTGATAGGTGTGACCTAGCATTGTAATAATACCCGTATATAAAATAAAGCGCTTTTATCAATTTACATACCTTCTGGTTTGTGCGGTTGGATTATACAGGTATATTGTGGGGGTGTTCTGGATTACCCCACTCTTGTCGAGTGTTATATGCCCCATACCACTTGAGGTTGGGACCTGTGTATAACCGGCACACCCTAAAATAAATAGTGGTGCGGAGTTATATTGTGTTTTTTGCGGGAATCTATAAGATTCCGGGCCGATCACTTCCCTCCCCCCGTAATGGGTGACCTGTGTGAAGCCCCCTAGGTCTCCCATACACTTACCTTCTTTTCCAATGTAACACCGCATGAGCGAGCCGCATCCCCGCTATCCCTCTAGCAGGGTTCGTACCCGCGCCAGGCATTTGTGAATGGCCAACCCAGGCACACTCCCTGTTAGAGGGAAGCGGGGGATGCGGCAGGCAGCGCGCTCAGAGCCGCTCGTCTTAGACTAAGGGATCCGAGCACACTGATTGGACGAGTGGCCTCGCATGCGCTGTAGGACCAGGAGAAGGAGAGGTTTTTTTTTGGGCGACCTGGAGGGTTTCACACAGCGGGGAAGCCCCGATCGGTGTCAAAATCCTGGGTTTAGGTCCACTTTAAGCATGTACACAGACCTCCACACCCAAATAATGCAGCATACATGCACAGACCCCCCTTCCTACCTGGGGTGCGTGCTCGCTCATGCTTTACCGCTCATAGGAGGAGGCAAGGCGGGGATATGTTAATATTTTACTCAGAGGCTGGAGTCGTCCTTTAAGTCCAACACATAGCATCCAACTTCTCAGATATAAGTGGCGCTGCAATGCGTTTTTCTAATGTAAACTGTATGAAACCCTATGCAGGCAATATAATGGCTGCTTTGGGCTTCTGCCTTTGCCAGGGTGAGAGGGAGGCTAATTCTGGGCTGGGGGAGCCCAAGCAGGGTCCTCATCAAATTTAAATTCTATAAATCTCTATGTGGGCAGTCTGCTAGCTACAGTGTTCCACTAGGTGGGAGCCAGGCCCCTCCACACTTTCATTCTGTAATGTGAGATGCGTAGCTTCCAACTTTTTGGGGTGAAAAAGAGGGACAATTTGTAAATTAAGCCACGCCCCCTCATTGGGGGATGGATAGGAGATAGGGTGTAACAGTTACAACAATATAAACACTTTGAATAGGCAAATGAATCATTTATTGATGCAGATCTGCATGTTACACCTCAAAGAGGGACAAATGAGAGCAACGAGGGACAGAGCGACATGGACTCCAAATCAAGGACACTTGGGATGTATGGAAATGTATGAAACTTTTTGTGGGCAATTTAAAGTGGACCAACACCCAGGATTTTGACTATCCTGGGTTTTGGTCCACTTCGATCGGGGGTTCCCCACTGTGTGAAACCCCCCAGAAAGCCCCAAAAACTCACCTCTCCCCGCTCACACGTGACCGCTGCAGCCAATCCCCGCCGGCGGACAAGCGGGAGGCAGTGCCGGACAAGAGAGCGCGCCCACCGCCACCTCCCGCGCGTCACTCTTACAGGGCGTGTGCGCGTCCTGCTAGAGGGACGCGCGGGAGGCGGCGGCGGGCGCCGCTGGATCGAGGAGCAGGTAGGGATTTAGGGGTTTCTGTGGGGTTTCACACAGCGGGCCACCACCGATCGGGGTGCCCCGCAGTCAGGGAGCTGATCGGTCCGGGAATCTTATAGATTCCCAGGCCGATCATGGGAGGGTGTTGGTCCACTTTAGTGTCTGCTCTGGTTGTTTTAGTAGCTAGGGGGTTTACTTTTGCAGCGGATGCATCCTTTAAGGGCTCTTGGGATATGTAATCAGGCAGCAGTTTGATGTCTGACTGATTGATGTAATTGGTATTGTGTTGTGACGTGTTAGCCATTCAAAGCAGTAGAAAGTAAATATATTGGACGATACCAATTTCAAGCTGAGTATATTTAAACCGGACCAACAGCATATACTTCAGTTCTATTTACCCCTCCCACTTTCCACAGCAGGCCGGGGGCCACATCTAATGGCAAGTGGCCCCTGGGCCGCAGGTTGAGCAGAAATGCGATGGACGATTTACACATTACAGTATTGATGGGTGGTTTTTAAAACACAGACCATGGCGCTTAAACTGGACCTTCACCATGATTTATTGAAAAGCTCAACCCCTTAAAAAACTATTCCCCAGCATCTAAAATTAATATATTTTAAGTTTTTAGTCACTTACTTATTATTCTTTCCCCCACTGGGCTGCAACTCTGTTCAGGACTTTAGGATACGGGAGCCGCCATCTTGACTCAGAAGCATGACGCTTACTGAGGAGAGAAGAGTGGGATAACTGTGCATTGCTCAGACAGAGCAGCGCTGGGGTCAGGAAAAGGTCAGCAATCAGCAATCCCATAATGCAGAGCAGCACAGTCAGAAGGCACTTCCTGTTTGCAGGCTGCCTGATGCTCCATGTGCCGCCATCTTGGATGTTTAAAGGCTCATTAGATGCAGGTAGGATGATTTTTAATGTGAGCAATCTGTATGTACAGGGTGTGGGAAACATATAAGATAGACTCTTATTCAGAGTGAAGGTCCGCTTTAAATGTGTGAATTGTCGGAAATTGTGGACAGGATACTGATAAGGCAGCTAGACACAGCCTGGTCACCCTTCATACATTAGCAGTATATGGCCTAGCTACTGTAAATATCTCACTGATCAGTATATCTCTGTTTTCTTAAAGCTGTACAAAACCCATCAGCAGCCGGCCTGGAATGCAGTCATTGCATAGGTGTGGCAATGACATAATTGCCACTCAGTGGCCAGATCTGCTGGATTGTAGCTCTCCCAATGTAACAGGGAGTCCAATTGGCCTCTACCTGAAATACCCCCTTTTTGAACTGTAACACTGTGCAGGCAAGTAAAGCATTTTTCATTGTGTGTGTGCAAGCAAGTTAAGTTATTGCAATGTCTTTAGACAGACTGATTCATGTATTGCATTGCTTGTGCACACACAAGTAAAGAAGTAGCAATGTCTGCACAAACTTTTAAACTTAGTAATGTTAGGGACAGGGTACAAATTGGACGGCCTTGACGTGGCTACCTCGCTTTTACATTCATTGCAATCTATGTTAACTAACAGTCCATGTTCTTAAAGTGGACCAACACCCAGGGGGGATCAGCCCGGGAATCTATAAGATTCCTGGGCCGATCAGATCCCTCCCCGCGGGGCATCTGAAATCGGGATGCCCCGCTGTGTGAAACCCCGCAGGACGCCCAGAAACCTTACCTTATCCCCGTTCCAACAGCGCATGCGCTTCTCTCTAGCAGGGCGCGCACCCGCGCCGGCCGTTTGTGAATGGCGGGCGCGGGCGCACTCCCTGTTAGAGGGAAGCGCGAGATGTGGCCTCCAGCGTGTTCAGAGCCGCTGTGGTTGTCCGTCGCTTGTCCGTACATACCACAGCGGCTCTGATTGGACGAGCGCTCGCGTAGGAGTGGGGTGAGGTGAGTTTTTAGGGCGATCTGGGGGTTTCACGCAGATCGGGGGTGCCCCGCAGAAGTGGAGCAAAACCCAGGATAGTGAAAATCCTGGGTGTTGGTCCACTTTAACAAGTGTTAGCTAGGTTTTTCAATAGTATGAGTGTGCAGAGGGTTAACGTTCTTTGTTGCTTGGTGTGTGGTCACACCCCTCTAGCACCTCTTGACTGCTATATATTGACTGGATGAGCACATCCTATCTTTCTTTTTTTTTTTTTTAATAATTGCCACACACAACAATGGCAATGGCAGAATCTTCGCCTTTAAATATACTATAAGATACTACAGGAATATGCCCCCAAAACTTTGCTGGTGGTGCAATTTATACCCGAACACAGTACAACACATATGGTGGGAGTGTATGCACACAGCAGCACTTTGGCAGGAAATAATCCAGTTTGTAAATCAGACAGGGAAAACAAATATTACACTAGACAAAAATAGAATTCTCTTAAATATCCCAATTCCGGACTTACCTAAGCCCAAGCGGTCTATGAATAATATCATCATTATGGGCTCTAAATATTACATCGTCAACCACTGGCATAAACCTACCCCACCTACATTTGGAAAATGGTTAAGGAAGATGCAGGAAATTATCGAAATAGAAGTCGAAGTGACTACACAGACTGAGACAAAAAAACAACTTCTTGAATTTGGAAAAGATCTGCTACAAAAAACACAATCAGAACCTAAACCTGGATAGGCAAGAAAGGAAAAAAAAAAAAAAAAAAGTAAAAGGAAGAAGACAAAGATGAAGAAAATAAAATGAGAGGGATAAAGGGAAGGAGAGAAACAGGAAAAGGGAAAAAAAAAAATCAAGATAAAGTAGTACTTCACCAAACATACATTCAGGAAAATTCTGGTATGCTTTGTTTATATACGTGGTGGACAGCAGTAAGACAAATCAAACAGCCCGTGGTTCAGCTAGGGGGTGGGGGGAAGGGGAGGAGGGCGGGAAAAAAAAAAAATAACATTTTTCGGCAAATACCCGCACTTGATGAAAAAAGGAACCCACCTGCTGATGAAAGATCATGAATCTGAATAAAGCGAAGGGAGACTTAAATCTGAGTGGGAAAAAAAAAAAAAAACAACAATGGCAATGAACGGAGGAGGCGGAGCTTTACAGCTAAAACAGGCGCCATTATGTGAGATTAGAGTGAAGCAGGAGCAGTGAAAATTGGCAAAAGGTTATCTTCATGGGGAGAGCAATTCAGGGGATGCTAGATAAAAATGTGGGTTTTGGTCCGCTTTAATGAGCTTTCCTATCACTTCACTCAGTAGAAAGTGAAGTAATGTGTGATAACATTTCAAGCTAACTGATTATATTTCAGGAAAGCTTTTGAGAAACTTCGTCAGATATGATGTTATGCAGAATAACAGAAAAATCCCCAGCTTTTATACACACAGAGCAATTGACATAAAAAAGGTCTTAAAGCGGACCAAAACACACATTTTTAACTAGCATCCCTTGAATTGCTCTCCCCATGAAGATAACCTTTTGCCAATTTTCAGTGCCCCTGCTTCACTCTAATCCCAGATAATGGCGCCTGTTTTAGCTGTAAAGCTCCGCCTCCTCCATTTATTGCCACTGCTGTGTGTGGCAATTATGTCATTGTCACACCTACGCAATGACTGATTACCTGCCATCTTACAGAAAGGGACAGCAAAAAAACAGTGAAAATCAGAAAAGCGAAAGTATCCATTTCTAGTTCTACACCCTAAGAATGGAGTTTTGGCCAAAGATACTTCACAAGTTCAGTGGGTTTTGGTCCACTTTAAATATCTGGAAGCCTTTTAGGGGTGTCCCTGTGCATTTTTGAACCTTTGACTATAATGGAATCCAAATTCAGATATAAAATATCTGAATATCTTAAAATATATTAATTTTAGATGGTGGGGAATAGTTTTTTAAGGGTTTGTTTTTTTCATTAAATCATGGTGAAGGTCTGGTTTAAAAGGCCTACAAAGGCAAAAAAACATTTACTCACCTTTTTTTCCCTCGATGCAGCTCCTGGCCTCTCAGAAATGAAATCCTCCCAGTGTCCTCACATGCTCCTCCTGAGAAGAAAAGCCCTTTAACTATAACTGCAATGCCAACAGCAACACAATTCACTTATATCAAAACCCTGTCCGTCCAGCCCTGGAGTCTAAAAGAGGGGGAGGGGGGCATTGGGGCCCAGGATATAGGGGCATGCCTATATTAGTACACCTATGAGACCTATGAGATATATGCATATATTTGATGAATGCATTTGTTATTTTGTTGTTTCAGATATCTGACCCGAATGGTGACTGTGATCCAGAGATGGTGGCGGGGATACGTGGAAAGAAAACATTTCAGGAGCAGAGTGAAGGTAACAGAGATTTGCGATTCAGACAATTTATCCAGAGGGCCACTCAAGATCAGTCATCATTTTTTCCCCTAACTAGTACAGTCTATTAAAGCGGACCCACAAGCCCTTCCACATTGACAGCTGTGGGCCTGTCCGCATTCAGACAGGCTTGAGGGTGCATCCAGAATGCTGAAGAACCCTCCCACCCAGGGCCGGGTTTAGGCTTGTGGGGGCCCTTGGGTAAGGGTAAGTAGTGCGTCACATGATATCACCTTTCAGCTCCGCTTCCTCAAATGGGTTATCTCCTGCTGCTGATCGCCCTCCAGTCCTTATTGCCTTCGCTATAGCCACCAATCATCCTCCAGTCCTTATTGCCTTCGCTATAGCCACCAATCATCCTCCAGTCCTTATTGCCTTCCCTATAGCCACCAATCATCCTCTAGTCCTTGTTGCCTTCCCTATAGCCACCAATCATCCTCCCGTCCTTATTGCCTTCCCTATAGCCACCAATCACCCTCCAGTCCTTATTGCCTTCCCTATAGCCACCAATCACCCTCCAGTCCTTATTGCCTTCCCTATAGCCACTAATCACCCTCCAGTCCTCTATTGCCTTTCCTATAGCCACCAATCGCCCTCCAGTCCTTATTGCCTTCCCTATAGCCACCAATCATCCTCCAGTCCTTATTGCCTTCGCTATAGCCACCAATCACCCTCTAGTCCTTATTGCCTTCGCTATAGCCACCAATCATCCTCCAGTCCTTATTACCTTCCCTATAGCCACCAATCATCCTCTAGTCCTTATTGCCTTCCCTATAGCCACCAATCACCCTCCAGTCCTTATTGCCTTCCCTATAGCCACCAATCACCCTCCAGTCCTTATTGCCTTCCCTATAGCCACCAATCATCCTCTAGTCCTTATTGCCTTCCCTATAGCCACCAATCATACTCTAGTCCTTATTGCCTTCCCTATAGCCACCAATCACCCTCCAGTCCTTATTGCCTTCCCTATAGCCACCAATCACCCTCCAGTCCTTATTGCCTTCCCTATAGCCACCAATCACCCTCCAGTCCTTATTACCTTCCCTATAGCCACCAATCATCCTCAGATGTGGCAGGGTCAGCAACAAGGACAAGCAGTTAGATGTATCAGGGTCAGCAATAAGGACGGCACTCAGATGTATCAGGGTCAGCAACAAGCACAGGGACTGAGATGTATCAGGGTCAGCAATAAGGACAGGCATTCAGATGTATCACCATCAGCAATAAGGACAGACATTCAGATGTTTCAGGGTCAGCAAGAAACACAGGCACTTAGATATACAAGGGTTAGCAATAAGGACAGGCACTCAGATTTATCAAGGTCGGCAACAAGCACAGGCACTTAGATGTGGCAGGGTCAGCAATAAGGACAGGTACTCAGATGTGGCAGGGTCAGCAATAAGCACAGGCACTCAGATGTGGCAGGGTCAGCAGCAAGGACAGGAACTCAGATGTGGCAGGGTCAGCAATAAGGACAGGTACTCAGATGTGGCAGGGTCAGCAACAAGGACAGGTACTCAGATGTGGCAGGGTCAGCAATAAGCACAGGCACTCAGATGTGGCAGGGTCAGCAGCAAGGACAGGAACTCAGATGTGGCAGGGTCAGCAATAAGGACAGGTACTCAGATGTGGCAGGGTCAGCAATAAGGACAGGTACTCAGATGTGGCAGGGTCAGCAATAAGCACAGGCACTCAGATGTGGCAGGGTCAGCAGCAAGGACAGGAACTCAGATGTGGCAGGGTCAGCAATAAGGACAGGTACTCAGATGTGGCAGGGTCAGCAATAAGCACAGGCACTCAGATGTGGCAGGGTCAGCAGCAAGGACAGGCACTCAGATGTGGCAGGGTCAGCAATAAGCACAGGCACTCAGATGTGGCAGGGTCAGCAGCAAGGACAGGCACTCAGATGTGGCAGGGTCAGCAGCAAGGACAGGCACTCAGATGTGGCAGGGTCAGCAGCAAGGACAGGCACTCAGATGTGGCAGGGTCAGCAGCAAGGACAGGCACTCAGATGTGGCAGGGTCAGCAACAAGGACAGGCACTCAGCTGTATCAGGGTCAGCAACAAGGACAGGCACTAAGACAGGATGAAATGTGGCAGGGTTGGCAACCAAAGTGGAATAAATACTGACGTCCAGACGTTTTCCGTGTTGCTTTCATCCGGAAGTATCCAAACTCGATCAACAAGCAAACAAAAACTCCGCTTGTTGTTTGAAACTTGCTGACACAATCCATTTGGCAGACGGGCTCGGGAAACACGTTTCAGTCTTCGCTTCCTTTCCACTGTAGAGATAAATTTGTAGGTCACTTTAAACATTTTCCTGCGCTAATAGCCAGCGAGGTATCAGCTGCCAGCAAACAAGGTAAAGCATATGCACAAAATGCCTGTGATTACTTGCTAATAAATCACCCTAATGATCATATCCAAAATGGAGAAATAAAAGTAGCACTGATGCAGAAAATAAAAGCTCATCATAAGCAGCGCCCATATGTGCACAGGCGCCATGCTTTGTCAACAGCGCGCTGATCTATCGACCGCATTTCTGTCAAGTTAGGAATTTCCGGGCTGGCAATGGCACCCCCGGACATTCTCCTGCCGTCCGAGGTCACAGAAGATTGCCTTCACCTTGTCTGTCCCGGGACCCCTTCTCCTTCCCCAATTTATACTTACCCGTCTAAGTGACCTTAGTGAATCGTTTTGGCTTCAGATATTCCCACAATGCAGCGGGATGCTAAGTTATATTGGTATTTAAATGCTTTGCTTTGCACAGTGCTGAAAGAGCGCTCTGGGTCCCATGTTGTTATATTGGGTCAGATAAGGTCCAGACCATGGCCTCGATTCAATAAGAGTTGAAAAAAATTGGCACGGTAGTAAAAAATTCAATTCATGAGAAAAAAGCCTGAGAATGTCACTGTTACTGAATCACCAGATAAAAATACAATGAAAGTCAATGGCAGCTTTTACCACAGTGTAAAAAGGAGTAAACAGTTCTCTACTTTTCTTAGGAGTAAAAAAGGGCCATTGACTTTCATTGTTTTCCTAACTGGCGATTCAGCAAAAGTGAAATCCTCAGGCCTTGATTCAATAAGATGGTAGTAAAAAATTCAATTCATGAGAAAAAAGACTGAGAATTTCACTGTTGCTCAATAACCAGCTACGAAAACAATGAAAGTCAATGGCATTTTTTTACTCCTAAGAAACATAGAAACATAGAAGGGTGACGGCAGAAGGAGACCATACGGTCCATCTAGTCTGCCCCTATGTGTATACTGTATGTTCTCTTTATCTTAGGATAGATGTGTGCTTATCCCAGGCAGGTTTACATTCAGTGACTGTTGATTTTTCAACTACCTCTGCTGGAAGTTTGTTCCAAGCATCTACTACTCTTTCTGTAAACTAATATTTTCTAACATTGCTCCTGATCTTCCCCCGACTAGCTTCAGGTTGGGCCCCTTGTTCTATCATTAAGTTTCTTCTTAAAAACACTTCCCTCCTGAACCTTATTCAATCCTTTCACATATTTAAAGGTCTCAATCATGTCCCCTCTCTCCCTTCTTTCCTGTACACATGGGGAGGCCGATTCATTAATAGCGCCAGGTAGCGACAGATGAGCGCCAGTAGCGTGATTTTCACAGCGCCAGCTAGTATTCGCTGTGCTTGGCCGGGGTTTGCTTGTTGACAGCGACTCAGTCGGTGTGCGGTAATGTTGAATACGGGGTTAGGGGTCGCTGTTTCACAGGTTTTGTGTTGTATGGGTGCGCCTGACAGCGAATGGCCAGAGCGAACGGCTTGCTGCATATTCATTAACAAATCACGCTCAAAAATTTCTCGCGCTGTGAATTCCTTGTTTAAACCCCAGAGCGCCGGCGGCGATGTGTGTAAAGTAGTTTTTAACCCCCAAACAACCATTTTTTTTTAATGTAAAAATTATACAAGTTTTTCTAAACATTTTGTAATATGAATACATGAATATCAGACCTGTAATATCAATTCTGCACAATTTTTAATTTTTTTTTTTTTTTTTTACTTAAAAAAAAAATCCTAACATTGCAGAAGTGGTCACAGAATTTTTGACATGAAAAAAAAACAAAAAAAAACATTAATACCAATTAATTATGATTATTTAAAGATTGCTCCATTGAAATGCATTGGACAACGCCAGGGAGCGCCAGGTCATACCTGTCGCTGTGATGGGATTAGCAGCGGCGCTGTTTGTTGCAGTCGGCTACATGATGAATCCCGCGCTAGCTGTCGCTCTCGCCGGCGCTAGCCTCATTTAGCGTGATAAATGCGTCATTGTGACCGCCGCCGGGCGTACTTGAGTCGGTAGCCACCGTTAGCTGGCGGTACCTGGCGCTCGTCAGACACTACCTGGTGAAGGAGATGAAAAAAAAAGTTAGAAAGAAAGCAAAAGAAATGCCCCAAGGAGGACACCCAAGAACACCACTTCTGATGTATTTTCAGTTTTCAGATTTAGAATCTCTGGGGGCAGCCATGGCCTAGTGGTAAAAGGAACTGACTTGTGACCGGAAGTTCCTGACTGGGACATGACTGAAGTGCCCTTGAGCAAGGCACCTTAGTACAGAGGTGTAGCTAGGCTTTCTGGCACCCAGGACAAAGATTCAAAATGGCGCCCCCACCTGTGCTCAGGCCCCCTTTAGTGCCCCCCTGACCTGCTGCACCCAGGGCACATGCCCCCCCCATCTCCCCTTAGCTATGGCCCTGCTATACTAAATGCTCACTGGATGCCGTTGATAGGGCAGCCCACCGCTCTGGGCATGTGTAGAATCACTGCCCCCTAGTGTGTTCCCTGGTGCGTTTCACTTGCAAACTACTAGTTTGTCTCACGGCATGGATGGGTAAAATGCAGAGCAAGAATTCCCTTGTGTGCGCAAGCATCCATTTCTCGTATATGCACATTATTATTATACTTATTACACACTTACACTTTTATTATGTGTGATATCTGAGGTGCTATAAAAAAAAGACCTGGTCAGATGGGGAAAGGTTAGTGTTGGTCCTTGCCCCCAGGGCACCCCGAATTGGGATGAAAATGTCCCTAGGTCGCCCAGTAAAACTCACCTTTCCCTGGTCCTACAGCACATTCACGGGCTCACTTCTAATCAGTCCTCTCATCTGTGGTTGTAAATTTCGGTTAAGGGGCGAATCTAGTGGAAAGCAGCCAAGCACGCCAGCGGCCACATCCCCGTTGGCCTCTAACAGGGTGCATGCACAAATGCCTGGTATGGGCAGTCGCCCAGCTAAAAGTATAGCTTAAGCTGTCCGCGGCCCACTTATCCCCTGTTTGATGGGGAGAAGGTAGGTTTTACAGGGGGCTGGGGGTGTCACAGGGTGGGGCATTCCTGGTCTCTGTAAGGGGTCCCTGGTCTCTGTAAGGGGTCCCTGGTCTCTGTAAGGGTCAATTTAGGATCAGACTGGGCAGCAGAATAATTCTCCGGTGGGCTCTCATAGTTGGCCTTAGGACCAAAGGATTATCAGCAGAAATGGAGAAGGTGACGAGAAATAGGAGGCAATTGGTGGTAGCTTAGATGGTGTCGAGAACCAAAGGATGATCTGTGGCAGAGGTGGACCCTTTAGGGACCATGTAATGCAGGTTGAAAGACAGTGGACTAGAGCACAACCGGTGGAGAAGGCACTAAGGACTGGGGGCAATTAGTGACAGAGGAGGACCCATCAGTGGCAGCAAAACTGAAGGTTGATGCGGTGCTCTCTCGCCCAAGGGCCCATATAAGCCTGGCGCCGGGCCTGCTAATAAAATTGCCCTGGGGGCAAGAAATCAGACAGTCACGGAGTCTTTTCACTTCTTGGGGGTCTCCACCACTGATGTGCAATTTCGTCGGGCAAACCAGACAGGTGGTCAGGTGGGGCAGCAAACCTTCAAGAGAATGCAGAAGTGGCAGGTATGGGGTACCTGGATGCCTCATCTCAAGCTTCCTAGGTGTTCCAAATAATGTGGGATGGCAGGTGCACTCTTAACATATCCTATTGGGGGTACTGTATGTAAGCCAATGAGGCCGGCACTACATATCAAATATGCAGAAGAACTGTATTAGCAAATGTGTACGGTATCTGTTTAGCAGTCTTTTCCCGGATGAAGGGGGGCTACGACACCCCGAAACGTTGGACATTACGGACTGCAGATTATTGCTTATATGTCACTGCATAATTTGCTAATACAGTTCTTCTGAGTATTTGATATGGAGTGCCGGCCTCATTGACTTAAAGACCTTCACTCTGAATAAGAGCACGTCTTATATGTTTCATACAGATTACCAACATTAAAAATCACCCTACCTGCATCTCCTGCATGTTATGAGCTATTAAACATCCAAAATGGCAGCTCATGGAGCATCAGGCAGCCTGCAATCAGGAAGAGTCTTTTGACTATGCTGCACTGCATTCTGGGATTGCTGTCCTTTCCCGGACCCCAGCTCTGCCCTGTCTGTGCAAAGCACAGCTATAACCCAGCCCCCTGCACTTTATCCCGCTCTCCTCAGTATGTGATGCTCCTGAGTCAAGATGGCAGCGCCCGTATCCTAGAGTCATGAACAGAATTGCAGCCCAGCGGTGGAAAGAATAAGTAAGTAAGTGACTAAAAACATAAAATATATTAATTTTAGATGCTGGGGAATAGTTTTTTAAGGGTTTGGGCTTTTCATTAAATCATGGTGAAGGTCCGCTTTAAGCTTCTTAGGTGGGGGGTATGTGCAGCAAGGAATCCCAAACCATAGGGTGGGCCCCCAGAGTCAGTCCTACTGACGGGCCCAGAGCACCCTAGTCTAAACCAGGCTTACACCACATGCTCCTGCAGGGTGCATACCAGCTACCATAGTTTATTCACAGAAGACATGTGTTATGTAAGTACCGGAAAGAAGAGCGCCGGCCCTTCAAGGCCTGTAGCCTCCTCCAGAAGCTGACCAGCCATGGAAATGGGGGGGAAGGTCGTGAGAAGTGACCTCAGGGGGGAGGGGGAGTATATAGGGCCTTGGTTGCACCCTCCCCTTCCTTTTTAACCCCCGATCTCCTCCTGGAACGAGCTTTGCCACCCTCCCGCCCTCTCTTTGGGTGATGGAATGGTTTAATTCCCTAAATCACACCATTACAGACCCCGGGCATCCCTATTACAGGCAGTGTGTGGGCATCCCTATTACAGGCAGTGTGTGGGCATCCCTATTACAGGCAGTGTGTGGGCATCCCCAATACAGGCAGTGTGTGGGCATCCCCAATACAGGCAGTGTGAGGGCATCCCCAATACAGGCAGTGTGCTGGCATCCCCAATACAGGCAGTGTGCTGGCATCCCCAATACAGGCAGTGTGCTGGCATCCCCAATACAGGCAGTGTGTGGGCATCCCCAATACAGGCAGTGTGTGGGCATCCCCAATACAGGCAGTGTGCTGGCATCCCCAATACAGGCAGTGTGAGGGCATCCCCAATACAAGCAGTGTATGGGTATCCCCAATACAGGCAGTGTGTTGGCATCCCCAATACAGGCAGTGTGAGGGCATCCCCAATACAAGCAGTGTGTGGGTATCCCCAATACAGGCAGTGTGCTGGCATCCCCAATACAGGCAGTGTGTGGGCATCCCCAATACAAGCAGTGTGTGGGTATCCCCAATACAGGCAGTGTGCTGGCATCCCCAATACAGGCAGTGTGTGGGCATCCCCAATACAAGCAGTGTGTGGGTATCCCCAATACAGGCAGTGTGTGTGGGCATCCCCAATACAGGCAGTGTGAGGGCATCCCCAATACAAGCAGTGTATGGGTATCCCCAATACAGGCAGTGTGTGGGCATCCCCAATACAGGCAGTGTGAGGGCATCCCCAATACAAGCAGTGTATGGGTATCCCCAATACAGGCAGTGTGCTGGCATCCCCAATACAGGCAGTGTGTGGGCATCCCCAATACAGGCAGTGTGAGGGCATCCCCAATACAAGCAGTGTATGGGTATCCCCAATACAGGCAGTGTGTGGGCATCCCCAATACAGGCAGTGTGAGGGCATCCCCAATACAAGCAGTGTGTGGGTATCCCCAATACAGGCAGTGTGCTGGCATCCCCAATACAGGCAGTGTGCAGCATGCCCTGAAAAACAAGCAAAAAAAAAGTACATTCCCCGGCTTTCCTGCTGCTGCCCGCCGCCTCTGTAGCCGCTGTAAGTTCAGAGCAGGCCAATTATGCTGGCAGGATTCACAGGCCACGCCCCCTCTAATGCCGGAACCGGATTGAACTTGCGGCGCTTCCATAGCCGTCGCTCCCCGCCTCTGTAGCCACCGCTCCTGCATGATCAGAGCGAGCGAGCTCTGATCTTGCGGCAGTGATTTATAGGGATGTGTGTTACTGTCACAGCCATTGGGCGGTGCCCTCTTTCAAGTTCGGGTCTGAGATAGCACGGAAAGTGAGTAACAGGAGGAGTCAAGCAAGCGGCTGTTTCTGCTGAAACCGGCCAGGAGGGTAGGTGGCTGGACTTAAGGGGGAGAGGAGGGGCAGAAGGGGGGGGGGGGAATAGGATGCTGGAGGTTAGCCCAGTTGAGCTCCCAGGCCTAGGAGGGATGCGGCTGAGCTTAGAAAATCAGCTTCTGCTTTTCCCGGATCGGGAGGTATCGGAGCCTTCTGGCCTGTCTCCCCTCCCTCGTTTTTTTAGCTCAACTCTGGTGGAAATCTCAGACCCGGATTAGGAATGGGGGGTCTAAGTTTGCACTTGTTATTTATTTCTATTTTGTTGAGGCTGTGGCCAATTAAATTCCATCATTCCAAAGTTGTCTGGTTGGTTATTTGGGAAAGAGCGCGGGTGGTTGGCAGCTGAAGGTTTATGGAAAGCTAGCCCAGTCATGCCACGGTCAGCCGCCAGCCTCCCAGCAACTTGCTGGCACCCTGATGGATAATGGCAGACACAGCCCCGTTGACAGCAGCCTTTCTGCCCTGGAGCTTCCACCACCCTTTATCCAGCTCTGTCCACCCTTGCACTCTGTGTATTCTTATGACTTTTGCCCTTATTCATCAAGCGATAGCACCAGGTAGTGTCTGACGAGCGCCAGGTAGCGGCAGCTAACGGCGACTACCGTCTCAAGTACGCCCGGCGGCGGTCACAATGACGCATTTATCAAGCAAAATGAGGCTAGCGCCGGCGAGAGCGACGGCTAGCGCAGCATTCATCATGAAGCCGCCTGGACCGAACAGCGCCGCTGCAAATTCCCACACAGCGCCAGGTATGAGCTGTCGCTCCCTGGCGATGTCCAATGCATTTCAATGGAGCAATCTATAATTATTCATAATTAATTGGTATTATTTTTTTTTTTTTTTTTTTTTAATGTCAAAAAATCGGAGAACACTTCTGCAATGTTAGGATTTATTTTTAAGTAAAAAAAAAAATTAAAAAAATTTGTGCAGAGTTGATCTAACAGGTCTGAGATTAATGTATTCATATTACAAAATGATTCTAAAAACATGTATAATGTTACATTCAAAAAATATGGTTGTTTAGGGGTTAAAAACTAGTTAATACACATCGCCGCCAGCGCTCTGGGGTTTAAACAAGGAATGGACAGCGACAGCACATTCGGAGCGTGATTTGTTAATGAATATGAAGCTAGCCGTTCGCTCTGGCCATTCGTTGTCAGGCGCTCACATACAACGCTGGACCTGTGAAACAGCGACCCCCCAGCCCGTATTCAACATTACCGCACACCGACTGAGTCGCTGTCATCAAGCTAACGCCGGCCAAGCACAGCGAATACTGGCTGGCGCTGAAAAAATCACGCTACAGTCGCTCATCTGTCGCTACCTGGCGCTATTAATGAATCGGCCTCCCCTTCTCATGACTGGGCTAGCGTTCCATATACCTTCAGCTGCCAACAAGCCACACCCTTGCCTCAAATAACCATCCGGACAACCATTTCTTTGGAATGATGGAACTTAATCGGCCACAGCCTCAACAAATAGTAATAAAAAACAAGTGCAAACTAAGTCCCCCATTCCTAACTCAGGTCTTAGATTTCCACCACAATGGAGCTAGCAAAACGAGGGAGGGGAGACAGGCCAGAAGGCTCTGATACCTCCCGATCCAGGAAAAGCAGAAGCCAATTTTATGAGCTCAGCCGCATCCCTCCTAGGCCTGGGAGCTCAACTGGGCTAACCGCCAGGATCCAACTCACCCCCCTTTTGCCCCTCCCCTCCCCCCAAAGCTCAGACATCTACCCTCAGTAGAAACCGCTGCTTACATGACTCCTTCTGCTACCAATTTTCCGTGCTATCCCAGACCCGAACTTGAAAGAGGAGACTGCCTCAACCCTAGAAAACACAGTAACTAAAACATTTACTAAAAACCTTCATGATACACACGCATTGACATAATATTGTAATGGTGAATCCAGCAATTCACCCAGAATAGCTCCACATCACCGCACCCCCTCCACGGTAATCAATAAATCAGCTAAATATATATCATGAATTCATAGATTATTTATTGACAAATACCCATAAGAATCACATAACAAAGAGTTAAAAAGCATATAAGACTAGACTGTACATTCCCAGGGGCATCCCAGTTTTACCCATAATCCCAACCCTGTAAACATCATATTTCAATAAAGTGCCAATATTACAACCAATCCATAAAGTGCATTAGTGCTAAATCTGTGCAAGTACAATATTATTAATATAAAATGTGGCAAGAGAAAAAAAAACAGACTCAAGTATCAGAATACAACAACCAATATAAATCATAACCATACATATCACCTGAGTGTATAACTCTGAGTGTCCCCCAGGAATGCCAAGGTCGAGTAGCAATCCCGCATTGACATAACATCTGAACAAAAAACATCAATTTATACATAAATACATACATTTTCTTTTTTTTACTGAACAAAAATTGCAGTGCAATATCTACCCGTTCTTCCAGCGTGACCAATTAAACCATTCCACCACCCCAACAAAGGCCGGGAGGGTGGGAAAGCTGGTCCCAGGAGGAGATTGGGGTAGGGGAGGGGACAACCAAGCCCTTTTATACTCCCCCCTCCCCCCTGAGGTCACTTCCCCCCATCCCCCCCCCCCCCATTCCCATGGCTGGTCATCTTCCGGAGGAAGCGCAGGCCAGTCATGGGGCTGCCAGCCTTAAAGGGCCGGCGCCCTTCATTCAACATCTACCCAAAGGAAAGACAATCCCTGGAAGAAGTAAAAACCAGAAAACACATTCTATTAAAATGGAGGCCGTATCAGCCTATAGAGTGAAGCGTCCAGTCTGGAATGTCACAGAAGTGGCCGGGCATTAATCAAATGTGTGTGTGTGTAAACAGATAAGTCCTCCCGTCTGATTTTAAAGATTTCCGGAAGGGGACATCTCTGAATAGATGAATACTCAACACTGGGTGTAGTGCCGCAGGGAAGCAAAGCCACATTAATCACATTATAATCGGTAGACTGGTAAAAATGTATTCCTCGGAGCCGGGGCCTTCCCCAATACCTTGCCTTTATTTTTTTTTCATACCAATCTTTATTTTTCAAAGGCTTCACCCAGTAATGGCTGCTTGCTTGAGGAGCTCCTCATTTCAGTCTTACAGTCCCACATTTAGGTTTATCTTCCTTCCCCCTGATAAACAAGTCTTATCGCCCGGTCCCTGCCTTTATTAAGCCCCTCTGATCTGTCCTATAAATTACATTTACCTATCCAGAATGTGCAGGCGATTCAGGCTGGCCCTCAATCACTCGCCAGATGGGGTCATAGATCAGAGGGCTGAATGGGTTTGGAGAGTCATTCGTTTCCTGGAAGTCCTGATACGGGATGTGTACGATAGCGTGTGGTTCACTAATACATGTTAGTTGAATTTGACACCAAGATGAATTAAGCTAAATCTACGCCATCCGGAGGAAAGAGATTCATTATTTTGAGGGGATGAATAGTTTGAGAACATACTAACCAGGGATGTATATAGCATAGAGGCAGGTGGGCAGCTGCTACTGGGCCAGGGGCAGAAGGGGCCCCAAGCAAGCTTAGTTATTGAAATGTCTATAGGTAGAGGCACACCAAAAGCTTATGAATAATGTGTCAAAAGTAAAGTGGGTGCAATAAATACCCGAAGTGACTCCCCACTGTCCACCTCAACAATATCTAGAAATGCTGGCAGGTCGATGCACACCACACACATATATAGTTTGCAATTAAAGGAGCACTATGGCGAAATCCATGTAAATACTTTAGCTAATTAGGGGAGAGGTCATTTATATACACGAACTGAATAAAATTCCCGCCAAGCTTGTGGTTTTCTTCCCCTGGTAGGAATAAAACCCTGAGGTTAAAGTGGACCAACACCCTGAAGGATCGGCCTGGGAAGCTATAAGATTCCCGGGCCGATCCCTCCCTGCGGGGCATCCAACATCAGGATGCCCCGCTGTGTGAAACCCCCCCAGGATTCCCCATTCACCTTACCTGCATCCCGATCCAACGGCGCATGCGCGGGCTGCGGCCGCATCTCGCGTTTCTCTCTAGCAGGGAGCGTGCCTACTCTGGCCATTTGTGAATGGCCGGTGCAGGCACACTCCCTGTTAGAGGGAAGCGTGAGATGCGGCCGCCAGCGTGCTCGGAGCCGCTGATTGGACGAGCGGCCGCGCATGCACCGTAGGAGCGGGGTGAGTTGAGTTTTATCGGACGGGTTTCACGCAGCGGTGCACCCCCCCATCAGGGTGCCCCGCGGAACTGGACCAAAACCCAGGATAGTGAAAATCCTGGTTGTTGGTCCACTTTAAAGGTTTAGTCTATGAGGGGTGACAGTCTGTCACCCGAGATGTCCTCTTCCTTTCACTAAAATAAAAAAAACAAGCCTGGCTGGATATTTCTCGATACCAGGTGTAAAAGTGATCCCTCCCCCCTCCATCCAGCATATTTATATGGATTTTTATTCTTGGGCCATTTGTTCGCGATAGTGCTTCTTTAAAAAGTGTATTAGAGTATCACAAGGTTAACAAATATAAATCCAAATTGGCTATACAGAAAAAAAGGATACAATATGAAGGCTCAAATTGTAGGAATTGATACAGTCGTCAGGAAATATGTAATATAGCGTAAACATACTGTAACAAGTGTAAATATGATAAGGTAGAAAATAATACCATATGAGTCTTTGAGGGGTTTCTGCAACACTCCTGAGGAGTGAAATAGTGTGGCTGCCGACCACGATAAAAGAGTCTAGGAAAATATGATTCAATCAATATACATAGTACATAAATATTCCTGGTCAGTGACCATCTAATAGCATAATCATTATACCAGAAACGCAAGACTAGTAGTCACATGGAAATATTTCACATCAAAACATAGTAATCACCACCTGCATCATAGAAAAAAGACAGACATGTCATGAACAGTAATCACAGTGATCACAAATAGCCCTTTATCAAGGCCCCATGCAAGCTGCACCTGTGGTAATGCTCGGAGGAGCCCACCAATGGATTGGAGGAGCACAATTGCTATCTGGATCAGCAGCAATAGGGCCCTGAAAGCCAAAGACAAAGGGCATGGACAGGCGCTATTGCTCTTAAAAAATAGAACATGACACACCAGCATTGCCTACTGCCCTATTAAACTGGACCAACAGCCTGTCACAGTTGGAAAAGAAAGGTAGCGGCCATTTTGAAGCTTCCTCTCCCAACTGACATAACTGAAATGCACAGTAACAGGAAGCCCAGCAGCACTTCCTGTTTGCAGGTAGCCCATGAACTCATCTTGCTTTTTAAAATTTATTCCAGTAGGGATTTATGTGCAGCAATCTAAACTTCCCCGGAGCGGGGTGCATATGCGTATTTAATTCATTTTTGACCGTTGGTCCACTATGAACTATGAACAAGTCACCACTTCATCATTCATGGTGTGTGCCCCCCGATTGGGGATGCCCCACTGTGTGAAACCCCCCAGGTCGCCCGAAGAAACTCACCTCTTCTCAGTCCTACGGCGCATGCACAGCCGCTTGGATCCGTTCCAGTCCCTTCGTCTAAGCCTTTGTCTAAGGCGAGCGGATACGAGCGGGCTGGCAGGCGCATCCCCCACTTCCCTCTAACAGGGAGCGCGTCCGAGCTGGCCATTCAGAAATGCCTGGTGAAGGCACGCGCCTTGCTAGAGGGATAGAGGAGAAGCAGCCGCGGCTTGCACATGCGCAGCTGGACCGGAAAAGAAGGTGAGTTTATGGGCGACCTGTGGGGAGGGAATCAATCAGCCTGGAATCTTATAGAGTCCTGGGACTCTATCCCAGCGATGATAGCCTTATCTCCATGGGTTTTGGTCCAGTTTAATCATGTGACTGCTGTAGACTAATATGAATTTCCCAGTAGGCTTGCATATCCAACCTGAAGTGTTTAAGTGGGTCATGTGATTAACTGCCAGTTTGTGCCATACACTATGAATGAGGAAGTGGAAACGTGTTCATATTTTCTCTTTAAAGTGCACCTATACCCAGATAGGAAGTTTATGTCGTCAGCTTCTATCCCCTGCCCAGTGCCCCAAAACAGCCTGTGTTTCTTATTTTACTAATGCCTTTGCCCAATATTCATAAAAACACAAACCGGATGCAGTCTGCTCTGCTGTCCAAATGGCTCCCTGGCTGCAGCAGCTCCCCTTGGTTCTTTGCAGCGATGATAGCCTTATCGGTTATTATAACTGCAATAAATCTGAAAACCTTATAAGCCGAACAGCCATTATGTGGCAGTTTAGCTTGTAACTGATTAAATTAGCATATGGCTGCACCTGGAACATCATGCTGCTTCCTGTTAGTGTTGAATATTGTGCAAAGGCTTAGTAAAAAAAAAAAGAAACACAGACTGTTTTGGGGCACTGGGCTGGGGATAAAAAGTAACAACATAAACTTCCTATCTGGGTATAGATTTCATTCAGAGGGCTGAGGGCCCACTATGACTTTTGCTATGGGGCCGTTTGAAATGTATGTATGACCCTGATATTGGCTTCTTAAAGCCAAGAGCTGACAACCAAAATGAAAGATTCTGTCTTTAAGATGGGCATCTTCAGCCAACATCAAGTTCTACCAGAAGTCAGACTACCAGTAGACAAGGCACCTGCACAGTCACCAGCAAGGGCAGACTTGGACCACAAATTAAGGCCAGGAATTAACTGGCCCCACCAGACCATGACCAGCTCATAAGCTGCTGCCCCGAATGTGCTTCCCAGCCGGTCAATAAGTGCATTTGTTACCCGAGGCTAAAACATTTCAGGGGCAGATCATGGGCGAGGGAGGATATGGCCACTCCTAAAGCAATGGTACTGAAGCTTTGTGTAATGTCCTGTCCAACTGTCAGCCTTTGTGCAAGTGACAACTCCCAATCTAGGTCTGCATTGTTCACATATAGTAGGGCCCTCACTCAGCCATCGGGAGGCATTATGTGCAGTTCCAGCACTCGGTTGCAACCCAGAACTTATGGGCAAAAGAGATGTCACCTTTTGCCCTGGGGAGGGTTATTCTAAAAAGCGTTAACACAGAAAGAGAAGACAATAGCGGAGTCCAGGGCCAAGCCAAGGGTGGAAGGTCACCCTTCTCTACACCCCACACACCCCAAGGGGCCCACTGAGACTTATATGACATGAAAAAGTGGGAACACCTAACCATTGCTTCCTATATGCCAATCCTGACTACTGTCCCTCTGTGTTGTAAATATGAAGTTTTTCCATCCATAGAATATCAAAAGGCCATTGCTATCCTTATCCTACATGTATGACTCTGCCTTGACTGACAACTCTCTCTGGCTCGGATGACTACTACTCTCTAGCTCTGTGTTTTCCAACCCTGTCTTCGAGAGCCACCAACAGGCCATATTTTGGAGATCTCCACATATGGGAGGTCTTTACAGGCTGAGGTTGTTATTTGGGGGGTCATTCCAAAAAGCACAGAAAGAGAAGACCGTAGCGGAGTCCAGGGCCAAGCCAAGGGTGGAAGGCCATAGTCTACAGTATTAAAAAGGAGTCAGACCCAAGGTTAGGCTGGCTAAGGTCGGTTCTGGTGGCAGGCTAGGGAACATGGATGTGGACTGGAGCAGACTTTAATTGGGGAGGAGGGAAATGGCAGGGCAGCAAAAGAATGGAGGAGGGGATTGGCACTTTACATTCTGTGGGCTCATTAGCCCAGCTATGCAGGACAGAGCTGAAAGCTCTTATTGCCCCAGAGGCTGCACCGCCTACAATTGCAGGGGCAGAACATGGACTGGCATTTCTTGGCCGGGGGTTACAATGGGTCCAGGTATGGGGTGGTTTGTAGAGACTGGAAAGACAGAAAGCTGTAAAGATAGGTGTAAGGAATTTACCTGTCTCAGGGGACCTGCGATGAGCTTCTCCTGGCCGGCGTAGCGTTCTCCCGGCTGTCTGAAGCAGGGCGCACTCGCCTCTCTCGGAAGCCGGAGAGCGTCGCAAGCCGCCCTGCCCGCCTCACTCGCTCCTCTGTGGTAGTGCAGGCCTGCGCGCGCCCTGCTCTTTGACATAGTGGCGCGTAGAAGATGCCGCTCTGTCTAGCGATTTAATCACTCACGCCTGATTCCCAGGGGCTGGATGACCTTACTGGTCGGGGCAGTCCAGACACGGGGATCAGTTTCCAATCCCATTCTGGGTTGAAGTTTGCACCAATCACACACTATACCCTCTGTACTCTGTCCATTGGCCAGCCATCCCTTAACTAAAGTTCAGCCCTGACCTCATTGCCCGTTATAGCTAGTACTCCTCAGGGTGTGACGTTATATGTGCTAACCTTGAGATCGACCCGGCTTTGTTTGACCATCCCAGCTCGCTGCCTGAACTGACCCTTTTGCCGGCCTGACCGTGATCTTCTTCTGACCCCTTTGGATACCGCGTACCACTGACCACCCGGCTTGACCTTCGGCTAGTTTCTGACTATTCTCCTGCCTCATCCCCGTGAATAGACACCTTGTTGGACTGATTTCCTGTGAATGACCTTGGCCTCAGCATACCCACGTGTTCCTTCTGTCTTCAACATGAGCTTGCATCCTTTGTGCCATTTAAGACCTGGGGGCAAGGCATATCACGCATCCCGGCGAACGGGGGCTTGACTAAAGGCGGAAGCGGCAGCGGAGATTGGGGGTTGCCGGCTCACAGAAGGTGGGAGACTCACAGGGCATTACAATAGGATTGAGTGAACTCCAGCACCGAGTGAGGTGAGATGCAAGATAGGTGTAAGGAACTTACTTGTCTCCCGGGACCCGCGATGAGCTTCTCCTGGCCGGGCGTAGTGTTCCTAGGCTGTCTGAAGCATGGTGCGCTCACCTCTCTCGGAAGCCAGAGAGCATCGTAAGCTGCTCTGCCCGCCTCCCTCGCTCCTCTGCGACAATGCGGGCCTGCGCGCACCCTGCTCTTTGACATAGTGGCTTGTAGAAGATGCCACTCTGTCTAGCGATAATTTAATCACTTACACCTGATTCCCAGGGGCTGGATGGCCTTACTGGATGGGGCAGTCCAGACCCTGGGATCAGTTTCCAATCCCATTCTGGGTTGAAGTTTGCACCAATCACTCACTATTCCCTCTGTACTCCCATTGGCCAACCATCCTTTAACTAAAGTTCAGCCCTGACCTCGTTGCCCGTTATAGCTAGTACTGCTCAGGGTGTGACGTTATCTGTGCTAACCTAGAGATCCTGACCGTGATCTTCACCTGACCCCTTTGGATACCGCTCCTGCCTCATCCCCGTGAGTAGACGCCTTGTTGGACTGATTTCCTGTCAACGACCTTGGCCTCAGTATACCATTGTGTTCCTTCTGTCTTCACCGTGAGCTGGCATCCTTTGTGCCATTTAAGACCTGGGGGCAACCGTGTCTGGCGAGGCATATCGTGAATCCCGGCCAGGCGGAAGCGGCGGTGGAGATTGGGGGTTGCCAGCTCACAGAAGGTAGGAGACTCTCAGGTCATTACAATAGGATTGAGTGAACTCCAGCACAGAGTGAGGTGAGATGCAAGTGCCTTCCCAGCCAGCCCAAAAGAACTGTGGCCCACCGGAAAATCTTCCTGTGTTCCCTATAGCTAGTCCACCCCTACTCACTAGTATTGCACATAAAAATCAGATCCAAGCTCCAAATCTCAGAAGTTCCACATCCAAAATGGCGCATGCTCAACTTCCACAATGCTGCTTGAGTAGGTTCTGAGTGTTCTGGATGCTGGTCATTGCCATTGTACACAGGCAAAATGTTACGCGTAATGAGGTTTAAAAGCATGGCAGCCCTCTTGCAAGTCTCTGCTTGATCTTTATCCTTTCTATATATCACTCCTAGTGTCAGTTCCTATGATTTCCAGGGACCTGCCTTACCAGTTACCACCCTGGCTCAGCCCAAGCACTCATGCATTGGAATGATCTCCCAACTCAGCAAGTTATACCACTTGAAATGACTTGCCTCGGCCTTGGTTTTTCTATTCGATGCTGAACTTGTGAAATATATATATATATATTCATGACCATTGGGAGCAAATCAGACTTGGGTAAAGTGTACTGTAGACAGCAGCAGTTCAGGTTGGGGTACAGATCAGTCTGCATCCTCACTGTTTTCCACCTGATAGGATGTAGTGTACCACTGGTTGGTAACCCCTGTTCAAGCCTGAGGGCCACAGACCTATCACAGACCCATTGGTCAGATCAGCAGTGCCACTCACGCAGTGAATAGGGGAAATATTTTCCAATGTCCACCATACATGCAACTTTAATACCATGTGTGTCATGACCACCATGAGGGGCCCACTGAGCCTCATATGACATGAAAAAGTGGGAATACCAAACCTTTGTTCCCTATATGCCAATCCTGACTTCTGTCCCATTGTTGTAAACAGCGCCGGATTATGAGGGGGACACAAGGGGTGCGCCCTGGTGCCTCCACCACTTGCCCTGCAAAGGGAGCCTCCACCAACCTTTGGGTTATGGTCTGATCCAGGAGGCTTTCCAGTCTTTGGTCTGTCAGGCCGGCAACAAAGCTACCCCCCCCCCCGCCTTGGCAATTATTTTTTTGTTCTTGCCAACCTGCACTGATCACCTGCCATCTTACAGAGAGGAACAGCTAAAAATAAAGTGTTCCAGGGCGATTCAAAAAGCAAGAATATCCATTTCTAGTTCTACACCATATGAAGGGAGTATCGTCAGGGGTTTTGGTCAGCTTTAAGCCTTTCTTTTTTAGTTTTTCAACTTTTTCGTTTTACGTTTCCCCATCCACAAATGACAACATTCATTTTGAGTCCAAAACTCCGCTTTAATTAAACGCCAGGAATGACTCCACCGCGCCCGTAATGGATAAATAGCGATACGAAAAAACGTAACAGCATCATTGTCTTCATTTGTAAATAACATATTGCAGCCAACTGTTTCTTAATTGCCCAGCCTGTTGATAAATAATCCAGTCCTGCTGCTCGCCACAGACAATTTGCTTTGGATCAGACTCGGCAATTCAAATAACACTAATTATTTATGATTTTATGATGTTAAAATGAATATTAAATGAAAGAAAATTCCCAAGGATTACTCGGATGGCGGCTAAGTACATAACGTTTTGTACAGATGGTGGGACGGCTCATTTCGGCTTCACCACGGCGTATGTCTCCTTGAAGGATTTCTGACGGAAGACGGGCCTATCTCTGAATTTTTCATTAAACCCAGACGTCTTGAAATATGAATTCCTTTTTATGTTTCTGCGAGTTTTGGGGCATAAGAATCCTCAGTGTATAAATCATACAATGCTACGTGTCACCAAGACTTGTGAATATTCCCGCACTGTTATTTTATCCTAAGTAGAGCCCCATTGATTATCAAATTCAGCGGAGAGCGTTTTACGATCATACATCTCCATTAGCGCCAGCTTTGACTGCCATAGATTTTTCTGGTTAAGCCTGCATTATGTATTAGCCACCCCATCTTCTCTATACAAAGTTTGATATGTGTGAAACTGTTGTTATGTATTATGTATAGACTTTCTTATCTCCCATATGGAAAAAATTGGAGACCTGTCTTTGTGTCACTTGGAACCCCTGCCCTCCCTTCCCCCCCCCTTTTTTTTTCCTTTTTAATTCATTTTTTTTATTCTCTTTTCTCTCCACAGACAGCCTACTTCATTATGAAGATGAATTTCTACAATGAAATGGCTGTCAGGGTAAATATCTCCTCTCTTGTTATACAGATGAAAAGTCAATTGTGATCTGAATTTGCTTTTAATAACAGGAGTAAACTGGACTAATGTGCTGCAGCTGGGGAAAGAGGAGCACGTAGCGCAGGAGACAAAGTAACTGTCAGGACAAAAGTATAAAATAGAAAGTCTTCATCTAAGAAACTTTTCAGTATCTCATAAAATAGTGAATATTTTAATGGAGGGACTGAGTTCAGCGTGTTTAAGGTGGACCAAAACCCAGGATTTTGACTATCCTTGCCCTCGATCGGGGGTGAATCGCTGTGTGAAATTCCCCAGGTCAAGGAAGCCAACTCACCTCTTCCTGGTCCGATGGGGCATGCTCGGCCACTCGTCCAATCAGAAGTCACGTCGTCTAAGAATTCGTCTAAGGTGAGTGGCTCCGAGCATGCTGATTCCCAAATGCCTGGCGCGGGCACGCACCCTGCTAGAGGGATAGCGGGGATGCAGCCCCGGCTAGCACATGCACCATTGGACCAGGAAAGAAGTTTATGGGCAACCTGCGGGGTTTCACACAGCGGGGCATCCTGATTTTGGCGGCTGCCCCTCTACATAAGGCTGCCTCACCAGGGCCCACTTCCCACGCCTGGATGTCAGGGATCCCTCTTCTCTCAGGTCTCAGCTCAAACTGTCTAGAACCCTCTTGCCTCACCCCTTTGGCTTCCTCTTATACCCTCTGAAAACTAACCAATCAGGGGAGTGGACTGTACTCCGATTAACCCCTGTGTAGCAAGGAGGCATTTCTCTTAAACTACTTACTATATTTCTTAGCCTATGGGGGCATCTAGTGGCCTCCTTAAGTAATTACATCTATACTACACAACTTGCAACAGACCACCCACAACAAACTCACCCAGGGTATCCCAGGGCATTCATTCAAGTCTCCAAGGACCCCTCCCAGGTGCATTACTAGCCAGGGGACTATCCTATTACAGTAGTATAGAATAGTTAAGTGTTTTCCGGCTAGAAAATAAGCCAAAAGGCCTGTTGGGACATATCAATATCTACTATCTTCAATTTGTGGGACCTAACCCGTTTGGCTGTTTATCCCAAAAAAAAAAAAAAAAAAAAAATATATATATATATATATATATATATATATAAAACCACCTGGGTTGGTGGTAATAACAGCACAAATTTGGAAAAGGCCTCCACATAAAATTAGTGTATAGGTATTTTCACAATACTACAAAATTACATTAAAATCGATTTTATTTGGATCCTCTGTTTTCTATAGTTGGTATATTTGTACAGTATTGGTCATACACAAATGTTTATCTTCATATTTGACATGATGTCACATACTCACAGTATTTCACAGTATTTGTTGTCCTTATAAACCCCTGTATACTTCTTATATTTGTGAATGTCTGCAAGGATACATTTTGTTAGTTATATAAATCTAATATATAAAAATACCATATTTCACACAAAGATGAAATTACCCAATGTATCCATGAATGTCCCAAATTGGATTTAATCAAAGCTGTTACTATGATGTACTGTGTTAAAATTTGTCTCTATCAATGAAGAAAAGGTACCTAAAAAAAACAATTTACATAAAATTAAGGAATTATTTTGATCTGCCTATCCATTGTATAATTAATATTATAGAACTTGTTTTAAAACTTATGATTGATTATTAATCAAGTATAGAATAGTAGTTTCTAGAGGAGGGCAAGCGGGGTGATCATCTTGGGCACCAAGGCCTTTATCGCAGTAGTCCTGTTTTCTACATATGAGTTAGGGCTATGTTGGACTCATGGGGAGCGGGCATTGCCTGGTTCTAAGGAAGAGGTACAGCAAAATAAATGGATATGGGACAGCAGCAGCATCATAGGACAGGATAGGAGTAGTTTTGGGCAATCCTGAACTGCAGAGTTCCCAAACCCAACCATGAACTTCAGCCAGAAGTTTGTGTTCGAGTTTTAGGCCCTTATTCATCAAGCGATAGCGCCAGGTAGTGTCTGACGAGCGCCAGGTAGCGGCAGCTAACGGCGACTACCGACTCAAGTACGCCCGGCGGCGGTCACAATGACGCATTTATCAAGCAAAATGAGGCTAGCGCCGGCGAGAGCGACGGCTAGCGCGGCATTCATCATGAAGCCGCCTGGACCGAACAGCGCCGCTGCAAATTCCCTCACAGCGCCAGGTATGAGCTGTCGCTCCCTGGCGATGTCCAATGCATTTCAATGGAGCAGTCTATAATTATTCATAATTAATTGGTAATAATTTTTTTTTTTTTTTTTTAATGTCAAAAAATCGGAGACCACTTCTGCAATGTTAGGATTTATTTTTAAGTCAAAAAAAAAAAAAAAAAAAATATGTGCAGAATTGATCTAACAGGTCTGAGATTAATGTATTCATATTACAAAATGATTCTAAAAACATGTATAATGTTACATTCAAAAAATATGGTTGTTTAGGGGTTAAAAACTAGTTAATACAGATCGCCGCCAGCGCACTGGGGTTTAAACAAGGAATGGACAGCGACAGCAAATTCGGAGCGTGATTTTTTGATGAATATGAAGCTAGCCGTTCGCTCTGGCCATTCGTTGTCAGGCGCTCACATACAACGCTGGACCTGTGAAACAGCGACCCCCCAGCCCGTATTCAACATTACCGCACACCGACTGAGTCGCTGTCATCAAGCTAATGCCGGCCAAGCACAGCGAATACTGGCTGGCGCTGAAAAAATCACGCTACAGTCGCTCATCTGTCGCTACCTGGCGCTATTGATGAATCGGCCTCTTAGACTGAAAAGTTTGATGGGTTGCTAAGAAGCCCATCAACTCTAATTACCTATACAGAGTGTGCAGCAGGAAGCACTGTAACTCACCTGAGCCCCGCAATCCGGTCCCTGGTTGGTGGTGCAGTTGTGAAATGGGCTAAGGCAGGGGACACAGAAGATGGCTGCCGATTCCAAGAGTGAGGACACTCCTAATGCCAGCCCCCCAAACTCTGGGTCTCCATTGATTTTACAATTTTATTCAAAGTTCTGCCGAACCCGATCGGCGCGGCAGATCGGGGGGGCATTCGCCCAACACTAGTTAGGGGGGCAGAATTTTTTCCTTTCAGCTCTGAGAGCTACTTTGCCTAGAAATTGGAGTATAAAAAAATACAGGGAAGGGAGACAGGGGAAGAGATGGTTCAGGAGGTGCTGGGGCCCCCATAATGGCAACTTAAAGCAGACCAAAACTGGCGAACTGGGTTGGCCCACTCTGTGAAACCCTCCATTTGCCTGATACCCTTCCAACAATGATGCACCACTTGGATCCTGTTTAGCTGTGCGTGTCCAGGCACACTGCAACTGAATGGCTGTGCTTGGCCACGCACAGCCGAAGAATGCGAGGGATGCTGCATGCCGCTGATGTATGTGGTTGAGATTCCAATTATCTTCTCCAGCCGCACATTAATATATGCGGCTGGAGAAGCTGATTGGATGAAAGCTGCGTCTGGGCTGTGGGCGCGGAGGAAAGGTAAGTAAGACCGGCGAACAGTGAGGATTCACACAGCAGGGCATCCTAACCCGGGGCACCCCAGGGAGGACAGACCAAAACTCAGGATAGTGAAAATCACTATCACATTTTGTGCCCCAGGGCCCCACCATTTACCCAAAGTATGGGGGCCCCTCATTTTCATTGGACTCAGGGGGGGTACAGGCACACTGGAAAACTTTACTTCGGGGCCCATATCATGTCTCTGGGCAGCACCACTTTCCCCACCTGATTCTAGGTTATGGGGGCCCTGCCTTAACTTTGGGGCCCATGTCATGCAACCGGGCCCACCATTTTCCAAATCCATGGGGGTGTGCCCCAAACCATACAGGCTATAGTATCTGGCTGGGCCTTGCACAACCTAGAATCTGATGGGGAATGTGGTGGGGCGCAGAAGCATTTCATAGGCCATGAAGAAAAGGCTGGGCCCCCCATAACCTAGAATCTGTTGGGGAAACTGGTGGGCCCTGGGAGCATGATATGGGTCCGAATGAGGAGGCCCCGACAGATGGGGAAAATGCCCCCCCAATGACCTAGAATCTGCTGCCCCCGGGCCCCCTCATTGGTGGAAGGGGGGAGGACAGGCAAACTGGCAAACCTTGGGGCCCACCATTTTCCTAAGCCCGGACCATACAGGCTATTATGCCCTCCCCATGCCCTAGAATCTTAGTACGGAGCGTGTTTTTTTATGCCTCGGGTAGGGAAGGACTTTGGTGGTGGAGGTGGGGGCAAGTTCCCCGATTTGTCCAGCCTTGTGTTAGGTTAGGTTAGATCCTACCTTAGCTCCCTTAAATGGGCAAATACAAAAAAATGTTTTTCATATATTTGGGTAGGACGTAAATGGGGGGTAGGGTGGGGGGTGCAGACATTGTGACTGTATGTTATTCTATTTTTTCACTACAATACCTGGCTTAAAGCGGTCCCACGTCCATTTTCTACCTAATGGCCATTGGGCTGCATTGTGACAGTCTTGGGGATCATGCAGACATCCAGATAGCTGGAGCCCCCCCTTAGACCCCCACAACCCCCTGAACTGCTTATCTTCACCAGGATGCTCAGCTGAAATGCGTCCCTGTGACTTGCCGCCAGCAGTCACCTGGGCTGTGGTCACTTTCTCTTTTAAGGCTGACGGTCAAAGGCGGACCATGTCACTGCTGCTGTTCAATTGCGGGTCTACTGAGGATTGATGCGCAGGTAAGGATTTTGGGGGGTTGTGGGCATCTATGTATGGGGGATGCAGAGGAGTAACTAGGCTTTCTGGCACTCGGGGCAAAGATTCAAAATGGCGCCCCCACCTGTGCTCAGGCTCCCCTTTGACATCCCCCTAACTACACCCCTGGGGGGATGTCCCCCCAAGACAATGCTGCCCCCCATCCATTAGGTAGAAAATGGGTGTTGCTATTATCTAAAGATGAATTACTGAAATTAAAACTGAACAAAATGTAAAAAATTCCAGGGCTGGCAGCTGGCCTACCCCTGGGGCATCCCAAAGTGGAACGCCCCACAGTGTGAAACCCCCCTGGGGCACCAATAATCACTCACCTTTCCCCAGTCCAAAGGCGCATGCTCGAGCTCCCATCCAATCAGAGCTGCTTGCCTTACGGCAAACAGGTATGTTTACAATGGGGAGCGAGAGCGGTCGCATACCCAGCATCTTCATGCTGTGCGTGTGCTCCTGCCCCAGCCGCTCAGATAGACTGGGGCACCGCTGGAGATACAGCCGCTATCATTTCCCATTGAAGTCAATGAGAGGCCTTTGTCGATTGATATAAACACAGCAGCTCGCAAGGGCCGGGCTCTCTCCCCTATTGTATCTTGTACTCAGAATATCCATTGTCAACTCAGTAAAACTGCATTTCAAATAGTATATGTACCATATGTTTCTACCCTGTCTGTAATTACTACTTTGTAAAGCGCTACGGAAGATGATGGCGCTATATAAATAAACAATAATAATAAAAGGGCTCTGATTGGATGAGAGCTATTCATGCAATGTTGGACCTAGGATTGGTGAGTTTTACTAGGCGAACTGGGGGGGGCTCACACAGGGGGGCATCCCAATTCAGCATGCCCCAGGGGCACGGAACAATTTTAAAGGGTTTGTTTTCTGTTAGAAAAACTATAAAACGTTCACTTTTCTCCAATATCCTGTTTTAATCGAACTAAATGATCAAACTTTATGTGGAATTTAACTTTGACCCATTAAAAGCCACTTTTTGTTGATCTTTAATAATTTTTAATAATATATATTTATATATATATATATATATATATATATATAAATATATATATATATATATATATATACACACAGTATACACACACAGGAACCTAGATTTTCTGTTAGTTCTAGAAGTACACTCTCTTACTCTCCTTCCTTGGCTGGAGTTTTTGGACCTTGCTTCGACCCTGACCTCTGCAGAGACATTATTAGCGCTACAATAATAGCTTACTTGTGTTGAGTTCCTCCAGTTGTTTTTTGGAACAAACATGTTTCCATTTTATGGAGCGGGCTTCTTTTTTTTTTTTTCTTTTCTAACAAAGATTTATTGTGGATGGTGCCAGAAAAATCCCACTTGCCATTTATCTTTTGGTGCCCACATATCTCTCCTACAGAGCTTCATGGCAGTGATGCAGTGCTGGATATGTTTCCAGACCTCTTTCTTTTTATCTTATTGGAAGTGCAATCAAACTACTTGTAGTGTTTTTGACCTTCTCTGCCACGACTTACTTCTTCATTTGCTCGGCAGTTGTGTGTTTCTTTTGTCCATCTATCTGTAGGGACCTAGTTGTGACGGTAGAGGAAGATTGTTTGTTGTTTTATTACATGCTTCTTTATTTAAGATATAAAGATATAAACAAGTACACATTAAGATGATCCAAAGCCCATCCTTGGAATCTGAGACTCCAGGGTAGGCTTACTCCCTCTTGCCAAGGCATCCCGAACTGGAGTGCCCCGCTCTGTGAAACCCCCGGTGTTGTCTGCAAATCTTACCCTTTTTGCCCAGCCCTGTGGCACATGCGTGACCGGTGCCGGCATCACTCGTCTTCCATCTCGGCTGTATGTGGCTGCGCACAGCCAAAGGGAGGAAGTGATGCCGTGCGCTGCTCACAAGTGCAGCTAGGATTCCATTCAGCTGCTCTAGCTACATCGAGGAGAGGTGAACGGCAGAATTTCACACTAACCAGGGTGCCCCAGGAGGGATGACCAAAACCCGGGATTGTGAAAATCACGAGTTTTGGTTCACTTTACTTTTTTTTTTAAAGATACCTTGCCCCTCCCCCAAAGAAATATATTTTCTATTGCAGATCAAAATCTTCCTTCCTTCCAAAATTTTTTTCCTTCCTTCCTTCCTTCCAAAACTTTCTTCTCTAATCTTCTGTTGTTCCTCCAGCACATGCTCCCCTGGGTGACTCCAGCTGCTCTTCTCTAGCTTAGCATCTTTCTCTCAAATTACTTTTCTTCCCTGTGTGCTCTTCTTCGCCTCAAGTTTGTCTTTGAAGATCTTCTACTTCTTTGGTCCTCCTCCAGAACATAACCCCCAGGAATCTCCAGCTAAATTTATCATGACCATCTCTATTGCAGCATTGTCTTCTGGACTCCTCTCCTGCTTCTCTAATCTTCTTTCTTCAGTACCCACCCCCCTGAATGGTTCCAGCTAAGCTCAGTGTGCTCTTCTTCACCTTACTCTTTTCTTTGAAAATCTTCTCCTTCTTCTGTAATCTTCTGTCTTCCTCCAGTGCCCACTTCTTTATTTTACAATGTATTCTGTTATTTCAAATGTAATATAATCTTCTGAAATATTCGTCTTCTTCTCAGTCTTCTTCCAATGGCTTGGTGCACTTCTCCAGTGTAGTGTTGCCTTCTGAAATGTTCTCCTTCTTTAATTTTTTGTTTTTCTCCAGCATAAGCTCCTCTGGCTGGCTGCAGCTAAGCTTGGCATGCTCTTCTCCAGCGTAGTTTGGTATTCTAAAATCTTCTTCTTCTGCTCTAATCTTCTGTCTTACTCTAGTGCTTGATCCCTGGTCAGCTCCAGCTATGCTCAAAGAGACATTTTCCAGTGCCTAGTTGTCTCCTGAAATCTTCTTCTTTAGTCTTCAGTCTTTCTCCAGCATATCTTCTCTTTCTTCGCTCAGTGTGAAAATCTTCTCCTTCTCTAATTTTTGGTCCTCCATCTCAACTGCCGCATTGTCTTCTGAAATTCCTCCTGCTTCTCTAATATTCTGTCTTCCTCCGGTACTGACTCCACTGGCTGACTCCAGCAAACCGGGGTGCCCCAGGAGGGAGGGCCAAAACCCAGGATTGTGAAAATCCTGGGTTTTGGTCCACTTTATTGTTTTTTTAGATACATTGCCCCCCCCCAAAAGAAATATATTTTCTATTGCAGCTCAAAATCTTCCTCTTCATTTTTATCCAGTGGCTCGTTCCTAGCAAAGAAAATTTTTCTTAAACTTTCTTCTTTTTTTCTAAACTTCTGTCGTTCCTCCAGCACATACTCAGAGTGCTCTTTTCTAGCTTAGCATCGTTCTCTCAAATTTATTTTTCTTTCCTGTGTGCTCTTCTTCGCCTCATACTTGTCTTTGAAGATCTTCTACTTCTTTGGTCCTCCTCCAGCAATCTCCAGCTAAATTCATCATGACCGTCTCTACTGCAGCATTTTCTTCTGAACCCCTCTCCTGCTTCTCTAATCTTCTGTCTTTCTCCAGTACCCACCCCCCTGAATTGTCCAGCTAAGCTCAGTGTGCTCTTCTTCAGTGTAGCATTTTCCTCTGAAATCTTTGTTTTCTTCACTCAGTGTGCTCTTCTTCACCTCAATCTTTTCTTTGAAAATCTTCGCATTCTTCTTTAATCTTCTGTCTTCCTCCAGCACCCACCCTTTTTCACACTGCATTCACACTGCAATAAAACATGTTTTATTTAGAATGTAATGTAATCTTCTGAAATTTTCGTCTTCTTCTCAGTCTCCCTCCAATGGCCTGGTGCACTTCTTCAGTGTAGTGTTGCCTTCTGAAATGTTCTCCTTCTTCTTTAATCTTCTGTCTTTCTCCAGCACCCACTTCTTTTTCACTCTGCATTCTGTTTAACCTGTTAAAATGTAATATAATCTTCTGAAATCTTTGTCTTCTTCTCAGTCTTCCTCCAACGGCCTGGTGTACTTCTACAGTGTAGTGTTGCCTTCTGAAATGTTCTCCTTCGTCTTTAATATTTTGTTCTTCTCCAGAACAAGCTCCTCTGGCTGGCTGCGGCTAAGCTCAGCATGCTCTTCCCTAGCATGCTTTGTCTTCTGAAATCCTTTTGTTCTGCTCTAACCTTCTGTCTTTCTCCAGTGCTTGATCGCTGATCAGCTCCAGCTAGACCTTTTCCAGTGCCTAGTTGTCTCCTGAAACCTTCTTCTTTAATCTTCAGTCTTTCTCAAGCATATCTTCTCTTTCTTCGCTCAATGTGTTTTTCTTCACCTCAATCTTGTCTGTGAAAATCTTCTCCTTCCTCTCTAATTATCTCCTGCTTCTCTAATCTTCTGTCTTCCTCCGGTACTCACTCCTTGATTGTCTCCAGCTATGCTCAGTGTGCTCTTCTCTATTGTAGCATTATCTTCTGAAATCCTCCCTTTCTTTGCTCAGTGTGCTCTTCCTCACCGTCTTTTCCATGAAAATCTTCTCTTTCTGCTCTAATCTTCTGTCGTCCCCCAGCACCCACTACTTCTTCAAACTGCATTTTGTTTTACTACTTTGTATAAAGAATATAAACATATAAAGGATAATGTTTGTAAAATCTGTAGGCTTGAAAAAAAAAACTTACCTTTGTCCAACACAACATGCAATCTTCCAAAATCTTCGCCTTCTTGTCTTCCTAATCTTCAACCCTTCTCCAGCACATATTTCTCTAGCAAACTCCATCTAAATTCAGAGTGCTCATCTCTGCTGCAGCATTATTTCCTGCTTCTCTAATCTTCTGTCTTCCTCAACTGCTCAGTCCCTTGGCTGACTCAGTTTTTCTAGCATAGCATTGTCTTCTGGTATATCTTCTCTTTCTCCGCTAATCTTCTGCCTTCTTTCAGCCCCCACGTCTTCACGCTGCATCTTACTTAAAGATGATTATTCATTTAAAATGCTAATGTTTGTAAAATCTGGGAGGGAAAAAAAATTGTGCAGTGTTCTTCTTAAATCTACGCCTTCCTCTATGTCTCCCTCCAATGGCCCAGTGCACTTCTCCAGTGCAATTTTGCCCTCTTAAAGTGGCTCAAAATCCAGCTCCATCGGCCCAGGAATATATAAGATTCCCTCCCCCCGGAGCATCCAAAAAGTCACCCGGCTCACTTAGCTTTCCTCCCAGTCCATCGGCGCATGCGTGGCCCGCGGCCGCATCCTTGCTGCCCCTCTAGCAGGTCGTGTGCCCGTGCTAGTCCAGTTCAGCCTGTTTGTTAGTGGTCTAGTAGCTATAGTTGGTAAGGTTATTACAAGGAAAGCACCCAGGCCACTTTTAAACTCTTTTAGTGCATTTTTCATGACTACCTCCTTTGGCAGAGAGTTCCATCGTCTCACTGCTCTTACAGTAAAGAATCCCCTCCTATGCTGGTGTTGGGACAGACCCGGATATATGATATATGAGGTCACCCCTCAAGCTGTGGGGGAGCAAGATCAGCCGCATGCCCTACTGCCCCGCACTCGTGCCCCAGGCCAAAGGCGTAGCTAGGCTTTCTGGCAACCGGGGCAAAGATTCAAAATGGCTCACCCCGCCTGTGCTCAGGCCCCCCCCCTTTTGGCACCTGCCTGACCTGTGCCCCCCCCCCCCCAGCTACGCCCCTGCCCCAGCCTATTGGAATGGCTAGGACCGGATAGCACGCACAGCCCAAGGAGGCGGGGATGCAGCCGCTTTTGCACCTCATACTAAACAATCAGAGCCGTCTTGCCGAATTACGTCAGTTTAGCTGCTGTGATTGGATGAGAGTCCGTGCATGCGTTGTTAGACCAGGAAAAGGTGAGTGATTACCGGTGCCCTGGGGGGTTTCACACAGCAGGTCATACCAATTTGGGATGCCCTGTGGGAAAGCCAGCCCTGCGATCTTTATTTTCCATAATAGCTACAACAGTGTGTGATGTGTGACCAATGTTTTTGCTATCAAAAATTAACCTAGAGATTTGTTAAGCTGTTGCAATTTAGGCGTCCCCAAATTTGTCCCTCTAAAACAGTCAGCTTCTGTAAAACACAAAATATTTCTCCAAAGCCTGAAATAGAACTATTAATCACTGCTACAAAATAATAATGCTCATTAATTTAAAGGCCATAATTACCTTCTTGGGAGCTGAGGAGTTGTTTTAAAATATCTTTGTGGAAACATTATTTGCAATGTTACCTGCAAGGTGAATGTGCCGCATGGCCCAGCGCGCATCTTGCAAGGTGAAGAGCAGATGTTTCTCATATAGCTACATATAGCTATGTAGCTCTATGGGAGCGAATGATAGTGCCAGCTCTGTGTGACCGACTCACACCACATTCATCAAAAGAACAGCCTCACACAGCGCCGGCGCTCCAAATCGGGTCGCTGTAGCCCAGAGCGCCAGAGGCTGTGTGATTAAAGTCTGTTTTTGAACATGTATCCATTAGTAACAAAGCAAAAACATATGGAATTACATTGTTATTACATTGTGACATTAACACTTTAATACCAGACCTATAATGACAATTCTGCATAAAAATATAAAAAATCCAAAAAGTTTTCAAAAATGACTTTTAAAAATCCTGTTTAAACAGAAGAAAAGGAACATCTATTGAAATGTATGGGAGAGCGACAGGTAATACCAGGCGCTCTGGAAGCTAGAGCACCGGCAGTATACGGTGAGCCGTCTGTGGTGATGAATCGGGCGCTACATGGCGCTGTTAGTCGCTCACCAGATTCGCTTTGATAAATGTGGTATTGCGTACAGTACCCGGCGGTCACCGTTCACTACCTGTCGTTACCTGTCGCAGCCAGTCGTTACCTGGCGATATGGCTTTATGAATAAACCCCTAACACTGTCTAATCATTATAACGACATACCTCTCAACTTTTCATGGTGGGAAAGAGGGACAAATGTTAAATTAAAGGAGCAGTATCACGAAATTTGCATTAAAAAAGATAAATAATTAAATAGCCACACAATAGCTTCTAACATGTGTATAAATAATCTGGCGATAGAAAAAGAAAAAAATATCTGCCTTTCTTTTAAATTGTATAATGCCAATGGCTCAGTCCATTTGCTGAATAGGGGGATCTGCTGGGTTGTATTTAGTGAGCTGCTTCATTTAGCCCACTGGTCTCCTAGCAACACTTTACCTCAGAGGCTGACACTGTAATCAGTGGTAACGGCTGTGTGTGTGTGAGGTGCTGCTTTTGTTATGAGACCAGGTGACTCAAATGTGTAAAATCTATACAAAATAAACTAAACTGACTGAAAACGACTGAAATTCTTCTTTGAATAACTGTGCAGGAAAATCTAAAGGTATTAAAGTGGAACAAAACCCTGAGTTGCCGACCCTGAAGTCTATAAGACCCGGCCATTGACCTTGCCCCTTGGACATTCTAAATCAGGATGCCCACTGTGTGAAACGACCCCTGGATAACCACAGATCCCCCCATTTTTCTGGCGCGCTCACGCAGATAGTCATTTAGACAGGCCGGGCGGCCAGGAAGGTTACTGCTCAGGCTCCCCATCTGCGTGCAAACAGAGCTGATTGGATGAGACCCCGCGCATGCGCTGTGGGACAGGGAAAGGTAAGTTTTCACAGGCGAACTTGGGGATTTCACATATCAGGGCATCCCAAGTCAGGATGCCCCTAGGGGCACAAAACAAAACTCCAGATAGTGAAAATCCTGGGTTGGGCTTTGCTCAAAACACACAAAGCTGAAAGAAAGATCATATGGAAAAATGTGTTGAGAAAAGAGAGAGAAAATGGTAAACTGAAAGATTCTGCAGCAGAGCCAACATGAAGGGAAAACTGTCAAAATCAGCTAAATGACTTCTAGAACTTTTCTCTCTCTGTTTTAGATATATAAGTTCTGGCCAGGCAATGTTGCAATGTTGTTATCTTATGCTGGACGGCTGCCAGCACTGAACAGCTGATACTTTGATACATTGTTTCCCCCTCTCCTCAGCGTGGAACAGGCCAGAGTGTCGGGCCCGACACTCAGCAGACATAAACATGAGCTATTAGTCTCCAGCTGCTCAACACAGACATCATTTTTTTCTAAATTTCTAATTCTTACTCCAACACTTACCTACATTCAAAGTACCATTTAAATATGTCACCAAGAAAAATTTGCGATACTGCTCTTTTAAGCCACACACCCCCATTAAGGGATGGATAGGTTGTTACTGTTACAGCAATATAAACACTTCGAATAGGCAAATTAATAATTTATTAATGCAGATCTGCATGTTACAGCTCAAAGAAGGACAAATGAGAACAGCGAGGGACAGGGGGACATGAACCCAAAAGAGGGACAGTAACTGGGGTGATGTCTAATCCATCGCCCTGTTAAGTCGGGACAGAGCTGTCAGTATTGGGGCCAGAACACAGAGGCAGAAGGGATAACTGGTCATTTTTACTGTAATTTTATTCCTGGTAATTAAAGATAATGTTATCTTTCAATACAAGTAGCGCAAATCTTACTCTCTACCAGTAAATGCAAACAGTCCTGCACATAAAATCAGCATTTAAAGCGCAATAAACCCGCCCGTGCTTTAATCATCTTTAAGCGCAGCCATCTTTCCTGCACTTTGTTTTGAGAACAATGAGACAGTACAGTAAGGACATTAAATATTAACTCCAGGAAAACATACACAGAAAATTCTGATTCTTAGCTGATGCCATTGTAACTAATTGATGCGCTATTTCTGCTGTTGTGAACGCTTGTTGTACGCAACTTAAAGTGGACCAACAGTCAAAAATAACTTAAAGTGGACCAAAATCCACTGAACTTGTAAAATACATTTGGCCAAATCCCCTGCTGATTCTCCATTCTTAGGGTGTAGACCTAGAAATGGATATTTCCACTTTTCAAATCAGCTTGGAACATGTTTTTATTTTTGCTGCCCCCTGGGTAAGACGGCCAGTCATTGCATAGGTATGGCAATAACATCATTGCCACACACAACAGTGGCAATGAATGGAGGAAGCAAAGCTTTACAGCTAAAACAGGCGCCATTATCTGGGATTAGGGTGAAGCAGGAGCAGTGGAAATTAGCAAAAGGTGCTCTTCATGGGAGGAGCAATTCAGGGAATGCAAGTTAAAAATGTGGGTTTTGGTCCGCTTTAAACCAGACCAACACAACAAACAGTGTTCATATGCATTCCTCCCCAGGGCAATTTAGATTGCTGCACATAAAAATTAATTTACTTTTTTCTAACGCCTGCTGTAGAAAATTTTAGTAACAAAATGGCAGCTCATGCATTTGCAGGCCACCTGCAAACAGGAAGTGCTGCTGGGCTTCCTATTACTGTGCATTGTCAGTTATGTCAGTTAAATCCAGGCAGCAGAATGGCTGAGATGCTGGGATAGGAAGCTCCAAAATGGCCGCTACCTTTCTTTTCCAACTGTACCAGGCTGTTGGTTTGGGTTAAAGTGATTCAGCAGGCAGAAGTAAAAACAAAAGGGCACTTATCTTTTGTCCTGTGCAACTGATCAGTGCAGCTCCGGGGATCAGAAACTCACCTGATCACATGATTATGGGATCACAGGTCGCCATCAATCACAGGCGTGCCACGCCTTCTCCATTTATTGCAATAGAGGTCACACACCCTGTGACTGATGGCAGGGGGCGTGGTCTAGCACAGATGTGCCAGAGAATGGAGTGTGACTCGTGGGTTGCTTATCGTGTAATCAGGAGATAAGTTCCTCATCCCCGGACCTGAAACCGACCCTGAATTCCTTTGCCATAGACTCCCAATCATATGTGCTGACTGGTGGTCTATAGCTCCGGCCCTATTTGTCAGCTCAGCAAAAATGAGTACACTAGTATTGTGCAGCCCGAGTCATCTTTCCATACAGCCTTTCTCCCCGCCTTGTACATTCCACCCTTGACTGCTAATTAGCATATGAATAGCTACACCTAATTAGCATTTCATTTACACCCATGCCTAATTAGCGATTCAATCGCCACCGTACATAATTAGCATTTGAATTACCAGTGTCTACCTGTGTGGTTGTGGTTAGGTGGCACAATCCCAGCTGTGGAACAAGACAATAGAGCCTGCACTCCCTGCCACATCCGGCCCCTAGGCCTTGAGTTTGACACATGTTGACTAGAACATAATTTAAGTTGACTACCAAATTCTTTCTTTTTTTTTATAATTAAAAATTGAGTTGGCTGAATTTTGCAGGCTGCCTGATGTCCCATGAGCCGCCATCTTGGATGTTTAAAGGCTCATAACATGATTTTTAATGTGAGCAATCTGTATGTACAGGGTGTGGGAAACATATAAGATAGGCTCTTATTCAGGGTGAAGGTCCGCTTTAATGATAGAACAAGGGGGCACAACCTGAAGCTAGTCAGGGCGAAGATCAGGAGCAATGTTAGAAAGTATTATTTTACAGAAAGAGTAGTAGATGCTTGGAACAAACTTCCAGCAGAGGTAGTTGAAAAATCGACAGTCACTGAATTTAAACATGCCTGGGATAAGCACACATCAATCCTAAGATAAAGAGAACATACAGTATACACATAAGGGCAGACTAGATGGCGCGTATGGTCTCCTGCCGTCAACCTTCTATGTTTCTATGTATATATATAATTAAAAATCAACAAAAATCCACAAAATAATGGTCAAATTTTACTTTAATCTGAATCCGCAACACTTTTTGCAAGCATAAAAACTCTTTAATATTTCAATCCAAATCTCTGCTAGGAAAAGTCTTGTATAGATTTGCTGTGTTAATAGTCGCATTCTCTTTTCATTGCGCGTATCTCGATAGTTGTCCTTTAACTGATCATCTTCTTTGTCAATATTAAAGCTGCCTCTATGATTTCCCTGACACGCTGTCTACCAATATGGTAATTGACCTGCCACCGTTGAAGGTCTACCTGACCTTTCATAATCACAACAGGAGTTGGGAATCTGCTGACAATGCAGTTATCTCTTCATTTTTTTTTTTTTGCGCATAAATCATTTTTCTCACTATGGTTCGTACCTGGCACGCCAAAAAAATGGTAATTAATAGTTATCCTTTAAATCCTGATTTGTAAAGGTTGAGCGCTTTCAGGGACGCAGACTTACTGTAAGTAAATTGGAGACTGTTAATCAGGAGTTTTGGAAGAACAATGACACAAAGATGGACAAAATGATTGTCCGTCCTCGAAAAATTGGGACAAAAAACAGGGTTAAAGTCCATGATTTAAAAAAAAAAAAAAAAAAAAAAAGGTAATATTAACTTGCCATAAACACAAAAACACGTCTTACAAGTGTGAATAAAATATTTCCCCCCTGGATCCATCCGGACACTTATTATTTAACATGCGTTATACAAATGACATTGAGGGGAGAGCGGTGAATAATGTTTCAATTTGTGTAGATGATAGTAAATTACATGTCAGGGTAAATACAGGGGAGGATGTAAATTGATTACAGAAGGACACGCAAAGCCTAGAAAATTGTGCAACTAAGGTGCAGACGAGTCCCCCACCGCACCGCAAACAAATAACCGGCACCGCACTTGTGTCAGAATATTCTTAGGGGCCATTTTGCCTAAGTTGGATTGAAATAAATTGCTGTTTTGAGGAAAGGGACCTTGGGATTTTAGAGGTAATACACTGAAACACAAAACCAGGGGTGGACTGTCATACTTCCCAAGTGTCCCTGATTTGGAGGGACTGTCCCTCTGTCGAGACCGTGTCTCCCTGCCCCTTGTCGTTCTCATTTTCCCTCCTTTGAGGTTTAACATGCAGATCGGCATCAATAAATTATCCATTTGCCTATTTAAAGTGTTTATATTGTTTTAACTGTTATAACCTAGCTCCTATCCATCCCCCAATGAGAGGGCGTGGCCTAATTTAACAATGTCCCTCTTTCCCACACTGAAAAGTTGGTAGGTATGTACTGGGGACAAAAAAACAGCCCAGGATTTTTCTGGTTACACTAATCCTTCTGCAGTGTGTCCAGCCCTGTATCTGCGCCTTCCCCCCATAACACATTGAGACCCCGCATAACATGCCAAGAGGCAGAAACTCACATAATACACTGAATGGCAGAACTCCCCGTAACATGCCGAGTGGCAGAACCCCCCTGTAACACAATGAGCAAGAGAATCCCCCCATAACATGCTGAGAGGCAGAATCCCCCCATAACATGCTGAGTGGCAGAATCCCCCCATAACATCCTGAGAGGCAGAACCACCCCATAACATGCTGAGTAGCAGAATCCCCCCATAACATGCTGAGTGACAGAATCCCCCCATAACATCCTGAGAGGCAGAACCACCCCATAACATGCTGAGAGGCAGAACCACCCCATAACATGCCGAGTGGCAGAATCCCCCCATAACATGCTGAGTGGCAGAATCCCCCCATAACATGCTGAGTGGCAGAATCCCCCCATAACATGCTGAGTGACAGAATCCCCCCATAACATCCTGAGAGGCAGAACCACCCCATAACATGCTGAGTGGCAGAATCCCCCCATAACATGCTGAGTGGCAGAATCCCCCTATAACATGTTGAGTGGCAGAATCCCCCCATAACATGCCGAGTGGCAGAATCCCCCCATAATATGCTGAGTGGCAGAATCCCCCCATAACATGCTGAGTGGCAGAATCCCCCATAACATACCGAGTGGCAGAATCCCCCCATAATATGCTGAGTGGCAGAATCCCCCCATAACATGCTGAGTGGCAGAATCCCCCCATAACATGCTGAGTGGCAGAATCCCCCCATAACATGCTGAGTGACAGAATCCCCCCATAACATGCTGAGTGGCAGAATCCCCCCATAACATGCTGAGTGGCAGAATCCCCCCATAACATGCTGAGTGGCAGAATCCCCCCATAACATACCGAGTGGCAGAATCCCCCCATAACATGCTGAGTGGCAGAATCCCCCCATAACATCCTGAGAGGCAGAACCACCCCATAACATGGCGAGTGGCAGAATCCCCCATAACATCCTGAGAGGCAGAACCACCCCATAACATACCGAGTGGCAGAATCCCCCCATAATATGCTGAGTGGCAGAATCCCCCCATAACATGCTGAGTGGCAGAATCCCCCCATAACATGCTGAGTGGCAGAATCCCCCCATAACATGCTGAGTGGCAGAATCCCCCCATAACATGCTGAGTGACAGAATCCCCCCATAACATGCTGAGTGGCAGAATCCCCCATAACATACCGAGTGGCAGAATCCCCCCATAATATGCTGAGTGGCAGAATCCCCCCATAACATGCTGAGTGACAGAATCCCCCCATAACATCCTGAGAGGCAGAACCACCCCATAACATGGCGAGTGGCAGAATCCCCCTATAACATGCTGAGAGGCAGAACCACCCCATAACATGCCGAGTGGCAGAATCCCCCCATAACATGCTGAGTGGCAGAATCCCCCCATAACATGCTGAGTGGCAGAATCCCCCCATAACATGCTGAGGCAGAATCCCCCTATAACATGCTGAGAGGCAGAACCACCTCATAACATGCTGAGAGGCAGAACACAGAAGCAGCATGAAAGTTCTGACGGGGGCCGGGACTCTCATGCTGACGATATGCGCTGGCCATCATAGGGAGGCTGCCATCTACCTCACACTGGTCATCTTCCCTTTACTGGGTCAGGCCAGGTGAGTGGCAGCCACCGCAAGAAGCCGGAGTCAGCATTTAACTGGGGAATTGGCAGACAGCCAGTACAGGGGAGCTGGTGGCCTGCCAGGCATTGTCCCGGTATGCCCTCTGGCCAGTCTGCCTTTGCACAGAACTGATGTGTTGATTGCTCCTAATACCCAACAGAAGCAGATGTTTTGTTCCTGAGTTTCATGGAATCCAGGCCAGGGCAGCTATAGGGCTGCTATATATCCTATAGAAGAAAAGGAACGTGGTCCTTTATTGGTATGAAATCATATAGAGGGTAATTCATTTAAGAGAGCCAAAGCCCCCTCCCCATTTGGATCCACCAGTGGACATCCTGGTTTGGGATGCCCCACAGTGTTAACCCCCCGTGGTCCCTGTATACCAACCTCGATCTTGGATCTCTCCGTGCATGCTCGGCCCTCGCCCGGTGTCCCCAATTTGCAAGCTTTCAGCACTAGACAAGAGGAACAAAACCCCAAAATGTCACTTTCTTTCTCGATTTCAGATGCATACCTGTTTTGTAAATTGAATCCCAAGGCCATGCATGTGGTCCGGGATTTCTTGGGTATTTATAAATCGTCATGGCCTCGCCCCCAGTGTCAGTCACAGTGACTGGAGCATGTCAACTGTATTCGATCCATGACGGATTAAGCTAGGCCTTGACATGTCCCTTTGCTAGGCCTCAGTTGGAAAGACACTGGGGACCCAAACATTTTTGAGCACAAGACCAGGAGGAAGATTTTTCATGGGAGAAAAGGTTTTTTTTTTTTAATTGGCTTTGACAGTCCCTTTATAGGCCATTCCTAAAGTCTAAGCTACCCATGGAGATGTTTCATTTCCAATCATCTTGGTATCCCGAATAAGAATGCCCATCCATATGTAGCGAGCGCGTGCCTGGTCAATGGCACATGCTCTGAGGAGCGAGGGGGGTTCTTGGACCTAGGGTAGGGAGACTCAGGTTAGTGTGGGGTGAGGGGCACTTACTGATTCAGTCGTCGCTGCTCTCCAATCATGACACTCCTTGATGCTAACAACAGGGTCTTTATTTGAAAGCTTCCATCCATGTTAAACAGCATATCTCAGTACAGGCAATATCCATAGGTTACAGCAAACAGTCTTTACAGCTTCCAGTCAAAATCACGGGTTCTTTCCCTCACTGTTGCTCAGATCCTCCACTACATTAGCACTTCCCCTCTTCAACTTGGTACTAACATAGAACAGAACCCTCTAGAAGGGTTGGGTTCTCCCTTATATAACCTCTGAAATGTTGCCTTACCCAACTATGGGCCTTATTTATCAAGGGATAGCGCCAGGTAGTGTCTCACTAGCGCCAGGTAGCGCCAGCTATCGGCGGCTACCGACTCCAGAACGCCAGGCTGCGAACACAATCACGCATTTATCACGTTAAATGAGGCTAGCGCCGGCGAGAGCGTCAGCTAGCGCGGGATTCATCATGTTGCAGACTTCAGCGAACAGCGCCGCTGCTAATCCCATCACAGCGCCAGGTATGACCTCTCGCTACCTGGCACTCTCCAGTGCATTTCAATGGAGCAATCTTTAAATATTCATAATTAATTGATATTAATGTTTTTTTTTTTTTTTTTTTTTTTTTTTAATGTCAAAAATTTGGTGACCACTTCTGCAATGTTATTTTTTTTTTTAAGGTTAAAAAAAAAAAAAAAAAAAATGTGTGCAGAATTGATATTACAGGTCTGATATTAATGTATTCATATTACAAAATGTTTATAAAAACTTGTTTATTATTTTTTTCCAAAAATATGGTTGTTTGTGGGTTAAAAAACTACTTTTAACACATCGCCGCCAGCGCTGTGGGGTTTAAACATGCATTTTACAGCGCGAGAATTTTTTGAGCGTGATTTGTTAATGAATATGCTGGGAGCCGTTCGCTATGGCCATTCGTTGTCATGCGCTCCCATACAGCGCGGAACCTGTCAAACAGCGACTCCTAACCCCGTATTCAACATTACCGCACACCGACTGAGTCGCTGTCAACAACCGAACAACGGCCAAGCACAGCGAATACTAGCCGGCGCTGTGAAAATCACGCTACTGTCGCTCATCTGTCGCTACCTGGCGCTATTAATAAATCGGCCTCCCCGTTGCTAGGCCCAACCAATGGTAGGGCAGGTAATGTTGTCAATGCCACCTGGTCTCTATATTAAGGGGTACGCTAGACTAATTAATATTATCTAAGTTTATTCCTTAGGCAACACTGCCATCATGTGGATTCATGATGCAATGGCACCTAAGTTCTGTATTTAACCACTATTATTGAAGTTTCTATAGTTATCAAGGCCTACCCCAAGGACAGAGCTCTAATGTTTCCTAAATGTAGTGTTGACCACCGTATCCACCCGTCACAAGTCCATGCATTCGGCATAAAAACATTCAGTTTTCATTACCCTTAATTTGTGTTTGTTTCTGTAGATACAAAAGACATGGCGGGGTTACTATGTCCGAAAGTATGTGCACAATTACTACGCACTGAAGAGGTATCTGGAAGGTGTGGCCCTCAAGAACAGTTTAGTAAGGTAAGAGCAAGTGACATGGTGGGATAATAGTCTTCAAGTCTTTACACAAACTTTTCAGTTAGGATTTATACACATAAATCCTGCCTATATCCGACTATTATTATAGCCAAGCTAGGACTGGCCCCCAGGGGTACTCCTGTTGGGAACTGTGCTAACAGCCCCAGCTGGTCAATTGATTTTACAAAGCTTTTAACTATGGGGTCTTCCCCCAGAGTCAGTTCTAGTGGTGGGTGAGAAAGACCCGGGAGAATTTTCCCTTACATGAGAGTTTTTTTCTATTCATATGAGTCTCCCATCAATGGGAGTCAAATGAATGGCAACACCATTTTTGTGGCTTTTGCATTGAACATGCAGGAATATATGTATTATATATAAGAAATGGCGTACCCCTGGCTCCCAGCCTTGGCACCAGGCATAGGGACGGGTAACCTAGGGTAATCCAGGGCCCTGCCAGTTTACCATCCCCATGCCCTTGGTCAGTTGTGCTTCCAGGGGTGCCCCCGGGCCCATGGTGAGGGGCGGGTAATCCAGAGCTCAAGGGCCAAACTGACGACCCCTGACCCTAGTTATCACCAGCACTTATGTCTTATGACACAGGTCCAGTGCCAGTCACCGGGCCCATGCTAAGGAGAACGGGCTCCTCCTCACCCTCCGACCCATTGTGCTTATTGGTAATGTGGAAGGGGGGTTAAACAAGCCACCAACCAGGAGGTTGGGCAGGTGTATTCAGCCCTTTGAAGTGGCATAGGGGTTCCTTGGGGGGCCTTGAGGAGGGGTTTGAGGACACTGCCCGACTGCATGAAGCAAGGTTAAACGGAAACTCCACTTTCTTGGCCTTTCCCTACAGATCAGGGTTGCCAGAGGGACATTAGGCTCCCCTGCTAACCTTCACCTGCTCCTGCGGCTGATATCACTTTCTCACAGCCCCTGCATGCAGAGCCAAGGGAGCAGATATGTGGCTGCTCTGCAACTGTAACCACTGCAGTTTTTCTTCCCACTCACAAGCTTCACATGGGCAAGCCACCTCTGACATGTATGAAGGTTTTTCTCTTTCCTAACTTGCTCAGACCAATCCTTATCAGATCCTGTTTATAACTTTTTTTTCTCCCAGTTTCTAGCTATGACCTTCTAACCCAGACCTGGGCATTGTAAGGACCCAGGGCCACATATGGCCCTTTGATAGGCTCTGACCGACCCGCGACCAGTGTTCCCTGTAAGGTGCGCGCCCTGCCCCTGCCGCTCAGTCCCACCCACTGTCCACGCAGTCTTGCCAGAAAACATAGTGCCAGGTTTGAACAGCACTTCTCTGTAGTGAGTCTAATGTAGCGGGGGTGTGGGTGGATTAGAGCCTGCTGTCCTATTGGACAGCTTCCTCCTGCAGGGTGGTCTTCCCCCTGGGTATCCCAGATCAGGATGCCCCACTATGTGAAACCCTTGTTACTTAGTAGCAACTTGACAAATGGTGGACTCCCCCTTAAAGTGGAAATGAACCCAGAGCGGCCACTGGTCTTCCCCCTGGGCATCCCAGATCGGGGCTTTGTTCCGCTTTAAGGGAGGGAGTCTGCCATTTTTCATGTTGCTACTTAGTAAAAAGGGTTTCACACAGTGGGGCATCCCGATCTGGGATTTCCCGGGGGGATACCAGTGGCCGCTCTGGGTTTTGTTCTGCTTTATGTGAGGGAATCCTCAATTTTTCACATTGCTGCTAAAAAGTGTGAGTAGCGCTGTGTTACTTTAATAATAATGTAAAGAAGGGGGGTTATTCCATCCTAACCTGATTTGGTCATTATGTTTTAAAGCAGACCAAAACCCATGTAACCCAGCCCTATGGAGTGTGAAGGAATCCAGGGCTGGGTTACAGGCATCATGCCTCTGGGGCATCCCAATTTGGAGATCTCACTGGACACACAAAATGTGGTTTATTTAATAAATTACAATTACTATTTTTTTTGTAAGGCAACCTCACTTTTTTATTGTTTAACTATAACATATACTCTAAAAAATGGCTGCACATATACATATATAAAATATACTCGTAGCAGCTTGTCAAAACTGTTATAAAGAAATACAATTATATTATGCAGAATTGAGTTCAGCCTCAGTAAGGTTGGCACCTGGACATTTTTCTTTTTTACTTTACTGGTCACTGGCCTGGCGGTGCCGGTATTTGTTTTTTATACTGGTAATTATAATTGCGGGTATATATTTACCATTCTCAATTATCAGTAAAAAATAAATAGCACAGCTAGGCCAGCGGCAAGAAGTAAAAAAGTGGTCAAGTGGCATCCCTACCCTGGAGACTTTTAGAGTCCAGTACTGGCCGACATGGCTTTTGTGTTGCTTTGAAGAGAAACATCTGACCTAAACCTAAATGTGGCCGACCCCCCCCCAATCCGGCTCTACTTACCTTTAGATGTCACGGGTGCCTGTTGCGAAGACATACAGCTGCTTAAGGGCTCGATCCTCTGCTCCCCTGAGGGCTTACCCGTCTGGCTTTTCGACACCTCCCCTTGTATCCCAACCATGTGCACTGTGCAGGCGTGAGATCGGGGGACGCGCAGTGCCCGATGGGATGCAATGTGAGTAAAAATTGCCCAAATGTAAAACCGAAAGGGGGGCAGCAGTCCAGTAAGGTTTGGGGGAGGTTTTTTTTTTTTTTATAAACTCTTGAAACATACACATATAACAAAGAAAAATCAGTAACGTAGCGATCATAAGCGAGTGCCCCGTATGCCCAAGCTCGCCCCCAATTGTTCCTCCCAAGGGGGATTCAACTGGATGAAACATAGAACAACCCTCCGCACGTTGTGACCTCACTCTCCTCCCCCCTCCAATGGTGAGTGCCGCCCACCCTGGAGATCCGGGGGGCCAACTCGGGGCACACGGCCCCCTCGGCTCCCCGCACCCAGTAGAATAGGTCTCTGTATTCAAGTCTACCAATTGCACGCTCAGGGGCATACGGTGCTTCGACAACAACAGTAAAAAAAAAAAAGGGCAACAACAAACAGTGGAAAGTGGGACGGGATGGGGGGTGAGCTCACCCTACATCACACCAGTAACGCTCGGCCCTCCGCGGATTCAGTGTATTCTATCTATCGGAACCATGTCACCACGAACCTCTCATGCCTGTCATCTCTAGAGGAAATGAGATTCTCAAAGTGCATTATATAATTCGCTTTCTTGACCCATAGTGCTATTGAAGGGGGTTGTGCAGATTTCCATAATAGTGGGATACAGATGACATATTACAGATTTACGGTATCTCTTTACTGGGTCCTCTGTCAAGTGTTTGGGGGAGGTTTTAACCTCACTCGATGTTCCTCTTTAAGAGACTTTTGGACCATTTTAATTCTAACTGCAGGAGTTTGAATTTTTCCTATTGGTAGTAGTTATTTACTGTCACAAGCCCTCTAAAGGATCAAAGATGGATGAGTGCCAGTGGACAGTTCTCTCACTGATGGTGAGCTTAGGTTGGTCAAGTGTTCTTGTGGGCCCATCGCAGAATTGAAAAGAAGGCCTTAGGTCTTCTTTAACAAACCAGAAGTGACACTTTACAAAACGCTGACATATTATTGGCTGTCAGAAAGGTGTTGTTCTGCTGTCCATCCTCATCTAACTCTCTCCTAAGATCTCTTAATGAAGTTAGGCCCCAAGTTCATCCCCATAATTCCGCAGCAAGAGTTTGCGCAGCGTAACAATCCATCACTTGTCAGGCCGGCACTTTTGGTTGATCCGTTTAATAAGGGCATCCTCTGGCTTGCTTAATTAGAAGCGAACAGTTTGCATATTTACTAAATGCGGAGTGTCATTGCCACCACGGCCTATTGCCTGCATGAATTATTCCTCTATCTGCAATAAACAGCTGGGCAATTATTACAGCTATAATCAGATAAATTCTCTCTGTAAGGGCTTTTCTTACGCCGTAATTCTCTGAACTCATCCGACGCCCAAGAAAATTTATGAACTCCGGTATCTTGACCACTTTCTCGGTGACTGGCGCTCCTGCCGGGCTTTCTCAAGGACACGCCGAGCCATAAACAGTTTGTAAACACGATCAAGCAGCGGTGCAGGCGCTGAATCTATTGCGGCTTTTATTTATCGGTAATTATTATTCATGGGGAATTCTGAGTAATCTCCAGCGGTGAAAAATGCAAACAATGGGATTTATTAGCGCTCCTCTGAAATTGTGATCAAACGGTGTAATTTTTGTGTTCTAAAATAATTGTTTTCTAAACTGAAAATTATGCTAAAATGTAAAGTGGTGGTAAAACATGAACAGATTGCTCATAAGCACGACTCATGCACAGGGCTGAATTATGAGGGGGGTGCGCACCCAGAGGCCTCCACCACTTGCCCTGCAAAGGGGGCCTCCACCAACCTTTAGGTTATGGTCTGGTCCAGGAGGCTTTTGAGTCTTTGGTCTGATGGGCCGCTGGGCCAGCAACAAATCTGTGGAAGTGGGGGCCCCGTGCCTGGGCAAGGCCTTTTTTGTTTTTTGCAAACCCGCAGCCAAAGCCACCGCAGGGCGGGACGGAGAGTCTAGTGATGGGTGGTTGCAGAGATGTCAGTTGGCGGCCGCTCACTGCACATAAGCCCATACCTCCCAACTTCTGAAAATGTGAAATCGGGACAAGCAATGCCCCAGACCACACCCCTGTCACGCCCCGGCCACACCCCGTCACGCCCCGACCACACCCCTGTCACGCTCCGGCCACACCCCCGCCACGCCCCGACCACACCCCTGTCACGCCCCGGCCACGCCCCTGTCACGCTCTCCAGCTCCAGCAATGTCGGCTGCCTTCACCCCTGCATGCGTAAGTTTTTTTATCCCCAACCCAGCATACCGCCCACCCCCCCCCGTGCGCCCGCCCCACTCTCTCACCCCACACGCCAGGAAGTTAGTATCTTCGCGCCGGCGTCGTTGCGGCCCTGGGCACACTGCCATGGCGCAGGGCGTCCCGGGACATTTGTTAATGTTCCGGGACCGCGGGATTCTTTGCGAAAATCGGGACAATCCCGGGAAAATCGGGACAGTTGGGAGGCATGCATAAGCCACCAAGCACAGCCGCTGGCAGCTTAATGCAGGGAACTGTTTTCTGCTGGACCAGCTGGGCGACTACACTACCCCCCACCCAGAATGACAAAGCAGGAGTTCCCAGTAAGTAGGCGGGTGCCAGGCAACCACCAATCAGTTACGTTATCTGGGGCCTCCACCAGATTTTGTGCCCAGGGGCCTCCACCACACTTAATCCAGCCCTGCTCATGCGCTATATGACACCAGTATATAGATACACGGGACCGGATTATGTGTGGTGGGGGCCATTAGGGGAAAAATCTAATGGAGGCCCAACTAACCAATTTATATCTAACCTGGAAGGTGCACATGAGCAGGGTGATTAAAATAGATACATTTTAAAACCCGCACAGCTGAGCCCGGAATCTAAAAGATTCCAGGCCCAGCCGCTAACCTACCCCCGGGGCATTCTACACTGGATGCCCCACTGTGTGAAACCCCTCAGGGCAGCAGTTATCCTACCTAATCCCAGCAGGTCACATACTGCAATCTCCACTGGTGCCTCATCCCCGGCTTCTTTGCGGGCGTACGTGCTCCCATGCCCAGCCTTTCTGAATGGCTGGGTGCTGGAGCATGCGCACCCAAACAGCGTGCCGGGTATGCAATCATCCAACTGCACCAAACCACAGTGGCCCTTTTGGGATAGCCAATAGACTCTCTCAAAAGTGCTGCATGGCATGGCTTCAGCGGTGGAAAAGACCATTGTTCTTTGAAAACTGGGGCACCACTGAGCCAACAGCAGCATCCGGCTGCTTGGGTGGGCGGGAAAAAAATGGGTTTCCATTCACTTTAACGGAGCCACAGCACACAACCCCATTTGCTAGTAACCATTCCTATAATCAGTCTCTGAAATCTGCTTAGAAACAGTCTCGGTTGGCACACATTTGCTGAGGTAGGTTAAAGTGACGTTTCAGGCATAGCCACTTGTTAGACTATGGTGTCGGGCTACAGTTGGCACTGCCCTAAACTGTTTTCTGTATTTAAATTGAAAAAGAAATGGCCGAGGTATTGAAGCATGTGGGCTTGGCCCCTAGAGCTGTAATGCTGCATAACAATCAGCATAATGGGTGAGGCAGTGTTAGGATTGAGAGCGCTTTCTAGGAGGAGGCTAGGCGGGGGTGAGGGAGGGGTTAGCTGGGCTTGAATAGCAGCTCTGAGGGTGTCATTCAAGCCATGAATACAGAGGGGGGCGTGTTGTGAACCAGCTCCTCGAGCCAGTATTGGTGGCCCACATTGGCAGGGTGGTGCTGGAGGGGCAGATATGTGTATTTCCTCATTCAGGGAGCCAAGCTGAGAGAAGGCACGGAGCTGGAGGAACACTTGGAAAGGTAAGATGCTGTTTATTATTTTCAATCTTTTGCCTAAAAAATCCCTTAGACACTGCACCACCAAACGCCAAGGTGCCTCTGTGTAGGTGCAGTCCTATCTCCAATATATGAGAGCCCCCTTTTGGGACATACAATGCATTGAATAAAGTGGGAGCAGCTTACCTGAGGTTGCCCTATAACCACAACTGCAGCACATGGGGGGGGGGGTTGAAAGCTTCCCCCATACAGCTCAGGTGGGCCCAAAGAATGATTTCCACTGGTGGGCCCCAAGAATGATTTCCTCTGATGGGCCGCAATAATGATTTCCTTTGGTGGGCCCCAAGAATTATTCACTCTGGAAAGCCCCAGGAATGATTTCTTTTGGCGGCCCAAAGAATGATTTCCTCTGGTGGGCCCCAAGTATTATTTCCTTTGTTGGGCCCAATGAATGATTTTCTCTGGTGGGCCCCAAGAATGATTTCCTTTGGTGGGCCCAATGAATGATTTCCTCTGGGGGGGGGGGCAAGAATTATTTCTTCTGGAGGGTCCCAGGAATTATTTCCTCTGGTGGACCCCAAGAATTATTTCCTCTGGTGGACCCAGAGAATGATTTCCTCTTGTGGGCCCCAAAAATGATTTCCTCTGGTGGGCCTCAAGAATACTTTCCTCTGATGGGGCCCAAAGTGCTCTGGTCGGACCCTGCTGTGCACAGTGTGTCTGGAGCTCCATCTGCTAATGGAGACACATTTGTTTTGGAAGTTTCACTAGGACAGTTAGGGGGTTAAATGTAGTCATTTGAGAGCTGATCACTTGATCGCACTAAACAGTGAGATTAATTCCTCCTCAGGAGAGACTCTGACAAGGAGCAGCCCGCAACTCGCCGCCAGTCAATTTATGTTACACGGGAGTCTCAGGATAATGAAATATACATGAAGATGGGTTTACTGAACTTTGAAGGTGTTTTACTGCACTCCATTCCCTGACACACAAGCTGCTTAGACATTGCTTTACTCAAGGAAACTTTCTGCTGATTCTATAGACCTAATGAGCAAGGGGTCTTACTACACAAGTGGCCCACCCTTTTCTTAAAGCAGACCTCCAGTCAAAAATGACCCCACGGGTAGTCGCTTCTTACCATAGTTCCTCTTTAAAGTGACCAAAATCCAGGATTCTGACTATCCTGGGTTTTGGTCCTTGCCCCCGATCAGGGGTGCCCTGCTGTGTGAAACCCCCCAGGTCGCCAAAATTGACTCACCTTTTCCCGGTCCTACGGCGCACGTGAAGCCGTTCGTCCAATCAGTGCACCCGCTGACTTCACATCGTCTAAGCCAGCGATACTTAACTGGTGGACCTGGGTCGGAATGCGGACCTCGGCACCAGATTTCCGGACCCTTGCCCTGACAGGCCTGCACTCAGTTGCTCCTGTGTTGCCATGTTCAGAACTGCGCTATTGATCAGCAATGTGGTGCTTAGTCTCCCTGCCAGTGTCATGGCTCCCTGGCACCTAGCATTGCAGTATGAAGTTCAATCTGCTGTAGGTTCTGTGAGGTCAAAAGAAAAAATCCAGTTTTTCCCAGTGGCCAATAGGATTTTTGGGTTGGTGTGGTCTGATTTTTAACTGTCCACCTCCCACGACAGCCCTTCGCCCGGACCTCTACCTCTCACTGGATGCTTTTAAACTGATCTTTACAAAAAGTGGTTGAGTATCCCTGGTCTAAGCCTTCGTCTAAGGCAAGCTGATCCGAGCATGCTGACGGCCACATTCCCGGTACTCTCTCACAGGGAGCCAGCCCCGCACGTGCCCTGTTGTCCTCCGATCTCTGCGAATATCAGTTTTACTGCAGCCGGTAAATCCGGGAGTACTACACAGTGCGCATCAGGTAGCACAGTTAACTCCTTAGGTTCATGAAGAAAAAAAGTGGTCTTATTATCCAAAATGACATTTGGGGATTGCTCCGCAGTTCTTCGAGTTAACCCTTTTGTTGCCAAGCCCGTAACACCTACGTGCTGGCTTGGCTGGGCCTTAAGTGCCAAGCCCGTAGGTGTTACGTGCTTGACTTTCCTCGCTTCTAGTTTAAAAAGTAAAAATAAAAAATACTCACCTGACCCCTTGTTGGATCCGGCCGGGTCTCCTCTTTAATTTGGTGCCATCCGATCCCCCGTGGGGGGTCGGATGGCTCCAGGAGAGCCCCCGGAATAGACCGCCCCCCCCCCCGCTTCTGCAGCAGCAGCTTCTAACTGTAAAAAAAAAAAAAAATAAAAATGACATTCACTTACCTGTGTGTGCGCTGGCTCCCGCTGTCCCTCCTCTTCACCTGGGGGGCCCCCGATCCCCCCCCAGGACTTACCGATCTTCAGGAGAGAGCCTGGGAGGCTCTCTCCTCTCTTCTTCTCGATGGCGGCCGCCATCATGCCTATGAAGTCATCCCGGCCCCGAACGGGCTTCAGCTTTCTCAGCTTCTCAGATGCCGGTGATCGGCGCTGGGGAAGGAGGTGACAGGAGATCCTCTGATCTCCTGCCTTCTCCTTCTCTGGATGCCGATCACCGGCATCTGTCAGCTGAGCGGCGAGGGACAAGAGCTTGCAATCGAAGGTAAGTACAGTAAAAAAAAATTTTTTTTTTTCTAATAAAATACTTTTTATTATTGTGTCGTGGTTTTTTTTAACAGTTAACCCTTTGTGAGCTGGTAAGGGGTCCATGAGACCCCTTATACCAGTTCACAAGGCTGGGGGGGTGGCAAGTCACCTGCCCTAGCGGGTGACTTGCCATTAACCCCCGCACCCCCATTACCTGCCTCCCCAAAGGCCAGGGGGGGGCAGAAGAGCCCGGGCCCACATAGGCTATGTGGGCTCGTAGGCTGCAGGGTGGGGGGCCACCAAAGCTGGCCCCCCCACTCTGTGCCTACAAGCCCCCATAGCTGGTCCCGGGCTGGTTACTTTGGGTAAGGGGGACCCCACGTCATTTTTTTTTTTGGATTTTTAAGGGTCTTTAACCCTTAAAAATCCAAAAAAAAATGGGGTCCCCCTCCCCGGGAAGGGGGACCCTATGTCATTTTTTTTTTTAATTAACCATTTGTCATCCAGCAGCTATAAAAGGCTTCTGGGCAGGAAAGGGTGTCTACCTATACATATGTGGTATCGCTGTAACCGGGAGAAATTGGGGTTTCTCACGCAATAAGATTTTATTGACAAACTTACATTTTTTATTACAAAAAAACTCTACAAATTGTAAAAAAATATTTTTTTTTTATTTTTTTTCACACATTTCACCCAAAAAAATTGAGAATACACCTAAAAAATACAAACAAGACATTTCATGTTAAAGCCCAGACTCTGTTGAAAAAAACAATATATAATTTTCCTGGGAAATCCCTGGAAATCCTTTCAAAAATGACAGTTGAATATGTGTAGCGCAAAATAGTGAAACATCGTCTGGCAACAGGGAGTGGCAAATGCTGCAGGTAGGCTGGCAGCGAAAGGGCTAAAGGCCTCGATTCAATAAGAGTTGAAAAAAATTCTCATGGTAGTAAAAAATTCAATTCATGAGAAAAAAAGCCTGAGAATTTCACTGTTACTGAATCACCAGATAAAAAGACAATAAAAGTCAATGGCAGCTTTTACTACAATGTAGAAAGGAGTAAACAGTTCTCTACTTTTCTTAGGAGTAAAAAAGTGCCATTGACTTCCATTGTTTTCCTAGCTGGTGATTCAGCAACTTCTCAGGCTTTTTTCTCATGAATTGAATTTTTTACTACCATGAGAATTTTTTTCAACTTATTGAATCGAGGCCAAAGTCTCCCAGCTTTCTGGGCAGCTTGCAGGGGATAAGAGGCTCCATTCCACCCCACCTGGAAAGTGTTGCACCCCATCTGGAAAGGGATACTCTGCACAGGTACTTTGACACCCAAAACAGTCAATACCAGGTTCCAACATGTTCAGGCAATACTCCATAGGGATGGTAACACAGTCCATATGCATCAGCAATGTCCCACATGTCATTTGTCTCAAAAACAGTCAATCTTCACCAGATAAGTCTAAAATCATAAAGTAACTTGCTGAGGGGTCTGGTCACCCCTAAACCCATGGGTTTTAGTGCCTCACAGAGCCCCGCATTGGGCGCCAATTGTAGCACACGTGGCCCAGGGGGTAAACACTCATGTGCATGTAAGCAGTGAGTTTAGGATGCTGAGCTCTGTGGGCCTCGTCGGTGCCATGTGAAATGGGGATGCTGACAGGCTTGGGACGCTGGCAAGGTAAACTTCACAGAAGACAAGTCTCTTAAACAAGTAGTTACTCACTTTATTAGTAGCTGGTACACACTTAGTAGTCTCAGATACAATCCAAGGTTGTCATCACTTCCATCAACAGCATACAAAGTCAGTTCCACTTTAGTAGGAATGAAGCTGCAGCTGGTTCTCTCCCTTCTAATGGTAACTTGGGGTCTTTACTCCCTCTTCAGGAACCAGGGTGTACCTCTCGCTTTTTGTTCCACTCTAGCAAGGTAGAATCAGGCTCTGGCTGGATCCTTCTCTCAGTCTGGCCACTATCTTCTCTCCTCCTGCACAGGTGTCCTATCCCTTTTATAGTCTTAAACTGTAGGTTAGAGTTCCTCCTTAACCTATGAGTCAGCCCAATGTATCCATCCATCAACCATCAGAGCAGGTGCCATGGTGATTACAGGATCTGAACTCCTAAATCGATACATTAAACCCATGTTCTTCCACTGCACTTCCACTAACCTAACTGCTTAAAGGAGCAGTATCGCGAATTTTTCTTGGTGACTTATATTTAAATGGTACTTTGAATGTAGGTAAGTGTTGGAGTAATAATTACAAATTTAGAAAAAAATGATGCGTGTGTTGTGCAGCTGGAGACTAATAGCTCATGTTTATGTCTGCTGAGTGTCGGAGCCCGACACTCTGGCCTGTTCCACGCTGAGGAGAGGGGGAAACAATGTATCAAAGTATCAGCTGTTCAGTGCTGGCAGCCGTCCAGCATAAGATAACAACATTGCAACATTGCCTGGCCAGAACTTATATATCTAAAACAGAGAGAAAAGCTCTAGAAGTCATTCAGCTGATTTTGACAGTTTTCCCTTCTTGTTGGCTCTGCTGCAGAATCTTTCAGTTTACCATTTTCTCTCTCTTTTCTGAACACATTTTTCCATATGATCTTTCTTTCAGCTTTGTGTGTTTTGAGCAAAGCCCAACCCAGGATTTTCTCTTATCTGGAGTTTTGTTTTGTGTCCCTAGGGGCATCCCGACTTGGGATGCCCTGATATGTGAAATCCCCAAGTTCGCCTGTGAAAACGTACCTTTCCCTGTCCCACAGCGCATGCGCGGGCTCTCATCCAATCAGCGCTGTTTGCACACAGATGGGGAGCCTGAGCAGTAACCTTCCTGGCCACCCGGCCTGTCTAAATGACTATCTGCGTGAGCGCGCCAGAAAAATGGGGGGATCTGTGGTTATCCAGGGGTTGTTTCACACAGTGGGGCATCCCGATTTAGAATGCCCAAGGGGGAAGGTCAATGGCCGGGTCTTATAGACTTCAGGGTCGGCAACTCAGGGTTTTGTTCCACTTTAATACCTTTAGATTTTCCTGCACAGTTATTCAAAGAAGAATTTCAGTTATTTTCAGTCAGTTTAGTTTATTTTGTATAGATTTTACACATTTGAGTCACCTGGTCTCATAACAAAAGCAGCACCTCACACACACACACAGCCGTTACCACTGATTACAGTGTCAGCCTCTGAGGTAAAGTGTTGCTAGGAGACCAGTGGGCTAAATGAAGCAGCTCACTAAATACAACCCAGCAGATCCCCCTATTCAGCAAGTGGACTGAGCCATTGGCATTATACAATTTAAAAGAAAGGCAGATATTTTTTCCTTTTTTTATCGCCAGATTATTTATACACATGTTAGAAACTATTGTGTGGCTATTTAATTATTTATCTTTTTTAATGCAAATTTCGCGATACTGCTCCTTTAAGGGTTAAGCTTATGTAACCCTTTCTAAGTCAAACTAGAGTGTAAGCTCCACTACATCTAGTGTTGAAAGTAGAACTTAATGTATTGTCTATTAATGCATACCTAAACTAATGTTAAACAGGTTCACACATACCCCAGAAAGACTCATTTTGACAATACAATGTCAATGCACATTATCGGGGATGTAGCCGCGGCATGCTCATTTGCTGCAGGAGCCCGAGCAAATCCAGAGGGTTTTACCCAGAGGGGCATCCTGGCATTGTCTATCCCTGGCAATTGCCCACATGACCATCCAATTTTTACTCCCTGTGGCATCCCAGTCTAGGATGCCCCACTGTGTCAAACCCCATTAAACTCTGCACACACTTAGGCCCTTATTTATCATGGGCTAGCGCCAGGTAGTGTCTGACGAGCGCCAGGTAGTGGCAGCTAACGGCGACTACCGACTCAAGTACGCCCGGCGGCGGTCACAATGACGCATTTATCAAGCAAAATGAGGCTAGCGCCGGCGAGAGCGCCGGCTAGCGCGGCATTCATCATGAAGCCGCCTGGACCGAACAGCGCCGCTGCAAATTCCTTCACAGCGCCAGGTATGAGCTCCCTGGCGATGTCCAATGCATTTCAATGGAGCAATCTATAAATAATCATAATTAATTGGTATTTTTTTTTTTTTTTTTTATGTCAAAAATTCGGAGACCACTTCTGCAATGTTAGGATTTATTTTTAAGTAAAAAAAAATTTTAAAAATAATTTGTGCAGAATTGATCTAACAGGTCTGAGATTAATGTATTCATATTACAAAATGATTCTAAAAACATGTATAATGTTACATTCAAAAAATATGGTTGTTTAGGGGTTAAAAACTAGTTAATACACATCGCCGCCAGCGCTCTGGGGTTTAAACAAGGAATGGACAGCGACAGCACATTCGGAGCGTGATTTGTTGATGAATATGAAGCTAGCCATTCGCTCTGGCCATTCGTTGTCAGGCGCTCACATACAACGCTGGACCTGTGAAACAGCGACCCCCCAGCCCGTATTCAACATTACCGCACACCGACTGAGTCGCTGTCATCAAGCTAATGCCGGCCAAGCACAGCGAATACTGGCTGGCGCTGAAAAAATCACGCTACAGTCGCTCATCTGGCGCTACCTGGCGCTATTAATGAATCGGCCTCTTACCTATCCTTGTTCCTGGTCAAGGCCTAGCTATACCTTTAGCTAGACACATACCCTAGCAGCCATTTGTGATTGGCTGCCTGGGCTCACCCACAGCTAGAAGTGAGCAGGGATGCAACCAGTGGCCCGCTCTGCACCATTCAGCTTGCTAGCTGCTGTGATGTCACATCATCTTACATAACTGAATGGAGCTGAGCGCACTGATTCTCCAGCAGCTTTCTCTGCACAGAGGCTTTCTACCTGCTGCATACTCTGCATTGTATTAAATGGCACCCCTCACTCGCCACAGGTGGCCTGCCCGCCTACTGCCTTCATTTATTTTTTTTAACAAATAACAAAAAAAGTTGTCACTGATTTGAACCTACCTCTGGGGACCCTCTGCATTCTCATGGTTTGCATGGTGGTTAAAGGAGCACTATTGCGAAATTGTGTAAAAATCTATATAAACACTTTAGCTAATTAGGGGAGTGGTCATTTATACACCCGAACTGAATAAAACTCCCGCCAAGCTTGTGGTTTTCTTCCCCTGGTAGAAATAAAATCCTGGGGTTACAGGTTTAGTCTATGAGGGGTGACAGAGTTTGTCACCCGAGATGTCCCCTTCCTTCCACTAAAAGCCTGGCTGGATATCTCTTGATACCGGGTGTATAAGTGACCCCTCCTCCCGCCATCCAGCATATTTATTTGGATTTTTATCATTGGGCCATTTTTTCGCGATAGTGCTCCTTTAAGTACGCCTCTGTGGACAATGCTGAAGTATAACCCGGGTGGTATTTGAGACATATTTAGAAAATAGAAAGTGGTACTTAAAGAAAATTTGGGAACCCCGGGTCTATTTCCAGAAACTCAAGGCTGTAAAGTGATAAAGTTACACACGCACAATGACTGAGCATCTCCTAGATTTGGCTTTATCATTTTTTTCCCTTGTAATATTCTCTCCAGGGACCCTCCAGACAGGGTGATCAGCTTGAAAAATCTTAGTCCAAAATATGGATCAGAGTCTACAGCTTTGAACTCTGGGCGCAGGTTCAGGTTCAGAGGTCAGGCCTTAGAAAAGAAAAAACAAAGGCAAGAGTCCCTCCAAGCTGTGAGGTGCGTTACAAGAGCGGGCGCTGTCATTCCAGATGGAGTGAGCAGCAGGGGACAGGAATGGGAACACCGGTAATGACACTTCAATATGGTCCCCTCTCCGATCTGCCAAGGTGGAAGTCATTTCTTAGATGAATTGCTCGGGAATTCTGGAGTTTGATCTACAGATGGGGCAAAGGTTACCGCCATCCAACCTTTCCTAAGACCATATAAATCTTATAGCCCCTTCCTACTGCTGAGTCAGGTCTTATTAATGAGCCATCATGAACATATTGGGGGCAGTTCATTACCACTTGGAGAGGCTCTTCGTGTTTATGAGCCTTCCAATCATTAATAAATACATGTACACTGAATTATGAGCACTACTCACAATAAAGTGACAAAAATTAAAAAGAAAAAAAGAAAATCACCTGCACTTCATTGGATGTTGCAGTGGAGCAGTCCTACAGGTGAGGTGCAGTTTTCCAATAAGCTAGAGATTGTATCATACATATGTTAAACCGGACCTTCAGAATCATTTAATGAAAAGCCCAAACTATTCCCCAGTATCTAACATTAATATATTATACGTTTTTAGTCACTTATTATATTTCCCCCACTGGGCTGCAACTCTGTTCAGGATATGGGCGGATCAGGGCGATCTTGCATCATATACTGAGGAGAGAAGAGGGGAAGTGCAGGGGGCGGGGTTATAGCTGTGCTTTGCACAGACAGAGCAGTGCTGGGGTCAGGAAAAGGACAGCAATCCCAGAATGCAGAGCAGCACAGTCAGAAGACACTTCCTGTCTGCAGGCAGCATGAGACTACATGAGCCACCATCTTGGATATTTAAAGGCTCAGGCAACGTAGTAGATGCAGGTAGGGTGATTTTAATGTGAGCAATCTGTATGTACAGGGTGAAGGAAACATATAAGATAGGCTCTTATTAAGGGTGAAGGTCCGACTTAATAACTAGGTAGTATTCATTGCAATGAGGGAGTGGAAGGCTCTCAGTCTTGCAATGGAGAGGTCTAAGAGCATCTCCAAATACAAAGAAAGCACCTATAGTAAAACAGAAGATTTACCATGACAACACTCAACAATTATTTTGGTCCAGATAGATAGAATACTGTGTGCAGTTCCAGTGACCTCCCCTAAAAAGAGACATTGTTCAAATAGAACCGGCCCAAAGGGGGGCCACTAAAATGGTGAATGGGCTTAAACATAAAATCTATAAGGAAAGACCAAAATAACTTAATTTGTCTGGAGGAAAGAAAGGAATGATGAGACATGATCGAGACCTTTAAAGGTATTTTTCATGCAAAAGTTTAAATAAAATAAACAGCACCTTGCCAATCGTTGCTCCAGTAATGTCCTCCTATCACCTTGGGGCCTTGAATGAGGAAATAAACTCCCTTATGTGCCCCTCTAGCACCACCCTGCCAATGTGGACCACCAATACAAGCTCAAGGAGCTAGTCCAGACCACACCCACTATTCTATTAATAGCTTGAATGGCACTCTAAGGGCTGCCTTTCAAGCCCAGCTAACCCCATCCCTCTCTCCTTCTTGCCCAGCCTCCCCCTTGCAAGCTCTCTCTCAGCACCAGTGGCTTCCCACCCTGGACCAAAGCCAGCTCCAAGGGCCACAGCCACCTGCTTCAGAAAATAAATCATAGGGTAGAACTGTAAACCGCCTTTACCACCCAGCTACAAAAGCACTGTGTAGTCCTCCTGCTTCCTAGGCATCCTCATCAGCCAGGATCTCAAGTGGGAACATAACATCAGCTCCCAGTGGAGGATGTACTTCCTGCGGAGCTAAAGAAGTTTAACCTGTGATCTTCTACTCCATTCCTAGCTGCTCCATTACAATCTGTTGTGTGGCCTCCACCAACAAAGACAAGAGCAGACTGCAGCTCTGCTGTGAAGGTGATGGTGAAGGGTTGCAATCTGCCATTACCCAAAGATCTGCATGATGCAAGGACTCTGAGGTGAGAAAGAACTATTGTGTCTGACTCCTCTCACCCTGGTCATAAACTCTTTGAAATAAACCCCTCTCTGGAAAGAGACTGAGGTCCATCAAGACCAAAGCCAACTGACGCAAAAACAGTTGCTTTCCCACTGCAGCTACTCTCATGAACGTCACACCAAACCCTCCATTATAGACTCATTACCTCCCAAAGTTCTTGGTATATGTAATATATAATGTTTGTATTTATTGTCAGTTATTTAATACACTCTTAGAGTAATATAAGATGTCCTCTTCGGCGTGCAATAGTTGGTGGTAACCTCTAATATCCCTGACATAAGGACAGGCGGAGGTCGCTCGCCCCGCCGGCTCAGTAGCTCTTTGTCAAAAAGTGGATGTGGCTAATGAGGTTTGTTTGGAGCAGCACAAATTTCCCGACACAGATAGAGATCCTTTCAATGGAAACAAATTTGTTTGGCTTTAGCTGCTAAGTTAGCGATTAATAACAGCCGGGAGCTGCGGGTCACCGGGGTCACTGTACCAGCATGTCACCACCGTCTACAGCGCGCAGCTCGTGAAGTCCCCCGTCATTGTGCGCACGGGCCGCAGACTGGAAAATAAAACGTGGAAGCTTAGTGCAGCTTTTTGATCTGGACGATATTTATAGCAAGTCATTTCATCCTACATGAAAGTGTCCTCGCAGGGGCGAGCTGGGTTTTTGTGGACTTGTGCAAAAAAAAAGAGCACAGTAAAGCTTCTTCAGTGCTGAGATGAACCTTCCATAAATGAGGCATGTGGGGCTGCCATTAACAATCCCTGGGCCCCATATTAAAGTTATAGTAAAGGCAAGCCCAATTGTCGCCCCATTGTCACGGGCTACACGCGGCACTGTCCTAAACTTCATAAAGACCCTGTAGTTCCTATGGTATCTTTAAAAGTATTAGAGCATTGGAGATGCAGAGAAAAAATGAAGAGAAACAGTGGGTGTGGCAACAGCAATGTGATGTAAGCACACTGTGATGAGTGTGAGATGAGGAGGGCAGTGTTTCAGAGCTGCAGAGAGAAGCAGCCAATCAGGATGTCTGGGGAGGGAGTGGGGGGTGTTTCTGTTCTTGGTCCACTGAAGGTTGATTGATGGACCAGGTCAGCAGGGTGGGAACTGAAGGCTTAATGAGGAAGTGATTTTCCTCATTAAGGAGACAGATAGAGAAGGAAGCACCGTGCTGCATCCATTCAATGAAAGGTAAGTTACTGATATTTATTTTTTAACTTTCGACTTGCCAAACATTTGACCATGCATTGGCATTTCTAAAGGTGATGGGCGACCCTGCTTTTGGCTGTATGGGGTCCATACATTGCTGATGGAGATCCTGGCTGTAGCCTTTTGCAGTAAGCAGTGGGAATTAAACCGGACCTTCAGAATGATTTAATGAAAAGCCTAAACCCTTAAAAAACGATTCCCCAGCATCTAAAATTAATATATTTTAAGTTTTTAGACACTTACTTATTACTCTTTCCCCCACTGGGCTGCAACTCTGTTCAGGACTCTAGGATATGGGCGCCGCCATCTTGACTCAGAAGCATCACATACTGATGAGAGGAGAGTGGAATAAAGTACAGGGGGCGGGATTATAGCTGTGCTTTGCACGGACAGAGCAGAGCTGGGGTCAGGGAAAGGACAGCAATCCCAGAATGCGGAGCAGCACAGCCAGAGGGCGCTTCCGGTTTGCAGGCTGCCTGATGCTCCATGAGCCGCCATCTTGGATATTTAAAGGCTATAACATGCAGTAGATGCAGGCAGGATGATTTTTAATGCAGTCTGTATGCACAGGGTGGGGGGAACCTATGTTCTTATTCAGGGTGAAGGTCCGCTTTAAGACTTTTTTTGTTGTCCAATTGGATCATTTCTAGGACTTGAGTCATAAATTATTTTGATGGTAAATTACCCAGCGGGAGATCACAAAAGGTGACAACAGTAAAGACACACTTTGCAAAACGTAATACACGCCATCTCACTGAAGGGCAAATAATTCAATCGAATCTCTTGGCCGAGGGCGAGCAAGTACTGTACACACGCAGTGCGTAACTCATGGTAAAGACCTGGCCATCGGGTATTACCACTTAATTAAATCTATAAGCATGAGTGGGCGAAGTTCCAGCATTTCACGCAAAGGTTAATAAGACTAGCTGTGGCTGTGGAACAAATCTGATAGATGTTAATTGACCCGGGCTCCCCCGCACATCCTGCCCCATAGCAAGTTGTGTGTTAGCTGTGAAGCTTCTAACTATGAATTATTATTAAAGGGACATTCCAGGCATTAGCCTGCATTGTGCTTGTCCTATCCTGGCTGTCAGAGGTGACATCTTTTATTCACCAGCAGTTTACTTTCCCTGATAAAACCTATAGAATTCTTCCCCTGCTGAATAATTTTTCAGGAATTGACTTCTGACGGGACTTGAAACATGCGTGGATGAGGGGAAGCAGTAGGTCCTGCATAAGGGAGAGAGTTCACTGCGAGTTACCGAGAACTATAAAGCAGGCTGAATAATGGCTGGATAAAAAAATGCCGCCCCTGGCAGCCAGCACAGGGAAAGCAAAAAGCAGGAACCTGCACCTGGAATATCACATTAATATAGTTACTGCTACTTGCTAATCTACTCCTGTGTCTATAGGGCTCGATTCAACAAAGGTAGAAATAAATTCGTGTCACTCGAAAAATCAGATCGCATGCACAAAGTTTTAACTTTTTCGAGTGATTCAAAAAAAGGGGTTGAATTAAATACTTGCACTCGAAAATGCAATCGTAAAATTTTCTAATCGCTCAAATGCTTCAAAATGCTCGTAAAAAGGCTGGCGCAAGCGAAAATTATTGGAAATGTACTCAAATTTTTTTTCTATTGTTTAGTATTGTTTTCTGACTGCTGCATGGTGTTGTAAGGCTTTTTAATGGGTAAATGTAAATGCATAATTTTTTTTTCAACTTTTTAAGTTACCTGTGTAGCTGTATGTACATGGCTAACATTGTGGATACATGTAATAAAGAGGTAAGGTATGCTGTAGTGGAAGTACTAATTAAACAGTAATATTTGTAAGAGGCATATATGTAGTTTTTTTTTTTGGGGGGGGGGGTGTGGTTGGATTGCCAGGGACCTGTATTAAAAATGTTTCCTTTAATGCAGAAATGTGGCCATTGTTTTCTATACAAAGCTTGCTCACATAGCACCACGTGTCCCTGGGTGCAGGGAGCAGCTCTTTGCTAGCTTTAACCTCATGGTACGCCATTCTTATGCTTACACTATAACGTGGACCAAAAGCCAGGATTTTGACTATTCTGGGTTTTGGTGCACCGCAATGTAAAAACCCAAAGGTCTTCTACCAGTTAATGGTGCCAAATATGGATTCCAAAGCTGCACGATTTAGCCTAGTAAGCTGGAAAAGTGCTTGATATGGCAGCTGATCCACTTCCAAACATGTCCGAAAATATGGGAATGGGTAGTGTGCGCCTTCTCTGCGCCACATCATCTGCAATATGTTCAAAGTCAATGGCCTTGATTCAAAAATCATTGAAAAAAATTCTCATGGTAGTAAAAAATTTAATTCATGAGAAAAAAGCCTGAGAATTTCACTGTTACCAAATCACCAGATAGGAAGACACTGAAAGTCAATGGAACTTTTTACTACTAGTAAAATAGGGTAAAAAGTTCAGTATTTTTTTCAGGAGTAAAAAGTGCAATTGACTTTCATTGTCTTCCTAACTAGTGATTCACAAACAGTGGAATTCTCAGGCTTTTTTCTTATGAATTGAATTTTTTACTACCATTAGAGTTTACTACCATTGCAAAGAAAGTAGAAGGGCTCCATTGTGAGAGAGCAAAATTAGTTTTCTCCTGCTGAAAGCTGCATCAAAAAACTAGTGTGAAACACTCTAATTTATATCATATGTGTTAGGGCGAGCGCTGCGTCTTCCCCGCGCAGCGCCCCCCTCCGTGCCTCTCCTCGGGCGAGCGCTGCGTCCCCTTCCTGCAGCGCTCCCCGCTTCACCGCCATCCGGGCGTCTGCTGCTGGCCCCCCTGGCTGCGGTTCCCCCTTACCTGGTCCCCGCGCTTCCTCCTCTGACCGGCATGGCCGCCGGCTTCCTCCTTCTGTGTCTGTTCCGTCTTCCCTGCGCGCACGTCCCCGGCCACTAGGGGGCGCGCGCGTCAACCTCCTCAGATTTAAAGGGCCAAGGCCCTGTTAATTGGTCTCTGCCATCCAATCCCTTTTTGGCGCTTCCTATAAATTAAACCCTGCCTTACTTCCTGTGCCGGATCTTCGGTGTTGTTCCCTGAATGATTATCGCTGTATTGCTTGATTCCTCGTGTATGACCTCGGCTCTCCTATTGACCTTCGAACCTGTGCTGCCCGTCCCGACCTCGGCTTGTCTCACCGCTATTGAACCCGCGCTGCCAGTCCCGACCTCGGCTTGTCTCACCGCTACTGAACCCGCGCTGCCAGTCCTGACCTCGGCCTTCTCCTCCGACCACTGTTTGTCTCTGCTGCACGTCACTTCAGCAGTTTGTGGAACTGTGCCGCTGTTGGGGGGTAGCGACCTGGGAGTCACCTGCCGCACAAGACCATCCCGCCTTGCGGTGGGCTCTGGTGAAAACCAGTGGCTCCTTAGACTCCGCTCCCCTGACGCGGTATCTGCCAAAACAGTTCTGCAGACCCTGCGGGTCCACTTCTTCGCACCCGGTGCGTAACAGTAAGATCCGGCCATGGATCCCGCTGAGGTGCCCTTGCCGGAGACTTCCGAACTCCCAGCGCTGGTGGCTTTGCAGTCTCGGCAGATTAATCAGCTTACCGCTATGATGCAGCAACTCTTGACCCAGCAGCTGTCGCCTTCTCCACCGCCACCGGTGCCGCCACCGCAGTCTCCAGCAGTTTCCCCATCCAGAATCCGCCTCTCCTTACCAGCAAAATATGAGGGGGACGCGAAGTTGTGCAGAGGCTTTCTAGCCCAGTGCTCTATGCACCTGGAATTATTGTTTGATCAATTTCCCACCGAACGCTCTAAAGTGGCCTTCATCATTAGTTTGCTCTCCGGAAAAGCCTTGGCTTGGGCCACTCCCTTGTGGGACCGTAATGATCCTCTCACCTTCACCGTCCAGGCCTTTGTTACTGAATTCCGTCAGGTTTTTGAAGAACCCGCTCGGGCCTCATCTGCCGAGTCCGCTCTATTGAATTTAACGCAAGGCGATCTTTCTGTTGGTGAATATGCTATTCGATTCCGTACTTTGGCCTCCGAGTTAGCATGGAATAATGAGGCCCTCTGCGCTTGTTTTAAGAAAGGTCTTTCTAGCAAGATCAAAGATGTTCTAGCGGCCCGAGAGATACCTGACTCCCTTTCTGAACTCATTCATCTCGTCACTCGCATTGACATACGCTTTGCTGAGAGGCGTGAGGAACTTCGCCTGGAGAGAGATTCCCAACGTGACAGGAGGATGTTCCGTTTGGCTCCCACCTTTCAGAAACCTTTGTCTGTACCATCTTCTCCAGAGGTGGAAGCCATGCAGGTCGGCCGCTCTCGCCTAACCCCCGTGGAGAGGTCTCGCAGGAGAAATGAAAATCTCTGTCTGTATTGCGCCAGTCCTGATCATTTTCTAAGAGATTGCCCCATTCGTCCTTCTCGACTGGGAAACGGGCGCACCTAGACTCGGTGGGAGAGGCGTCTCTGGGTGTGTGTGCTTCCTCTCCAAGATTTACCGTACCTGCACAGCTTGGTCTCTCATCTGCCTCTGTGCTTAATTTGCCGGTCTTCCTGGATTCTGGTTCGGCAGGCAATTTCATAGAGGCCTCCCTGATCAAGAAATACGACATAGCAGTTAACCGCTTGGCCAAACCGTTATTCATCGCCTCAGTTAATGGAGATAGACTGAATTGTATGGTGCAGTACCGTACCAAGCCTTTGCTCCTTAAGATTGGTCTCTTTCACCAGGAATACTTGGAACTCTTTGTGTTACCCCATTGTACTTCCCCAATCCTATTGGGTCTTCCTTGGCTTCAGCTTCATAATCCTACCCTAGACTGGGTCACTGGGGACATCAAGGCGTGGGGTACAACCTGCTTCAAGAATTGCTTGAAAGCCTTACCAGTCCGAACCGATCATCCTACCACATCTCTACCGGGCCTACCCGAAGTTTACCGGGCTTACGCTGATGTCTTCTGTAAGAAGCAAGCTGAGACTCTTCCGCCTCATCGCCCTTATGACTGCCCGATCGACCTCCTGCCTGGGACCACTCCTCCTCGTGGCCGTATCTACCCACTATCCGTCCCCGAAACTCAAGCAATGGCTACTTACATACAAGAAAATCTGCAGAGGGGCTTAATCCGGAAGTCCTCTTCTCCCGCTGGGGCTGGGTTTTTTTTTGTACAGAAAAAAGACGGTTCTCTCCGACCCTGTATCGACTATCGGGGTCTTAACAAGATCACGGTAAAGAACCGATACCCCTTACCCTTAATTCCAGAACTCTTCGACCGTCTTCGTGGCTCCAGGATCTTTTCCAAACTGGATCTCCGAGGAGCCTACAATCTGATCCGCATCCGCAAGGGAGACGAATGGAAGACTGCCTTTAATACCCGTGACGGTCATTTCGAGTATTTGGTGATGCCCTTCGGGCTTTGTAATGCCCCTGCCGTATTTCAAGAGTTCGTCAATGACATCTTCCGGGACTTGTTGTACTCCTGTGTCGTGGTCTATTTAGATGATATCCTCATCTTCTCTTCTTCCCTCGAAGAGCATCACCGGCACGTTCGTCTGGTACTATCCCGCCTTCGGCAGCATCATCTTTATGCCAAATTAGAAAAGTGTCTCTTTCACCAAACCGCTCTGCCCTTTTTGGGTTATACTGTTTCAGCCCAAGGACTACAAATGGACCCTAGCAAATTGAGAGCGGTTTTAGATTGGCCTCGGCCTGTTGGTCTGCGTTCCATTCAACGATTTCTGGGCTTCGCCAACTATTACCGTCAATTCATACCCCATTTTTCCACTATCGTGGCCCCCATTGTGGCTCTCACCAAAAAGGGAGCCAACCCCAAGTCATGGCCTCCACAGGCGGAGGCAGCCTTTTTAACTTTGAAAAAGACCTTCTCTATGGCCCCGGTGCTCACCAGACCAGACCCTTCTCGTCCTTTTTCTCTAGAGGTTGACGCTTCTTCCATCGGAGCAGGAGCTGTTCTCACACAGAGGTCTCCTTCAGGGAAAAATCATACTTGTGGGTTCTTTTCTAGGACTTTTTCTTCCGCGGAGCGAAATTATTCTATTGGGGATCGTGAACTCCTGGCTATCAAATTAGCTCTTGAAGAGTGGAGACATCTTCTAGAAGGGTCGCTTCACCCCATATCTATTTTTACCGACCATAAGAACCTTTTGTATCTTCAAACTGCTCAACGCTTGAATCCTCGCCAAGCTCGTTGGTCACTATTCTTCGCGCGGTTTAATTTCCGCATTCATTTTCGACCTGCCTCTAAGAACATCAGGGCAGATGCTCTATCTCGCTCCTCGGACGTCACAGACGTGGACGCTGCTCCTCAGTTCATTATATCTCCTGATCATTTGGTTCATTCCGCTCCTGCCTCCCTAGTGCAGGCTCCGCCTGGGAAAACCTTTGTCCCGGTTCGCCGACGCCTCCAAATATTAAAATGGGGTCATGCTTCCCGTATTGCCGGGCATGCTGGTATCAAAAAGTCTAACGCAATTATTGCCAGATATTATTGGTGGCCCTCCATTGAGAAGGATGTGGCAGAATTCGTGCAAGCTTGTACCACCTGTGCACGTAATAAAACGCCTCGCCAAAGACCGGCGGGTCTTCTTCATCCTCTTCCTATTCCTGAAATCCCTTGGTCTCACATCGCTATGGACTTTATCACGGATCTTCCTCCATCTCAAGGCAATACAGTGATCTGGGTTGTTGTGGATCGTTTTTCAAAAATGGCGCACTTCGTTCCGCTTCCAGGACTCCCATCCGCTCCTCAGTTGGCTAAGAACTTTTTTAAACATATTTTTCGGCTCCATGGACTTCCTTCCCACATTGTCTCCGACAGGGGAGTTCAGTTTGTTTCAAAATTCTGGAGGGCTCTCTGTACTCAGTTAAAGGTGAAATTAGATTTTTCCTCGGCTTACCACCCCCAGTCCAACGGCCAAGTGGAGAGGGTCAATCAGGTTCTAGGACAATATCTACGTCACTTTGTTTCGGCCCGACAAGACGACTGGGTCGATCTCTTGCCATGGGCGGAGTTCTCTTATAATTTCAAAGATTCTGAAGCCACAAAGAAATCTCCATTCTTCATTGTTTATGGCCGCCAACCTTTGCCTCCTCTACCCTTACCTACACAGTCGGGTGTACCCGCCGTGGATGACTTAACACAGTTTTTTTCCTCTATCTGGCGTGAAACACGACATTCTCTTGTTCTAGCCTCTACCCGCATGAAGAGCAGCGCTAATAAAAGAAGAAGAATCGCTCCTGTTTTCTCTCCTGGAGACAAAGTTTGGCTTTCAGCCAAGTACATTCGTTTCAAGATACCCAGTTATAAATTGGGCCCTCGCTATTTAGGGCCGTACAGGATCAAGCAACAAATTAATCCGGTCTGTTACAAACTTCATTTGCCAGCCTCCTTACGTATTCCCAACTCTTTTCATGTTTCTTTATTAAAACCTCTGACGACTAATCGATTCTCTTCTAAAACGTTGGAGCCACTTCCGGTCGCGGGTACCGAAGATGCCTTCTCGGTGAGAGAGATTCTGGCTTCCAAAACATCCAGAGGGAGACGATACTTTCTAGTGGATTGGGAGAATTGCGGTCCTGAAGAGAGGTCCTGGGAGCCTGAGGAGAATATCCTCGATCGGAGCCTTATTTCAAACTTCCTCGGTCCCAAAAAGAGGGGGAGACCTAAGGGGGGGGGTACTGTTAGGGCGAGCGCTGCGTCTTCCCCGCGCAGCGCCCCCCTCCGTGCCTCTCCTCGGGCGAGCGCTGCGTCCCCTTCCTGCAGCGCTCCCCGCTTCACCGCCATCCGGGCGTCTGCTGCTGGCCCCCCTGGCTGCGGTTCCCCCTTACCTGGTCCCCGCGCTTCCTCCTCTGACCGGCATGGCCGCCGGCTTCCTCCTTCTGTGTCTGTTCCGTCTTCCCTGCGCGCACGTCCCCGGCCACTAGGGGGCGCGCGCGTCAACCTCCTCAGATTTAAAGGGCCAAGGCCCTGTTAATTGGTCTCTGCCATCCAATCCCTTTTTGGCGCTTCCTATAAATTAAACCCTGCCTTACTTCCTGTGCCGGATCTTCGGTGTTGTTCCCTGAATGATTATCGCTGTATTGCTTGATTCCTCGTGTATGACCTCGGCTCTCCTATTGACCTTCGAACCTGTGCTGCCCGTCCCGACCTCGGCTTGTCTCACCGCTATTGAACCCGCGCTGCCAGTCCCGACCTCGGCTTGTCTCACCGCTACTGAACCCGCGCTGCCAGTCCTGACCTCGGCCTTCTCCTCCGACCACTGTTTGTCTCTGCTGCACGTCACTTCAGCAGTTTGTGGAACTGTGCCGCTGTTGGGGGGTAGCGACCTGGGAGTCACCTGCCGCACAAGACCATCCCGCCTTGCGGTGGGCTCTGGTGAAAACCAGTGGCTCCTTAGACTCCGCTCCCCTGACGCGGTATCTGCCAAAACAGTTCTGCAGACCCTGCGGGTCCACTTCTTCGCACCCGGTGCGTAACAATATGTGTGGCTCATCAAGTCCACCTGAATCAGTAGTAAAATTTTCGAATTGTAAAATGCAGTAGTAAATTTTTCGATCCACTAATTTAATTCGCACATTTACAATCGCACTCGAATTTAATTCAAGTGACTCGTGTTTTACAATGGTTCCAGGTAGCTGAATCACTCGTTAAAAAAAATATAGCAAAATCGCAACTTTTTAAGCACAAAACACACGAAAAATCCATTTTCGACCTTTGTTGAATCGAGCCCTATGTGTTGTGTTGCATTTGACTCATAATACTGTATGTACTCCATGCATTGTCATATCTCTGTTATATATAACTCACAATGCCCCATGTATTATAAGTATGTTACTTGTTCCCATCTTCCTGTATTTTATACTTGGCTCATGATTGGAGACACTCCTAGTGCCGCTTCCAGTGTTCTCACTCACTGGAAGTGGCGGCCATCTTTCTGTGGCCCTGGCCATGGAGCATTTCAAAGGAACGCCACAGCTCAGCAGTCCATCAACCAGTTTTTCTGTGATAAACATGGACTTCTGGCTAAAGTCTGTGTTTGGGTTCGCCCATCACTACTAATTAGTTAGTTACTAAGTAGTTAGTAATTAGCCAGTGGGTCTAGTACGAGTTGCCGAGATCTCAAGGTAAGGAGCAGAACACTGGTAGAATCTGAAGATAATCCAACATTGATCTTCTCCTTTCATACATCGTTGCTTGGAGAAATGCATGCAATGGGAGTAAAACTCTAGTTTGCCTATTTGAGCATCATTAACTACTGTGCGCAAGTCTCTAGACAGGTTTCTGTTTATGTCAATGCACCTCAAAACCCAAATTACATGCACTAGATCTTTAAAATTTAAAAATATTTGCATTTTCTTTTTGTGTTGTGGTAGAGATTTCACCAAATGTTAGTAAATACTGTCCAACTGAGATAGCAGGCTCACCACATAATGTATCGGCCAGGTGCCGGCAGTTTGACCCTTGAGCCCTTGGTTAACAGGGGAATACACTTTGGGAGAGGGGCATCCTGAAATAATGTTACTGGAGTGGAGGGGTATAGGGTATCTCCTCCATGCCCCTCCCCTACAGTGACACTTAAAAAAAAAATTAAACCCTGCCCCCCCTTCCTTAAAGCTTACTAACCCAATGCACCAGGCGGAGGTCCAGGTATGCAAGGACTTGGTGATCGGTAAACTGATTCTGACTCTTGGCACAGGGCGTGATGCAAGTTTCAGCCCAGTACATTGGTCTTAACTAGGGCTTGTACCGAACTTTGCCAGTTTGGGTTTTTAAACGCAAACACAGCCTTCAGCCGTAAGTTCATGTTTAAGTTCGGCGTTCGGGCTGCTGAGCAGCATCAACCAGCTTAACCTAATGCAGAGTGTGCAACAGTAAAAAAGCGGCTGTATGCACACTTACCCGAGACCGCGTTCTTTCCACTGTCAAAATGGCCATGGCCTGACCTTTAAAAAGATGATTATTCCCATGAGTGAGGACACTGTCCTTGACAAAGGAAAGAATGCCAACGAATTGCTGGGCTCAGGTAAGTTGTACAGCCACTTCCTATTTCTGCACATTCATCTTGAGGCCATTTTTGGTTCAGGTTTCGGGTCAAATTCAGTACCCAAACCGAACTTTTGTTCAAAGTTTGGCCGAACTTGCCAAACTTAATGGTTCACTCAACACTAGTCTTAACTGGTTTTCCATGGAGCACTAAAGATCTACCTAAATATCTACAAACATGTTGTGAATGACATAAACCCATATTTCCCATTCAAATTGTCTATCCAGGGTCACTGATCCATACGATTGGGTATTGCTTGCAGCCGATTGGCAGGGGTGGATCTAAAACTGTAAGTCCTCCCTGTAGGCGGCTTCCTGGTAATCTCCCATCTTTGCTATAGTCATTGACAGGAGAAGACCTAATATAAGTTTCTCTTTGATGGCACACCAGGGCTGTGTTTTTAACTGCTTTTACGGTTTCTCTTATTTTTGAGTTTCACAGTATGTCAGGCCCGAAGGGGTCACCCCTGAAACCCAGGTCCTCGCATTCAACAACCATGACCTGGGAAACACTGGGCATGGGGGCAGTTGTGGGAGCTGTTGCATGTCCAGTCCCTATGGGGCACATGCTAGTCCAGTGGCATTGTCTAACTGCTTAAAGTGGATCAAAACCCAGGATTTTGACTATCCTGGGTTTTGGTCCCCCCCCCCCACGGGGCACCCCGATCGGGGGTGCCCCGCTGTATGAAACCCCTGGATCGCCCGAAGAAACTCACCTGTCCCCTGTCCTACAGTGCATGCGCGGCCGTTCGTCCAATCAGTGCGCTCGGCGCTGACATCACGCCATTTAGGACAGTGTCTAAGTCCAGCGGCTCCGAGAGCAGTGGCAGCCGCATCCCCTGCTTCCCTCTAACAGGGAGCGTGGCGCACTGGCCATTCATGCGAAAGGGATAGCGGGGATGCGGGCAGTATCCAGTATAGCAGTGCTTTCCAAATTGCTTTTACTTGGGGTTTGTTAGGATCACAAAAAGGACTAGGGGCGAGGACAGGGTCCTGCATAGCCCTGATGGTGCCCCATAGCAGGGCCCCCATCATTGGATCCTCAAGGACAAACTCAGACAGCACGTGTCTCCTGGGGGTGCAGGGAAGGCGTGCAATCTTATAGATTCCCGGGCCGCTCGAGGTGGGTTTTGAGCCACTTTAAAGAGCTTGCAGTAGCTCTAGTGGTGGAAAGAGCCTACAATAAATGCTGGCAGTAGAGAATCCCAAATCCAATTACAGTGCATGTTTCCATTATTTTCACCAGCACCTTGTTACCTATACACTCTGCACTAATATGTAAAATACTCAGACCAAGACAATGCTATCACTTCTTCTGCTGTAGACATCAATGCATTGCATGCACATGGTTAACAGCAGCTATTTTGTTGCCCTGCAGAAAAGAACTCGACGAATATGCAGAAATGAAAGAGAAGGAAAAAGTAAAAAGTGATCTGGAAAGAGAAGAGAGAAGGAAGAACTATCAAGCCAGGAAGATGCATTACCTCCTTAGTACGGAGCAGGTTAGTGTACAGTGCAAATTCCATGACAGCTTGGGGAGGCCTCAGGGACATTGCAGGCTGACAGAGACAAAGGAGCCGCTTGAATAGGACATGACGACTTGAAAAGATATCATGAAAACACAACTTCCACTTCAATTAAGTAGTTTTCTATGTGTGAGGGCAGATAGCATGACTGCTCTATAGCAGCTCGGAAACACAAGTGCCTGCATCAGCACTTTCATCTACAATGAAAGGAAAACAAAGCAGCACCAGCGTGCCACCGCTCAATCTATCAACGTGTTGTCATACGGCATATTTTCTGGGATTTATCTTTTCATTAGAAAACTCCAGACTTTTTTTGTGGGACAGACGTAGAATTAGTTAAGTTTATTTTGATGTAACCTTCAGTTATTTGGCACCCTGCAGCCTTGAATCCAGTTCTTGCAGGTCACGTTTGGCCAATAGGTACAAAATAGCAGTGCTTTCCAAATTGCTTTTACTTGGGATTTGTTAGGGTCGCAAAAAGGACTAGGGGTGAGGACAGGGGCCTCCACAGTCCTGATGGTGCCCCATAGCAGGGCCCCCATTGTGGGTCCTCATTAGCAAGCCCCCACCTGGGACGGACACTCATTGGCCGGGTCCTGGACAAACTCAGACAGCACGCGTCTGCTGGGGGTGCAGGTAAGGTGCGCATGGAGACGGGGAAGGCGTCCATGGGGAGGGGCACGGCAAGACGTGACATGGCTGGACAGGAGAAGCCAACGTAGAGGGAGGAGGCGGCATGGCTAGGTAGGTAAGTATGAAGCTCTGCTGGCACCAGGCGCAGGTACATTCTATAGACGGTGAAGATAAAGATGCAGCGTTCTTTAAAATGCCACTTGGTGCACTGGTGCATCATGCTATCTTGAAATCTTGAATATTTTCTTTGTGAGATATCACGATGGGCTGAGCTGTGGTGTGTCATATAACGATTGCTACATCTGTGGCTTGGGCCAGCCCCCCTTGTACCACGGGCCCGGGGCACCTGCCTTCACTGCCTCTTTGGTATATACGCCCCTGGATGAGGACCGTAAATCCATTTGGTATTGGCGATGATTTTTTAAATTAATTAATTAATTAATTAAAATTCATAAGACGCTGTATTGGCCAATAGAGAGATGCAGTCAATTCAGACCCTAGGTTGTTTCATACTCTGGTTCATTGGCGGACTGGGTACAAAATTCAGCCCTGGGTTTTACCCGCCCAGTCCAAGACCAGACCTCCTGATCCTCATGCCAAGTGTGCTTCCCAACCGGTCAACGAGTGCACTTCACAGCTGAGGCTAAAGCATTGCAGGGACAGAGAAAGGTAGGGGTGGATATGGCCACACTTAAATTCATGGTACTGAAGTTTTAGTATTTATTAGTATTTATTATTAGAGTGGCTGATACTGTGGCAATGTTTGGGTGCCCCACCATCACAATGTAGATGCTATATTGTTGGGGCAGAACAAGGGTTGGGGTTTCTTGGCTTTGGGAGTTACAGTGAGGTTTGATACAGGGGGCAGGGGGGGATAGATAGAGAGGAATTGGATAGGTCTATTAGAAGCAGCTGCCAAGCTGTCCTCAAAGCTTTGCGGCCCACTGGGACTTCTCCTGTGTCTCCCTTTGGCCCATCCCTTCTCTGGTTCACACATAGTGATTCTCATTTTTTTATACACTCATTATAACAAATCACGTTATAGTGCTATATACAAAACATCCAATTGTATAACATGCTGCTGGATGTCCTTTGGATATAGCTACAAATTTGGCAGAAACTTCCTAACAACCTACATAACACTCAGCAAATACAGCACTGACTTAAAGTGGAATGAGATTGAGACAGTTTGTATTTACTTTGATATGTATTATTATTATAGTTTATTTATATAGCGCCATTTTCTTCCGTAGCGCTGTACAAGGTATAAAGGGGAGGTGGAGGCACTTGTTTCCTGATAACATTTTTCCACCTTGTAACAAGAGAAACACTTATAAGTACACTTCCATAAAATAGTCCTTCTCACTAGTATTGGGCGAACCCCTGTAAGTTTGGATTCAGCAAGTTTGGCCCTAATTTAAACAAAAGTTTAAATTTCGAGAACCTGAACTTGACCCTAACCCGAACCTGGTCCCCGTTGAAATCAATAGGGGCCCGAACTTTGGGACCCAAAAATGACAGACGGGCCACCCTTTGCCACCCGCCCCCTCATCTGCCCACCCCTGGAATTTATTTAAAATTATGGGCAGGTGGGGAGCCCGAGGAGTTCGTACCGAACCAAACATATGCTGCTAAATAAGCAAATAGCGATGACACTAAAAGTTTGTACCGAACTTTGCAAGTTCGGGTTCCCAAACCCCAACACAGACTTCAGTCAGAAGTCCATGTTTGAGTTTGTCATTCGGCCAAACCCAGAGAAGCTGAGCAACCTATTAACCAGCTTAACCTAATGCAGAGTATGCAGCAGCAGGAAGTGGATGTACAACTTAACTGAGCTCCGCCATCCAGCTGGCGTCATCGTTCTTTCCTCTGTCAAAATGGCCAAGACTTGGGCTTCAAAAAAATGGCCACCCTCATGAGTGAGGAGACTGGCAGAAGTGCTGCTAGCTGCTGCCAGTGTCCTCACTCATGAGGGCGTTCACCTTTTCGAAGCCCACGGTTGTGGCCATTTTGATAGAAGAAAGAATGAGAACACTGACTGGATTGCAGAGCTCAGGTAAGTGGTACATCCGCTTCCTGCTGCTGCACACTCTGCATTAGGTTGAGCTGGTTAATGGGCTGCTCAGCTTTTGTGGGTTTGGCTGAATGACAAACTTTTGGCTTAAGTCTGTGTTGGGGTTTGGAAGCGTTTGGTACGAACCCAAACTTTGCGGTTTGGGTTCGTCCAGCAATACTTCTTTGGGAACTTTGGGACCCAAAAATGACAGACGGGCCACTCTTTGCCACCTGCCTCCTCATCTACCCACCCCTGGAATTTATTTAAAATTATGGGCAGGTGGGGAGCCAGAGGAGTTTGTACCGAACCAAACATATGCTGGTAAATAAGCAAATAGCGATGACACTAAAAGTTTGTACTGGCTGTGTTGGGGTTTGGAAACGTTTGGAAACTCTGCAGTTTGGGTTCGTCCAGCAATACTTCTTTACATACGTTACATACGTTCTTTTGTAAAATACCTTTAGTGACAAAAAATAGCTGTAGCCACTGAGACTGTTGCTTAAAGGTCCAAATAAACCTGCAGTTGACCCCGTCTCAAGCCCTAAGTACGGTAGAACAGCATGATATAGGAAAAACAGTATATATGTATGTATATACAGTATAACTATATAGACACACAATTAATATTTGCTCTTTTTTTGGCACGCGGTTTCTATGTAGAGACGTTGATTTAATTTGGCATTCATACATCTTTTAGTGTCATCGCTATTTGCTTATTTAGCAGCATATGTTTGGTGAAGGTTGGCACATAATTAATTATGCTAATGTGCCGCTGTCAATATGTACTTCATGGGAATGATATACCTGACACCGGATTCCCGTTTTATACATCCCAAGGCATTTCACTACTGTACAAATTAACAACTTCCATTGTTCGGGTAAATTAAGACAGCCTGTGGGCCAGATGCCATCTTACATTGCTTTACTCCAAGCCTGAGAATTAAAGGGGAACCCCGAACGAGGAACATATTGCTATTCTGCATTAGGAAAATAGCTTTTTTTTTTTATCGGTGCACTTTTTGAATTTGATTTATGAATCACCTTCTATGAATGGCTTTGCTGTAGTGAGTTTGTCAGGGAGGCCGATTCATTAATAGCGCCAGGTAGCGACAGATGAGCGACAGTAGCATTATTTTCACAGCGCACGCTAGTATTCGCTGTGCTTGGCCGTTATTCAGCTGTTGACAGCGACTCAGTCGGTGTGCGGTAATGTTGAATACGGGGTTAGGAGTCGCTGTTTGACAGGTTCCGCGCTGTATGGGAGCGCATGACAGCGAATGGCCATAGCGAACGGCTCCCACCATATTCATTAACAAATCACGCTCAAAAAATTATCGCGCTGTGAAATGCTTGTTTAAACCCCAGAGCGCTGGCGGCGATGGGTTAAAAGTAGTTTTTTAACACCCAAACAACCATATTTTTTGAAAAAAAAACAAACATGTTTTTCAAAACATTTTGTAATATGAATACATTAATATCAGACCTGTAATATCAATTCTGCACAAATTTCTTTTTATTTTTTTTTACCTTAAAAAAAATATCTAACATGGCAGAAGTGGTCACAGAATTTTTGACATTTAAAAAAAAAAAATAAAAAAAAAAAAATTAATAGCAATTAATTAAGAATATTTAAAGATTGCTCCATTGAAATGCATTGGAGAGCGCCAGGTAGCGAGAGGTCATACCTGTCGCTGTTCAAGGTCGCTCGCTGGCGCTGTGGGGTGAGGCTGGAATAATGATGAATGATTCGCTATCTGGCGCTCTGTCAGTCGCTAAGCAGGATTGGCTTGATAAATGTGTGATTGCGGAGGGGAGCCGGCGTTCTCGTGGCGGTGAGCGTCATTACCGTTCGCTCACCATTCGCTACCTGGCGCTATCCCTTGTTAAATAAGGGCCTTAGTTTTTCTCTGTGTATTGCACATATCTGGAAATTGGCAAAGAACCGGGGGATGCTCCAACAGGCCCTGCACTTTCACAATTTCACTGACCATAATTAGTTAAAGTGGACCATAAGTGGTCCAGGAGACCTACATGGCCGCTCGTCGTGACCAGTTCCTTCCTCCGCCATTCACTCACACTGCAGGGGAAAAGAACTTGGGAGTGAGCGCATGCATTTTGAGAGTGTTCACATGAATTTTGGGAGTGCGCACATGGGCTTTTGGGAGTGCATGCATGCACTTTTGGAGTGTGTCTGGAAGCTGTGGTCTAGGCTCCAATGTCGCCTAGCAACAGGGGGAGAGGGGACAAGCACAGCCATGGTGGCAAATCATGAGGTGAAACTGTAAACCATTTCTTCTTCAATTAAGAACGGAAAAAAGTTTAGGATAGCGCCAAATGTAGCCCGAGGCAATGGTGTAACAATTACATTTGCCTGCTGTAACACTTCAATGCTCTTCTTCATCTCTCTATTATCTCTCTCTTTGAGCTCAATTTATTACTAGCGCCTTGTAGCACCACTTGAGCATCTGCCGAGAGATGCAATTAGCGCCTCAGCCGCAACACCGGCCACAGGCAGATGGCACTGCTAGGGTTTGGCGCTAAAGGCTATATGGCGCTGTACCTTAGCTTGATTCATTTTTTAATGGTAATGCCGGTGGTGCTCCGCCGCTCAATGCCGTATTTAACATGTAAAACCACAGCACCTGCATGGGCGCTCGATAACCGATACTCTCAGACATACCTCGCCAGGTGCAATGCAAAAAAGGCTTTTAAATGGGATGGCAGCACAGTGACAAAGCAAAACACCCGCAATGGCATTGGGGACACACAAATTACATGACACATGATTGGCAGGCATGAAAACACAAGATTGCCGCAGGTAACCTAAACATAATAATGAATGCAAAACAGGCCACATAACTAAGCACAAAAAAAACCCCTAACCAGAAGTCACCAAAAATAACATAACTGGAAGAACCCAGTGGTCTTGATACATGGAACGCTACATGGCGCTAAGAGAGACGCTAAACATTTTTTCCCATCATAAATGTAGCTTGCTGGTGGTGCTGAAGAAAAACACCTCCCGCTATGTGGTGCTAGCATTTCTTAAATGAGGCCCTTTTGTCTTTCTCTCTTTGTAACTGTTTCCTCTTTCTGTTTATCTCATATCTATCTATCTATCTATCTATCTATCTCCTAATTATCTATCTCATATCTATCTATCTATCTCCAAATTATTTATCTCATATCTATCTATCTATCTATCTATCTATCTATCTATCTATCTATCTATCTATCTATCTATCCTATCTATCTATCTATCTATCTATCTATCTATCTATCTATCTATCTATCTATCTCTTAATTATCTATCTCATATCTATCTATCTCCTAATTATTTATCTCATATCTATCTATCTATCTATCTCCTAATTATCTATCTCATATCTATCTATCTATCTATCTATCTATCTATCTATCTATCTATCTCCTAATTATCTATCTCATATCTATCTATCTATCTATCTATCTCCTCATTATCTATCTCATATCTATCTATCTATCTATCTCCTAATTATCTATCTCATATCTATCTATCTATCTATCTATCTATCTATCTATCTATCTATCTATCTCCTAATTATCTATCTCATATCTATCTATCTATCTATCTATCTATCTCCTAATTATCTATCTCATATCTATCTATCTATCTATCTATCTATCTATCTCCTCATTATCTATCTCATATCTATCTATCTATCTCCTAATTATCTATCTCATATCTATCTATCTATCTATCTATCTATCTATCTATCTATCTCCTAATTATCTATCTCATATCTATCTATCTATCTATCTATCTATCTATCTATCTATCTATCTCCTAATTATCTATCTCATATCTATCTATCTATCTATCTATCTATCTATCTATCTATCTATATATCTCCTAATTATCTATCTCATATCTATCTATCTATCTATCTATCTATCTATCTATCTATCTCCTAATTATCTATCTCATATCTATCTATCTATCTATCTATCTATCTATCTATCTATCTATCTCCTAATTATTTATCTCCTATCTATCTATCTATCTATCTATCTATCTATCTATCTATCTATCTATCTATCTATCTCCTAATTATCTATCTCATATCTATCTATCTATCTCCTAATTATTTATCTGATATCTATCTATCTATCTATCTATCTTTCTCTATTTTTCTTTTTCTGTCTTTCTATAATCTTTCTATATATCTCTCTCATTCTTTAATTGTCTATCTCTCTATTTTCTCTCTCAGCGTTTCCTAAGCTGAACATTTCTTCAACGGATTAATTTTGGACTGCTCAAATTGTGACAGCTTAACAAATCGTAAGGTTAATTTTCTATAGCAACAGCATTGTATTATGTGTGACCAATGTTGACGCTATCAAAAATTAACCTAGAGATTTGTTCAGCTGTCACAAATTAAGTGTCCCTAATTTGTCCCTTTGAAAACATGGTCAGCTTAGTTTTTCCCTCTTCTTTAGCTCTTTGTCGCCTTGGTATCTATCTATCTATCTTCCTTTCTATCTAATATCTCTTTAGCTCTCTCTTTTTCATCTATCTATCTATTATTCTCAAATTTTCCCCTATTTATCTACTGTATATATATATATATATATATATATATATATACATATAATAGATATATATTCATTGCTCTCTTTATCTATCTATCTATCTATCTATCTATCTATCTATCTATCTTACTTTCTATCTAATATCTCTTTAGCTCTCCTTTTTTCTCCTATCTATCATCTATCTATCATTCTCACATTTTCCCCATTTATCTACTGTATATATTCATCGCTCTCTCTCTCTTTTCTTCTATCTATCTATCTATCTATCTATCTATCTATCTATCTATCTATCTATCTATCAAATTTTCCCTATTTATCTACTGTATATATCCATTGCTCTCTCTTTTTCATCTATCTATCTATCTATCTATCTATCTATCTATCTATCTATCTATCTTCCTTTCTATCTAATATCTCTTTAGCTCTCTCCTTTTTTTTCTATCTATCATTCTCACATTTTCCCTATTTATCTACTGTATATATCCATTGCTCTCTCTTTTTCATCTATCTATCTATCTATCTATCTATCTATCTATCTATCTATCTATCATCTATCTATCTTCCTTTCTATCTAATATCTCTTTAGCTCTCTCCTTTTTTTTCTATCTATCATTCTCACATTTTCCCCATTTATCTACTGTATATATTCATCGCTCTCTCTCTCTCTCTTTTCATCTATCTATCTATCTATCTATCTATCTATCTATCTATCTATCTATCTATCTATCTATCTATTTCTCAAATTTTCCCTATTTATCTACTGTATATATCCATTGCTCTCTCTTTTTCTTCTATCTATCTATCTATCTATCTATCTATCATTCTCACATTTTCCCCATTTATCTACTATATATATCGATTGCTCTCTCTTTTTCATCTATCTATCTATCTATCTATCTATCTATCTATCTATCTATTTATCTATCTATCTATCTATCTATCTATCTATCTATCTATCTTACCTACCTATCCTCTCTCTTTTCTTTTTCTCTGCACCATCTTTTATCTATCTATCTATCTATCTATCTATCTATCTATCTATCATCTATCTATCTTCCTTTCTATCTAATATCTCTTTAGCTCTCTCCTTTTTTTTCTATCTATCATTCTCACATTTTTCCCATTTATCTACTGTATATATTCATCGCTCTCTCTCTCTCTCTCTTTTCATCTATCTATCTATCTATCTATCTATCTATCTATTTCTCAAATTTTCCCTATTTATCTACTGTATATATCCATTGCTCTCTCTTTTTCTTCTATCTATCTATCTATCTATCTATCTATCTATCTATCTATCTATCTTATATCTATCTATCTATCTATCTATCTATCTATCTATCTATCTATCTGATATCTCTTTAGCTCTCCTTTTTTCTCCTATCTATCATCTATCTATCATTCTCACATTTTCCCCATTTATCTACTATATATATCGATTGCTCTCTCTTTTTCATCTATCTATCTATCTATCTATCTATCTATCTATCTATTTATCTATCTATCTATCTTACCTACCTATCCTCTCTCTTTTCTTTTTCTCTCTCTCTATTTCTCTGCACCATCTTTTATCTATCTATCTATCTATCTATCTATCTATCTATCTATCTATCTATCTCTGCAAAATTTGCAATCTAAATGTTCCTAATTACAATACTGTGGAACCATATAGCCTCAAATTCATAAACCGCATCATCTGCTCCACCTACTGGCCCATCCCTGTACAGAAAATGATGGCTGCTTGTCAAGAAATACTCGTATACATATCGTTTTGCCTGTGCCGCGACTTCTTTATTAGCAATGCTAAACGACTGCGCAAAGCTTGTACCATTAACATTTAGATCTGCCACATCACAGATTAATTGACGCCATCATTTCACAATAGTGTTATATTTACTCAGCTTTAAAGAATCATAAAAAGTTATAAAATCATGATAATTACCATAAACATTTCTGTTAAGCAAACATTAAGTTAATCACAAATATACAACAAAGAACTAATTCTGTCATTTGAAAATTAATAGTTTACTTTACAATAGTAGTTCCAGAATGACTTACTGTTATAAATAGAACTGAATAGTAACAATATCAAAGACCAGCTTTTAATTGTTAATGTAATAGTGATAATAATTAACAGTAATAATGATGATAATACTTCCAAATACTGCTCTAAAGAATGGTCGAAAATGTAATTGATATATAAATAAACAAAAGAAGAATAAAATCCTGATATAAATAATAACAAAAATATGGAATAATATAAAAGCATAAATAATATATCATTTGTTTTAATCCATACATAAAAAATGGTTAAGGTCTAAAAGGAGTCTAATGAAAGCTGAAGAAATATATGCTACATCGATGGGGTAATACTGTATGTTAAAATCTACAGATTAAGCCAATAATAAATAAAAAGAATTATTCTCTTTTAGGATTATCTGATGAGAGTGCAGATGAGAGCAATAAAAAATGAATAACACATATAATGAATGGTACAAAATAATTATATTACATAAACTATATAATATGTCATATAAAATATTAGGTTATTAAAAACGTTTAATGTCAGCAAATTACGAGTTTCAAATTTTTTTTTTCTTCTGTTCGTTTTCTCTCTTCTTCTCTTATCTACCTATCATATTTTTATTTTTTCCTATCATTCTCTATTTTTCTCTTCTATCTTTCTATACTTTTCCTATCCCTCTCTCATTCTCTATTATCTCATTTTTCTCTATTGTTCTCCTTTTGCCTTCTCTGTTTATATATCTATCTATCTATTACATCTCTCCCTTTTCTTCCATCTATCTATGTACCTATGTATCTTTAATGTATCTGTCTTACCTTCCTCTTTCTCACTTTTTTCTTAATTTCTCTCTTTGTAGCTCTTTCTCTACTCTATCTATCTATAATCTAAGGTATCTCCCTATTATCTCTCTCTAATTTCTGCCTATAGTTTTTCTATCCCCCTCTTTCTCATTCTCCAATTTTGTAATCTCTCTCTCTCTTTTTCTCTCTCTGTCTTCCTTTCTATATCGTTTTTTATCTAAAATACCCAGCACCTTTCTCTATTATCAATTTATCTATCTATCTTTCTATCAATCTCCTTTTTCTCTATCAATCTGTCTCCTAACTCTATTACTTTCCTTCTTTCTTTATCCCTCTCCCTCTACCCTGTCTATCCTTATATATATCTACAGTATCAGACTTTAATCTATCTATCTATCTATCTATCTATCTATCTATCTATCATCTATCTATCTATCTATCTATCTATCTATCTATCTATCTATCTCATATCTATCTATCTATCTATCTATCTATCTATCTATCTATCTATCATCTATCTATCTATCTCTTTCTTCTCTATCAATCTATCTCCTCTTTCTTTCTTTCTTTCTTTCTCTCTCTCTCTCTTTCTCTACCCTGCATATCATATATATCCATCAACATTATCTATCTATCTATCTATCTATCTATCTTTCTATCTATCTATCTCTTTTTTATCTATCTATCTCTTTTTTATCTATCTATCTCTTTTTTATCTATCTATCTATCTATCTATCTATCTATCTATCTATCTCTTTTTTATCTATCTGTCTATCTCTTTTTATCTATCTATCTATCTATCTATCTATCTATCTATCTATCTATCTATCTATCTCTTTTTTCTCTATCTATCTATCTATCTATCTCCTCTTTCTTTCTTTCTTTCTTTCTTTCTTTCTTTCTTTCTTTCTCTCTCTCTTTCTCTACCCTACATATCATATATATTCATCAACATTATCTATCTATCTATCTATCTCTTTTTTCTCTATCAATCTATCTCCTCTTTCTTTCTTTCTTTCTTTCTTTCTTTCTTTCTTTCTTTCTTTCTTTCTTTCTTTCTCTCTCTGTCTCTCTGTCTCTCTCTCTCTCTCTCTCTCTCTACCCTGCAAATCATATATATCCATCAACACTATCTATCACCTATCTATCTCTGTATCTATCTATCTCTGAGAGGATGGGGGCTTGCAGTATCTAACTCAATGATTCTCTCTATCTGGTTGTCTAGGCAGAATTGTGACAGTTTACAGCATGGGGGTCAATTATAACAGCAAGTAGTTTAATGGTTTTAGTAACTTCAGACATATCTTTATTAAGAATATACAGACTTGAAGTGATAAATACAATAAATAAATTAAATCACTAATTACTTCCAATAACCTTTACCTACTACCATAATGCATCGGTTGTTTTGTATAGACCGCCATCCAGTGCGTTACAAAATATCTTAGCAAAATAAATATACCAACCTTGAATGTTCTTTTCCACACGTGTCGGAAAATACAAACATAAAATATATATAAAATAATATTTAGATCTTAATAAAACAGATCTAAAATAGAAACAATTATATAAATGATTTTCAGTATGAGAAGCAGCGAGAGATTGTGATCTTTTCTCACTCTACACAATAAAAACAAATAAAAGTTTTTCTTTTCTTGATCTCGGCGGCACTCAGTGTGGGATTTAAAAAAGAAATAAAGATGTGGCAGTAGCGTCTTTTTTAACACTAGCGCCATAAAATTGCCCTATTGCAAATGCAGGAGATTGTGGGCCTTATTTATGATGCGCTCCTTTTAGCATCATTTTTGTGGCTACAGCGTCGGCTTCGGAGCGCCAGCATTCACGTCTAGCAGGCGTTGCACCGAACGCTACTAATTAGCTTTGATTGTTGCACTTAGGTATTGCTGGCCTATGTCAGCACCTGTTGGTCCCTCTGGCCGACTATCCCAGCGCCAGTGAGCGCCACTTTGTACTGCCGTGTTTCCTGCGCTGCACAGCGTATTTTCATTACAGTTAGGAAATCACTGCTGGGGACAAACTACGTTTTAGTTGTCGGTGTCCAAACTACATGTAGAGGCTGATTTAATACTAGCGCCACGTAGTGCCATGTGAGCGTCTGTGTAGCGGCGCTTAGAGTGACCGCTAGTGGATGCTGCAAGCGGGTGTCTGGCGCAGTGACTTTGAGGCCGATTCATTAATAGCGGCAGGTAGCGACAGTTGAACGACTGTAGCAGCATTTTCAGAGCGCCCGCTAGTAGTCGCTGTGCTTGGCTGTTGTTCGGTAGTTGATAGCGACTCAGTCGGTTTGCAGTAATGTTGAATATTGGGTGAGGAGTCGCTATTTGACAGGTTCAGCGCTGTATGGAAGCGCATTATAGCGACTGGCCCTAGCAACCGGCTTCCACCATATTCATTAAAAAATCACGCTCAAAAAATTATCGTGCTGTGAAATGCTTGTTTAAACCCCAGAGCGCTGGCGGCGATGGGTTAAAAGTAGTTTTTTACCCCCAAACAACCATATTTTTAGAAACCAAAAAAAACAAGTTAATAATTTAGTAATATGAATACATTAATATCAGACCTGTAATATCAATTCTGTACAATTTATTTTTTTTATTTTTTTCCCCTAAAAAAAATAATCTAAAATGGCAGAAGTGGTCACAGAATTTTTCACATTTAAAAAAAAACAAAAAAACAATTAATAACAATTAATTATGAATATTTAAAGTTTGTTCCATTGAAATGCATTGGAGAGCGCTAGGTAGCGAGAGGTCATACCTGTCGCTGTTCAAGGTCGGACGCTGGCGCTGTGGGCTGAGGCTGGAATATTGATGAATGAGTGGCTATATGGCGCTATCACAGTCGCTAAGCAGGATTGGCTTGATAAATGTGTGATTGTGGTGGGGAGCCAGCGTTCTCGTGGCGGGGCCCGTCATTACCGGCCGCTCACCAGTCGCTACCTGTCTACCTTCATAAATAAGGGCCTATTTCTACACAACCGACACTGCGACATTGAGCGACAGGTGCTACATGGAGCTTCTGAACCTAGAGCTCCGGCGCTATACATTGAGCCGCCGCTAGTAATACATGTGACGCTACATGGCGCTGTTAGAGGCGCTCACCAGATTCGCTTTCTTAAATGTGGTTTTCACATACAGCGCCCAGCGTTCATCCGACACTACCTGCTGCTACGCTGCTTGTCCATTTAGAGCCGTCTGCCTTGACTATGTCAATCGGCAAACAGCTCTCATTGTTTTCAATGGGGAGCGCAAACTGCTGCTTCCCCTACATACTGGGGCTGCCCCAGCAATTCAGATATGGCAGGGTGGGGGTGTGCGTCTCTAGATATGTGGCGGATGTGGTACTGAAGTCAATGAGAGCCATTTGCTGAATGACATGGTTACGGCAGACGGCTCTCATTGGACGAGAGCCTGTGCATGCACTGTTGGATCAGGGAAAGCCAAACTTTAAAGCGGGCCTTCACCCTGAATAAGAGCCTATCTTATATGTTTCCCACACCCTGTACATACAGATTACCCACATTAATCCGGACCTTCACCCTGAATAAGAGCCTATCTTATATGTTTCCCACACCCTGTACATACAGATTACCCACATTAATCCGGACCTTCACCCTGAATAAGAGCCTATCTTATATGTTTCCCACACCCTGTACATACAGATTACCCACATTAATCCGGACCTTCACCCTGAATAAGAGCCTATCTTATATGTTTCCCACACCCTGTACATACAGATTACCCACATTAATCCGGACCTTCACCCTGAATAAGAGCCTATCTTATATGTTTCCCACACCCTGTACATACGGATTTCTCACATTAAAAATCATCCTACCTGCATCTGCTGCATGTTATGAGCCTTTAAACATCCACAAGATGGCGGCTCATCATCATCATCATCATCAGGCAGCCTGAAAACAGGAAGTGTCTTCTGACTGTGCTGCTCTGCATTCTGGGACTGCTGACCTTTTCCTGACCCCAGCTCTGCTCTGTCTGTGCAAAGCACAGCTATAACCCCGCCCCACCTGTACTTTATCCCGCTCTCCTCTCCTCAGTATGTGATGCTTCTGAGTCAAGATGGCGGCACCCATATCATAGAGTCCTGAACAGAGTTGCAGCCGGGTGGGGGAAAGAATAATAAGTAAGTCACTAAAAACTTAAAATGTATTAATTTCAGATGCTGGGGAATAGATTTTAAGGGTTTGGGCTTTTCATTAAATCATGGTGAAGGTCCGGTTTAAGCATTATAATTAGTAATATAATACTATCAGCAGTGGTTAGTGACAACCTCATTGTATATTGAAAAATGTCACACAGACTATCAAACAATATGACTTATTTATTAATGTGTGACATTTTTTAATTAATTAAATCTGACCTACAGTCAAAAGTGACTTTAAAGTGGACCAAAACCCACAGCAATCTATAAGATCCCTGGGCCGATTGATTCCCTCCCCCCTGGGCTGTGTGAAACCCCCCAGGACGCCCATAAACTCACCGGTCCAATGGCGCATGTGCGAGCAGCGGCCGCATTCCCGCTATCCCTCTAGCAAGGCGTGTGCCCGCGCCAGGCATTAGTGAATGGCCCACGGGGGCACACTCCCTGTTATAGGGCAGCGAGGGATGCAGCCGCCAGCAGATCCGCTCACCTAAGACAAGCTCCTGGACGCAGGGGCTCAAGCGAGTGCGCTGATTGGACAAGGGCCACACATGCGTCGTAGGACCGGGAAGAGGTGAGTTTATTTGGGTGACCTGGGGGGTTTCCCACAGCGGGGCGTCCCCAATCGGGGTGCCCTGGAGAGCAAGGACCAAAACCCAGGATAGTCAAAATCCTGGGATTTGGTCCACTTTAAAGCAGAATTTGATTTTACTGGATTTTGCTCCATCCCCTGGGGCATCCCAAATCGAAAGATGTCACTCAGACTACCAAAGAAATATTGATGTATGACTTTTTTCAATATGCAATGAAGTTGGACCGGGTAAGTGATTACAGGCTTTCTCAGGGCATCTCAGAATTTTATTTTACTGGATTATGCTCCGTTCCCCCGGGGCATCTTGAACTGGAATGGCCCGGGGCAACAGAGCAAAATCCAGTAAAATAAAATTCTGCTTTAAAGTGGACCAAAACCCAGGATTTTAATTATCCTGGGTTTTGGTCCTCCCCCGGGGCACCGCTGCATGAAACCCCCCAGATCGCCCAAAGAAACTAACCTCTTCCTGCTCGTACGGCGCATGCGCGGCCGCTCGTCTAATCTGCGCACTCGAAGCACTGACGTCTAAGCCTTCATCTAAGGCCAGCGGCACCACTGGCGGCCGCATCCCCCACTTCCCTCTAACAGGGAGCGTGCCTGCGCCGGCCATTCACAAATGCCTGGTGAGGGCATGCGCCATGCTAGACGGATAGCGGGGATGCACACATGGCAAGCGCATTCACCTTTGGACTGGGAAGGAAGGTAATGCCCTTATTCATCAAGCGATAGCGCCAGGTAGTGTCTGACGAGCGCCAGGTCCCGCCAGCTAACGGCGGCTACCGACTCAAGTACGCCCGGCGTCGGCCACAATGACGCATTTATCACGCTAAATGAGGCTAGCGCCGGCGAGAGCGTCAGCTAGCGCAGGATTCATCATGTAGCCGACTGCAACTAACAGCGCCGCTGCTAATCCCATCACAGCGCCAGGTCTGACCTGTCGCTCCCTGGCGATGTCCAATGCATTTCAATGGAGCAATCTTTAACTAATCATAATTAATTGCTATTAATGGTTTTTTTATTTTTTTAAAGGGCAAAAATTCTGTGACCACTTCTGCAATGTTAGGATTTTTTTTTAAGGTAAAAAAAAAAAAAAAAAGATTTTGTGCAGAATTGATATTACAGGTCTGATATTAATGTATTCATATTACGAGATGTTTATAAAAACTTGTATAATTTTACAATCAAAAAATATGGTTGTTTGGGGGTTAAAAACTATTTTAAATCCATCGCCGCCAGCGCTCTGGGGTTTAAACAAGGAATTCTCAGCGCGAAAAAATTTGGAGCGTGATTTGTTAATGAATCTGCAGCAAGCCGTTCGCTCTGGCCATTCGCTGTCAGGCGCACCCATACAACGCGGAACCTGTAAAACAGCGACCCCTAACCCCGTATTCAACATTACCGCACACCGACTGAGTCGCTGTCAACAAGCAAACCCCGGCCAAGCACAGCGAATACTAGCGGGCGCTGTGAAAATCACGCTACTGGCGCTCATCTGTCGCTACCTGGCGCTATTAATGAATCGGCCTCCCCGTGTATGGGGCGACCTGGGGGGCTTCACACAGCGGGGCATCCCGATTTTGGATGCCCTGGGGGGAGGCAATCGATCAAGATTCCCGGGCTGATCGCACTGGGTTTAGGTCCATTTTAAAGTGGACCAACACCCAGGGGGGATCGGTCCTGGAATCTATAAGATTCCCGGACCGATCAGATCCCTCCCCGCGGGGCATCCGAAATCGAGATGTCCCGCGGGGTGAAACCCCCCAGGAGGCCCACAAACCTTACCTCAGCCCCGTTCCATCGGTGCATGCCGCGAGCCCCGTCTCGCGCTTCCCTCTAGCAGGGCGTGCACCCGCGCCGGCCGTTTGTGAATGGCCGGCGCAGGTGCGCTCCCTGTTAGAAGGAAGCGCGAGACGCGGCCTCCAGCGCTCAGAGCCGCTGAGCTGCTATGCGCATCCAAGCGGCCTTGGACGCAAGGAGAGGTGAGTTTTTGGGGCGTTCTGGGGGGTTTCACACAGCGGGGGCACCCCCGATCGGGGTGCCCCACTAAAGTGGACCAAAACCCAGGATAGTCAAAATCCTGGGTGTTGGTCCACTTTAAAGCAGAATTTTTAAAGCAGAATTTGATTTCACTGGATTTTGTTTCGTCCCCCTGGGGCATCCCAAAATCAAGTAAAATAAAATTCTGGGATGCCCTGATAAGCCTGTAATGACTTACCCGGTACAACTCCATTGTAAATTGAAAAATGTCACACAAACTATCAACAAAAATCTGACTTATTTATTAATGAGTGACATTTTTCAATATACAATGGAGTTGGACCGGGTAAGTCATTCCAGGCTTATCAGGGCATTCCAGAATTTTATTTTACTTGGTTTTACTCCCTTCCTAGTTCGGGATGCCCCAGGGGAACGGAGCCAAATCTATAAAAATACAATTCTGCTTTTAAGTGGACCAAAACCCAGGATTTTGACTAATCTTATAGATTCTTGCGCTGATCGCGATGGGTTTTGGTCCACTTTAAAATCACTTTAGTAGGTCAGATTTAGGCCCTTATTTATGAAGGAATAGCACCAGGTAGCAACTGGTGAGCGGCCGGTAATGACGGGCACCGCCACGAGAACGCCGGCTCCCCACCACAATCACACATTTATCAAGCCAATCCTGCTTAGCGACTGAGATAGCGCCATATAGCGACTCATTCATCATTATTCCAGCCTCAGCCCACAGCGCCAGCGTCCGACCTTGAACAGCGTCAGGTATGACCTCTCGCTACCTGGCGCTCTCCAATGCATTTCAATGGAACAATCTTTAAATATTCATAATTAATTGTTATTAATGTTTTTTTTTTTTTTTTAAATGTGAAAAATTCTGTGACCACTTCTGCCATGTTAGATATTTTTTTAAGGTAAAAAAAAAATGTGTGCAGAATTTATATTACAGGTCTGATATTAATGTATTCATATTACAAAATGTTTTTAAAAACTGGTTTCCAAAAATATGGTTGTTTGGGGGTTAAAAAACTACTTTTAACCCATCGCCGCCAGCGCTCTGGGGTTTAAACAAGCATTTCACAGCGCGAGAATTTTTTGAGCGTGATTTTTTAATGAATATGGTTGGAGCCGGTCGCTATGGCCAGTCACTATCATGCGCTCCCATACAGCGCGGAACCTGTCAAATAGCGACTCCTCACCCAATATTCAACATTACGGCAAACCGACTGAGTCGCTATCAACAACCGAACAACGGCCAAGCACAGCGACTACTAGCGGGCGCTCTGAAAATGCCGCTACAGTCGCTCAACTGTCGCTACCTGGCGCCATTAATGAATCGGCCTCTTAATGAATTACGCCTCTCCCTGCAAATTTTCTTACCGTACCCTCACCACAATGTTTTTCTATCATGCTCTTACAAGACATACCTATGGTCATTGCGCTCGTGAGCACGAACGTTGTAAAATAGGCCGGAGTCCCTGTTTGTCTATTTCCAGCATATATATATATATATATATATATATATATATATATATATAATGGTGCCAGTGGGGAATAATCCTTGGGAAGGTCAGAACATCTTTACAAAAGGTTATTTGCGAGCCTCTCGATCATCGTCTGTGCCACATGTCTGCCGCCCGCGCGCCGCGCGCCCGCTCCTCCTCTCGTGATACAGTGAAAGTCACCGCCTAAGTGGTGATTATGGCGCGTTCATATCTTACCACACAGATTGGGAACGTGACCTCAGCAGCATCGCTGGCCTTTCCCACCCCTGAGACAAAGAGAAACACAAGTTTCTCCCAAACCTCGCTCTCGTGATTAATAATTGTCTCCAGACAAACCTTCGGGGAATAGGAGCGAGCGGCCGTTGCCAAACGCACCGAGGATTTTTCACATCCACTATTTTTAGGAGGAACAGATCATAGCAAAAAAAAAAAAAGTTCCAAATATCACCAAACAGCAAAAATACGCAGCTTGAAGGTCAGTCGGGAGATGTGGAATTGTTCTTATAAATGAAGCAAAAATATAGATCCTAAAAGTTCTTTAATGACCATATTTCCCAAAAACTTTTCCAAGGGATTTCTTTCAGTTTATTATTTAGGGCTGTAATGGATTAAAGCTAAAAAAAAAGTTTTTAAAATTCTGTATGGGCAAAAAAATGCACATTAATCCTGACCTTCACCCTGAATAAGAGCCTATCTTATATGTTTCCCCCACCCTGTACATACAGATTGCTCACATTAATCCGGACCTTCACCCTGAATAAGAGTCTATCTTATATGTTTCCCCCACCCTGTACATACAGATTGCTCACATTAATCCGGACCTTCACCCTGAATAAGAGTCTATCTTATATGTTTCGCCACCCTGTACATACAGATTGCTCACATTAATCCGGACCTTCACCCTGAATAAGAGCCTATCTTATATGTTTCCCCCCTGTACATACAGATTGCTCACATTAATCCGGACCCTCACCCTGAATAAGAGCCTATCTTATATGTTTCCCACACCCTGTACATACAGATTGCTCACATTAATCCGGACCTTCACCCTGAATAAGAGCCTATCTTATATGTTTCCCCCCTGTACATACAGATTGCCCACATTAATCCGGACCTTCACCCTGAATAAGAGCCTATCTTACCGTATTTGCCGCGTATAAGACGACCTTTTCCCCCTGTAAAACATGCCTCCAAGTGGGGGGGTCGTCTTATACGCCGGGTGCACCTGGGTCACATACATACCCCCCAATCTGTGGTCCCGCGTCCGGCGGCGCATGCAGTTGTCCCCCTCTGTCATGTCCCACGCCATCGCAGTAAATGTACTTACCTTCACCAAGCTGGGCAGCACTATCGTCCTCCTCCTCCTCCTCCTGCAGAGCGATGCTCTTGCTCAGGCAGCACTAGTTGATCAGAGCAGGGAGAGACTGAGCAGGCCAGCAGGGTGTGCGCCGAGCAGATCAGCAGATCAGCTTTCCTGCTCTCAGGCACTGTGTGGGCAGGCAGGGGGCTGGCTCCTGGCACGCACTCCTGACATCGCCCTCGCTGCTCTCCACTTTGAAGGGGACTCTTCAGCATCTGATCTGAGGTGTGATTTATTTAAGATTTATTAAAAAAAAAAAAGGGTTCTATGGGGCATCCCCCAGTGTAAAACCCCCAACTGGCCCCTTTCCCAGGCCCCACACATTACACACTATGCCATTAGATGGGACACATTCTAAACAACCCAGGCATGTCCCCAGCTATAGGCGAGCAGGGATGTGGCCGCAGTGTAATGTGGTGTGGACTCTGGGAAACGGGGTCATTGGGGGAGTTTACACAGGGGGCATCCCAACTTGGGGGAGTTTACACAGGGGCACCCCAACTTGGGATGCCCTACTGGGTTTTGTTCCCTGCATCAGGGGCAGCAAAATGGGATGCCCCCCTGTCTGAATCCCCCGTTTGGCCTTTTTCCCCAAACTTCACATTACACTGCGGCCACATTCCTGCTGGCCTTTAGTTGGGGCCTGTGCTGGCTATTCAGAATGCGTCCAATCTAAAGGCATAGTAGGGATGTGGCTGCAGTGTAATGTGGTTTGGGCTCTGGGAAAAGGGCCAGTTGGGGGGTTTCACACAGTAGAGGAAACCCAATTTGGCATGCCCCTGGAGTAGGGAACAAACCCACTGGGGCATTCCAATTCGGGATGCCCCACTGTAAAACCCTCCCTATTGGCCCTATTCCCAGAGCCAACACCACATTACCCTGCAGCTGCATCCCTACTATGCCTTTAGCTGGGACGCATTCTGAATAGCCAGTGTGGGCACATCCCAAACTAAAGGCGAGCAGGGATGCAGCTGCAGTGTTATCTGATGTTCTTTTACGTTTTATTCGGTGTGCGGAAGAGGTAGTAGTCTTATACGGCGAGTATATAACAAACTCTATATTGTCCACTCTGTACAGATTTCTCACGTTAATCCAGGCCTTCACCCTGAATAGGAGTCTATCTTATATGTTTCCCCCACCCTGTACATACAGATTGCCCACATTAATCCAGACCTTCACCCTGAATAAGAGCCTATCTTATATGTTTCCCCCACCCTGTACATACAGATTGCCCACATTAATCCGGACCTTCACCCTGAATAAGAGCCTATCTTATATGTCTCCCCCACCCTGTACATACAGATTGCCCTCATTAATCCGGACCTTCACCCTGAATAAGAGCCTATCTTATATGTCTCCCCCACCCTGTACATACAGATTGCCCACATTAATCCTGACCTTCACCCTGAATAAGAGCCTATCTTATATGTTTCCCACGCCCTGTACATACAGATTGCCCACATTAATCCGGATCTTCACCCTGAATAAGAGCCTATCTTATATGTTTCCCACGCCCTGTACATACAGATTGCCCACATTAATCCGGACCTTCACCCTGAATAAGAGCATCTCTTATATGTCCCTCCCACCCTGTACATACAGATTGCCCACATTAAAAATCATCCTACCTGCATCTACTGCATTTTGCCTTTAAACATCCAAGATGGCGGCACATGTAGTCTCAGGCTGCCTGCAGATGGGAAGTGTGCTGCTCTGCATTCTGGGATTGCTGTCCTTTTCCTGACCCCAGCTCTGCTCTGTCTGTGCAAAGCACAGCTATAACCCCCCCTGAACTCCACACCCCCCAGTATGTGATGTTTCTTAGGCAAGATGGTAGCGCCTCTATCCTAGAGTCCTGAACAGAGTTGCAGCCCAGTGGGGGAAAGAATAATAAGTAAGTGACTAAAAACGTAAAATATATTAAGTTAGGTGCTGGGGAATAGTTTTTTTAAATTGACCAAAATCCACCCTGGAGTCTATAAGACTCCAGGGCAGGCATAATCGCTCCCCCCAGGTCACCCGAAAACTCACCTTCGTTCCCGGTCCAACAGGGTCTGCACGAGCAGTGGCCGCATCCCCGCTATCCCTCTAGCAGGGCGCATGCCCGCGCCAGGCATTTGTGAATGTAAGAAATAGCATTTTTTAAATTGTGTTCCACATATTTCACCAAAAAATATTATGGGGCCTATTTAAGAAGGGATAGCGGCAGGTAGCGCCTCATAGCGGCAGGCAGTGTCTGGTGAACGTCGGGCGCTGTACGCAAAACCACATTTATTAAAGCGAATCTGGTGAGCGACTCTAACAGTGTCATGTAGCGTCACATGTATTATTACAGGCGGCTCAGCATATAGCGCCAGCGCTCTAGCTTTCATAGCGCCACGTATTACCTTTTGCTCAGTGTCGCTCTCCCATACATTTGCCTGTTTTTAAACAGCGTGTTTGACATTTTTTTCCCCTTTCCTCCAATCATTGTGTGACGTCTCCTGGCTGCAAACAAACACTTTTAGAAACCTTTTTGCCTTTTTATCTTTTTATGCAGAATTGTCATTACAGGTCTGGCACTAAAGTGTTATTGTCCCAGTGTTACAACAATGTCATTCCATGTGTTTTCGGTTTGTTACTGGTGGATATGTGTCCAAAAACAGACTTTAATCACACAGCGTCTGGCGCTCTATGCTATAGCGACCAGATTTAGTGCGCCAACGCTGTGTGTGTGTCCTTTTTTGAAGTATGGTGTGGAGCGCAGAGAGTCATCGCACTGAGCTGGCGCTACCTCTCGCTCCCTGCAGCGCTGTACTGGTGTTACAGTGCCCAACACACATCACATTCATCAATGCCGGCCAGGTTACTACAGCAACTAGGGCGCTCTGCTACAGCACCTGATACCCGCTTACACCGTCTACTAGCGGTCACTCTAAGCGCCGCTGTACCATACTAGCTGACGATACCTGGCGCTAGTAATCAGTAATCAGCCTCCACGAAAGCAGTGAAAAATTACAAACAAGACCAGTATATAAAAAAACCCAAACAGAGGATCCTTTAATAAGGATCCCCAAGGGAGACCTCTCTTGATTATTGTTTATTAGATTAAGTTGGGTCTTCTTCAACACTTCCAAAACCTTTGGGGCCCTAAGGCTGGGTCCCATTCCCATGACCCAATCATTCGACCTCATCAAACTTGTTTCACAGTTTCTCAGTGCTTGTTTTATTCAGGTCCACTTTAAAACATACATAGTCCATGAATGAATAATTTCATACACATAAGGCTCGATTCAGAGAGACACAAAAAACCTTCCGTTTTAGTGCCGATGTCGTATTATTTTCAAATGTTCCCGCTCTCATATGAATGTGCGAGCGATTCTATGCATGCATTGTAAACCTTCTGTAAAGTTTCCGTCCGTTCGTACGGCAGAGTACGAGTACGAGGATGTCATTTTCCATCGAGAATTTTCTGTTTCATTTTCTCAGGTAACAACGTAGGCTTTCGTTTTTGCCCTTTTCCCATCGTATCCTCACACGAATCCTTTACGTTTCCCGTTTCTGTTTCCCTTTTTCAATAAATAATCGTCCAGACGGAAATCCTTACGATCTTGCGCCTGCGCACTACAAACTTAACTCATTAAAGTGCTCGCCTACATATTTGCCACCCTCACTTCTACTACAATTAGGGATGAGCGAATCGATCCGGACGAACCCGGATTCGATCCGAATTTCAGGAAAAATTCGATTCGGATCGAATCCAAATTTCCCCGCGATTCGATCGCTCGAAGTTTTCCTTTAACATCCATTCATTTACATTACAGGCATTCTAAGATGGCGGACGGGACATGTCCAGACATCAACCCCGCGCCAGTGCAAGCTGGGACAGTCACATGCAGCCTATCAGCAGCCAGCAAGCCCGGTGACGTCACAGCGCTATTTAAGGCTGGCCATCTTGCTTTCCTGCCTCATTTCTCTATTGCATTCGTGAGAGACAGAACGTTGTGTAGCTGAGGGAGAGAGGCAGTTAGACAGGCAGGGACAGACAGGGACAGGCTGGAAACAGGCAGGAGACAGACAGGAGACAGACAGAAAGTCAGCGAAAAACAGGGAAAGGTAGAAAAATCAGAGGCTGTCAGCCTGTCACAGGGAGTTTTTTTTTTTTTTTTTCATCCAGCCTGACAGGCTTTGTTAGCGTTTTCAGGCTGCTTATACTAACTAACTGTGCATATATACTGAACTGATCTTAAGTCTGCTGTGAGGCATCCCATTCTGTGACTACAGCAGCCTCTGTTTAAGACCATATAACCATTTGCTCTTATTATATTTGAAATTAGCCTGATAAAGACACTTTTGCTGGCCATAGTACTTCTGGACCCTGCCAGGTGTACTTACTGCTGGTTTTTAGGGCATCCCATTCTGTGACTACAGCAGCCTCTGTTTAAGACCATATAACCATTTGCTCTTATTATATTTGAAATTAGCCTGATAAAGACACTTTTGCTGGGCATAGTACTTCTGGACCCTGCCAGGTGTACTTACTGCTGGTTTTTAGGGCATCCCATTCTGTGACTACAGCAGCCTCTGTTTAAGACCATATAACCATTTGCTCTTATTATATTTGAAATTAGCCTGATAAAGACACTTTTGCTGGGCATAGTACTTCTGGACCCTGCCAGGTGTACTTACTGCTGGTTTTTAGGGCATCCCATTCTGTGACTACAGCAGCCTCTGTTTAAGACCATATAACCATTTGCTCTTATTATATTTGAAATTAGCCTGATAAAGACACTTTTGCTGGGCATAGTACTTCTGGACCCTGCCAGGTGTACTTACTGCTGGTTTTTAGGGCATCCCATTCTGTGACTACAGCAGCCTCTGTTTAAGACCATATAACCATTTGCTCTTATTATATTTGAAATTAGCCTGATAAAGACACTTTTGCTGGCCATAGTACTTCTGGACCCTGACAGGTGTACTTACTGCTGGTTTTTAGGGCATCCCATTCTGTGACTACAGCAGCCTCTGTTTAAGACCATATAACCATTTGCTCTTATTATATTTGAAATTAGCCTGATAAAGACACTTTTGCTGGGCATAGTACTTCTGGACCCTGCCAGGTGTACTTACTGCTGGTTTTTATGGCATCCCATTCTGTGACTACAGCAGCCTCTGTTTAAGACCATATAACCATTTGCTCTTATTATAATTGAAATTAGCCTGATAAAGACACTTTTGCTGGCCATAGTACTTCTGGACCCTGCCAGGTGTACTTACTGCTGGTTTTTAGGGCATCCCATTCTGTGACTACAGCAGCCTCTGTTTAAGACCATATAACCATTTGCTCTTATTATATTTGAAATTAGCCTGATAAAGACACTTTTGCTGGCCATAGTACTTCTGGACCCTGCCAGGTGTACTTACTGCTGCTTTTTAGGGCATCCCATTCTGTGACTACAGCAGCCTCTGTTTAAGACCATATAACCATTTGCTCCTATTATATTTGAAATTAGCCTGATAAAGACACTTTTGCTGGGCATAGTACTTCTGGACCCTGCCAGGTGTACTTACTGCTGGTTTTTAGGGCATCCCATTCTGTGACTACAGCAGCCTCTGTTTAAGACCATATAACCATGCAGCCTCTGTTTAAGACCATATAACCATTTGCTCTTATTATATTTGAAATTAGCCTGATAAAGACACTTTTGCTGGGCATAGTACTTCTGGACCCTGCCAGGTGTACTTACTGCTGGTTTTTAGGGCATCCCATTCTGTGACTACAGCAGCCTCTGTTTAAGACCATATAACCATTTGCTCTTATTATATTTGAAATTAGCCTGATAAAGACACTTTTGCTGGGCATAGTACTTCTGGACCCTGCCAGGTGTACTTACTGCTGTTTTTTAGGGCATCCCATTCTGTGACTACAGCAGCCTCTGTTTAAGACCATATAACCATTTGCTCTTATTATATTTGAAATTAGCCTGATAAAGACACTTTTGCTGGCCATAGTACTTCTGGACCCTGCCAGGTGTACTTACTGCTGGTTTTTAGGGCATCCCATTCTGTGACTACAGCAGCCTCTGTTTAAGACCATATAACCATTTGCTCTTATTATATTTGAAATTAGCCTGATAAAGACACTTTTGCTGGCCATAGTACTTCTGGACCCTGCCAGGTGTACTTACTGCTGGTTTTTAGGGCATCCCATTCTGTGACTACAGCAGCCTCTGTTGAAGACCATATAACCATTTGCTCTTATTATATTTGAAATTAGCCTGATAAAGACACTTTTGCTGGGCATAGTACTTCTGGACCCTGCCAGGTGTACTTACTGCTGTTTTTTAGGGCATCCCATTCTGTGACTACAGCAGCCTCTGTTTAAGACCATATAACCATTTGCTCTTATTATAATTGAAATTAGCCTGATAAAGACACTTTTGCTGGCCACAGTACTTCTGGACCCTGCCAGGTGTACTTACTGCTGGTTTTTAGGGCATCCCATTCTGTGACTACAGCAGCCTCTGTTTAAGACCATATAACCATTTGCTCTTATTACAATTGAAATTAGCCTGATAAAGACACTTTTGCTGGCCATAGTACTTCTGGACCCTGCCAGGTGTACTTACTGCTGGTTTTTAGGGCATCCCATTCTGTGACTACAGCAGCCTCTGTTTAAGACCATATAACCATTTGCTCTTATTATAATTGAAATTAGCCTGATAAAGACACTTTTGCTGGCCATAGTACTTCTGGACCCTGCCAGGTGTACTTACTGCTGGTTTTTAGGGCATCCCATTCTGTGACTACAGCAGCCTATGTTTAAGACCATATAACCATTTGCTCTTATTATAATTGAAATTAGCCTGATAAAGACACTTTTGCTGGCCATAGTACTTCTGGACCCTGCCGGGTGTACTTACTGCTGGTTTTTAGGGCATCCCATTCTGTGACTACAGCAGCCTCTGTTTAAGACCATATAACCATTTGCTCTTATTATATTTGAAATTAGCCTGATAAAGACACTTTTGCTGGGCATAGTACTTCTGGACCCTGCCAGGTGTACTTACTGCTGGTTTTTAGGGCATCCCATTCTGTGACTACAGCAGCCTCTGTTTAAGACCATATAACCATTTGCTCTTATTATATTTGAAATTAGCCTGATAAAGACACTTTTGCTGGGCATAGTACTTCTGGACCCTGCCAGGTGTACTTACTGCTGTTTTTTAGGGCATCCCATTCTGTGACTACAGCAGCCTCTGTTTAAGACCATATAACCATTTGCTCTTATTATAATTGAAATTAGCCTGATAAAGACACTTTTGCTGGGCATAGTACTTCTGGACCCTGCCAGGTGTACTTACTGCTGGTTTTTAGGGCATCCCATTCTGTGACTACAGCAGCCTCTGTTTAAGACCATATAACCATTTGCTCTTATTATAATTGAAATTAGCCTGATAAAGACACTTTTGCTGGCCATAGTACTTCTGGACCCTGCCAGGTGTACTTACTGCTGGTTTTTAGGGCATCCCATTCTGTGACTACAGCAGCCTCTGTTTAAGACCATATAACCATTTGCTCTTATTATAATTGAAATTAGCCTGATAAAGACACTTTTGCTGGCCATAGTACTTCTGGACCCTGCCAGGTGTACTTACTGCTGGTTTTTAGGGCATCCCATTCTGTGACTACAGCAGCCTCTGTTTAAGACCATATAACCATTTGCTCTTATTATAATTGAAATTAGCCTGATAAAGACACTTTTGCTGGCCATAGTACTTCTGGACCCTGCCAGGTGTACTTACTGCTGGTTTTTAGGGCATCCCATTCTGTGACTACAGCAGCCTCTGTTTAAGACCATATAACCATTTGCTCTTATTATATTTGAAATTAGCCTGATAAAGACACTTTTGCTGGGCATAGTACTTCTGGACCCTGCCAGGTGTACTTACTGCTGGTTTTTAGGGCATCCCATTCTGTGACTACAGCAGCCTCTGTTTAAGACCATATAACCATTTGCTCTTATTATATTTGAAATTAGCCTGATAAAGACACTTTTGCTGGGCATAATACTTCTGGACCCTGCCAGGTGTACTTACTGCTGGTTTTTAGGGCATCCCATTCTGTGACTACAGCAGCCTCTGTTTAAGACCATATAACCATTTGCTCTTATTATATTTGAAATTAGCCTGATAAAGACACTTTTGCCGGCCATAGTACTTCTGGACCCTGCCAGGTGTACTTACTGCTGGTTTTTAGGGCATCCCATTCTGTGACTACAGCAGCCTCTGTTTAAGACCATATAACCATTTGCTCTTATTATATTTGAAATTAGCCTGATAAAGACACTTTTGCTGGGCATAGTACTTCTGGACCCTGCCAGGTGTACTTACTGCTGTTTTTTAGGGCATCCCATTCTGTGACTACAGCAGCCTCTGTTTAAGACCATATAACCATTTGCTCTTATTATAATTGAAATTAGCCTGATAAAGACACTTTTGCTGGCCATAGTACTTCTGGACCCTGCCAGGTGTACTTACTGCTGGTTTTTAGGGCATCCCATTCTGTGACTACAGCAGCCTCTGTTTAAGACTATATAACCATTTGCTCTTATTATAATTGAAATTAGCCTGATAAAGACACTTTTGCTGGCCATAGTACTTCTGGACCCTGCCAGGTGTACCTACTTCTGGTTTTTAGGGCATCCCATTCTGTGACTACAGCAGCCTCTGTTTAAGACCATATAACCATTTGCTCTTATTATAATTGAAATTAGCCTGATAAAGACACTTTTGCTGGGCATAGTACTTCTGGACCCTGCCAGGTGTACTTACTGCTGGTTTTTAGGGCATCCCATTCTGTGACTACAGCAGCCTCTGTTTAAGACCATATAACCATTTGCTCTTATTATAATTGAAATTAGCCTGATAAAGACACTTTTGCTGGCCATAGTACTTCTGGACCCTGCCAGGTGTACTTACTGCTGGTTTTTAGGGCATCCCATTCTGTGACTACAGCAGCCTCTGTTTAAGACCATATAACCATTTGCTCTTATTATATTTGAAATTAGCCTGATAAAGACACTTTTGCTGGGCACAGTACTTCTGGACCCTGCCAGGTGTACTTACTGCTGGTTTTTAGGGCATCCCATTCTGTGACTACAGCAGCCTCTGTTTAAGACCATATAACCATTTGCTCTTATTATAATTGAAATTAGCCTGATAAAGACACTTTTGCTGGCCATAGTACTTCTGGACCCTGCCAGGTGTACTTACTGCTGGTTTTTAGGGCATCCCATTCTGTGACTACAGCAGCCTCTGTTTAAGACCATATAACCATTTGCTCTTATTATAATTGAAATTAGCCTGATAAAGACACTTTTGCTGGCCATAGATCTTAAGTCTGCTGTGAGGCATCCCATTCTGTGACTACAGCAGCCTCTGTTTAAGACCATATAACCATTTGCTGCTGGTTTTTAGGGCATCCCATTCTGTGATTTGAAATTAGCCTGATAAAGACACTTTTGCTGGCCATAGTACTTCTGGACCCTGCCAGGTGTACTTACTGCTGGTTTTTAGGGCATCCCATTCTGTGACTACAGCAGCCTCTGTTTAAGACCATATAACCATTTGCTCTTATTATATTTGAAATTAGCCTGATAAAGACACTTTTGCTGGGCACAGTACTTCTGGACCCTGCCAGGTGTACTTACTGCTGGTTTTTAGGGCATCCCATTCTGTGACTACAGCAGCCTCTGTTTAAGACCATATAACCATTTGCTCTTATTATAATTGAAATTAGCCTGATAAAGACACTTTTGCTGGGCATAGTACTTCTGGACCCTGCCAGGTGTACTTACTGCTGGTTTTTAGGGCATCCCATTCTGTGACTACAGCAGCCTCTGTTTAAGACCATATAACCATTTGCTCTTATTATATTTGAAATTAGCCTGATAAAGACACTCTTGCTGGCCATAGTACTTCTGGATATTTGGGCTCCTGCTGCTGCCAACTTCAGGGTGTGATTCATCCAATTTTTGGGCTCCTGAGGCCAACCCCAGGGTCTCTTTAAAGTAATATTTGGGCTCCTGCTGCTGCCAACTCCATGGTGTGAATCATCCAATTTTTGGGCTTCTGAAGCCAACCCCAGGGTCTCTTTAAAGTAATATTTGGGCTCCTGCTGCTGCCAACTCCAGGGTGTGATTCATCCAATTTTTGGGCTCCTGAAGCCAACCCCAGTGTCTCTTTAAAGTAATGTTTGGGCTCCTGCTGCTGCTGCTGCCAACTCCAGGGTGTGATTCATCCAATTTTTGGGCTCCTGAAGCCAACTCCAGTGTATATTTGGGCTACTGCTGCTGCTGCTGCCAACTCCAGGGTGTGAATCATCCAATTTTTGGGCTCCTGAAGCCAACCCCAGTGTCTCTTTAAAGTAATATTTGGGCTCCTGCTGCTGCTACTGCCAACTCCTGCCAACTCCAGGGTGTGATTCATCCAATTTTTGGGCTCCTGAAGCCAACCCCAGGGTCTCTTTAAAGTAATATTTGGGCTCCTGCTGCTGCTGTCAACTCCTGCCAACTCCAGGGTGTGATTCATCCAATTTTTGGGCTCCTGAAGCCAACCCCAGTGTCTCTTTTAAGTAATGTTTGGGCTCCTGCTGCTGCTGCCAACTTCTGCCAACTCCAGGGTGTGATTCATCCAATTTTTGGGCTCCTGAAGCCAACCCCAGGGTCTCTTTAAAGTAATGTTTGGGCTCCTGCTGCTGCTGCTGTCAACTCCTGCCAACTCCAGGGTGTGATTCATCCAATTTTTGGGCTCCTGAAGCCAACCCCAGGGTCTCTTTAAAGTAATATTTGGGCTCCTGCTGCTGCTACTGCCAACTTCTGCCAACTCCAGGGTGTGATTCATCCAATTTTTGGGCTCCTGAAGCCAACCCCAGGGTCTCTTTAAAGTAATATTTGGGCTCCTGCTGCTGCTACTGCCAACTTCTGCCAACTCTAGGGTGTGATTCATCCAATTTTTGGGCTCCTGAAGCCAACCCCAGGGTCTCTTTAAAGTAATATTTGGGCTCCTGCTGCTGCTGCTGCCAACTCCAGGGTGTGATTCATCCAATTTTTGGGCTCCTGAAGCCAACTCCAGTGTATATTTGGGCTCCTGCTGCTGCTGCTGCCAACTCCAGGGTGTGAATCATCCAATTTTTGGGCTCCTGAAGCAAACCCCAGGGTCTCTTTAAAGTAATATTTGGGCTCCTGCTGCTGCTACTGCCAACTTCTGCCAACTCCAGGGTGTGATTCATCCAATTTTTGGGCTCCTGAAGCCAACCCCAGTGTCTCTTTAAAGTAATGTTTGGGCTCCTGCTGCTGCTGCTGCCAACTCCAGGGTGTGATTCATCCAATTTTTGGGCTCCTGGAGCCAACTCCAGTGTATATTTGGGCTCCTGCTGCTGCTGCTGCCAACTCCATGGTGTGAATCATCCAATTTTTGGGCTCCTGAAGCCAACCCCAGTGTCTCTTTAAAGTAATGTTTGGGCTCCTGCTGCTGCTGCCAACTCCAGGGTGTGATTCATCCAATTTTTGGGCTCCTGGAGCCAACTCCAGTGTATATTTGGGCTCCTGCTGCTGCTGCTGCCAACTCCATGGTGTGAATCATCCAATTTTTGGGCTCCTGAAGCCAACCCCAGGGTCTCTTTAAAGTAATATTTGGGCTCCTGCTGCTGCCAACTCCAGGGTGTGATTCATCCAATTTTTGGGCTCCTGAAGCCAACCCCAGTGTCTCTTTAAAGTAATGTTTGGGCTCCTGCTGCTGCTGCTGCCAACTCCAGGGTGTGATTCATCCAATTTTTGGGCTCCTGAAGCCAACCCCAGGGTCTCTTTAAAGTAATATTTGGGCTCCTGCTGCTGCTGCCAACTCCAGGGTGTGATTCATCCAATTTTTGGGCTCCTGAAGCCAACCCCAGGGTCTCTTTAAAGTAATGTTTGGGCTCCTGCTGCTGCTGCCAACTCCAGGGTGTGATTCATCCAATTTTTGGGCTCCTGCTGCTGCCAACTCCAGTGTCTCTTTAAAGCAATGTTTGGGCTCCTGCCCCTCATAGTGATGCCACTTCAACTCTCTTGAATTCAATTGTGCCGCTCTGCGATTCTATTAGCGATGCCTCTGATCTGCATGTGATATTTCTTCAAAGTATTATTTAACTAACCCAGCACGCATCCTGTGCGTGTTACAGCAAGGCAGAATGGTTTACAACCCTATTGAGGCTCTAGGAGGCTCAGAAATAGCCGTTTTTAATAGCGATTCGTCGCGAATTTATTCGGGTCGAAACGATTTTTGTCGGAAAATTCGGCGAATCAGTCGAATCGAATTTTTCAAAAGTTCGCTCATCTCTAACTACAATGTTTAGCTAAATCACTTAGCACTCTCCTCCATCTTCCCTTTTGGACCCTTAAAGCTCACCCAAACCACTTAGCACTCTCCTCCATCTTCCCTTTTGGACCCTTAAAGCTCACCCAAACCACTTAGCACTATCCTCCATCTTCCCTTTTGGACCCTTAAAGCTCACCCAAACCACTTAGCACTATCCTCCATCTTCCCTTTTGGACCCTTAAAGCTCACCCAAACCACTTCTCGGTCATGTGAATATTCATCTTTAAATACTTCTGGGTCCATTATTTTTTTGTTAATGTATTTTGTAAATGAAATGACAATGTAACAATTTTTTTTTATTCCATCATAAAATATAAAATTTGTAAAAATTTTGAAAATTTCAAATTTTTACAACTATAAAAAATAAAATACATAGCAATGGCAGGCCACAGAACATTATTCTTCATCTGTGGTCCCCAACGAGTTGCGCAGCTCCTGCATCTCGCCCACCAACTGAAGGACCCTGACACTCAGTTGTGACACTCTGGCACGTGTGGTCCCTGTTAAAAAACGTAAATTAAAATATTGGTATAACCTTGTTGGGGTCATACTGCAGTGCCCCCCCCCCCCCCCCCGTATGGTCCAAACACCTAAATCTGGACTTCAAAAGCCAGAGGTCCCTTGCCACTACCACGCCCCGGGTTTTGCATAGTGCCCGATTAGAGAACCCCTGGCACGCATTCTGCAGGCAAAGAACGGGCATCAGGAGCAAGGGGGAGTGGCACATCTTGCAGTTCCTGCAACCAAATATAAAATAATTACACAAAGCAAAGGTAACCAACTAAAAGAATAACTCCTACAACAAATTAAAATTCAAGTTCAACAATCCAAATATAATTCACAAAGGACATAAGTCTAAAAAAATCTAGCAATGATATGGATGTGTGGGAAAATAAAGGTTTACATGCTAAGGACTAATTGAGGTCAGCATTAAAATACATCTATAAGGCATACATGCAATGTATTGATTCAGGTATGCATTGCTATACAATTTATGGCCTCGGCCATGCTGATACATGCAATGCCTTGGTGCTAAAGGCGCGCAGCCTCCTCCACATAGCCGCAAAACATGTTCAACAATAGCAATCCGAGCACTCAAAGGTCCCGTAAGTGGATCGGAAATGAAACGGATTTATAGGGTGGTGGTCCGTCGGCAATCAGCTCTCTGAATCAGACGTAAGCCCATCCCAACAACGGAAGTTATCTGAACGAACGGAAAATTTCCGATTTTGTTTGGAAAATGATCCGAACTAACGGAAATGTTGCGATTTCCTTCCGTTCATCGAAAGCGCATTCCCGAACGTTCGTACGAACGAAAAAAAGCAAAAAAATTACAAACACCCACCAAAACTTTCACAGACAGCTACGGAAGTCCGGACGAATGTGTCTCTGAATCGAGGCTATAGTTGTACTTCTCCACACAAAATATTAAATGTTCGTGATACACTTCAATATAATTCTCACTTGCTTATTTTTAGGGACTATTGTCCCTCTTCCTATGAAACAGGTAGACATGTTTCGCCTCTCGGCTTTCTCAATACCTGAACAGAAAAACAATTGTTTAGTCACTCTGTGTATGATTCATTGTTATATTAAATATAACCTCAAATGTAGGCATATGGTTATTAGAAATACAATGGTATTACCTTCTAGGACTTTTTAAATGTACAGGTTTCAAAAACATGCAGAAATTATTTTCCTCAATGTAGTACAAACTTTATGTGGCTTTCCTACCCCTCTGGGAGAAAATGCGGATGAAACAGCTCTAATTGGAGGCCTCAATTCAATAAAGGTAGAAAAAAATTCTCATGGTAGTAAAAAATTCAATTCATGAGAAAAAAGCCAGAGAATGTCACTGTAGCTGAATCACCAGAAAAAAAGACAATGAAAGTCAATGGTACTTTTTACTACTAAGGAAAAGTAGAGAACTTTTTACACTGTAGTAAAAAGTGCCATTGACTTTCATTGTCTTTTTTTCTGGTGATTTAGTAACAGTGACATTCTCAGGCTTTTTTCTCATGAATTGAATCTTTTACTACCATGAGAATTTTTTTCTACCCTTATTGAATAGAGGCCTAATTATTAATGTCTGTAAAAGATTACACGTCAATATTATTATTTTCATCTATTATTTTGGTGTCTTCTCTCTATATGTATGGTTTCTAGCTTACCCTTTTAAAAACACTTTGTGGGACCGCTGTGGCGAATTGGCCAGGAGGTGCCTGGGTCTGTCCTGCCAAAGATATTTATAATACTGCATTTAATATCTAATTTACTATTATGCTATATACCTATCTATGGGCCACCTGGCCTCTCACCTTTTTCTCTGTGGGTTCAAAAAACATCAAAGAAGCTACTCTCCTCTTGCTTCCCCACGTATTCAATCATTGTGTAGCTGATATTGTTCAATCCTATAACATGATTACAATATAATCAAACTGTATACCTGAACTCTTTCCCAATTATAGACCCAGCCTGATCTCTCACCTGTATAATGGTCCCAGTTGTAGCTCCCCTTTGATTTCCCAGGTCCCCATCCGTCCCGCCGCCAACCGAACGCAGCGTTTCCCTGTGCTTCCATGTGGAAACATATATACCCCCCCCACAGGAAGGACGTCATCCCTGCGCTCGCCAGTTGCAGAGCAAAAACATATATGTCTGCAGCTCAGGCGCCATTTTCTTGTGGCTGCCTTGCCGTCACCATTTTGTCATGGTCTAACTCAGGTATAGCACCATGTTTTTGGAGTCTCTACTTATTACTATTCTAACTTCACCTATTTCTCTACTCCTGGAACGGTCCCCAGTAAGTGTTCAAGGGCTATTGTGCTAATAAAAATGAAAATAAACATTATTTGTTAAGTAAAACTTTATAAGAGGGAATTATTTGTATTTTAGACTTTTTTTCTTATTCCTCCCCAAATGCTTCCCATCCGCATGTTTTTCCATAGGGTTTACAAGATTCAACAAATTGCACATTAGTTAGAATATTTCATGACAATATTGTACCCTTATGAAATGATCTCAATGGAATTGTCCTTGTAGATGGTACTCCCTAATGGGGAATTTTATCCCCGCCTTAATTTTATCAAAAAACCCAAAAAACAATATACAATTTTCCTGGGAAATCCCCGGACATTTAAAAAACACATTTAAACATGTAAAGCGCAAAATTGTGAAAAATGGCCTGGCAACAGAGGGTGACAAAATCTCAAGGTAGGCTGGCAGCAAAAGGGTTAATGGTATCCCCTGATTTACTGGCTTTCTCAAGGCTTCTCGAGTAGCCTAAAATCATGATATACAAGATGGATTTACTATATATGTTGTGGCATGGCTCTGTTTAGGGATGTGACTGCTCCATTAATATTAATTAATACCAACTCCTATTCATACTTTGATGAATTTACCAGATGACAAAGTCAGCCACCATAAACCCCAACGACCCAAACAATGCATCTACAGTACCCTAAGATGTTTCCTTGATATCCCTCACCAGATGTGTTGTCAGCAGGAACCTCCATTTAGGCCGGGAATCAGGGGTGCTGGTAATGAAAGGAGGGATGCCAGCCCACACTCAACCAGACCATCAACGGAGTCCAAACCTTGTGTCACACAGACTCAATGTGTATCTGCCTGGCCCTGTACAGCAATAATTTTCATCTCACACAACGCCCTAAACCCCCTTCTCATAATTAAACTGCCTGTAATGCTTCTCTAAGCAATCACATAATTTTATAGTCAAAGAAATCCAACACTAGCACAGCACTTAGGGTGGTTCTTTTTGGGTTCCAACCCTGGTAAAGTGTTGGGCCTCAGTGCCATACCAACTCAAAACAAGGAGGGGGGGTTAGCACACACTCAACGCCTATTAGTGTGCAGGTCAATGGGGTAAACAACAGTACATATCAAACACAAGATCCTCTGCCAAAGGGATCACAGAAACCCAATATACATAGGCCAGCTAAAAAAGGCTTAGCATTACTACAGCTGGGTCTTTGGCTTTTAGGGTATGGAACATATCAAACACAAGATCCCCTGCCAAAGGGATCACAGAACCTTCATGTAAATAGGCCAGCACTACTCAATTATGAAAGAATAATGAAAAGTAATGTATTTTGTAAAAGTACACAATACACAAACACAAGGACACTCTAAAACCAAGGGTTGCCCCTCTACCAGACCAAACCCCACACACACCGCTTTCCAGTGAATAACAAACCCCAAAGCAGTGCAGTAAATATATATATATATATATGTTAGTGTCCTTGTATTTGTGTGTTGTGTACTTTTATGTATTTTGCTGTATAAATTACTTCCTATTATTATATCATAACTGAGTTGTGCTGGCCTATTTACATGGTCCTGTGATCCCTTTGGCAGGGATCTTGTGTTTGATATATTTCACGCTGACCCCCACTAAAAGCCAAAGACCCAGCTGTAGTAATATTAACCCTTTTTGTCACCCTCTAGACCAGTGGTTTTCAACATTTTTAGAAACATAGAAACATAGAAGGTTGACGGCAGAAGGAGACCATACGATCCATCTAGTCTGCCCTTATGTGTATACTGTATGTACTCTTTATCTTAGGATAGATGTGTGCTTATCCCAGGCATGTTTAAAGTCAGTGACAGTTGCTTTTTCAACTACCTCTGCTGGAAGTTTATTCCAAGCATCTACTACTCTTTCTGTAAAATAATATTTTCTAACATTGCTCCTGATCTTCCCCCCGACAAGCTTCAGGTTGGGCCCCTTGTTCTATCGTTAAGTTTCTTCTTAAAAACACTTCCCTCCTGAACCTTATTCAATCCTTTCACATATTTAAAGGTCTCAATCATGTCCCCCCTCTCCCTTCTTTCCTCCAGACTGTACAGATTAAGTCTCTCCTGATAAGTTTTAAGTTTAAGTCCTTCCACCATTTTCGTTGCCGGCCTTTGGACACGTTCTATTTGAATAATGTCTTTTTGCAGGTAAGGTCTCCAGAACTGCACACAGTATTCTAGCTGTGGCCTCACCAGGGCTCTATACAGCGGCATCACAACCTACCTCTTCCTACTGGTGATGCCTCGAGCTATGCAGCCGAGCATCCTGCTTGCTTTTCCCACTGCCTGGCTACACTGTCCACTCATCTTGCAGCTATCAGTAATAAAACCTAAACCTAAATCTTTCTCCTCCGAGGTCCTGGCTAACACAGCGCTGCCCATACGGTGCTCAGAGCAGGGATTCCTTCTACCCAAGTGCAGGATTTTACATTTAGAGACATTAAACTCTAGTTTCCACAGTTTTAACCATCTATCCAGTAAAGCTAAATCATTTTCCATGTTGCAGACACCTCCAGGAATATCCACCCTATTACTAACCTTTGTATCATCAGCAAACAGACAAACTTTTCCTACCAAGCCTTCTCCTATGTCACTTACAAACATATTAAAAAGAATGGGGCCCAGGACAGAGCCTTGCGGCACACCACTTGTAACTCGCCTTTGTTCAGATTGCACACCATTTACAACAACGCTCTGATACCGATCCCTCAGCCAACTGGAAATCCACTGAACTATCCAGGGATTGAGTCCTACCTTCAATAACTTATCTATGAGCTCCTTATGTGGTACAGTGTCAAAGGCTTTGCTAAAATCCAGATAGGCGATATCCACAGCACCACCTTCATCTAACACTTTAGTGACATTGTCAAAGAAATCAATAAGATTGGTCTGACATGATCTGCCCTCAGTAAAGCCGGGCTGTTTTGGGTCCAATAGGTCATTCATTTTTAGATGGGAAATTATCTGTTTTTTTAAGAGTGTTTCCATTAAGTGCCCCCTGAAAAATAGAGTACCTCTCCACGGAGGGGATCAGTAAATGTAAATGTTAGCAAAATAAGTAGGTTACAGTCTTTATAGAACTTTTAAAGCAGAAAGAAATAAAGTTCAGTTATTAAATTAATATACCAAACCTGTTGCCCCCCCCCCCCTCAGTGGTGCTCTCGTTGAACATTGCTGTGTAACCCTTCAATCTGGGCCCCCAGCTACATGTACCATAGGTTGAGAAACAGTGCTCTAGAACAGGGGTTCTAGAGCACTGGTGGTGCTCGAGCTGTCCTATGGTGGTACTAAAGTCCACTGGTAAAATGGGGGGATATGAAGCCCTGCAGGCAAATCACTGCTCCAATAGGATGTGTCAGGTGGTTAAAGTGGACCAACACCCAGGATTTTGACTATCCTGGGTCTTGGTCCACTTCGGTGGGGCACCCCCGATCGGGGTGCCCCGCTGTGTGAAACCCCCCCGAACCCCCCGAACTCACCTCTCCCCGCGCCGACGGACAAGCCGCGGACTAACCGGCTCCTCCGCCGCCGCCTCCCGCGCGTCCCTCTTGACGCGCGCGTGCCCGCGCCGGCCATTCACAGACGGCCGGCGCGGGCGCGCGCACGTCTAGAGGGGCGCGAGGGAGGCGGCGGCGGCCGGCGCCGAAACTAAGGTAAGGAGTTTGGGGTGTTTGGGGGGGTTTCACCCCGCGGGACATCCCAATTTCGGATGTCCCGCGGGGAGGGAGGTGATCGGCCCGGGAATCTTATAGATTCCCGGGCCGATCACCGGTGGGTGTTGGTCCACTTTAAATCTACAGGATGCAGGAGTAAAGCATCTTGTGATTATTTATTGCTGGCAGAAGAGAACCTCCACCCTCCTGAAGAAGTCTGTATTAGTGGTGGTACTTGAGTTAATTGCAAAATAAGAATTGTTACTCCAGCAAAAAAATTTTAGGAAACCCTGCTTTAGGCCAGGAATTCCCAAAGTACCACTGGTGGTACAAGAGCTGCCCTCTGGTGGTACACAAGTCCACTGGGGGAAAAGATGGGGTGGGACATTAAACAGCACATGCTAGCTACTGCTCCAACAGGATGTGCCAGGTGGCCAAGTTAACACGCTGCAGGAGTGCAGAAGTGTTGCATCTTGGGATGACTGCATTGCTGTCAGAAGAGCTTGTGTTCTTGGGCCAGTATATGACCTCCGCCCTTCCCGGAAAGTCTGTATTAGGGGTGTTATTGAGTTATTGAGATACAAAATGGCAAGCGGTACTACATAAAAAATTGATTGAGAAACCCTGCTCTAGACTGCCAACTACAGTATGGCCTGTACTTCTAATAAGCATTAGCACAGTGCTACCTAGTGACAGGAGGCTAGATTGACATATCTAGGAATAGCTATCAGTAGGTGATTCTAGAGAAAGCTAGAGAAATGTAAAGAACCATCCCAGCCTAATTTTGGTAAAATACATATATACATATACAGTAACCAGTATATATCTAAGGCTGGGTCCTGTTTAACAGTGATCTTGGACATATATTATTGCGGAAATTATAAGAAAATGTAACGTTCCCCTTTGTTTCCCATGAACATAATTAAATCCAGAATCTGACATTAAACACTGAACCCTGACACTGTTTTAACACCCCAGGTATCTACTAACAGCAGGTCTGTTATTTGCTGAGAGGGGTTTTTATAAGGCCCCGAGCAGTGCTATGCCCTGATAATTATGATGAAGTGCAATGGTCAGTGTTGATTCAGCACTCCCGAATCTGCCAAACATTTCATTCACAGGTCTCCTTCATGCCTCTGCTGCCATTGTGATTGTGCAATCAACTTTCATTTAAAGGTTCACTCCACCCTTTTTGTGGACAAAAAAAAGAATATCATTGACCATTTTTCATTTTATATAGAAAGCTTAGATGCCGGTGGCCCACCTGTCAAAATTTACAAAGGAATATTGATGGAGGAGTCTTGCCTTAATGTTTTTCTGTAGACAGCTGGACATGGAGCCCCAAGCAGGCCATTGCACTGACAAATTAAGGGCCTTCAGCTCATGGAGTCCTAAAATACTTTAAAACAGATGGAAATCCATTTATTGGGCCACCTTTTCAACTTTGGCCCCCACCCTAACAGCCGGGAGCTGCTGTTGGCTTTTCAACCGCTGAAGCCACACCCTGCGGCACTTTTGAGAGAGCCGATTGGCTCACTCAAAAGTGCTGCTGAGATGAGGTGCAGCCGACAGGCCACACACTTGGTATGCTGTTCTGGCACGCACCTTTCTGAATGGCTGGACGTGAAAGCACACACGGCTGCAAAGAAGCCTTGGATTGCGCGCTGGTGGGGATCGTGTTGCAGGCCCTGCCGGGATCAGGTAAGATCACTGGCGCCCGGGGGGCTTTCACACAGCAGGACATCCGGTGTAGGATGCTCCGGGGGTAGGCTAGCGGCCGAGCCTTGAATCTTTCCAGACGCGGGCGGAGCTCATCTCATCATCTCATCTAGACATGGAAACACAAATGAACCCTCTGCATACTCATTTCATAGAAATACTAGCTAAGACTAATTTAAAGGAGCACTATCGCGAAAAAATGGCCCAATGATAAAAATCCATATAAATATGCTAGATGGCGGGAGGAGGGGTTACTTACACACCCGGCATCAAGAAATAGGCTTGTTTTTTTATTTCAATGGATGGAAGCGGAAATGTGGGGTGACAGATTCAGTCACCCCTAATACATTAAACCTGTCACCTCTGGATTTATTTCCTACCAGGAGAAGAAAACCACAAGCTTAGCTGGAGTTTTATTATTTTATTGGATAGTCTTTGGATCTCCAAAAAGACCTCCTTGTTCCACCAGTGAACCCTAAAAGTAAAAGCTCCAGTTTCTTGCTGAACTTCTAACGGGCGGCGTGGCAATGGTTGCACACAAGTGTGGCCCCATATTTTCACTAGTAGAGGAATTACAGCACTGCAGTTTGCTGCCATTTCCAGGAGCCCCCTCAGATGGAAAAAAAAACCTATGTTTTTTTAAAGGGACTGCATAGACTAAAGAAAAAAAAAGTTAACTTAATTTTTAATAATTATTAATAATTATAGTAATAATTATTATTACTTAATTATTCTGGCTATAGTGACTTCGAGCAGGTCCAGTGCTCAGAAATATAAATGATTCTGAGCTAAAATACCAAGGTATGCATGTGTCCTGGGATTCTTTGTGCACCGGACCACTGTACTTCAACGAAATGAGTAACGTGGCACAATCCCCAACGGAACACTGCTACAGAGCAGACAAGCCTGGCATGGCCTGGGCATGCTAATTCTCTGTAGGGGGTGACAGGAGCCCTGGGGACCCAGAAACCAGTAAGTTTGTGAGCACCAGACTGGGGGGGAAGCTGCTGCAGGTGAGAAAAGTTGAGTATTATTTATTTTTTATTTAGCCTTTACAGTCCCTTTAATTCTGGGGTTACCAATTAGATGGAAGGTTTTTTTAAGGGTACCAATGACCAGGATCCTCCCTGGCACAAATTTGCCAGGAATGATTTAGGTTTGCTTTAAGAAAGGGATTAGGTTAATAAAATGAAAAGGATTTCTAACTTTAGCTCATTTTCCGTAGCACATGTCAGAAGTATGGCCTTTAAAAAAAGGACCTGCAGTTTCACACCTCATTTACCATATTCACCACAGGTCCAGCAGTCAACGGCAGGGCCTGATGGAGGAAGGTCAGCGAAAAGCTATTAGCAGGGATTCCCTCCCGAGACTTGCTGCTACTTATTGAGCTTGAGGTTAGCATGACAGTGCCACGAATAACTGTGCTGTAGGTTTTTTTTAACAGTTAGCCCAGATTTCCCCATAGTGTTTGTCACTTCAGAAAATTGCAGGAGAAAATGAAGTCCCAGACAGCACATGTCAGGAGCCTGGGCCTTTATAAGTTGAAGAAAAATAAAGGATGTGTTGGGGCTGAAAAATGTGCCGGCCTCCCTCAGGATTACTGTCAAAAGAAAATAATAAAGATGGCAGATTCCGAGAAGTTTGAATGCTCCTTTTGTATCGTTACACAACCCCTAAAGTGAGTGTGCACATAAAATAACATAAACATAGGCTAAACTATGTGTGCACCGAACATTACATAGAAATACAAGGCCTTTACCACCATAAATCAGTCTAGGAACACTGTCAAATCATCAGCTGTCACAGTCCAATCTGTACAGCGTAGAAAATTAGTTTAAGCGCCGTAATTGTAAGACTGCATTTGTAAGACAATGTAATTGTTAGACAATCCCTAAGGTGGCCATAGTGCACAGAAAGTGTTTTGCGAATATAAAATTGTAAGACAATGATATAACGATTTAATTGTGAGACAATTTCTAAGTAGGCTGTGGTACACAGAAATAGTTTTGGTGATTGTCAAATTGTAAAACAATGATATGATATAATTGTAAGACAATCTCCAAGGAGGCTGTGGTGCACAGAGTTTTTGCAATTGTAAGTTTGGAGGACAATAATATAATTATATCCCTAAGGTGGCCATAGTGCACAGAAAGTGTTTTTGTAATTTAAGTTTGTAAGACAATTATATCATGATATAATTTTAAGACCATCTCCAAGGAGGCTGTGGTGCACATAAAGAGTATTTGCAATTGTAGGTTTGGAGGACAATAATATAATTATATAATTGTAAGAAAACCCCTAAGGTGGCCATAGTGCACAGAAAGTGTTTTTGTAATTTAAGTTCGTAAGACAATCCCTAAGGAGGCTGTTGTGCACAGAAAGTGTTTTTGTAATTATAAGTTTGTAAGACAATGATATAATAATATCATTGTAAGACAATCTGTCACGCTCAGGGTACTCTAATGTCACGCTCAGGTAACTCCAGCCCTCCAGGTAAGCCCTCAACCCCCAATCTCCGCAGCCAGCTTCACCTGTAGGAGCCCCCGCTTGCCGGGACGCAGTACACGCCTGCCCGGGATCGGTTGCCCCCAGGACTTCAATGACTCAAAGGATGGAAGCTTACTGTTAGGAGGTCTGAAGAACCAATAGCTAGGAGCGGAATCAGAGCGAGTCCAAGGTTAGAGCGAGTTTAGCAGGAAGTTCAAAGACAGGCTAGAGGTCGACACCGGGTAATCAGAGATCGCAGCGGTACAGAAGGATGAGGCAGCTTGAGGTCGGGGTACGAAGCAGGGGTCGGCAACGGAGATCTGGCAGAGGATGGTCGGTTTCAGGCAAGGGTCGGCAACGGAGATCAGATAGAGAATAATACAAGGCAAACTAGGTACAAGGCGCTATCACAGGCACTGGGTAACTGACGGGGTGAACCTTTATAGGAACCGGATATGATTGGAGATGGGGGAGCTGGGTGTGTGATTGGTGCTTACTATAGTACTCACAGACATTGGTTCAAAAAAGAACAAGGGCATATCGCCCAAAACCCCCCTTGGGCTCATTGGCCCCTGACCCAGTACTGGGGGTGTTTCCGCCCCCACACCTTGGCCACATTGGCCCTTTAATTCACCCTCCGGCGGGCGCGCTGTGTGCAGCGCCGCCGGAGGGCATATACATCATGTGCTCGCGCTCGCACAATCCCTAAGGAGGCTGTGGTGCGCAGAAATTACTTTTGCAATTGTACGTTTGTAAGACAATTATATAATTGTAAAACAAACTCTAACAATGCTGTGGTGCACAGAAAGTGTTTTTGCAGTTGTAAGTTTGTAAGACAGGCTATCATGATATAATTGTAAGACAACCTCTAAGGAGGCTGCAGTACACAGAAAGTGTTTTTGTAATGATTGTTTGTAGGACAATGATTTAATTAAATTATTGTAAGACCTCTATGGAGGCTGTGGTTCACAGAAAAGTGTTTTTGTAATTGTAAGATCGTCAAACAATTTCTAAGGAGTCTGTGGTTCACAGAAAGAGTTTCCGTAAGTGTAAAATTGTAGCACAATCTCTAAGGAGGCTGTAATGCACAGAAAGTTATTATTTAATTGTAAGATTGTAAGACAATAATATAATTGTAAGACAATCTCCAAGGAGGCTGCATAGGAAGGGTTTTAATAGTAAGATTGTAAGACTATGATATCATTTTAGGACAGTCTCTAAGAAGTATGTAGTTCACAGAAAGTGTTTTTGTAATTTTAAGATTTTTAGAAAATTCGGGAATTGTTAGACAATTCCTAAGGAGGCCGCAGAGAAAGTATTTTGGTAACTATTTTAGATTTTAGATGTAGATTGTGAGACAGGGTTGACTCAGCACCGTTAGACAATTTCTAAGGAGTCTGTGGTGCACAGAAAGCGTTTCTGTAATTTTAAAATTGTAACACAATTTCTAAGGAGGCTGTAATGCACAGACAGTTAAGATTTAAATGTCAGATTGTAATATAATTGTAGGACAATCTCCAAAGAGGCTGCATAGAAAGTGTTTTTAATAGTAAGATTAGGATATAAGACAGTCTCTAAGAAGGCTGTAGTTCACAGAAAGTGTTTTAGTAATTTTAAAATTTTTAGAAAATTCTGTAATTGTTAGACAATTCCTAAGGATGCTGCAAAGAAAGTGTTTTGGTAACTATAAGATTGTGAGACAGGGTTGACCCAGCACGGTATTTTTATAACTTTTTTTTTAGAGAAAATGCTTCTCTCTTTTTTACTATGTGCAATTCAACACCATGTTTAGCTGAGCAATTTTTAGAATCCTGATAATGTTCACACACGCCAATGGGACAGAAAATACAATAGCATTTTTCTATCAAATTTTTATAACCTTATTTTTTTTTCTTTTTAGCCCAAAGTCCATTTTAATTGATTAAATGTGTGATGCTCTATTATTTGTAGGTGGCCGGAGTATTTAACTCACCTTATAGAGAGTATCCTGATGAGATGGAGTTCCGCCTGCGAAGAGCCAGACCACTCAGCCATTCGGACCTTCCAAGAAAAAGTGCCGGGGATAGCTTTGTTGATTGGTCAGATTGCAGACATCCATTTTCCTTCTCAGCAATGCAGCCTCTTCCACCGATTAACAGGAAGAAGCCACAGGTATGTATTTATTAACTAACATGACTGACGTCATGTTGGCCACATCTGCTTCCTGTGCTGAAATTAGTTTTGCACAAAATTGTGTTGGTAGTTCTTTACTATAAAAGAAGTGGCTAATGGAATGATACGGAGAAGTAGAGAACTTAAGGAGGATGGAGGAACTGGCACTAGAAAAGACAGATGATGGGACTCAGAAGTACTCCGGAACTTGGGTAGTTTTGGAGGTCTCTAAAGGATCTCTGGACTTCCAGAATCTCCTAAAAGATATTTAACTGATGGTGGGTGGGAGGTGGGGCGAGGTGCATGGAGGTTGGCCTAAGTGGAGGGGTAGTGGATGTGGTGGGGCTTTGGTTTGGGTGCAGGGGTCTGGGATCCTTGTCTTCTTAGTTTCTTTCATTTTCTTCTCTCTATTTTTGCTTTACCCTTTCTTTGGCAAGACTGTCCTCCCTCTCTTTTTCCTTTTCCGGGAGAGCATGGCAGGGCAGCTGTGGCAGTACATAAGTCAAAAAGCAGGCCACAGGGGCCGTCTGAAGTTGGGTTGGGGTCAAAGATTCTCCAGCAGGCCCAAAGAGGTATGCATTATCTGTTGCTGATATTCTCATATGGATGACCCAGTCATAGGGTTGAGACCCACCCTTTGAGTTAGAAGTTCGCAGGACCAAGGGCCATGGCCCCCTGGACGACGTGTAATGTTATAAAGTGAAACCTGATGCTGTCATGTATGCTCTGGTTGCATTATTTTCTTTGTATGCTTTTTCTTGACTATTTGTTAGTTCAAAACTTATTAAAGATATATTGCAAAAAAAAAAAAAAGAAGGGGCCACATAGTTACAAAGTATAGTTGAAAAATACATACGGTATGTCCATCAAGTTCAACAAAGGGACAAGATAGAGGACAATTTGTATCCCCTATATACAGATAACAGCCAACAGTAACATACAATGTTATTATTTTCTGATAAATGTCTAAACCTTTTTGAAGCTGTCAGCTGTTGCTGCTTTGCCCAGCCCCTGTGGCAATCTGTTAGGTGAAACATAGAAACATAGAAACATAGAAGGTTGACGGCAGAAGGAGACCATACGGTCCATCTAGTCTGCCCTTATGTGTATACTGTATGTACTCTTTATCTTAGGATAGATGTGTGCTTATCCCAGGCATGTTTAAATTCAGTGACTGTTGATTTTTCAACTACCTCTGCTGGAAGTTTGTTCCAAGCATCTACTACTCTTTCTGTAAAATAATATTTTTTAACATTGCTCCTGATCTTCCCCCCGACTAGCTTCAGGGTGTGCCCCCTTGTTCTATCATTAAGCTTCTTCTTAAAACACTTCCCTCCTGAACCTTATTCAATCCTGTCACATATTTAAAGGTCTCAATCATGTCCCCCCTCTCCCTTCTTTCCTCCAGACTGTACAAATTAAGTTCTTTAAGTCTCTCCTGATAAGTTTTAAGTTTAAGTCCTTCCACCATTTTTGTTGCCGGCCTTTGGACACGTTCTATTTGAATAATGTCTTTTTGCAGGTAAGGTCTCCAGAACTGCACACAGTATTCTAGCTGTGGCTTCGCCAGGGCTCTATACAGCGGCATCACAACCTCGCTCTTCCTACTGGTGATGCCTCGAGCTATGCAGCCGAGCATCCTGCTTGCTTTTCCCACTGCCTGGCTACACTGTCCACTCATCTTGCAGCTATCAGTAATCAGTATCCCTAAATCTCTCTCCTCCGAGGTCCTGGTGGTGTGAGGAGTGAGGAGGGGTCTTAGACCTGGGGTGGGCAACACTACTTTAGGTGTGGGTGTGAGGTACACTTATTCTGTAAGCAGATTTATTTGTTAAATCCAGGCAAGACTTCAGTTGTAGTAAAATGATAGACATCGTTATTCTCAGCCCTTCCATCTTAGCACGTCAGCAGCATTACATTCCAGTTGTTCAATACACCTCAGCAGATCATATCACCTATAGTCCAAAGCTTCCCTCAGCACTCTCTGGCTCCAGTTGAGATCTTAGTGCCATTGGTCTTACCCCCATAGATGATGCGCACAAGTCTCAACAGCTTGTCTTGCCTCGGGCTGCCACCAGCTGGCCGTCAGCTGAACTTTTACTGCTGCTGCTTCTTTCTATCTCCTCTGCTAACATTACAGTTAAACATCTAAAAGGTAGTCTAATGGCAGGACTCCCCCTAAATAACATGTATTTTTCTGCTAACAGGGCCTCCCCCACTCACCTGCCTCACATGGGTCATAACATGTGTCCCATGTGAGATGGTATTGCTCTTTTGTATTCCGTGGTTTCTGTTTGTCTGTTTTTTCCTTCCAAGAACCAACTAACCTTTCTCTGACACTGATACCATTATAGTATAGGAGACCTGTACTGCTCTATGTTAACGAGGACCAACACCCAGGGGTGATCGGCCCGGAAATCTATAAGATTCCCGGGCCGATCACCTCCCACCCCGCGGGACATCCGAGATCGGGATGTCCCGCGGGGTGAAACCCCCCAGAAACCCCAAAAACCTCTTACCTGATCCGCCGCCGCTTCCGCCGCCGCCTCCCGCGCGCCCCTCCAGACGTGCCCGCGCCGGCCCTCTGTGAATGGCCGGCGGGGGCGCGCGCGCGCCGAGAGTGACGCGTGGGAGGCGGCGGCGGCGGCGGAAGCGGCTTGGACGTTCCTGATCCCCGCCTGGACGTTGGCGGGGATTGGCTGCGGCGTTCACGTGGGAGCGTTGAGAGGTGAGTTTTTTGGGGTTTCTGGGGGGTTTCACACAGCGGGGCACCCCCGATCGGGGTGCCCCGCCGAAGTGGACCAAAACCCAGGATAGTCAAAATCCTGGGTGTTGGTCCACTTTAATGTTCTTACCATCTAGAGTCTACTTTCTACTAAAATAACTACTCCTGAATAATTCTAGGAATACATGGGGATTTCTTATTAAATTCACTAACTACACTGCACAAAGTCAGTGGGCACAGCTGAAATGACACACTTAAATGGGAGCATGCTACCCCAACCCATCAAGCCACTAGAGCAACAGCCAAAACAAATTGACAAGGATCTACAAATGGGGCAAAGCTCCAGAAATAAAGAAAAAATAAACATATTTTATTAATGTTGCAAGTAGTATAAAAACACACAAACACAATGACAGCGCAATAAAAACAAGCCAATCCACTAATCCTGGGGTGCTATGAATCTTAGCAACATGAATATTTAAATATGCATAAGATTAAAAATATAATAGTAAAAATATAATAATAGTAAGCAGCTCCAATAGTCGCTAAGGTTCGCCAATTAATGGTGATGATGTGCAAAGCTTACAATACAATAAAGTGCAATGATAACAAAAAAGAAAAAAAACCTATTCACAAATGTACCCTCCAAATACAAATCAGACAAAACCAACCTCTAATAAAGTGACTGTGCAAAAGGATAATAGAGGAATTATTCTTATTTATAATGATATCTCTAATAGCATTGTGCTAAATCTAACATTATATTATTAAAGTGCAGGTGCTAAACATCCAAAATTCGGACCAACACCAGGTTCCTGCAAAAAGAAAAGCAAATAAAGTGCTAGCAGTGCAAGGCCACCTAATAGAAGCTGATAATGGTCACAGCAAGAGTATTTAAAGAAAACAATACTGTCCTTGTGGATGTTAGAAGATCATCGCCAGGCGGTGGATGGAGAGGTAGCCCCACGCGTTCCGCCGCAGCACTGCGGCTTCTCCAGGGGTCTAATTCACATAGTCTCTTCCATGGCCTATTCCACTCAAAGGCTTCTAACTTTTTTAACTAACTGTAGGTACTTTCCTTATCAACCTGTCAACAAATCTATTCCACAGATGGATAGTAGAGTAAAATAGAATCGTTGCCTCTGAGGATTGAATCTTTTTGCTTCCAGATTAAGGGAATGCTACCCCGTCTTCTGAGTGGGTTTATATCAAACCGCTTTTCCTCACATTTTTTTTAATTGGCTGTTTTTGTATACATACAAGTTAATCATGCCCCCCCTAAGATGTCTCCTCTGAAGACTAAATAGTTTTAATTCCTGTAATCTTTCTTAGTTAGTTAAGATAAGTAATAAAGAATCTTCTCTCTCAGTTTTTTGGGTTTCCTTTGGAATTCCTTTCTGATGCCCATAACTGGACGGCATATTCTAGACCAGTGCCTTGTAAAGAGGCAATATTAATTCCCTATCCCATGATTCCGGGCCTCTTTTATTGCATGATAATATCTTGGTGGCCTTGGAAGCAGCTGCTTGGCATTGCATACTGTTATTTAGCCTGTGATCTACCAGTCCCCCCCAGATCCTTCTCAACAAGTGACTCTCCCAGTTTTACTCCCCCGAGGACATATGTGGCCCCAAGTGCATTACCTTACATTCAGCCACATTAAACTTGATTTGCCAAGTAAATGCCCTGACACTTAACGTGTCCCAGTGAACCTGAAGCTTGTGAGCAACTTCAAATCTCTAGTATTCAAATTTATCATGGCTTTTGTCTTTGTCAAACATTCTGATCCTTTTTGTATCCTACATAAGAATAATGGGGCCACTTACATGTGTATCTGGTAGGAATGGCCGGTACCTATACATTTCTGAGTCACAGTGTATAGAATCAAAAATAAATAGCTGGTCTCCTAAACAGAAGTGAGCGACACCATTCTGCAAATTCAAGACTTGGTCTAAAATTCTTAAAATTTTGGATCAGTCCAAATCCAAAAATTTTTATTATTTTGGACAAATAAAGAAGCAGGTAAGCTTCATCCATTATGCCTTTCATGGAGTCCGCAGGGGCAAGGATTTCTGATAAGAGTGCTGGCCAGTCAGTCCTCATAGACTATTGGTATGACACTTTGGGGTGATTTACTATGTTCCCTACCGTTCGCTGCTTTACACAAAAATATGTTTGCTGGACGCGTGACGCACGCTTGACAGACCGGCGAATAAGCAAAACTTACTGCAGCGAACACCAGTGAACATGGACCTTGCATTGCATTTTGCTATGTATTTTATGCAGTTTGCCGGTCAAAATGTGTGGTGTTTACTAGCGAACAGAGAACTTTTGACAGGGGCGAACTGCGGCGGGTCAATTTGCTGTAACAAAACCAGAAATCGTGCTGGAAATCCCCTTAACAGCCTAGATTTGCATCATCAACCCTTTCTAGCCCAGCCATGATTTTAAGTGGACTCATAGAGGGCAGCATGTTGCAGGGTTAAATCATGCTAGCTAAATGGATAGTAAAATAGATAGATAGATAGATAGATAGATAGATAGATAGATAGATAGATAGTCGGACCAGATAGTTAGATACAGTAAATAGAAGGATATATGGATATTAGTACAGGCGGCAGTAAGAGTCACTGGGGTGCATTGGCCATAGAGAGACTTGAGAGGATTCCTGTTGGGCTGCCCTATGGGGGCAGTGGGGTTGATGCTTCCAACACCTCCATCCAATTCCTGCTTCCCTGTAACCCCCAGCCTGGGAACCCCAGCCTGTTTTGCACCCAGTGCTACAGAATCATCTCATTAAGAGTTGCCATATCCCCCCTGACCATGATCTGGCTTTGTAATGCCTTAGCCTCAGCCTTGGAGCTTTATAAGCACATGCGCAGAGATCACAGTCTGGTCATGGGCTGGTCGGGGGCCAGTAACATCCCAGGCTGATTTTTGGTCTAATCCAATTTGCTCCAATCTGCTTCTGAACTGAAGGAACAGTGCTGCACAGTGCATGTAATTTATTAGCTGGAAACACCTACCTAGAAGGATAACTTTCAGGGTCTTTTTTTAGGAGCGAAAACTGCCACTTACTTTCTTTGTATACCTTGGTCAGCACCAGGTTTAAATAGATTTAAAATTTGGTCAGCACCAGGTTTAAATAGATTTAAAATTTGGTCAGCACCAGGTTTAAATAGATTTAAAATTTTTACCTGGTGCTGAATCAGCCCCAAGGTAGACAATAAAAGTAAATGTCAGTTTTCTCCCTTTACAAGACCCCATGGCCTGTAAAGAGCGTCACCACCAACTACCATGCGTATAGCTATCTATGCTGCCATAGCATTGATATTACTAAAGGCAGTGGCGGACTGGGGCCAAAAATCAGCCCTGGATTTTACCAGCCCTTGGCCTGGGACATTTCTCCTGAGGCCCCCCAACCATGATGTCGGGGCTATAGCATTGGGGGCTGGGGTTCTTTGTCTTGTGGGTACAGTGGGGCTGTGGACAGGGGGCTGAGAGGGAGACTAAGGGGGCAGGGGATTAATGTGGGTGTTAAAAGTAGCAGCCAAACTGGCCTCAAAGCGGTGTGGCCCACCAGGCATTGTCCCGGGTCTCCCTATAGCCAGCCCTGACTAAAGGTGTCTTTGTGCTGAAAGATCAGTCCAAGGACAGAACAGCACTGCCATGCCCAACTTAATGTATCGCTTATCTCTTTCCTCCCTGTATTGTATTGAAATGGTGTTAACTGCCAAAAAAGAGTACCTTGTGCACTTGATGAATACATTTCCAATCTAATTCTATTCTAATATATATATATATATAATTTCTTGCTATTCTGAAGTTGGATGGTGAAGGTAAGCACTCGCTCTGGGTTATCCCTTGGAAAGTATTCGCTCAGATGGGTAAACATATGTCACAGAGAGGCATCCTGTAGTGCTCTGTAATTAGTAAAATTTCTCTTCTATAGAAGGATCCTTTCAATCCATCAGTAATCAGTGAATCGCCCCCCTTGTGTACACACTGGTGAATAATTGATGGCGAGTGTCTGGCAATGTTGGCTGGTCATCGGTGGGAATCTGTGTATCATTAATGACAGTCTGCAGGACTCCTCTGCATTATATAGTACATATGTGCCTCTGTGTGCGTTATTATATTCAAAATGAGGGAGGAGGCGGCTGCTTACTGTGCGCGTACACACCAGCGTGAGATAAAACAACATTATGGGTTTACTGATAGGCACAAGAAGAAAGGTTAAAACGTTAAAGCTTAACTCTTTTTTTTTTCCTTATGAACTATCCTCTAGGCCCAAAATTTATATTTCTTTACCTGTTCCGCAGTCCTATTGTGTCTATGGTTGGGTGGGTGGGACAGGGCTGCGTTTCCAGTTCCTGTTAGCTTCCTGACAGGCCCTGCACAGGGCAACTTAGATGAAAGGGAGCATCCCGAAGGGGGGCGGGGGCAGTGGGACTCAACAGAAGTGACATCACCATAATTCCAGAAGACTGGACCGCCAAGGAACAGGCGGGACAGGTGATTAGGAAAAAATATATTTCAAGGCTGAGGGGGGGTCATGCTTACTATTGAGTAATGGGTTGTGTGGATGGGAAGCAGGATAGAGGAGTAGTGTTTTAGGATTATATAGGTGGGTTGCAGGATTGTATATAGGGGGATTTTACAGTGTAGGCACTGTCACCAACACCCCCAAAGCCAGGGCTGGCACCTGGTTTATGTGGGCCCTTGGGCAGCATGGTCTCAGTGGGCCCCTTTGTGGCGAGAGTCACGTCACATCACCCCTGGATGCACTGCCACCTTGGTCATTGCTGGCACACCGCAAGGAGATTTGGGCACCAGCTGTGGCAGTGCCCTTCCAGTCTGCTGGTCAAGTGCTGTCGCTTACCCCAAAAGCTGGCCCAGACAGTGGGCCCCCATGGAGGCTGGGGGCTCCCAACAGCTGCCTCGCCTTGCCAGGTGCTGACACCGGCCTTGCCCAAAGCACACCAAGAGGACATTTAGGGATCTCCACATAGAGGCACAGGTAAAGCAATTACTCAAACTGAGCTATATAGCCAACTATGTAGAGCTCCACAAAACATGGCCTGTTGATGGCCCTTGAGGTGAGGGTTGAGGAAAGGTGATATAGAGGGTGCCAAATGACTGGAGATTCACTGCAGCTCCAGGGCATCCCTATTTGGCCATATTGTAAAAGAAAGCAACATAACTACTTAAAACTTCTGTGTTTTCTTGCTGATGGCAGCCAATATCCCAAATCTGAGGTCTAAGAGTCTCAAGCACAGATACAGATAGAGCAACAGGCCAGGGTTTGTGCAGGCAGCGTGGGTTCATAGCGAGTATTAAACAAAGGGGCAAGTAAAGGCGGTCAGATGGTTTCATAATAGGTTAGTAATCCAAGGCCAATCCATAGAGCGTAGTCTAGGTAAAGCCAGGTCACAACGGATGTTGCTGATAGAAAGTAAAAGGAAGCTTTGTAGTACATGAGAACCAGGACAGGCTGACAATCAGGCAGCACTGTGATGAAACCAGGTGCAGCTTTTACATAGGTGGTGCAGGTGAGAAGTCCCAAAAGCAGACTGCTAGCTGGAATGGCCCCCGGGCCCCCGCTTGGATGCACACATATGCAATAACTCAGGAACTAGGGAGGTGTACTGACAAAAAACAAAGATTGAAAATAATCAGTTATCATTACCTGAACAGATGGAGCATGCTTATTTTGATGGCAGAATCTAATAATAATAATATTTATTAATGTAGCGCCAACATATTCAGCAGTGCTTTACAATCAGAGGGTTCATGTACAAATAGAATAAAAAATTACATAAGAAAAAAGTAAAAATGGTATCCATTAAAACAAAAGGAATGAGGACTCTGCTCACAAGCTTACAATTAGAGATGAGCGAGCTTCTCAAAGATTCGATTCGGGCGATTCGCCGAATTTCTCAAAGAAATTCGGGTTCGTCCGAATCGAACTTTAGCGAATCGCTCATCTCTGGTGGGAGCGGGGAGGCCGGCTGCGCTGTCAGCGGGCGGCGGAAGCCGGCTTCCGCCTCCCGCTGACAGCGCAGCCGGTCTCCCCGCTCCCACCATGCCGCCATTTTTTTTTTTTTATTTCAGGGAAAATTCGGTCAGCACGAACCACTAAAAATTCGGATCGTGCTGAATCTAATTTTCCCTGAAATTTGGAGCGAATTCAGGTTCCTTAGAACCGATTCGCTCATCCCTACTTACAATCCAAGAGGAGAAGGAGAGGGAGACACAAAAGGTAAACAGCTCTTTGTGCCATGGTCCATTCATTTAAGTCAAAATGACTATATACATTCTGTATGGACCTACCGCAAGTTGATTTAGTGCTTTTGGGGGCAAAGGTTGTGGTGCATAGTGTGTGATAATGGATCGGGTTCAGAAAAAAAATGTAGAAGATTGATTTGAAAGGAGGAGTTAGATTAGTGGATATGGTAGGCTACCCTAAAAAGATGCATTTTTAGGGAGTGTCTAAAGCAATTGATGTTTTGAATCAATCTAATTGTTGGGGGTAGAGAATTCCAGAGAATTGGTGCAGCTTGGGAAAAGTCTTGTAGGTAGGGGGAGGTTTGGACTAAGGTGTAAATCATTAGCAGGTCGCAGGGCGAGGGTAGGGCAGTAGACAGAGATTAGAGAAGACAGGTAGGGGTGTGCAGCACCATGGAGAGCTTTGTGGGTGAGAATGAGCAGTTTAACACTTTAACTACGAGCCTTCCTAGAGTTTTTGTCACCCACTTTTGCCAGACCATTTTTCAATATTTTGCGCTACACATGTTCAACTGTGATTTTTGAAGATATTTCCCAGAAAAATTATATATTGTTTTTAACATGAAATGTCTTGTTTAGCATTTTTGTGTATTGTTAATATTTTGGGGTGAAATATGTGCAAAAAAGAAAAGAAAAAATCTATTTTTTACAATTTGTAGTGTTTTTTTGTAATAAAAAAATGTAAGTTTTTCAATAAAATTTTATTGCATGTAAAAGCTCCATTTCTCCCGGTTACAACGGTACCACATATGTATTGGCAGACACTCTTTCCTGCCCAGGAGACTCCCCCAAACTGAAACAGCAGTTTCAGATAAAATTAAACAAACTATATATTCTCTGGAAGTACACACCTCAAGCTTTCTAGGCATACCAGGCTTGTTGATGTGGATGCAGTTTTCAGCAAGAAATCCCTTAATTAATTTTTTGGTTGCACAGTGTTTCCCTAAAAAAAGGAATACAAAAGCAGAATCAAGGTCACATTTTCCTGAAAAAAAAACAATATGCAAACAAGAAAAACAAATTAAATCTAAGCAAGGTCCTCCAAACAGAACAATACCAACATGCATAGGCACTGTCAAGGGAAAAGTTGCCAAACACCCCAAAGTAAAGCATGTGCGTAAGGATAATTTTACTTGAACATTTCAGCTCTATAAAAAAGTGCACAACCCTTTACATTTACATTCCTTACATTTGGAAGACCCCCCCCCCCACAAACCATATATTCCCTGAAAGTACACATTAGGCTTTTTAGGCGTACCCAGCTTGTTGTAGTGAGCTCATCTTTCTGGAAGTAATCCCTTGAAGAATTCTTTGGTTGCACAGGGTTTTCCTGAAAAAAATTATAAAAGCAGATTAAAAAACACATTTTCTTAAAATATCAATATGCAAACAAGATAAACAAGCTAAATCTAAAAGTGCAAGGTTCTCTGAGCAGAACAATGCCCAACATTTTGTCACCCAACCCTGTTGATAGGTAATTTTTCACATATTTTCGCTATGTTTAACTGTGCTTTTTGCAGGAGTTTCCAGGCAAATGACATTATTTTTCTTTGCGGCAGAGTTTAGGCTTTAACATGGAATGTCTTGTTTTTTTAATTGTCTAGTTGTCTCATTTATTTTAAAACAAATGTTTATTTTATTAAAGAAAACTATATTGCATGTGAAAAAACTCCAATAAATAGGCGATAAGTAGGACATTGTGGTCTACTGTGTCAAATGCTGCTGAAAGATCATGCACAATGAGCAGTAAGTAGTCACCATTACATTTGGCAGTCAGGGGGTCATTTGTCACTTTGGTGAGGGCAGTTTCGGTTGAGTGTAGAGTGGAGAATCCAGATTACAGTGGGTCAAGGAGAGAGTTGTCTGAAAGGTAGCACATAAGGCTGGAGTAGACCAGGCGTTCCATTAGTTTTGACTTCAAGGAAAGATTAGAGACAGGTCTGTAGTTGGTTGTGCTGGATGGGTCAAGGGTGGTTTCTTTTAGTAGAGGAATTATGACAGAATGTTTAAAAGTGGAAGAGAAGATACCAGAAGAGAAAGAAAGGTTAAAAATTCTGGTTAGGTGGGTAGTGACAGTAGGGGAGAGGGACTGGAGGAGATATGAGGGGATGGGGTCCCCATCGCCATCTAATGAGAACCTTCTTTTATTCCTATGGGATATTTGGGTGTTTCCTAAATCAGTTGGGGTATCCTCATTCTAAAAACTTAGCTGATCTAGGATTTCTGTTAGGTTAAGTTCACACTGTAGCTTAAATATGGCATTTGCTCCCCTGGGCATAGCAGGCTATGGACAATATAAATTACACCTTACCTGAAGCCATTACAGTGCATTTAGATGGTGCCTCTCATTCCTCACTACCGCTCCAACTCTGGCTGGTAGCTTCCTTGTGTAGGACCTGCTGTAGATGTCTGTTGCCCTCCCCTCCATAGAATGTAGGTGACTGAAACAGCATTATGGCAGTGGAAGGAGCAGACTTTTGTGTGGCCCACATTGGACCTGGAAACTCTTTAAAGCCAAACTCATGGGTGGCAAGACCAATTGGGTTGTGGTCTCTGGGAACTACAAACCTCCCTTGGGCAGAGTTGCTGTTCCAGGGGGCACTAGCAGGTGTCTCATGCAGCTGCCTGAGCCATAACTCTCATTATCTGCTGAACCTGGCTGGGAAGCTTTATATACTTACCACTCATCTAGCCAGAGATAACAGGAATCTTCAGTTACTCTACTTCATGTCAGGGAACTAGTAGGCCTTTTATCACTGTTCTCCCTTAAAACCTATTTTGGTTATATTGCTTATATTGTTTGGCGCTGTCAGTTTGTTTAAAAAAAAATCTGACTAGTTAACCTAAGTGGTCTTTGTGGTTAATTGGCTCCATTGTCAAAAGAAGAATGAACATAACATAAAAATCCACATTTTCAACAACTAGCAGATACATTCCCAGGGTAAGAGTCTCACCACTTCTAGGACTTAAAAGGAAGTTGAAACCTACATCCTCCTAATTAAAAACTTCCGTCTCAATCCTCCAACCAATCCAAACCCATCCTGAGCCCAACCCCGTCTTATGTAGCCTCTGCTCCTTATAAGAACACCTTTCTGTCTTCTGTGGCTTGTCCGGCCATCACGTGAGACTGTAGGGCCTGCCTTAGACTGGTTTAAAACTACAGTTCCATTGATTTGCTTTGTCAGTTAGAACAAAGGTTTTTTTTTTCTAATAGATTATTTGAGGGTGTTTAAACACACCTTCCTCATTGACAGAACAACCCTAATGTCATCAGAAATCACTTTCTTACACGCAAACTCAAATAAGTAAAATCCATTAACATGCAAAACATCCTTCCTGTCCAGCTGTGAAAAGTGCTCAGTGATACTTATTCGCCATTTGTGTTATTTACGCTCTATAACTTTTATGGTAACTGGTTCCTATTATTGGTTTCTATTAATGTAAAACATAAGTGAGCAGAAATGATGCATGGATGATTCCTTTTTCCTTCGTCTTTGCAAGACCACCAACTGTGACTGGTTACTGATAAGCCAGAAGAAAATGCAGTAGGAGAGTCCATGTTGCGATTTTTCGTAATTCAAGCAAATTCTTTAAAACACAGTCAAGGGCTCTTAAAGGAGCACTATTGCAAAAAAATGTCCCAATGATAAAAAATTGGGATAAATATGCTGGATGGCAGGAGGAGAGGTCATCAGAAAATATTGATCCAGGATTTTTTTTTAATTTTACAAAAAGGAAGAGGAAAATTATACACAGTGATACACTAAACCTGGCACCCCTGGATTTTATTCCTGCCATGAGAGAATACACCACAAGTTTGGTGAGAGTTTTATTCAGGTTCTGGTGTATAAGTGACCCCTCTGATTAGCTGATGTGTTTATATAGATTTTTAGTATTAAACAATTTCACGATAGTGCTCCATTAAAGTGCACCTATAATCAGAGGGAAGTATATGTAGTAATCTTCTATCTGAATTAATTAGCATATGCCACAGCATTTACCATCATACTACTTCCTGTTGTTTTTTTCCTGGTGTTTTTATGGATATTAGGCTACGGTAAAGAGACACAGTTTTGGGTCACAGGGCTGGGGATGGAATGTGACCACATAAACTTCCTTTCGGAGTATAGGAGCACTTTAAGTGGTTAAAAAGTTGATATTCAAGGTGAGATAATCTTTTGAAATTCATTTTGGGTCTGTTTCATTTCACTCAGTTGCAAGAATTGTTTCCAAGCAAAAGATTTTTGTAATGGGACTAGAAAACTGGGCACGACCCCAAAATCTTTTTTTTTTTATGTAAATTATTTTATTTTGGCCACAAAATCATAATAAAAAGCAATTAACAATACAGCACCACAAGACAAGACAAAATTAAAAAACACTACCTTCCCTGGACCCAGATAATACATCCAATAACAATAATAGTCAATCACAATGAATTGGGCGGTAAGCAATAATATAATTAAATCAAACCAGCCCCAATGGACCTTCCTTGATGAAAAGGACTCACATGCTGCCTCATAAGCAGAATATTACATAATCAATTTAGAGGCTGATTCATTAATAGCGCCAGGTAGCGACAGATGAGCGTCTGAAGTGCGGCGCTATGAGCGACCGCTAGTGTACGCCACGAACGGCTGTGAGTCGCTATTGCAGGCCTCCTCAGTCGCTATCTGCCGTTGTTGGGAAGAATGCCTACATTGGTGAGTGTGATGTTTCAGATCAGCTTTATAGGCGCTCTTATTTTTTCACACGGTATTCAAGACAGCGCCTGAGCGTTTGTCTGCTGTTGGATTGAAATCAATGTTAGAACATTCTGTAGTAAGCACATTGCACCATGTTTATTTGGTTAAATGTTTTTAATTTTTTTTTTTGTTTTTTTTAGAAATAAATGCCTACAATTATTGTTGGGTTCTCTTCATGGTGCCTAAAAAAGAAACAAAAGTGTAGTTAAAAGTGCAAACAGTGCCTAGTAAAACAAAATGTTACAATAAGCTAAAGTGCAAAGAGTACACTAAAATGGTGCAAACCGTGCTAAATCCTATTTGTAATATCCACAAAAATTTGTCCCAATAAATATTACATAATTAAATAAATAAGAAATACATAAGTAAGAAATGAGTTATATCCTTGAACCAGCAATGTAAAGTGCCAAGTGAAATAAAGTGAAAAGGCAGGCTTGCAAAATTAATATCAATGAAAAACCTGTTAGGCTGTATAGCTACCACCCAAGAATGCTAGATAGGGTCCAGGTGGTCAGAGAACGCTCCCTCGGGCGCTCCACCATGTGCCCACCACTTCAGACAGGGGTGTTTCCAAACAACTTCGAACAAATTTCATATAAAAAAAAAATTAAAAAATTGTCAAACATTTTTAAATAAATTAATCTAAAATAAATCCTTAAAGTTTCTGATTACGATTTTGTCCACTTTGGCAGACCTCAGATAGGGTTGCCCCCTGGCCGGTAAAAAGTGGGAAAAGTATACCTGCAATTATATTTAGCAGTAAAAATACAAGTACCGACACCGCCAGGCTAGTAGCCAGTAATGTAAAAAAAATTACCGTCCGGGTGGCAACCCTAACCTTGGACCAGGTGAATCTTGCAGCACTTGGCTTCCTGTTTACCCACAGCTACTCTCATTGTGTCATGCTCCCAAGGGCCTGGCGGCTTTGCGAACTGCATTCCGGACCCCACGCTTCTGGGGTTGTCAAATGTGTCTGGTGGAGTACATTCAATGCGCTCATAAAGAATATTATGGGCCTCTTTCTGAGCTCATACGCCACACGCAGGTGACTCATACTTCTTGAGGTTTAAAGAGGAACATTGGGAAAGGTTGAAACCTCCCCCAAGCCTCACCGATCTGCTGCCCCCTCCCTCCAGTTTTACCTTAGGGCATTAGTTACTCACCTCAACACGGGATCCATCTTCTAGGTCCCTTGGTTTCCGGGTGACCTTCTGATGGGCAGAGCCATCTTGCATCCCATCAGGCACCCCGAGCGGGCACCAATCTGTACAGTGCCTGTGAATGGGATGCAATGGGGGTCGTCAAAAAACCCACAAGACTTCGCTGAGCTGTGAAATTGCTGTGGGATATTGACGAGCATTAACAGGGATCGGCCCTGAAGCAGCCAGATATCGCCACAGCAGGCAGTGGCGACATCCAAAAGGTAAGTAGGGGTCGATGGGGGGGGGAATCGCCCCCTTTTTATTTTTGGTCCGATGTTCCTCTTTAAGGCCAGAACTATGGGATCTCGGCATGTAGAGGCCAAGCCCTCAGAAAAGCAAAAGACCCCATAGGAGCAGGTGCAGGTAAGCAGGAGAGTTTCATGCCACAGTGGCACTTCTACCTTTGGGGGTATGATTAGAAAGTTCACAAAAGCCCAATTTATAAATGACTTAACCTTGCCTGGTAAGTGGGAATACAGCACTCCCTGATGATACAAATCCACTTTAACTGGTAAGTCCAATTTTGATAGAATTTTTGAAAGTGTATATTTTTTTGTGCCAAAACAATGCCCCCAGGGTGCTGAGCTGAACTTATATTTTTTAGCAAATGTGAGTTTTATGGAAGCAGTTTTCACTATCTACAATCTGTTGCTATTGGCAACCGTACACCAAAAACAGAGAAGTGAGTCCTGTACACACAGAGCACTGCTGCTATGGTCACTACTGAGGTGAGGGAGCTCAACTCACAATTACACATACCCAGCAGCAGTGTTCTGTGCAACTATCTGCAATCTGTTGCTATTGGCAATGTACACGTGGAGGCTGATTCACTACTAAAGCCAAGTATTGCCAGATGAACGTCTGTATAGCAGCGCTTAGAGCGACCGCTAGTAGACGCTGTAAGCGGGTATCGGGCACTGTAACAGAGCGTCACGGTCGCTGTAGTAACCTGGCCGGCATTGATGAATGTGATGTGTGTTGGGCGCTGTAACAACAGTATAACGCTGCAGCGAGCGAGAGGTAGCGCCAGCTCAGTGCGTCTGGCACTCTGTGCTCCACGCCATATTTAACAAGAAACTACACACACAGCGTCGGCGCTCTAAATCTGGTCGCTGTAGCATAGAGCGCCAGACGCTGTGTGATCAAAGTCTGTTTTTGAACACATATCCACCAGTAACAAAGCGAAAACACATGGAATGACATTGTTGTAACACTGTGACATTAACACTTTAGTGCCAGACCTGTAATGACAATTCTGCATAAAAATATAAAAAGTCCCAAAAATGTATAAAAGTGTTTGTTTGTAGCCAGGAGAGGTCACACAATGATTGGAGCAAAAAATAAATAAAAAATGCCAAACACGCTATTTATACACAACGAATGAAGCCCCATTGAAATGTATGGGAGAGCGCTACAGAGCGACAGGTACTACATGGCAATTCTGAACCTAGAGAGCCGGTGCTATACGCTGAGCCTCCTGTATTAATACATGTGACGCTACATGGCGCTGTTAGAGGCGCTCACCAAATTCGCTTTCTTAAATGTGGTTTTGCGTACTGCGGCCGGCGTTCACCAGACGCTACCCGCCGCTACGAACCACTACCTGCCAATATCCCTTCTTAAATAACCCCCCAAGTTTGCACTTGGGGTACATTGCCAATAGCAACAGATGAAAACTGCTTCCATCAAACGCAGGTTTGCTAACATTAGAAAACAGCACCTTTTGGGCCTGTCTGCTGATTATCCCAGCGCCAGTGAGCACCACTTTGTACTGCCTTTATTCTGGCGCTCCCCGGCATATTTATGATTTTTTTCTTGAAATCTTTGCCGCTGTATTTTTTGTTGCTAGTCGGCGTTTGTTAATTACAGTCACTGCTGCGGACAAAGGGGACACATTTTACTGTGTTTTTAGACTGCGTTTTAGTTGTTGATGTCCAAATTACACATTGGTAAGCAAACAAAGCCATTAAAATCAATTTTTATAAACCCCCCCAAAAAACATTTTGGCCCATCTAGGTCCTGCGTTTTAATTATTGACAAGTCCCAATACAAGTTCTGTACAAATAAATGTGTGTAATATCAATTATAAGCATTAAACAATACAATCCAGTTCTGCCTATTGTGCTCTATGGGATCTTGAGCTACAGCTCCAGGTTTCATCTGACGCTGCTTCAACCAGAGTGCCTGGTGCGGCATCCTTTTCCGCGCTAGCGTTAAATGAGACGCTAGCCGGCAGCTGCATCATCGTTAGAGTTTTTTTTAGTTGTTAAATCGGCGCTGTTTGGCACTGACTCTGCTTAAAAAAGGCTCAAAAAGTCACCAAAAGCAATTGCATAATATTATTAATTTATCAAGAACTTGCATTTAGAAATGTTATACAGTCATGCCAAACTATCATCCAAAATTTCTTTGATATTGTATCTTTCAGGGACCATTTCGTGATGTTGCTCAAGTTCTACAACAGCGCTACCGGCCACTGGAGCCAACCCTTAAAGTAGCTACCTCATTTACTTCTGTGGAAGAGGCCCGTGAAGAGCTCAAACGCAGGGAGTGGGCAAAAGGTTTTCAGGATAAAATGTATGTAGAAATGTTTTTTTTTCCTACAAAAAAATACATTTACCGTATTTTTCGCCCTATAAGACGCACCTAGGAGGAGGACAACAAGAAAAAAAATATTTTAAACCAAATGTGCTAAAACACCCCATTACAGGCAGTGTGGCATTCCCCCCTCCCATTCCCACAGGCAGTGTGGCATTCCCCCCTCCCATTCCCACAGGCAGTGTGGCATACCCCCTCCCATTCCCCATATAGGCAGTGTGGCATTCCCCCTCCTATTTCCATAGGCCGTGTGGGATGCCCCCATTCCATAGGCAGTGTGGCATTCCCCCTCCCATTCCCCATATAGGCATAGGCAGTGTGGCATCCCACCCATTCCCTATATAGGCAGTGTGGCACCCCCCCCCCCCATAGGCAGTGTGGCATCCTCCCATCCCATTCCCCATATAGGCAGTGTGGCATCCTCCCATCCCATTCCCCATATAGATAGTGTGGCATCCCCCCTCCCATTTCCCATATAGGCAGTGTGGCATTCCCCCCCCCCCCAATTCCCATAGGCAGTGTGGCACCCCCCTCCTATTCCCCATATAGGCAGTGTGACATTCCCCCCCATTCCCCATATGGGCAGTGTGGCACCCCCCCCCATAGGCAGTGTGGAATCCCCCCCTCCCATTCCCCATATATGCAGTGTGGAATTTCCCCCCCATTCCCCAGATAGACAGTGTGGCATACCCCCCTCTATTTCCCATATAGGCAGTGTGGCATCCCCCCACCCTAATTCCCATAGGCAGTGTGACATCCCCCTCCCATTCCCCATATAGGCAATGTGGCATTCCCCCTCCCCCCCCATTATCATAGGCAGTGTGGCACCCCCCTCCCATTCCCCCATATAAGCAGTGTGGCTCCCCTCCCCACCCCCCATTCCCCATATAGGCAGTGTGACATTCCCCTTGCCATTCCTCCAGCTGGTGCCCCGCTGCCTCCTCCTCTGCTGCCTGGTCGCCCCCAACTCCCCCCGCCCAGTAGGAGTGATTTTTTGTCTCCCGCCAGAGCCGCCAATGTTCCCTTTGCCACAGCTGTCGCCTCGTTGTTGGGCAACATGGAACAACGTGTTGTGCAGGGCGGCATGTCATGCATTAGAATGCAATATATTCATTTTAGATGCTAGGGCATACTTTTTTAAAGGCTTATGCTTTTCGTTAAATTATGCTGAAGGTCCGGTTTAATATTTTTGCCCACTGATTCTTAATAGAGCCCTGCAGCATGTCTTAAACTGCCATCAGGTTGGGCCTTAGGTCAAATTGTCTTCTGGTGCCCCCCACCCAGAGGGCTGTGGATGGCGCTATGCGACAACACAGTTTGCACACCCCAAAGGCCGGCCATTAATGCCATCCTATTTACGTTTGCTGTTCGAGTATCCTTGGTGTCAGCTGACATCAGCATCAAAGCAGTAGTTTTTGGTAAAATTAGAAATTATTCCATACAAGCCGTAGCTAATAGTGGGAATCATTGCACAAGTGTAAACCCCGGGAGGCCAGTTAAAGATCATTACCCTCTTTTGATCCTAAATTATGCGTTCTCCTTCAGCTAATTTCCATTGGATATTTACAAATTGCAGCCATCATCTTCCAGCTCCATTTTTTTAACGATGTTATTTTTTATATTAACACTTGGGATGTAGATAGCACGAGTTTATATAATTAAGAAGTTCTAAGTGTTCTGCTCTTCTCATTTTGTTAAAAGGGAGAGGTCATTATTCCTTCTTCTAGCGAGTGGAAAGATCATCGCGGAGGCTGATTCATTACTAACGCCAGGTATCGGCAGGTGAGCGTCTGTATAGCGGCGCATAGAGCGACCGCTAGTAGACGCTGTGAGCGGGTATCTGGCACTGTAACAGAGCGTCTCGGTTGCTCTAGTAACCTGACCGGCATTGATGAATGTGATGTGTGTTGGGTGCTCTAACACCAGTACAGCACTGCAGGGAGCGAGAGGTAGCGCCAGCTCAGTGCTTCCGGCACTCGGCGCTCCACACCATACTTATCAAAAAACTACACACACACACACGTCGGTGCTCTAAATCTTGTTGCTATAGCATAGAGCGCCAGATGCTGTGTGATTAAAGTCTGTTTTTGAACACATATCCACCAGTAACAAAGCAAAAACACATGGAATGACATTGTTTGAACACTGTGACAATAACACTTTAGTGCCAGACCTGTAATGCATAAAAAAAATCAAAAAAGTTTTCAAAAATGACTCTTTCTAGGCCAGGAGAGGTCACACAATTATTTGAGAGAAAAAATAATAAAAAAAAAACCCTGTTTAAACAGAAGAAAAGGATTGTCCATTGAAATGTATGAGAGAGCGACAGGTAGCGACAGGTAATACCTCTGGAAGCTAGAGCTCCGGCGCTATACTCTGAGCCGCCTGTAATGATGAATCGTATACTATAACGGAATCGGACGCTACATGGCGCTGTTAGAGTCACTCACCAGTTTCGCTTTCATAAATGTGGTTTTGCGTACAGCGCCCAGTGTTCACCAGATGTTACGAGGCACTACCTGGCGCTATCCCTTGATGAATAACACCCTTATTAAGTAATACTCTCCCTTGAATGGCTAATAATGAGCCTGGCCTGGAATAGCCTAATATTGGGGAGACATCTGCTCCTCTTTATGTTTATATGCTTATATGCTCCCATGATCCTCTGTGATTGTTGCCCGATGATGATAGTTTGTCACCATCCGACTTCCAGAAAGTTTTATGCCTATCGCGGGGGATTTCACAGGAAAACATCCAGCCCTGGAGTCTTGAAAGAGGAACATTTTAGGTATTAGGGCTTTGATAAAAAATTCCCAAACCCTGTCCCTCCGGTTTCACTTTATGCAACTTTTGACTTAGCTAGTTGGTCGCTCTGGCATCCCTCGGTCCCGCTCCATCGGGCAGCACCATCTTGTCGCCCCCCAGATCTCGCACACGCTCAGTGTCACTGCATGACACTCGGCGCAGAGGGAGCGGCATGGGACATTTGAAGAGAGGACGGCTAGAGGTAAGGACAACTAAGCCTGCTGCAATCACTCAGCTACGGCTAAGGGGGGGGGGGGGTGGAAAGGGGCCAGTAATACTGCTGGATGTCTGCATTTTAGATAACACCGACATCCAAAAGGCAGTGAGAGAGGGGGGAGGGATGTTTAGAGAAAATGGCCTGATGTTCCTCTTTAGTACTCTAAAGGATTTTGGTCCTTTTTAATGCCTAAATAGGCTCGAAATAAAAAAGACTAAACTTTAATCCCCTAACCCCCAACACCCCCAGAGGGCAGATAAAGAAAAAGATTGATAGTTAACCCAGAAATCCGTGAGGAGCCGCTTGGTGGGGTTAATTCTGATGCCCATATAAGTGTTTGGAATGCCAGACAACAAAGAGAAACCAATGCTCCAAAACCAAGCATCAATAAGGAAAAATGTCCATAAACATAACCTTTACTTGGTCTATTTAAAATCCAAAAACGTATGATTAGCAATTTAAAAGATCATAGTTGCTCATCACGCTCCCCAGTGCCACATTTGCAGTGGCTAATCCACTGGTTTTTGGGCACTGACTACTCTTTGATAGATGATCCATCACAAATTATCTTCATACCAATGGCAGCACTATATTTTTCAAAAGTACATTAACAATGCTACAGGGATGAGACTATGAATGGACACATTAGCTGTCTGAGAATCCTCGACACACATCCTGGACACAACTTGCTTGCTTTAATATTTTTGCCCACTGATTCTTAATAGAGCCCTGTGGCATGTCTTCAACTGCTGTGAGGGCCGGCCATAGGTCAAATTGTTTTCTGGTGCCCCCCACACAGAGGGCTGTGGATGGTGTGCAAAGGCCGGCTATTACTGCCATCCTTGGTGTCAGCTGACATCAGTAACAAAGCCAGTTCCATTAATAGAAATGATTCCATATAAGCCATAGCTGATTGTGGGAATCATTTTGCACAAGTGTAAACCCCGGGGGGGGGGGGGGGGGTGTTGGGAAACCCTTCCTATAATAGAAAAATCAAATAAATAGCCCTAAATATATATTTTCTAAAATATATTTTGTTCACCTTTAAATGGCCAAATTGGGCATTGGTACTGGATGGGTGGATTTGCACCCATGTCCACTGGTTGCCGGCACTCAAGTGGGGCAAAGGAGCGATGCCAAGTTGGTGAGTTACCAGCGTAAGGTTAGGGCCTAAAATCTGCCCAGGACGTTCGCCTGCCCACAAGCTTTCCTATGATAGGCTATTACAGACGTCTCTATTGTATTGCTGATTGCGTCACCGGCAGAGTTGAGGGATTGTGTGCCCTGCTGCTATTGGTCGGTGTGTGTGTCATGCAATAGGAGACTTGTGTATATAAGGCCTAGAGTGGCACTAATAAAGACACTTCACCTTCACCCTCAATACTGAAGTTCTGTCTCTTATTGGGGGAAACGCTATATTACAATTCACTAGCCCTTGTAAGGGCTGTTCCTGTTTCCTCACAGACGACTCTGGAATTCCAGCAGCACCTCTTACGATTGGGAAAAGGACGTCTCGGGCGGTGAAACCCTCCAGCGATAAGGGTTATCGCTACATAGGCAAATCAAATAAATATAACCATTTGTTCCGAGGCTAGGCATCCTCAGAATTTTTTATAGACTTGAGGTTATGACCACACCCAATTGTTTATAAAAATATATATACATTTATTGAATAGATAATGAAGAATTCATGCAGATACATCGTTATATTACAAATGACATCATACCATCCATGTGGTTATTCCACTTACTACACAATTTTATCACATATTAATGTGATAAATTGAGGAAGCTAGGATTGGCGAAACATGATACATGTCTGCCCTATAAGGAAAGAATGAGAATTAGTAATAAGAAGTCACACATTAATATGTGATAAAATTGAGTAGTAAGTGGAATAACCACATGGATGGTATGATGTCATTTGTAATATAACGATGTATCTGCATGAATTCTTCATTATCTATTCAATAAATGTATATATATATTTATAAACAATTGGGTGTGGTCATAACCTCAAGTCTATAAAAAATTCTGAAGATGCCTAGCCTCGGAACAAATGGTTTTGTTAGATAAGGCTGAGTTATGGACCAACAAAACATTTTTAATGAGGGGTATATGTGGTCGCTGTCAATTTGAACACAGTGCTGTAGTTCTGAAGATAAATCAAATAAATAACCCTAAATATATATTTTCTAACACATTTTTTCACCTTAGTTCCCTAAAAATGGCCCAATTGGGCATTAGTACTTTTCAGGGCTCCTGGCGGAGGACAGGGGCCTAAAATCTATCCTGGATTTTGACTTGCACATGAAGTGCTGAGCCCTCACCCCAATGTGCCTCTCAGCTATGGCTGTAGCATTGCAGGGAGAGAACATGAGCAGGGCTGGATATGGCGACTCTTAAAGTGAAGGTACTGAAGTTTTGTCATTTTAGGAGCAGACATGGTGGCAGGGGTAAGTATGGCCCACACAGCCATGATGCCGGGGCAAGAAAAGTAGAGAGGGTATATTGGGAGGCAGGCAGTGGAGGGTGTGTGGGTGAATCTAACACAGGCTTTGATTAAGGTGGGCTAGGTGATAGGAGCTAGACATCTAGCCCAGTTGGCCACCAAGCAGTACAGGCCCATGGGAATTCTCTGTGGGCCTTATTCATGAAGCTCTAGCGCCAGGTAGCGCCTTGTAAGCGGCAGGTGAACGCCAGAGACGGCACGCAATTACACATTTATGAAGCCGAATCTGGTGAGTGACTGGAACAACGCCATGTAGCGCATGATTCATCATTATCCCAGCCTCGGCGTACAGCCTTGCAGAGTGGCACATATTACCTCTCGCTACCTGGCGCTCTCCTATACATTTCTATGGACGATCCTTAAATCCCTTTCCTGATCCCAATTTTTTTTTTTTTTTTTTGTAATAAAATCTCAAATCTTTCTGACATGTATCCTGGCCTAGAAAATGACATTTTTGAAAACTTTTTGGATTAATAACATTTTTATGCAGAATTGTCCTTACATGTCTGGTATTAAAGTGTTCATTTTACAATGTAATAACAATGTAATTCCATATGTTTTCGCTTAGTTACTAGTGGACACATGTTCAAAAACAGACTTCAATCACACAGCCTCTGGCGCTATGGGCTACAACTATACGATTTTGTGCGCCGGCGCTGTTTGAGGCTGTTTTTTTGATGAATGTGGTGTGAGTCGGTCACACAGAGCTGGCGCTACCGGTCGCTCCCATACAGCGTAGTACTGCGACTCACACATTATATTCATCAATGCCGGCCAGCGATTGAGGTGCTCTGAAACAATGATCCATGGCCGAGCACAGCGACTACTAGCGGTCGCTTTGATATCCTCGCTGCAGACGCTCATCTGTCGCTATCTGGCGTTAGTAATGAATCAGCCTGTATGTGTTCCCCATGACAGTATGTCCGATTTCAGGCATTTCTACGAGACGGATATTAGATGGCCATTCAAAATCAAGATGATGCCCCACGGGCTGTTGGTCTTTTCAATTAAAGTCAGCTTTAAATACTAATGAGCATACCATGTGATTTTTCTGATGTTTACAGCCTGGATAGTGTGTAATCCATATTAGAAAAATAATCTGAAGCACATACACATTTGTATCCCCCATGTAAAGTCATTCAGCTACCCATAACTTTAGTTTTAAGCTTGATTCCTCCATTGCCCGCCACAGCTCTTCAGCCATGCCATCCCGGGAGAGGGCAAATTTTCTTTCATGTCGACGAACAAGAAAAATGTACTATTAAAATGCAATTGAGAAGTGATAAAAATTGTAAGTGCGGCAGCCGGCTCACAGCAGCTCCTCGGTATACTCAGGGACGTTGGGGCCACATTAATTTTTTTCACTGATGTCCATCCCATGTGCAAATTAGCATTGCAAGTACCGTAATCTGTCTTGTATGAGAGCTGCTGATCCCGCGAGGGTTGACATGCTTTTGCGCTGTTCTATAATTTAAGGCTAAATTAACTAGCTTTAATTGTGGGATTTGTTACTTTAAAATGAAATATTCCCTACACGTTTTAACCATTGTGGAAATATATATTAAAAGCATCTATACATGTATAGATGTAACAAAGGTTAATATGACATCTAACACATTAAATAAAACAATGGCACAGAGAGAAGATCATTGGCGTGTGACACCTTCCAGTTTGCAACTGTGTATGTACGGTATATCATTTCATTTTATTAAGTCACAAAAATAGTGCAAATAAAATAGACAGAATATTAATAAAACAAAAACATATAAACTATGTATAACTCTCACAACTGTATAACTACGCTTGCATCCCCATGTGTAATATATATATATATATATATATATATATATATATATATATATATTATTGTTTAAATTACCTGTACAAGATCCAATACATTCCAGTGTATGACATCTCAGTTTGCAACTGTATAATCTATCTGTATATAACTGTATATCTATATGTATATATATCTGGGGGGGGGGGGGGGGTGCAAAAGTAGGTATACATTTTTTATTATTAAAATAAAACAATATTTTTTTTGTTTAATAATTTTATGAAGTCACAATTAGATAATGGAAACAAATAAAATACATAATAAAACTAAATAATATGAAATATACTATAAATAACTCAGTCAAACTCTTACAACTATATTCCTACTTTTGCACCCCCTTTATATGTGTGTGTGTGTATTTATAATATATATATATATATATATATATATATATATATATATATAGTGCAAAGGTAGGTATATAGCTTTTCAATTTATTACGTTTATACAATTGTATAACTACTTTTGCACCCCCCCCCCGTATGTATATATTTATATAATTTTTATAAAGTTTTAAATTGCATGTTTAAGATATACATATATGCTTGCTTAAAAGTGAATTATCTTATTTGCTTATGTATATGTGTATACTTATAACACAATCCATAATCCTCCTTCTTCTGTACATAGCTGTGGTTTAGTGGGTTAGATGAGGTATATATAGAATATATAAATACTAATTGCATATACTATAATCATATGTATATACCAGTGATGGCAAAACATTCAGAGGCAGAGTGCCCGAACTGCAACCCAAAACCCACTTACAGCATTCATAGCAAAGTAGCAACATGGCAGTTTAATTTTAAATTCCTTTAAAGCAGGCCACCTGTTTTTTCTGTTAACGGTGTTAATAAAATAAGCTGGGGGGCATCTAGAATGGATGGTAAGGTAAGAAAAAGGGGCATTCTTGGGGTGATGTACGGAGGGGGGGGTCCAGCATTCTGGATCCGAGCTTGTTTTATTGCACTGGCACTCAGACCCATTACACAAAAAACAGGTGTTGGTCCGCATTGAATAGTTAGGCTGGCCTTGGAGGCCAGGGGAGCAATTAGGGGTTAAGTGGGTTAATGCTCCGGGTGGGAACTGAACCTACAACCCTCCAGTCACAAAACTGGTTGTCTAACCAATTTTGTGACTGGAGGGTGGTAGGTTCGATTCCAGGCTGGGACATGACTGAAGTGCTCTTAAGTAACCCCTAACCCCTGGTTTTTGGCTCAGTGGTTCATTCACTGGTGGGTTTCATGATCTGCAGCTGAGAAGCGACTGTGTAGGCCGGAGTCTGCTTATTCTCCAAGGCTGAGCTGGGAGGACTGCAGTTTGTTTGTATAAGTCTATAAAATCAAGATTAATGTTTTTTGCTGAATAGAATTTGAATAAAAGGTTACTTAATTATTACTTGATTTTCTTTATCTTTTAGGTTTACCCAATTTGCCAGCTTTCATAAGAATAAGCCCTATGAACCATTAATTCACACCTCCACCGAATACAGGAAGCTTCCATATGGCAGCAAACATTTTCGTGATGAAGAGCAAACAAAATGGGTAACCAACAAGGTAAACTCAAAATTGTATTTTACACCTAAAATTACACGGATACAGAAGACAAGTTAAAAATGTAACCCCCTCCACAAGCATGGCTCTATAATACACGCTATATATGAGTGTAAAGAGACTCTCGTTTCAAAAAATGACCATAATTCAAAAATCAAATCCGACATTTGTGGTGTAAAAGGAACTGGCTTTACTGGAACATGAGTGTTATGGTCACGATGGTTCACTCACCTGTCTGTCACTCCAGCACTGTCTCGGAGCAGGACACTCTGGCTGCTGTTCACCTGCCAGCAGGCCAGCCCCACACACCGGCTCGGGCAGCGTTGGCTCGAGCCGCCTTCTCTCTTCCCCTTTCGTCACATACCTGCTTATGTACGTACTCGTACACAAGGTTATTATGGCCTCCGACAGCGCAGCAGGTGCAGCGCGTCTGCCGGAGGCTGGGTTAAACGGACCAATGAGCCCCATTATTGAATGTGGGGCAGGGTACCCTTGATTGTGGTGGGCTAATCAGCCCATGCCTTGTTGTTGGGCCAATAAGCCCAGAGTTTCCCCGGCCTATCCCCTCTACCCATGTCCCACATAAGCATTCCCATGTCACTTGCTCGCTGCCCATGATAGCGTTCTGCTGGGTTTAGTAGTGTCTCTGAATTGTGTTTCCTTATCTGTTGCCGACCTAGCCTTGCCTGACCAGTCTTCTTTGACCCTTGGCTTGACCCTTGATGTTTCTCTTGTTCATCCCCTTGGTGCCACATATCATGAGGAGTGTCTTTCCCGTGTATGACTCTAGCCAGCCCGACTCCCACCCAGTCTGATCCCTGGTTCATCTGCCTTCACCCTGTAAGTCTGCATCCTTTGTGCTAAATAAGACCTGGGGGCAACCGTGTCCGGTGAGGCCTATACAGCGTCCCGGCTAACAGGGGCTTGTCTATAGGCAGAAGCAGCAGCAGAGATTGGGGGTTGCAGACTCGGGCCCTGACAGTCACTGTACATGGTGGATAACATGGACAGCAAAAATAAGTCATAGAGATCACCTCAATGGCTTCTGTGTACAGTGTACTGTGTACAGAAAACACAACACGCAGTAGAGAATGTACACCAGAGACTACACATAGATAGATGTAACTGCGCCATCTATTGTCATAAATGTGAACAGCATAAACCTAGCAATATTGATGCAAATCGCATATAGATACAATCTGTTGCACAGTATCCCCCACGAGAATAAGTATTCATCCGTAGCTCAGAGTATTTTAGGGATTGAAGAAGTATTCATTTTGATATGATTTACAAATTGATTAAGGGGCTATAATGTATGTTGCAAAAATTATTATTGCCATAATTTTTCCACTATAAGACCCATGATTTGGAGGGGGGAAAAAAACTGAACCAAATAGTTTGATAACCCCCCCCCCCCCCCCAGAACCTAATCACAGGACATAGCAGAATGCCCTGAATAACCACCCCATAACATGAGCGTGCAAGAACTTCTCCAGTCCCCTATAACAGACAGTTATATTCCCCCCCAATTACCTATAACGGGCAGCATGCAGAATCCCCCTCCCCATATAACAAGCAGCTATCAGAATACCCCCATAACAGGTAGTGTGGCAGATCCACCCCTATCCCCATATTACAGGCATATCCAACCCCAATAACAGGCAGTGTTCAGAATCTCACCGCCTCATATAACAGGCAGCATGCATAATCCCTCCTTCCCATATAACAGGCAGCGCATAGAATCCCCCCTCCCCATATAACAGGCAGGCAATAGGGCGTACCGGGGCAAATCCCGGTAGGCCGCCTCCCCCTGGCCCCATAGTTGGTGATGTTGGGCCGCTGGGGCCCTAGCTGGCTGGATTGCCGCCCGGTACACTGCACTGCAGCACATGACGTCCGGGCGCCAACACAAAGCTGCCTGTTGGGGCAGTCGGAGGGTCCACTGACAACTGTCACATCATTGGCTGTGCAGCGCAGCGGACGGGCGCCCTCCAGAGTGGGCGGGACTCCTCTCTGGCCCCAGCGAAGCTGGAAATGCAGAGAGGCCCTGTTCAAGGTGAGAGGGGGGAAGTTCTTTCTGATTGATATGATGGGCCCTGTCCATCATATAAATCATGCAGCTGCCCACCATTGAGGCACCCGGGCACGCTGCACTGTGACAGGAGGGGCCCCAGGCAAGAAGCCAGCAGCTCAAAGCCGATACCTTCTGTTACCGATCATCACGGTGGTCTGTCTGCCTGACACGTGACCTCCCCACTTATTCCCAGCCTGCCCCTGTCACCTACTCATCCATCCATCCCCACTTATCCCCAGCCTACCCCCATCACCCACTCATCCCTCCATCCCCACTTATCCCCAGCCTACCCCATCACCCACTCATCTCTTCATCCATACTTATGCCCGCCTACCCCTGTCACCCACTCATCCCTCCATCCTCACTACTCCCTAGCCTACCCCCGTCGCCCACTCATCCCTCCATCCACACTTATCCCCAGCCTACCCCTGTCACTCACTCATCCCTCCATCCCCACTTATTCCCAGCCTACTTCTGTCAACCACTCATGCCTCCATCCCCACTTATCCCCAGCCTACCCCTGTCACCCACTCATCACTCCATCCCCACTTATCCCCAGCCTACCCCCGTCGCCCACTCATCCCTCCATCCACACTTATCCCCAGCCTACCGCTGTCACCCACTCATCACTCCATCCCCACTTATCCCCAGCCTACCCCCGTCGCCCACTCATCCCTCCATCCACACTTATCCCCAGCCTACCCCTGTCACTCACTCATCCCTCCATCCACACTTATCCCCAGCCTACCCCTGTCACCCACTCATCCCTCCATCCTCACTAATCCCTAGCCTACCCCCGTCGCCCACCCATCCCTCCATCCCCACTTATTCCCAGCTTACCCCATCACCCACTCATCTCTTCATCCATACTTATGCCCGCCTTCCCCTGTGACCCACTCATCCCTTCATCCTCACTTATCCCCCGGCCTACCCCTGTCACCCACTCATCCCTCCATCCTCACTTATCCCCCGGCCTACCCCTGTCACCCACTCATCCCTCCATCCACCCTTATTCTCAGCCTACCCCCATCACTCACTCATCCCTCCATCCATACTTATGCCCGCCTACCCCTGTCACCCACTCATCCCTCCATCCTCACTTATCCCCCGGCCTACCCCCATCACTCACTCATCCCTCCATCCCCACTTATTCCCAGCCTGCCCCTGTCACTCACTCATCCCTCCATCCCCACTTATCCCCAGCCTACCCCTGTCACTCACTCATCCCTCCATCCTCACTTATCCCCAGCCTACCCCTGTCACTCACTCATCCCTCCATCCACACTTATCCCCAGCCTACCCCTGTCACCCACTCATCCCTCCATCCTCACTACTCCCTAGCCTACCCCCGTTGCCCACCCATCCCTCCATCCCCACTTATCCCCAGCCTACCCCCGTCGCCCACCCATCCCTCCATCCACACTTATCCCCAGCCTACCCCCGTCGCCCACCCATCCCTCCATCCCCACTTATTCCCAGCCTACCCCTGTCACCCACTCATCCCTCCATCCTCACTTATCCCCAGCCTACCCCTGTCACCCACCCATCATCCCATCCACATCGATTTCCGATCTATTCCTGTCACTAAACCCTCCATCTACGCCAGGCTCAGACTGTCCCATAGGGATACCAGGGAAACCCCTGGTGGGCCCTTGGATTGTCCCATAGGGTTACCAGGGAAACCACTGGTGGGCCCTTGGATTCAGGGCCCATTCATCACCAAAACCAAAAGTATAGCTTGTTTTTGATACCCCAGAGTGGCTGCAGCACATGTGAGCAGTCGCTTTGAAATTCTCTGTCTGAGTTCTGTAAGTAAAAGGCACACATACTCACCCATTTTCAGGTTCCCATGGCAGCGTTGAGCAACAATCATTGCAAGTAGGACAAGACTCCAGTTAGAGTTTTGACCCATATAAAATTCTGGTCTTACTGGTGGCGGGATGGGAGGCTTAGAGTGTGAATGTACCAGGAATACAATATTTACTCTAACGCACCACCAGTAAGCCTTGGATTTAATAGACATTAACCTTTAACTTGCAGAGCTCAGCCTGTCAGGGGAACCGGAGGTGGCTGCACACTTATGCGGCATCCACATTTTTTCAGTGATCCCACACCACATGCACTGGCACAGACAGGGGGGGAGCAGCCAATGGAAGGTGCCCAGCAAATTTTTTTTGTATGTTAGGATTCCCAATGCTAGGCCAGCAGCTAGAAGGGGCGCTGCCTGCACGTGATGTAACTTACTATACCAGGCCGGGCACAGCACAGCAGGGCCTGAGTGGCCAAAAAAGTCCCGGGCCGTTTTTTAACCCCAGTCCGCCCCTGATAACAGGCAATGTGCAAAATACCCCCTTCCCATATAACAGGCAGAATACCCCCTCCCCATATAACAGGTAGTATGCAGAATACCCACTCTCCAGACCCCCTCTAATCCCCAACCGCCGATGAGGCAGTTAGCTGTGATCTGGAGGAAGCCAATGCATCAATGCACAGAGCGGCATATCAATGTAATCGATGGATTGTCATGGCCAGCTGCACTCACAGTGCAGAGAGTGTCAGCTTCCTCCAGATCATGGATCAGGTAAGTTTCTTTTTTTTATCTTACTTGGGGATCGGGAGGATCTGATGACCGAGCTTTTGCGGAAAAATATATGTGTCTTAGAGGGTAATATAGTATATTATTTTAGGAGGCATTAAAACTGCAGCAGCTCAAAGCACGGGGGCATTTCAAATCAGGATGCTCTGCTGTGTATAACCCCCATGCAAATCTGATACCAGGCAGCCCAAACATATTGGTTCTATCTGAGACCTCGTCCCACATGACGACTGGTGGCTTATCTAAAATAACCAGATGTCCCACTTTCTGTCTCACTGTTCCCCTGAAAACGCTCCCACCACGTTCTCTCATTTGCGCAAGTGCACACTTTCTTATACAGTGGTGGATAAAAGAAGCCCCTGACAGCAGATTAATGCTGTATTTTACTTGGATATTTGTTATCTCTTGTTCCTGTGACTTTCATATTGGATCTCTAGTTTGGACCCTACAACTTCTTTGATTTCTTGGTTCCCTATAGAGTGCTTATATAACTTATATAACCTTGGCAGCGGCACCAGGGATTGTTGATTGTGTATTTTAGGGGTTTGTGCAGGCCCTTTGCTGGTTCGCTTTGGACCCTACAACTTGGCTCCTTCCTTTGGATTTGACTTTTGACTTGACCCTTAGCTTTGGTTCTCAATCGAGATCCTTTGACTTCCTGCCATTTCTAAATATTAGCAGTCTGCATTCAACCTCTGGCTTGTCCTCTTGTGTATACACCTTTGCTTGTGACCTCTGAACTCAGCTACCTTTCCCAAAGGTCTTCCAGGCACCTCAGGTAGATGACCTGAGGTTCACCACAGCTCCTGTCCATCTTAACCGTTAGGGGCTCTAGTGAAGACTAGGGGTTCCTCATAGACCCCAGGATTATTGATGAGCGAACCTGAAGAAGTTTGAGTTCGCCAAGTTTGGACGAACTTTAAACAAAAGTTTGGTTCGGGTACCCGGTCTTGACCCCAAACAAAACCCAATTGAAATCAATGGGTGTCACATACCTTGTTGTGGATCGGCCAATGTAGACACAGACTACTGCTAGCAGTACTGCCTGCAGCTTCCCCTGATAGTGGTTACGAGGGAAACGCAGCAGAAGGGAAGGCTAGAGTGTCTGGGGAATTAATAAATTGCAGATTCTGGTAAGCTGAACTGGAACTCAGGAGCTGGAAGGCAAGGTGGGGTAATGCTGGCTGAGCTGGGAGGAGGCCAGCAGAGAATGTCTGAAGTTCTACACCACATGCCAGGCTCAGTGTGGGAAGTCTGCCGGAAAGTCTGGTTTTCACTAGGGTCCCAAAGCTACCGATGGCAAGTGCTGAGTCCAGAGTTTGTGTGCAGGAACAGAGCCAAGAAGCTCAAAGTCCAGGTAAGTGCAAAAACAGCAGTTCAGGTGAGTGCAGGTGTTGGGTGTGCAGGATTCTGGTGCTTGCAGGAACCGAGCTGGATGTATAGGGTTCCAGTGCATGCAGGAACAAAGCTGGCATCCAGGAACAAGGCCGTAGTATGGAGACGAAGATTTGCAGGCATCTTCCTATCTCCTTTTATAGGCCACTAGCACCAGGAAGTGCCTTTTGCACATGCCCAGTATCACGAGTGTATGCAGGACCAGATCGGCCACCGTGACAATGGGGACCTGAACTTGGTGACCCAAAATAGCAGTAAAATGGAGGTAGTAAGGGGTAGAGGGCTGCAAAATGAAGGCAATAGGGCAATTGCCCTGCAAAAATGGGGAGGGAAAGTACTTAAAATAATAACATAAAGTAAATAAATACATTAAAACAATATTGAAAATAATGATTTTTAAACAGGTGTCAGGGGGGAGGTGGAGGTGGTACGAGTATACACTTACAGGGAATGACACTGCAGTAAAAGATTCACTTGCGGTTACTGACACTGCCCTGAAAAGGACAATTAGATGTTTCTCTGTTCCTCAGTATATGAGCCTCCTCTCCCTACTGACAGTGCCCTGAAAAGGACAATTATTATTAGTCTCTCACTGCCCCTCACTACAGCTACAGCTCTCCCTCTCTACCATCGATGGGACACATGGCCCCACCTTCTATACAACGGGGTCATGTGTCCTGTCTGGCCATACTGGGCATGACTGTGGTTGCTATGGGCTTAAAGCCGAACCCGAACACAGACTTCTGGCTGAAACTATGTTTGCGGTCCGGGTTCACTCATTACTACCTAGGATCCATTGATTGCCTGATTTACACTTGAGGAGGAGGATCTGGACTTCCTCACTGGTGTGGAAACTATAATGATTAGGGGGCATTTATGTTAAGAATTTTAGGGATTGGGGGTAATTATTTGCTATGAATAAGGTAATGTTCATTTCATTTCTGCCTTTACCCAAACTAATACCACCTCAATCAAAAAGAACCTCCCAAACCAAATGAATATCGAGTCACTAGTATATCTTACAATCCAAGGAGGTATTAGTTTGGGGTAGGGTAGTTGTTTATAGAACGACTACTTTTTTATTCGGAGTAGGTTGTCTTTTTGATTGGGAGGATTATTATTTCTTTGTTAGGGTATTATAATGATTGAGGAGAAATACATTTTTATTAAGGAGGTCATTTTCTGGGAGAGTTGAGGTATTCTTTGGCTAAAGAATCTACTAGATTGACTTGGGTAATCATTCTGGTCAAAGCTTTCGGATTATGGATTGAGAGGCTTTTTGTTTGGTAGGGGTAAGGCACGATGCCAGGGGGCAGAAAGTAGAAATCGAGGTTTGTCCTTTGTACTTTAATTGCAGTTGAACTTTTGAAGGTTAGTCCTCATTCTGCCATAAAGACATTTTTGAAGGACCCATCTCCGCTTAATGATATGCATGAGTTTGTAAGCTGTATACAAGGCTTTTATGATACACAACGCATACAAATATCCAGGGCTCCAAAGATTTCATTTTTCAGAGCCTAAGCATATTGCACAGAACATAAAGCTGACCTTTACCATCTGCAGCTTCTGAAATCGAGTGGGATGTGGAACCTATCATGGATTTAATGTGGCACAACGCCTTATGCGGAAAACTTGGGTGGGCCCGTGACTTCCTGCCCATTGCACCCGATGATTGAATCTGCTGTCACCAGCATCCCCATAATAATGAACGTTCAGCTTAACGACCGTGATTATGATTATCATAATTGATGTGCGAGAACGGTGTGTGGGGATCATTACAACTCAACTGTTTAGCAGAAAACCAGGACTTCCTTATGGGTCATTTTACTTTCGCACAATAATTAGACTAAAAAAGGCCTCCTCCCCAGGTGATTCTTCTATTTTCACATTATCAATGAATTCCATTTTCCGGGACTCACTTGTTAGTGAATTATTGCGCTTTTTGTATAGGAATATTAAAATCATCATATTTATCTACATTATTGTTTGCCTTAATTTTATCTTTTGAAACCAAACTCCCCTTAACGCATACAAAAACTCTTTTGTCTTGGCCCCGAAGTATTGGAGTGCAACCCGGGATGCCCCACTCTGTTATACCCCCCTGGATATCCGGATATTTGGATATCTGGATATTTACTGATCCAGTGATCCCATGGCGAATGTGCGGGTCATGGCACTATCTCTCTATTGTCGGATGATGCAATACATTTTGATGGCTGGCATCACCCCGAAATCTATTTTGCTTGTTTGTGCCAAGGGGTCGAGAGGTAAGAATAGGGGGGGAACCGGGGGGGGGGGGGGGGGGTGTTACACACACGGGCATCCTAAGGGAGTGAAAAACCTGGGTTTAGGTGGGATAAAGCATCACAAAACCAAAAAGGGGGTTTGTTTCCATGTATAATGGATACTCCACTGTGTTCAACTCCCCCCCCCTCCAGATCACCCAGTTTATTCAACTCTTTTCGGTTCACCCAGCATACCTCAATCTCTGATGTGCATGCGTACCCGCATTGAGCTCAGAACGGTGATCTACATCTGAACCGAACAAGCACTGCTGATTGGCTGTGCGTCTCCATTGGGATCCAGGAAGAGGTGAGTCTTCAGGGGGAACACACAGCGGGGCATCCCAAATTAGGATAGAAACTGAAATTGTTGGGTTTTGTTCACATTTAAGTTTAGTGGTTATACTGTTGTGTGAGTGCTGGGTGCAGCGGAGACAAATCCAGATAGACATTAGTGGTATAACAGGAACTTGAACTTTACTGGAGCATGAATGCAGTAAGAGAATGTCACCATACATGATGGCTTGAACACAGGCAGAAAGAGAACTACCAGTCATAGAGATCACAGCTCGATATACAGGAAATAACAACACAGCAGTAAATTACATAGAAGATCTACAGTTGTGCATTGGTCACAGCGCCATCTAGTGTTATAACCTGCAATAGCTGCAAACTGCAATAAATCTAACAAAAGTCATTAATCACATTCAGAGACAAGCTGTAAGCTGTTGCAAAAGTATCATATCTCCAACATATACAACATTTTGGCAAAAGACATAAACATGTGCTAGCATATAATATCAAAACTAAATTAGTTCAAAATCCCAGTAAAGCCAACATTTAAAAAAAAAAAAACTGTACCTCTCTGCCCCCAGACAGGATCCCATTGAGTCCTGTGGATTTGGCTGGTCTGGTTTCTACACTATCCGCTCCACTGATGCCAGCGCTCATCCCAGTCCCTCTTGGTGTGTGTTCCTGCTGCCAGCCATGAAGAGACAGTTCCCTCATTAAATGGCCCCCGGGGACTCATAAAATGAACATCCACCACTAATATGCCTTCTTTGTTAGGCACTCATATGCTTTTCTGTGTCCAGACTTGAGTGCCTTGGCAGTTTCAGAGATAATAACGTTGTCGCTGCAACCCACATAGCAGTAAAGGAACGAGCCTGCAGACTGGCTGTTTTTTTAAGAAAAACATCTGAGAAGATCTTGTGGTGACGAAACGTGTTCAACGCGAGCATGGTGAAAGTGTTACACATGGTAAAAGTGGTAGACAATGTCATGTACCAGCAGCATGCAACAGTGAGTAGTAACTGTGGCCAAAGATGAAGGGCAGGCTGCAACTTCAGTTTAGATTAGTGACAATAGCTAATGGACCTTTGTGGTCTGTAGTGGGGCCCAGGCCCTTTGTTGTCTGTACTGGGATCCACACCCTCCATTGTCTGTAATAGGTCCCATGCCCTTCATTGTCTGTACTGGGGCCTACACCCTCCATTGTCTGTAAAGGGTCCCATGCCCTTCATTGTCTGTACTGGTAACCACGCCCTCCATTGTCTGTAAAGGGTCCCATGCCCTTCATTGTCTGTACTGGGACCCACACCCTCCATTTTCCTCTGTAAAGGGTCCCATGCCCTTTATTGTCTGTACTGGGGCCCACACCCTCCATTGTCTGTAAAGGGTCCCATGCCCTTTATTGTCTGTACTGGGACCCACACCCTCCATTGTCTGTAAAGGGTCCCATGCCCTTCATTGTCTGTACTGGGACCTACACCCTCAATTGTCTGTAAAGGGTCCCATGTCCTTCATTGTCTGTACTGGGGACCACGTCCTCCATTGTCTGTACTGGGGCCCAGACCCTCCATTGTCTTTACTGGGGCCCACGTCCTCCACCGTCTGTATTGAGGCCTACCCCCTCAGTTGTCTGTACTAGGGACAACAGCCAGTCTTTCTGCTTTGCTGTGTTCTGTCTACCCTCTTTTCCTTTCCCAAGTGTGCAACCACCAATGGAATACCTGGGGCCTAGTGTATGCTCCACCATCATAAGCTCCGCCTGCTTCCCTGGTCATGTAGACGGGTTGTTTGTATTATGGGTTTGTGTTCCCAGCTTGTGACTCGACTCACCTGGGTCCCATGCCCTTCATTGTCTGTACAGGGGCCCACGTCCTCCATTGTCTGTACTGGGACCCAGACCCTCCATTGTCTTTACTGGGGCCCAAGTCCTCCATTGTCTGTATTGGGGCCCACCCCTCAGTTGTCTGTATTAGAGACAACACCCTGTCTTTCTGCTTTGCTGTGTTCTGTCTGCCCTCTGCTTTTCCTTTCCCAAGTGTGCAACCACCAATGGAATGCCTGGGACCTAGTGTACGCTCCACCATCATAAGCTCGGCTTGCTTTCCTGGTGACGTAGACGGGTTGTTTGTATTATGGGTTTATGTTCCCAACTTGTGACTCGACTCTCCTGGGTCCCATGCCTTTCATTGTCTGTACTGGGGCCCACGCCCTCCATTGTCTGAACTGGGGTCCAGACCCTCAGTTGTCTTTACTGAAGCCCACATCCTCCATTGTCTGTATTGGGGCCCAACCCCTCAGTTGTCTGTACTAGGGACAACACCCACTCTTTCTGCTTTGCTGTGTTCTGTCTACTCCCTGTTTTTCCTTTCCCAAGTGTGCAACCACCAATGGATTGCCTGGGGCCTAGTGTACGCTCCACCATCATAAGCTTGGCTTGATTCCAAGCCAGGTTGCTTGTATTATGGGGTTATGTTGCCAACTTGTGACTCAACTCACCTATTCCCAGCCTTTTACCGCACTCACCTGTTCCCAGTTGTTATCTCTGCCCACCTGTTCTCGGCCCGTGACCCCAACCACTCTGTCCCTGTTCTGTGGTGTCTAGAGGCAGCTAGTAGTTGCCTGTAGGGAAGAATTGGCCTCCGGTCAGGGCATTCTGCAATGTTATAGTTTAGCTATTGGTTTTAATATTACAGCCACACGGGGTGTGTGGCCCAAATGCCACACTAACCCCAAAAAGTAGCACTACTAATAATACAAAATGTAATCCAAATATTTTATTAAACAAAAATCAGCACCAAAACGTCAGCCATAAAATACATAAATCACATGAACACTACTTTTGATTGGTTTACATTTTCCCTTAATTTTTTGTGCTGGCAAGGGCCCCATTACTTACCTATTTTTCATTAAATTAAATCCATCCATTAAATAATGAATGAATTAATTATTTTAAGTATTGAATATTTTGGACAAACAAAATATATACAAATTGTTGGGGGAAGGTCCAGCTTTTCTTCTTTTTTAGTCTTATGTGTAGTGTTCATGTGATTTATGTATTTTATGGCTGACGTTTTGGTGCTGATTTTTGTTTAATAAAATATTTGGATTCAATTTTGGATTATTAGTGGTGTTCCTTTTTGGGGTTAGTGTGGCATTTGGTCCCCCCCCCCTCCCCCTTTGTGGTTGTTCTAGAGTTAAATCGGACCTTAACCATGATTTATTGAAAAGCCCAAACCCTTAAAAACGATTCCCCAGCATCTAAAGTTAATACATTTTAAGTTTTTAGTCACTTATTATTCTTTCCCCCACCGGGCTGCAACTCTGTTCAGGACTTTAGGATACGGGCGCCGCCATCTTGACTCAGAAGCATCACATTTACTGAGGAGAAGAGTGGGATAAAGTACAGGGGGGCGGGTTATAGCTGTGCTTTGCTCAGACAGATCAGAGCTGGGGTCAGGAAAAGGTCAGCAATCCCAGAATGCAGAGCAGCACAGTCAGAAGGCACTTCCTGTTTGCAGGGTGCCGGACATTCCATGAGCCGCCATCTTGGATGTTTAAAGGCTCATAACATGCAGTAGATGCAGGTAGGATGATTTTTAATGTGAGCAATCTGTATGTACAGGGTGGAGGAAACATATAAGATATGCTTCTATTCAGAGTGAAGGTCCGCTTTAAGAAAAGTGAGCACATGGTAATTGTTAGGTGGTGCACCACCCGATTGCTTGCTGGTTTTAATAATACAATTGGGTATTTATAATTCATATTTGCTGCTCGTTACTTGGAATGAGTGAGGGACAGTTCTTTTTTTTCTTCTCCTTCTTTATGGTGTCACAATGTTTTCATTACCTGACCTGTTTAGTTCTTTGATGCCTTTAAGCAACAAGAATCACTCTGTGATCTAAAACAGGAAGGCGAGAGCCGATCAATCACCCCATCAAATCTGAACCCCGGCATCAGAATATTAATCAGATGCTTAAACTCGTCAGCCCGCCATCTTGCTGCTTGATTGAGCGGTGTAGTGTCAGCATGTCTCCCTTTTCATACGCGGCGTAATGTACACGGACAGAGTGTCACTCACAGCGCAGCCTTCCATCAGCCACAATTAATCTTTTTGTTAACATAGACAAGAGGGAAAAAAGTGCCATTAACCCCTTCTGAAGTGGAAGGGACCCTGTTTTTGATGTTTTGCATTCAAAGGAAAATTGTCCCTACCAGTCCTGACAAATTGAAACGCCGGCCTAATTATGGCAGCTAATGAAGTGTGGGGACTGGTCACAGCTTGCTGCAAAAGTCTTCCTTCAGCTCCCATTATCCGTTCATCAATCACTTTTTCAAACTGATCTTGCTTGTTACTTCTAACACCGCTTCTGTAATTGGTTTCCTCTCCATTGCTCAGCCATTTTTTCTCCCTTTTTTGTTGTTTAAAGTGGACCAACACCCAGGATTTTGACTATCCTGGGTTTTGGTCAACTTCGGTGGGGCACCCCGATCGGGGGTGCCCCGCTGTGTGAAACCCCCCAGAACGCCCGGAAACACTCACCTCACCACACTCCTACGCGGGCGCTTGTCCAATCAGAGCGCTCAGAGCCGCTGTGGTATGCACGTACAAGCGGCGTCCAACCACAGCGGCTCTGAATGCTAGAGGCCGCGTCTCACGCTTCCCTCTAACAGGGAGCGCGCCCGCGGCGGCCGTTTGTGATTCACAAACGGCCGGCGCGGGTGCGTGCCCTGCTAGAGGGAAGCGCAAGACACGGCCGCGGCCCGCGCATGCGACGTTGGAACGGGGTTAAGGTAAGGTTTCTGGGCTTTCTGGGGAGTTTCACCCCGCAGGACATCCCGATTTCGGATGCCCCGCGGGGAGGGATCTGATCTTATAGATTCCCGGGCCGATCCCCCCTGGGTGTTGGTCCTCTTTAAAGCCACACTGTAAGCTGACAAAAACCCGACCCCCAGGAGATTTGATCAAGTTACAATCCCAGCTCCTGACATAATGCTGATCTTCTACTGGGCGCTCCAACATGTTCCCGATTCATCAAGCTGGCCTGGGCATGTGCCCCCTGTCCAAGGATCCTTCTTTCTCTTGACCTGAGACTGTTGGCAGTCTACAGTGGTAGTGCGCTTGGAGCCAAATTCAAGAGGACAGGAAAATGTCACCATACATGATGGCTTGAACACAGGCAGGATGAGATCTAGCAGTCATAGAGATCACAGCTTGATATACAGGAAATAACAACACAGCAGTAAATTACATAGATGATCTACATTTGTGCATTGGTCACAGCACGATCTAGTGTCATAAACTGCAATAGCTGCGAACTGCAATAAATCTAACAAAGTCATTAATCACATTCAGAGACAAGCTGGCCTGGGCATGTGCCCCCTGTCCAAGGAATCCTTCTTTCTCTTGACCTGAGGCTGTTGGCAGTCTACAGTGGGTAGTGCACTTGGAGCCCAATTGAAGAGGACAGAAAAAACACACTTTGCCTGGATCTCAAGCTGTGCTTTAAAGCGGACCAAAACCCACATTTTTAGTACTAGAAAACATTTACAATTTATTAGTGATTAAAAAGGACTCCTATGGGAGCCAATGCACATAAAAATACAAAATGACAATGTTAAAAAACATGCACACACTAATACAAAAACACCGGGGGGGGGGGGGGGGGGGGGGAGAGGATAATTGGGCTTTATATGTATTGTACAAACAAATATTATTCCTAACAATAAACTTGTCTCACTGACCAGCAATGTAAATATTGGCAGTGTCCTATCACACATATAAACACCTATCACACACAAACTAATTAGCCAGTATATCAAAAATTGCAAGAGACTGAAAGGCACTAATAATATGAAGTCAGGAGACAGTCAGAAAAAAATATATACCAAAGGAAAGGTTTAGTTTACATTACCACATTGGCCACTCCTGCGCCCTGGTGAAGTGGGGAGTCCACGGAACGCGTCGGCGGGCCGGTACATACACGGGGGGTCTGAGGCGGGCGACAGATGACGTGGTAATGTAAACTAAACCTTTCCTTTGGTATATATTTTTTTCTGACTGTCTCCTGACTGCCTTCATATTATTAGTGCCTTTCAGTCTGCTCAGCAGACACTCTCTTGCAATTTTTGATATACTGGCTAATTAGTTTGTGCACAATTATCTTATATTGGATTAAATACCTTGGAGAGATTATATGTGTGATAGGACACTGCCAATATTTACATTGCTGGTCAGTGAGACAAGTTTATTGTTAGGAATAATATTTGTTGTACAATACATATAAAGCCCAATTATCCTCTCCCCCCCCCCCCCCCCCCCCCCCCCACCCCCCGGTGTTTTTGTATTAGTGTGTGCATGTTTTTTAACATTGTCATTTTGTATTTTTTATGTGCATTGGCTCCCATAGGAGTCCTTTTTAATCACTAATAAAATTGTAAATTTTTTCTAGTACTAGTTACTGTGGCTTATCAATATTAGAGTGCAGACCTTCTGGGGACCAGTGTGGGATTTCCAGAAATCCCCCTTTCAATGGTTGTGGTTTTGGTATAGATGGCCACAGTGTGGTCTGGCACCCCCATTTGGTGACAGTATTGGGCTGTGCGCATCTAGTCTATTTTTAGCTACAAAAGCCACATTTTTAACTAGCATCCCCTGAATTGCTGCCCCGTGAGGAGCACCTTTTGCCAATATTTAGTGTTCTTGCTTCACTCTAATCCCAAATAATGGTGCCTTGTTTTAACTGAAAAGCTCTGCCTCCTCCATTTATTGCCATTATTGTTTGTGGCAATGTTGTCATTGCCACTCCAATGCAATGACTAATCGGCTGCCATCTCACACGGAGGAACAGCAAAAAAAATAGTTCCAGGACGATTCGAAAAACTAAAATATCCATTTCTAGTTCTACACCCTAAGAAGGGAATATCAGCAGGGGCAATGGCAAAATATATTTCACAAGTTTGGTGGGTTTTGGTCCACTTTATTCAAGTTTACTGGCTGTAAGATTGGAATTGTTTTTGTTAAGATTAGGTTTCCTGACTACTGCAACACTCTCCTCTGTTTTCTAATCGCAAACAGACTGGCACCCCTCCAATCTATTCCCTACCCTGCTGCTCCCCTTATCCACCTTACCTCTCGTTCCTTCAGTGCTGCTCCCCTTATCCACCTCACCTCTCGTTCCTTCAGTGCTGCTCCCCTTATCCACCTCACCTCTCGTTCCTTCAGTGCTGCTCCCCTTATCCACCTCACCTCTCGTTCCTTCAGTGCTGCTCCCCTTATCCACCTCACCTCTCGTTCCTTCAGTGCTGCTCCCCTTGTCCACCTCACCTCTCGTTCCTTCAGTGCTGCTCCCCTATCCACCTTACCTCTCGTTCCTTCGGTGCTGCTCCCCTATCCACCTCACCTCTCGTTCCTTAAGTGCTGCTCCCCTTATCCACCTCACCTCTCGTTCCTTCAGTGCTGCTCCCCTTATCCACCTCACCTCTCGTTCCTTCGGTGCTGCTCCCCTTATCCACCTCACCTCTCGTTCCTTCAGTGCTGCTCCCCTATCCACCTTACCTCTCGTTCCTTCGGTGCTGCTCCCCTTATCCACCTCACCTCTCGTTCCTTCAGTGCTGCTCCCCTTGTCCACCCACGTCTCGTTCCTTCAGTGCTGCTCCCCTTGTCCACCTCACCTCTCGTTCCTTCAGTGCTGCTCCCCTTATCCACCTCACCTCTCGTTCCTTCAGTGCTGCTCCCCTTATCCACCTCACCTCTCGTTCCTTCAGTGCTGCTCCCCTTATCCACCTCACCTCTCGTTCCTTCAGTGCTGCTCCCCTTATCCACCTCACCTCTCGTTCCTTCAGTGCTGCTCCCCTTATCCACCTCACCTCTCGTTCCTTCAGTGCTGCTCCCCTTATCCACCTCACCTCTCGTTCCTTCAGTGCTGCTCCCCTTATCCACCTCACCCATCTTTCCTTCAGTGCTGCTCCTCTTATCCACCTCACCTCTCATTCCTTTGGTGCTGCTCCCCTTATCCACCTCACCTCTCGTTCCTTCAGTGCTGCTCCCCTTATCCACCTCACTTCTCGTTCCTTCAGTGCTGCTCCCCTTATCCACCTCACCTCTCGTTCCTTCAGTGCTGCTCCCCTTATCCACCTCACCTCTCGTTCCTTCAGTGCTGCTCCCCTTATCCACCTCACCTCTCGTTCCTTCAGTGCTGCTCCCCTTATCCACCTCACCTCTCGTTCCTTCAGTGCTGCTCCCCTTATCCACCTCACCTCTCATTCCTTCAGTGCTGCTCCCCTTATCCACCTCACCTCTCGTTCCTTCAGTGCTGCTCCCCTTATCCACCTCACCTCTCGTTCCTTCAGTGCTGCTCCCCTTATCCACCTCACCTCTCGTTCCTTCAGTGCTGCTCCCCTTGTCAGTTCTAGGCGCTGTGATGCTGTATAATAATCAAATTTCCTTGTCAGTGGTGGTGGCGTCCCTGAACCGAATATTTATTTAAAGTTTAACTGAACTTGTCAGACCCAAACTTTAGGGGTTTTGCAAGAGGCTTAGGTTAAGCAGCAGCCAATCGGCCGCTCGGCTCATCGGGTCTGGCTTCCTCAGAGGAAGGGAGAACACGCCAGACCCGATGAGCCGAGCGGCCGATCGGCTGCTGCTTAACCTAAGCCTCTTGCACTGTACACAGGCGATCACCTAAGTTAAGCAGCAGCCGATCGGCCACTCGGCTCGTCGGGTCTGGCATGTTCTCCCTTCCTCTGCGTCTCTTACTGGCCAGCTCGGCCCGGGCCGGTAAGAGCAGGTGATAGCAGGTCGCCCATAAACTCACCTTCTTTCCCAGTTCAACGGCGCATGCACGAGCTGCGGCCGCATGCCTGCTATCCCTCTAGCAGGGTGCGTGCCTGTGTCGGCCATTTGTGAATGGCCAGCGCCGGCGCGCTCCCTGTTAGAGGGAAGCGCGAGATGCAGCCGCCAGCGCACTCGGAGCCGCTGAGCTTAGACGTCGCTTAGACGCCCATAGCTCAGCGGCCCTCCACAATATTTTTAGTTTCTCATGTGGCCCCATGGAAAAAATAATTGCCCACCCCTGGGTTAGTCTAACAGGCTGATTCATCACTAACACCAGGTAGCGACAGATGAGCGTCTGTAGCAGGCATTTTCAGAGCGCCCGCTAGTAGTCACTGTGCTCGGCTGTGGGTCGCTAGTTCTTAGCGACTCAGTCGCAGTGCAGTAATGATGAATACATTGTGAGGAGTCGCTATTTGACCAGTACAGCGCTGTATCGGAGTGCATGTTAGCGACTGGTCAGTGCGACTGACTCACAACATATTCATTATAAAAACAGCCTCACAAAACTTGCGCTGAAAAATGCTTGTTTGAAGCCCAGAGCGCCGAAGGCTGTGTGTCTAAAGTCTGTTTTTCAGCATCTATTCACTAGTAACAAAGCGACAACATATGGAATGACATTGTAACAACATTGTAACATGAACACTTTAATGCCAGACCTGTTTTCAATGCCAGAAGAGGTTACAGCATTATTTGAGGTTTTTGGCAAAAATAAATAAATTTAAAAAACCCGTTTAAAGAGAAGAAAATTATCGTCCATTGAAATGTATGGGAGAGCGACAGGTAGCGAGAGATCATACCTGGCTCTCTGTCAGGCTGAACGCCGGCGCTGTTCGCTGAGGCTGTGAAAATGATGAATCGGACTCTACATGGCGTTATCCCAGTGGCTAAACAGATTCTGCTTGATAAATGTGTAATTGTGTGCCGTGTCCGGCGTTCACCAGTCGCTACCTGTCGCTACCTCTCATTAACCAGCCACTACCTGACGCTATCCCTTCATAAATAAGGGCCTAATTCTAACAGGGTTAAACTAGAGTACCTTAGGCATACAAGAGGAAACCATTCTTGGGACCCACCAGAGGAAACCATTCATGGGACCCACCAGAGGAAACCATTCATGGGACCCACCAGAGGAAACCATTCATGGGACTCACCAGAGGAAACCATTCATGGGACTCACCAGAGGAAATCATTTGTGCGACCCACCAGAGGAAACCATTCATGGGACTCACCAGAGGAAATCATTTGTGCGACCCACCAGAGGAAACCATTCATGGGACTCACCAGAGGAAATCATTTGTGCGACCCACCAGAGGAAACCATTCATGGGACTCACCAGAGGAAATCATTTGTGCGACCCACCAGAGGAAACCATTCATGGGACTCACCAGAGGAAATCATTTGTGCAACCCACCAGAGGAAACCATTCATGGGACCCACCAGAGGAAACCATTCATAGGACCCACCAGAGGAAATCATTCATGGGACCCACCAGAGGAAACCATTCTTGGGACCCACCAGAGGAAACCATTCATGGGACCCACCAGAGGAAATCATTCATGGGACCCACCAGAGGAAACCATTCTTGGGACCCACCAGAGGAAACCATTCATGGGACCCACCAGAGGAAATCATTCATGGGACCCACCAGAGGAAACCATTCATGGGACCCACCAGAGGAAACCATTCTTGGGACCCACCAGAGGAAACCATTCATGGGACCCACCAGAGGAAATCATTCATGGGACCCACCAGAGGAAACCATTCATGGGACACACCAGAGGAAATTATTCATGGGACCCACCAGAGGAAATCATTCTTGGGACCCACCAGAGGAAATCATTCATGGGACCCACCAGAGGAAACCATTTTTGGGACCCACCAGAGGAAACCATTCATAGGACCCACCAGAGGAAATCATTCATGGGACCCACCAGAGTAAACCATTCATAGGACCTACCAGATGAAACCATTCTTGGGACCCACCAGAGGAAACCATTCATGGGACCCACCAGAGGAAACCATTCATGGGACCCACCAGAGGAAACCATTCATGGGACTCACCAGAGGAAACCATTCTTGGGACCCACCAGAGGAAACCATTCTTGGGACCCACCAGAGGAAACCATTCATGGGACCCACCAGAGGAAACCATTCTTGGGACCCACCAGAGGAAACCATTCATGGGACCCACCAGAGGAAATCATTCTTGGGGCACACCAGAGGAAATAATTATTTGGGGCCACCAGAAGAACTGATACTTGAGCCCACAAGAGGAAGTCATTCTTAGGGACCACAAGAGAAGATTATTCTTGGGGCCCAACAGAGGAGGACATTCTTGGGGCCCACTAGAGGAAATGTGTGACACTCTTGAACCGCTTAGAAGCTTACTGGATGGACAGACTTGCTAAATGATATGCATGGTCCACGCATGCCCACCTAGCATCTAGTCAACAACAGACTGATAAACACATGGATGGCGCAGAAGCATAAGAGTGATTTTCTTCACATTTTGGGGCTTCCAAGGGGTTTTAAGTGGATGAGCATCTCCAATCAAGTTGGGAAAACCAACCTACAGTTTATTTTGACTTTAGGTTCACCCCCTACACATCTATAGTAGCTAGGATTCAGCTTTCTGTGAGCTTCAGCCTAAAATATTGGTTACCTCTGAAAGCCTTTAGAAAGCTCCGCCATCTTCCATCCTGTCAGTGGCCGGTAACATGCTCTGTATAGGCTCCCAGGAGAGACGAACCAGCATCACCTCTTCTTCACATAATAATAAATTCCCTGCATCGCATTCTGCAGCACTCGTGAAGCCGCCATGAGCTAATTAACATGATCTATAAGCAGAATAAATTCATAGGTCATTAATGTAAATGTAAATTGTAAGGTCAGGGAGAATTACATGGCTTGCGTTTAGGAAATTCTGGGTAGCCACTCAATGATAGTAAATTACGACACGCTAAAGACTTAAACCCCTCAGACTGTTTGTAATGGCGATGCTTTGCGCTATGCCGGTAATTACATTGTTATTTTATAATACAAGGATAACGTCAACAGCGTATTTATGTAAAAAGTACTTTAATGTGCATCTGGTGCAAAAAATGGGAGCTATTTATTATGTTTTTATGTATTATGTATTTATTACATCTGTATCAGCTGTTCCAGTCTTTAGTTGTCTATAATCCTGTGGCTGCACGCACGGCATGGGGGAGCTTCCGCTCTGGCAAGATGGCGGCACCCAGAGCGGCGATTGGACTATCGACATCTGGGTTACAGGGCAGATATGTGTTTGTTTTTTATTTAACCCCACCCTGCTTAAAGTGGACCTTCACCCTAAATAAGAGCATATCTTATATGTTTCAGCCATCCTGTACATACAGATTGCTCACATTAAAAATCATCCTACCTGCATTTTCTGAGCCTTTAAACATCCAAGATGGAGGCCCATGGAGTCTCGGGCTGCCTTCAAACAGGAAATGTCTTCTCACTGTGCTCTGCATTCTGGGATTGCTGTCCCTTACCTGACCCCAGCTCTGCTCTGTCTGTGCAAAGCACTTTTGCCCCCATCTCCTCTCCTCAGTATGTGGTGCTTCTGAGGCAAGATGGCGGCGCCCATATACTAGGGTCCTGAACAGAGTTGCAGCCCAGTGGGGGGAAAGAATAAAAAGTAAGTGTCTAAAAACTTAACATATATAGATTTTAGATGATGGGGATGGGGAAAGGGTTTGGGGTTTTCATTACATGATGCTGAAGGTCCGGTTTAAGAACTAGTTAAGGGTGGCAGGATGGGGGGGTGGTTTCAAAATAGGCAGTCTGGGTAAACTGGCCCTTTAAAATTAAAAAGTTTACTGTTTGAGTCCTGACCCCACTGGACTTGTGAATAGATTTCATCTTGGTGGTGATGGTGGGGATATTTAATAAGAATCCAGTTTCATAGACTTTCCAAGAAGACCACAGCACCAGAGCCGGTTTTAGACCATATGTGGCCCAGGCAAAACTAATAGTAAGAAGCTAAGGCCCCCTAAAGTGGCCTGGGCTTTCCTACGCAGCAGAACGTCTGTATAGATCAGGCACAAGAAGAAGGAAGGGAGCGCACAGGAGGGTCAGTGTGAAGAGAAATGCAGAATAGATAGAAAGTGGGGACACGGCGCAGGATCACTGATGACCATACAATACATGGCTGCTGTCAAAGCTGGTGCAATTGCTGCAGTTGGCATCATTGAGCTTTTTACTGCAGCCGACAATTTGCCCAGTTTAGAAAAGAGTTAATGGCAGCATCCGCCTTCAAATCTTTATTTATTGAAAGCTTTTAAAAGTGCAAATCCAGTGCAATAACATCCCAAGTTAAATATTACTTATATAGCACAGAGCACCTAGAGCATTCAAATAATCCCAAGACGGGTCGTGATCCCAAGGCACATGCGTCTCCAAAAACTATAGTCATCAGTGTGCCCTCCACTGATATTGCAGACTCTTACCGAAAACCATAGATTGCAAAACAGATCAATTCTTTTGATTGTTCCAAATTCAGTGTCTCAAGAATTGCCCATTAGCAGAAAAAAATCTGGTCGCCAATGCCATAAACGTTCCTCATCAGAAACCAAATGTATTTCAATGTAGAAGAAAGGAAGAAAATAACAGAACATCTAGCGTAATTCCGTTTTGAAAACTTGACTTAAACTTGATTTGAAAACTTGATTTGAAAACTTGATTTAAAGTGGATTTTCACTATCTGCGTGAAACCCCCCAGATCGCCCTAAAAAACTCACCTCACCCCGCTCCTACGCGAGCGCTCATCCAATCGGAGCGCTCAGAGCCACTGTGGTATGTACGGACAAGCGACGGACAACCACAGCGGCTCTGAGCATGCTGGAGGCCGCATCTCGCGCTTCCCTCTAACAGGGAGCGCGCCCGCACCGGCCGTTTGTGAATGGGTGCGCGCCCTGCTAGAGAGAAGCGCGAGATGCGGCCGCAGCTCGCGCATGCGCCGTTGGAACGGGGATAATGTAAGGTTTCTGGGCGTCCTGCGGGGTTTCACACAGCGGGGCATCCTGATTTCGGATGCCCCGCGGGGAGGGATCTGATCGGCACGGGAATCTTATAGATTCCCAGGCTGATCCCCCCTGGGTGTTGGTCCACTTTAATAATAATCAATAATTACACTCACAAAGGAAATGTTAAGAATAGCGTTAAAGCGTTTTCAGACAGCTCACCTGTCCCGAGAACGCAATAGACACTCCAGGTACAGTGAAGCGTTTCCACACAAGTCTAAAGTTGAGTGTAATCTGCATAACCAAATCCAAAGGAAAACTGCCACAAGCCGCTGCCGACGCGTTTCATTGCGGAACGCAAGTTTAACGCAACTCTAACACCCCAAGTCAATTGATCATCCCACACGCAGCAAGCCACTTGCTACACATTTCTGGTGTAATTCTCCCCCTCAATCATGGGGCCCTGGGCAATTAGCCCAGTTTGCCACCCCCAATGCCGACCCTTAACAGAACTGCTGATGGTCATGAGGCTTCCCTGCTCGCCATCAGCCACGGCACCGATTGCTGTACTGTGGGCCCCATGTGTTAGCAAGCTCCATGCGGGGTATTTCTGACCAGATATGTACAGCGGAGTACGAGGCCTGGCCCAGGCACTCATAAAGACTATTGGGAATTAGGTTCCTCCTTAAGACACAACCAGCTAAAGTGACTTAATCAAAATAATAATAATGAACAAGTGTAAACTTTTATTACCTTATAAATATACAATTTATAGTGACCCTCCAGTAAGACTCTGAAATAGGCAGCAGCGTGGAGTCCTCCTGATGAGGAAATATCTCACTATGTCAAGCACTCCTGGTTTCCACCTTCCATTGGAATATATGGATGGTTTGCAGAAAAAAGAGAAGGATGGAAAGAATGTGGAGAAAAAGAGAAAGATGGATGGGATGTGGTAAAGAGAGAATGATAGATGGGATGTGGGAAAAGAGAGAATGATGGATGGGATGTAGGAAAAGAGAGAACGATAGAGGGAATGTAGGAAAGAAAGAAAGTAGTGTGAAGATGGATGAAATGTAAAAAAGATAGATGTAATGTGGAGAAGAAAGAAAGATAAATGAATTGTGGAAAATAGAGATGGATAGATAGATAAAATGTGGAAAAAAAGTAAAAAGATCGATGAAATGTGGAAAAAAGAGATAGATATATGGAATGTAGAAAAAAGAAAGATGTGGTAAAAGGAGAAAGATGGATGGAATGTGGAAAAAAGATCCAGGTAGATGGAATGAGGAAAATAAAGAAAGATGGGTGGAATGTGGAAAAGAGAGAAAGATGGAGGGAATGTGGAAAAGAGAGAATGATGGAGGGAATGTAGAAAAGAAAGAAGGTTGTATGAAGATGGATGAAATGAAAAAAATGGAAAGATGTAATGTGGAAAAGAAAGAAAGATAAATGAGATAAATGAATTGTGGAAACGATAGATAGATAGATAGATAGATAGATAGATAGATAGATAGATAGATATAGAGATAGATAGATAGATAGAGATAGATAGATAGAGATAGATAGATAGATAGAGATAGATGAAATTTGGAAAAAAAAGAAAGATAGTTGAAATGTGGAAAAGAGAGATACATATATGGAATGTAGAAAAAAGAAAGATGGATAAGCTGTGGGAAAAGGAGAAAGATGGATATGTGGAAAGTAAAGAAAGATGGAGGGAGTTCCATAATAGGGGAGGCAGAGGAAATGTAAAAGATGGAGAATAAGGAGCAGCCAGTCTGGTGCCTTATCAGCACCCCTAGGATGACGGCACCCTGTGCTGTTGCTCTGAATGCACACCCCAAAGGCCGGCACAGTTACCTGGCACCTGTTTTCACTACATAATAGAAAATAAGCAGCAGAGAAGGGTTAGATGAGTATATTTGTTTTATATTTGTTTTCTACAGCTGTCCAGTAATTTTCATAGAGAGCCTGTGGAAGGGGGGACTGGTTTATCCTTAGCAGTGATGAACACGGGAGCCCTGGTAATGACCCGCACAGATATCTGCATGGTGCTGTTATGAGCAGCACGGGCCGATGTCTAGGAATGCTGCTGCCACTTAGAAATGATTGGCGCCGAGCGCTTTCAATGGCAGTAATACTGTAAGCGCCTTTCACTCGGGCCAGGCAAAGTGTCAACCCACCCCGTGTGAAAAGTGCAATAGAAGCATTAATGCTTGACATGCCTACGTAAAATAAGTGAAATTAATGGAGCTCTATTCATGTAAGACAAGGCCAGCGCACCCCTCTCACGCCGCTCACACACACCGAGAAAGTCAATACTTTTTTATTACTTTCAGCTGACCTACATTTTGCTCTACAAGTGCCAAGCCCACTAATTGGTTTCACTTGTAAGGAAAATTTGCCCCCGACCAAACCTAGGGGTGGATCAATCAATCTCTTTTAGGGTAGCTTAGTGGTCTCTTGGCAATTGGAGTAAAATCTGTGTTGTATAGGCAGAGCCATCACCCGGAGGACATTAATATATCTAATGCGTTTTATAAGAAAGAGTTAATGTGCGGGCTGATTTTTTTCTTTATCTTTTTGCTTTATCTGGCTAAACAGCTCAGCAGTTTTTTCCCGGTCTTGTCAAGTGAGTCAACAAGATTTCCATTTACAGCTATGCCACATGGAGAGCAGAGTCGACGAGGTACAAGCTGGAGGGGCGGAGGTCATGTCTTTTTAAAGCGGTGGACAAAGCAAAGTGAAATGCCTTTACGGCACATGCATCATACTCAAGGCCCGGGGGCCAGATGCGGCCCTCCAAGCCTTTTTATGTGGCCCTCTGACAGGTGCCAGACAGTGGTGGCTGCATGGGGCCCCTTATAATTGGATCAGTCACATCACAGCTTCTGATCCCAGCAGCATGCCCTTACATCCCAGGTGCAGTGCCCAACTGTTGAGAAGTGTCTGTGCAACCAGCTCTCTCCACACAAGGGGTGGACCCTAACCCACAAACAGGGTGAGGTGCTACATCTGCTGCAGTGGGTCTTGCTAGCTTTTACCAGGTAGGGTGGGAAAAAAAATTGTAGTGCTGTCCTGGGCAAAATATTTAAGTACCTCTCTGCATCTATACTGGGCAAAATATTTTTGTGCCTGTCTGCCTCTGTCCTGGGCAAAATATTTTTGTGCCTCTCTGCATCTATCCTGGGCAAAATATTTTTGCGCCTGTCTGCCTCTGTCCTGGGCAAAATATTTTTGTGCCTCTCTGCATCTATCCTGGGCAAAATATTTTTAGGCCTCTCTGCATCTATCCTGGGCAAAATATTTTTGCGCCTGTCTGCCTCTGTCCTGGGCAAAATATTTTTGTGCCTCTCTGCATCTATCCTGGGCAAAATATTTTTGTGCCTCTCTGCATCTATCCTGGGCAAAATAGTTTTGTGCCTCTCTGCATCTATCCTGGGCAAAATATTTTTGCGCCTGTCTGCCTCTGTCCTGGGCAAAATATTTGTGTGCCTCTCTGCATCTATCCTGGGCAAAATATTTTTGTGCCTCTCTGCATCTGTCCTGGGCAAAATATTTTTGTGCCTCTCTGCATCTATCCTGGGCAAAATATTTTTGTGCCTGTCTGCCTCTGTCCTGGGCAAAATATTTTTGTGCCTCTCTGCATCTATCCTGGGCAAAATGTTTTTGTGCCTCTCTGCATCTATCCTGGGCAAAATATTTTGTGCCTCTCTGCATCTACCCTGGGCAAAATATTTTTGCGCCTGTCTGCCTCTGTCCTGGGCAAAATATTTCTGTGCCTCTCTGCATCTATCCTGGGCAAAATATTTTTGTGCCTCTCTGCATCTATCCTGGGCAAAATATTTTTGTGCCTGTCTGCCTCTGTCCTGGGCAAAATATTTTTGTGCCTCTCTGCATCTATCCTGGGCAAAATATTTTTGTGCCTCTCTGCATTTATCCTGGGCAAAATATTTTTGTGCCTGTCTGCCTCTGTCCTGGGCAAAATATTTTTGTGCCTCTGCATCTATCCTGGGCAAAATATTTTTGTGCCTGTCTGCCTCTATCCTGGGCAAAATATTTTTGTGCCTCTGCACCTATCCTGGGCAAAATATTTTTGTGCCTCTCTGCATTTATCCTGGGCAAATATTTTTGTGCCTCTCTGCATCTATCCTGGGCAAAATATTATTGTGCCTCTGCATCTATCCTGGGCAAAATATTTTTGTGCCTCTGCATCTATCCTGGGCAAAATATTTTTGTGCCTCTGCATCTATCCTGGGCAAAATATTTTTGTGCCTCTCTGCATCTATCCTGGGCAAATATTTTTGTGCCTCTCTGCATCTATCCTGGGCAAATATTTTTGTGCCTCTCTGCATCTTTCCTGGGCAAAATATTTGTGTGCCTCTCTGCATTTATCCTGGGCAAAATATTTTTGTGCCTGTCTGCCTCTGTCCTGGGCAAAATATTTTTGTGCCTCTGCATCTATCCTGGGTAAAATATTTTTGTGCCTCTCTGCATCTATCCTGGGCAAAATATTTTTGTGCCTCTCAGCATCTGTCCTGGGCAAAATATTTTTGCGCCTGTCTTCATCTGTCCTGGGCAAAATATTTCTGTGCTGTTAACCATTCATTTGAATGTTCGTGTTTGCATTTCTCTTTTTTTTTTTTGTCTGTTATTTACTGACCCGTTGAGGGCGACAGAATGCCGATGTGGCCCTCAGTGAAAATAAGTTTGACCCCCCCTGCTTTACGGTCTTCTGGATGCCTCTTTTAGTATGGCAAATATGCCGTAGAAGACTTGAGGTAAGTCTGTTGATGTCGGGAGCACTGCACGCTTTGAACAACAAGGTGATTGGATGAAAGTGATTTTTGACTTTTGACTGTAAATGACACTCACTGGCACAGACCAGGTTATTCTTTCAAGAAACTGGTCCTCTCTACTAGATCTTTATTGTCTTCATCAGGTACCTAGGTCTGTGATCTATTTTGTTATAGCACATATGCTTAACCTGTGGCCCAGGGACCACATGTGGCACTCTGATCCATCTAATGTGGCCCCTGACTGGACTTCCACTTTAAGTTTTACGCTATATGAGCAAAAAAATTGTCACATTGCTCTAGTGAAAGTTTTAGGTGCAAGATATAAAACTCTGAAATAAAGCACAAAATGGTCTTATTTTCAAACATTTTTTTATAATATTTCAAGAAAATACAAAGCTTTAGGTTTGTGACCATAGATACATAAATCAAATGCGCACTTTACAAAATAAGGTTTTTAAAACTCATAATAACCATAATCGTCATCAAGACTAAGCCAATCTACTTGTTCTCAGTATGCAAATTAAATAAATTGGTCTAATGGCCTATTTCCTTGCTTTGTGAACAAAAAATCATTAAATCGGCCGCAATCAGACAAGAATGGACCCACTGGGACCTATCAATGAATGGGAATTTGTCTGCTGGTCAAGAGTCATAATGCTTCGGCTGACATCATGAACATTGACAAGTGGAAACAGAAATCAACGACACAAACTCGAACTCCGATGAACAATTGGTCAACAAATCTTCTGCAACTAATTGCAATTTGTCCATTCATTCGGATGATTTATCTGTTCATCGAAATGGGCCATAATTCCCTCCCATTTTACAATAGTCAGCACGTGATCAGTACTTTCGTGAGGACTAAATCATATAGCACTGCCAACAGTAGTTTGATCCATCTCTCAGAACATAGTTACATAGTTAATACGGTTGAAAAAAGACATATGTCCATCAAGTTCAACCAAGGGTGTTGGGGTAGGGGAAGTTTTTATTATATTTTATTTTATTATAATTTATTATTTTATTCTTGTTTATTTATTTATTTATTTTTTTTTACTGATAGTAACTGTTAGTGTTATTTTCCAAATAAGCATCTAATCCTTTTTTGACGCTGTCATCGGTTGATGCTGTAACAAGCTTCTGTGGGAGGCTAGTGCACAGATTTATAGTTCTTACGGTAAAAAATGATTGTCGCCTCTGGAGACTAAATTTATTTTTTTCCAGGGAGTGCCCACTTGTCTTTAGGATTTTACCTGAAATAGTATTTCCCCGTATTTTTAGTATTGGCCATTTATATGTTTATGCAAGTTAATCATGTCTCCCCTTAGTCGTCTCCTATTAAGACTATACAGATTTAAGTCTCATAATGTTTCCTCATAACTAAGGCCTCGATTCAATAAGAGTTGAAAAAAATTCTCATGGTAGTAAAAAATTCAATTCATGAGAAAAAAGCCTGAGAATGTCACTGTTGCTGAATCACCAGCTAAAAAACAATGAAAGTCAATGGGACTGTTTACTCCTAAGAAAAGTAGAGAACTGTTTACTCATTTCTACACTGTAGTAAAAGCTGCCATTGACTTTCATTGTCTTTTTATCTGGTGATTCAGTTTTTTCTCATGAATTGAATTTTTTACTACCGATCCGTGAGAATTTTTTCAACTCTTATTAAATCGAGGCCTAAGATCCTTCATTCCTCTTATTAGTTTGGCTCTTCTCTGCACCTTTTCCATAGTCAGAGCATCCTTTCCATGAATGGGAGCCCAGAACTGGTCTTTCTGAGGCATCCCACACTCTATACCTACATTGTACAGATTCTGAAACACAATGCATGCAAATATAACTACAACTAACCCATCTTATCAGAGAGGCTCCGCTTAAACAACAGTAGAGAGAAACATGGCTAATGCCAATGTGACCTGCGGTGTGGATTGCAACCAGCATCTCTGTGAGCTTCTTTTTATACACAAAAAAGTGCGAAAAATGTATTTTCTACCTTTATTCCCCCAAAATGACCTGTACCTGTGTTAGAGTGAAGAGTAATTCCTTAAGGTCTTGGTATTCCCCTTAGCTTGGAATTATTTGTCTTTTGTTCCATGTTTCGCAACCAGACTTAGCAATACAGGAACCAGATAGGTTCCGTTAAGTTCTCCTTCAATGTACCAAGCTATAAATTATAATTCCTAAAACTAAGACTTTGTTCCCCGTATTGTAACCACACAATTAGTCACCCTGTCCTGAGGTTTGACACTTTGCTCGGCCTTCTGAACTTTTTTCCAGTTAAACTGTGCATGCTTCAAAGTTGTAACCCTTGCAGTACTGCTCGGATATTAACCAAATATAGATGTGTATTCGGCCTTTTCGTTTCATTTCATTGGATAGTTGATAGACCGCCTAATGGCTTATGATTGGATGTTTTTACTTCTTCTTTTACTGTTTGTATTTGCATTTATTTGAATATCCCTATATCTACCTCAAATGCTAATTAAAGCTATCACACTGCTAACTAGAGAACTCCAGTTGTCCGTGGTTCTTGTGTGGTCATCTTGATCAAGATCTGAAAAGCAAGTGATTCACTAAGGGCTGTGATCCCTGAAAACCTATTATTGAATTAAGATAGAAAAGTATACTCTTTAGATAGGTAGGCACATCATTTACATGTGAGGTAAGGATATTTGTTTTTAAGTTTGGAAACCACAGAACCCTATGGGCTTTGCAGAACACAATTGGTGAAAACTTAAGCATACCCCATAAGGTGCTGTTATTTCCAAACTTTAAAAATATATCCTTACATCGCTGGAAAATTAATGTAACTAAACTGTAAAAATAAGAAAGACGATCAGCCAGCACTCCAAAAGATATTGTATTCAAATTCAACAGGTCAATATCACAGCAAAGACCAAAAAGATCCAACAAAATCCAACGTTTCGGGGCGCCTAGCGCCCCTTCATCAGGGAGCAAAAACAAACATCACATGTACAGGTGATTTTTTGGGGGTAGAAAAGGTAGGACAAAAACTTTTTTTGAATTTTCGCTAAAAAGCTCACTGAGATGCGAGTTGCAATTCACACCGCAATACACACTGCAAGTGACTCTGGCTTCACCAAGTATTGAGCATGACCCCCATAAACTGCAGACCAGAATTACAGAAGCAAACAGAAAAGAGAGAGGAAAAAAAAGCACCACCTGCACAGTTCCACAGCCTTCCCCTGTCAAATAAATAGTAGGTTCCTGTCCACGATGATTTCCTTTAACCCTTTAAATGCCAAGCACGTGGTTGCTTCTCCTACCGTTAAGTGCCAAGCAAGTAGAAACGACATGCCTGGCATTTCCACCTAATAGTTAAAAGATAGAAAAAAAAAACACTTACCTCTGGTATCCATGTGAAGCTTGGGGTCCCCTCTTCCTCCGGGGGGCATCCGATCCCTCCCCCGTCGTCCTCCGTCTTCAGGAGGGGGCCCGAAACTGGCCGTCCCCCCCCCCCCCCCCGTTTCCAGCGCTGATAGTTCGGCTGTAAAAAAAACCAAAAAAAAAACCTGTCATTTACTCACCTCCACGCCCCCCTGGCCACCACCCCCTAGCCCCGCCCATTGTAGGAGGAGCGGAATGACGTCAGTTAAAGCTGAAAAAAACAATATATAATTTTCCTGGGAAATCCCTAGAAATCCCTTCAAAAATCACATTTGAACATGGGGAGCACATAATAGTGCAAAATAGTCTGGCAACAAAGGGTGACAAAAACTCCAGGTAGGCTTAAATGGCTTTTTTTTGCATTAGGTATTTTAAAGCAGTTTACTGAATCAAGGCCTTTTCGTTCATCGTGGAGGAAGCCATTTCCTAATTACTTTACCAGCTTCTTTTAGTCAACTACAGTAACTCCAAGAAACTGCCACCAACTTCGATGTTAAATCTTCTCTGGGCGCGTGTTTGGCCTCCTCATCAGCATATGCTCTGACACATAATTACCAGCTGTTTTATGCTATAAATTGTAGGCGGAATCATTCTCCAGGGTGGCCGTAATGTGCGGGCTAGCGTTAGAGTATGCCATAAGGCCTTTGGTTGTCATGGCAACGGGGGCAGTTGTACAACGAAGACCTAGAATAACTCAAAATATTGAGATTCTTTCTAACGCCGAGAGGATGAGGTCAACCCCGGCGCATCTCGCCGCTTGCATTTATCATTTGTGAACCAAGGGCACGGCAGCGCAAGAGGGTTCACGAATACTTTTACAACTTTATGCCTCCCTCCAGGTGCGTGTTATACAACAAATAGGAGATTGTTACTCTGCTGAATCTACAGATAAAATGCGTCCTTATTTTTCTCAACTTTTTTTTTTCTTTTTTTAAACTTTTGCTACTGGAGAAGCTTCCCTGTTTTCTATTATTTTCCAGGAATCGGTCAATGGCGCCATTAGCGCCCTAAATCGTGTGCGTTTCATTAAGCCGTATAAATTAACATTTTTCCAGGCAGCCGATATTTCTCCCATTCCCCATTCCGGGTGATTGCTTCTCCTCCCGCATGTGCGGCTGGGGAATCCCAACAAATTCTCAAAGTTTAAATGCTTTTTAGAAGTCATTGCTTGATATTCTTCAGGGGGTCCTGAAACCATTTCTTTTTTTTTTTATTATTTGAGAAAATGTCATTTTCTAGGAATCTTGATCAAAAGTCACAGAGGAAATCCGTGCATCTGATTCTGTAGGTGGAAAAGGAAGAGCTGGAGGGTTATTATAAATACAGTAACGCTAATAAATTCCACCGGCTATGGGATGGAGGGAGGGGGTGTTAGTATTAGAGGGGGTATTCATTGCAATGTAGAGAGCGTCAATACCTTAGTGAAGAGCTTTTTTATATTACCTAATATTAGGTTTCGAATCTATAAGTGGACCGAATGGCTCGTCCAATTTATGTAAACAATTAATACCAATATCTCCTTGAATAACTAAAATATTAAATATATATATATATATATATATATATATATATATATATATATGTATTATTATTAATATTTTAGTTATTCAAGGAGATATTGGTATTAATTGTTTACATATATCCTGCCCGGCTCAACTAAAATAGGCAAACAAATATATAAATATTATTAATAACTGGCCAATGATAACACAATGGATACACGCAAAAGACTGTAGAATCTTTGGACATCCGGTAAATCGAAGTACACTGAGACAAATGGTAAATATAGAGATATATTGTTGATAAAAAAACACATCTTGCAAAACAACAAGATACAATGCGCTATGATCAGAGTTCTATGACCCGCATACAAATGTCCAATGATTAAGACAATTACCTGACCAGCAACTCATACAATTACCATCCTGACAAGGGAAGCCACAAGCAGACTATCAAGCTGGCAGCCTTCTTCCTCCCAGGGCCTATTTCATCAGTTTCTCTCTCGGGCCCCTCTCTTCCTACCTCCCTCCTGGTGAGCTCTCTCCCTTATACCCCGATATCATTTTGATCTCCAGCCTTGCCCTGCCAGTTTTTCGACCCTGAAACTTGTCACAACCTGATTTGCTGGACTCTAGGTGGGCACATACCAGAATTTCATAGCCAGTGAAACTGGATTTAAACATTTTCAGGATCTGTTCTCTCAAATCTGATTGAAAAACCTGTTTTTTATAAGGGTGGGACAAAGGAATGTTTGCTGACCAGCCTCTGGTCCTGTGAGGGATAGCTTAACCAGCCTGAATGACCTGACTTATGTATGACTGGTCAAATGCAACTGATCATGTTTACAGAAATAGATTAAGACACAATATTTTAACAATATTAATTTTGCATAAAGCCCCCTTATTTACACCCGCTGTGTGAAACCCCCCAGGTTGCCCAATCTCACTCACCCTTCCTCGGTCCTACAAAATATGTGCAGCCTCTCGTCTAGTCAGCACGCTCGGATCCGCTCCCGCTCCTCTGTCCAAGAGCTTGGCTAAGACGAACGGATCCGAGTGCACCGACGGCCGCATCCCCTGCTACCCTTTAACGGGGAGCATGTCCGAGCCAGCCATTTACAAATGCCTGGCGCAGTCACACGCCCTGCTAAAGGTATAGTGGGATTGCGGCCGCTGCTTGCACACGTGCTGTTGGACTGGGAAAGAAGTTGAATTTTCGGTGACCTGGGGGGTTGGACACAATGGAGCATCCTGAATTTGGATGCCTAGGGGCGAGCGAGTATGCCTGCCCTGGCATCTCACAGACTCCAAGGTGGGTTTTGGTCCACTTTAAGGTGGTCCCACACCCTGCATTGACTAAGGGGGCACAGCGAACCCCCAAACATGTCGCGAGGCTTGTGTTTTGAATTTTGGATTGTTCTTGTGTCTTGGGAATTAACGCTTTTACCATTAATCATTAAGTGTTTTATGTTTTATGACACTGGACTTGGGAGCTGGATTTTCCTCTTTACCACATCCCCTCCTATCGCACATGGGCACTTCAAGCCCAAAAATGAATTGGGACTAGTTCCATCTCTGGCCAGTGCAAGACGCACATGACTGTCCCCGCCCAAAAACAAATTGGGACTAGTTCCATCTCTGGCCAGTGCAAGACGCACATGACTGTCCCCGCCCAAAAACGAATTGGGACTAGTTCCATCTCTGGCCAGTGCAAGACGCACATGACTGCCCCCGCCCAACCGTTGCAAACAATCAGCATGCCCCCCCCAGACACAAGCAGTGGCCCTTTAAAGCTGACCAAAATCCCTTTAATTCGACTGTAAAGTCTAAAAGACTCCAGGGCCAGTTACTGCTTGCCCCTGGCATCAGACTTTGGGATGCTATGCCATGTGAGCCCCCAGGATACTCACATTTGTAATTGATCCCATGGCAAATGCGCAGGCTTACAGCAGCATCCCTGGCACTCGTCTAGCCAATGCATGCACCCACTTTTAATATATACAAATGGCTGGAGACTTCTAAATGCAGAGCAATCACAGGGTTTTCACAGACAGTGGCAGTGGATAACCGGCCTGTGTGCCACTAAACTCAGTAACTGGTAAATTTTATTTAACTGAATTAGGACAGAACAGCTGCAGGGGTCAAGAGGTGAATGTGACTTTTCATTTTTTTTCCCAGCTGGTCATTTCCTATACCTGGGGCATCCTGATTTGGAGCAGTGGTTTGGTGGTGGGCCTGCGGAGTGGAGACCAGATGGAGGTGTAGCAGTGAACCCCACCCTGGAGCAGCTGACCCGTCTGGGGAGCGGCTGACCTGGCGTAGATAGTAGCTGACCCGGTGGAGGAAAGGCAACCTGGTGGGGGTAGTGCCGGACCTGACAGGGGAGGAGAAGTGTGGTGGCCCAGTGGACGAGAATGCAGTGGCAGTAGGAGACGTGGCCAGCGTCAGAGATAGTTTTGGGACTGGCAAAAAATCAGGAGATGATGGTTAGTGATGAGCTGAAACTGGGAGAATCCAGTTTGAGAGCTCTCTGGCCAGATATTCCCCAGTATCTGGCATTCAGTACACCCAAATTCCAGATAAAATTGCACCGGCCACCACAATGTGTAAATTGTATGGGGGTCCCTTACCAGTTCACAAGCAGTTAAAAAAGGGGATTCCCAAGAAATTCTCCTCCAGTGTAGTCAAATGGGGGCTTCCATAGAGGCTCTATCACTGAAATAAATGGCGGGCAGTCCGGGATTAACTTGGTGAGATGCCAAGGAAGGACGACATGTTTCCACTTTTGCTACAGATGCCGGGGGGCGGGTGCAATAGCGGCTCCTCGCCAGCAGCAGACCAGCACCCACCAGACCAGGAGGAAGACCCAGAACCCGGTGGATCTGAAGAGAGGAGCCCGACCTGCGAGGGACAGAAGAAGGAAGATGCAGTGATGGTAAGTACTTTTTTAACTGTCGTTGAGCTGGTAAGAGGTCCAAGAGATCGCACCGCAACACAGCGCAGAGATGTGAAGGAGTCCATTGATTTACTTGAGCAGGATTCTCTTTCTGATTTTGTTGCGTTGGAGTATTCCTTTTCAAACCCGACGCATTCGGAAATATGTGAAAGGGACCTAAACTAATAAAACTGGCATGGATTGGTTATGGGGCAGCCCCCAGGACATCAACTTTCTTCCAGCTGAAACAATGGAAACAAAATAGGATTTCACATAGTTGCCTTAGTGCTATTTCTTGGTGCGTATTAGGATGACGCAAGGGAGGTAAGTGGCTCTGGCCTAAACTAATAAAACTGGCATGGATTGGTGGGCCAATTGATTATGGGGCTGATCCTCTCAACCCCTGGACATCAACTTTCTTCAAGCTGAAACAATGGAAACAAAATAGGATGTCATGTTGTTGCCCTGGTGCTATTTCTTGGTGCGTATCAGGATGACGCAAGGGAGGTAAGTGGCTCTGGCCTCTTCTGGTAGCTTCTGTTACTGTGTACATTGGCACACGCTCTACATCGTGATAAATAAATAAAGCAGCTTAACATCGTGCCAGGAACTCGGATATTAAGAATCCAGTGGCAGGAATTGCCGTGGCAACACATCTGATCTGCCCCATGCATTCCATTTCCAAGGTGAGCTAGGAGTCATATTACATAATCCAGCACAATTTATGTGAAGAAGAAGCCTCGCTTTATGTTTCTGGGCATTAATTAGTGGAAATTACTGGAAACAATCAGGAAATTGATGTCAATGGCTCCTGTTGCCAGAGAAACTGGACAGTTTAGGACCTCCGCTACGATAATGGTCATAATTATAATTCAATAGCAGTTGGTTTGGTTTGCATGGCTTAAAGGGTAATTCCACTTTCGATGGCATTTTTACAAGTTTCCATTATCGTGTGCCAATATGATTCAATCAATGTGCTAAGCTTATCTGTTAGTTTGTTTGTTTTCTATTTGTTTGCAACTCTGTTTTATAAAAGAAAACTGTTTTCCCTGGCAACAATGTGGCCAAACAAATTCCAAATTCCAGGCAGCTCACAAAGGAACCCCCCCTGAATGGGATATCCACCCGGGAGCAGGGATGGACCTCTGTAGATACCAATCAAACTTCTGTGACATGCATCCAGCTCGACCCAGCCCCATAAAACATAACTTTTACTATACAAGTTAAAAACATAAGTTTCCTGTGCTAAAGTGTGTGCCAGTCGCGCCCCCTCGATAGGCTACACGTTTCGGAGTACAAACCCCTTAGTCATACCTTAATCCAGAGGGTGAAGCACTGCTTTAAAAAGAGGCTGAGGAGTATTCTTCATCTCCTAGCGTGGCCGGCGCCATTTTGCTAGTGCACGAGAGCCATTTTGCCGGATGCCGTGGGCTCGCATACAAGTGCCTTCGGGCACTAGCGAAACGGCACCAGCTGCCGGGAGGAATATTGACAACATGTACTGGTAGCCAATCAGGTGTGGAGGGGGACTGTCCTTTTCCCCTCCAATCAGTAACAACGACCATTGCGCGCCCGTGAACGTGAGCCACTAGAAAAATGTCGCCGGCCGCACTGGAAAAAAATAAATAACTGGCAAACCTCTATTTAACCTCCCTGGCGTTCTGATACCGACAAATGCAATGGCAACGAAAGCGTTGCCATTGCATTTGTCTCTGACGAAGGGCTCCGCCCCCATGAGCCTCTGCGGCTCACAGAGACGGAACCCGGAAGCAGAGACGGGCGCCGCAGCCGCGGCTCTCACCTGCGATCGCGGCGGAGACATCGCTGGATCGCAGGGAGAAGGTAAGGAGGCTGCGCCGCCCGCTTTTGCTCCCTAATCGATCCCGAGCGTGACTCGGGGTCACCGCCACTTACTGCGCAAATTGACCCCGAGTCACGCTCGGGATCACCGCCAAGGGGGTTAAGATTAGTGGAATGGTTGAAGCACACCAGAATCAATTCAAGAAATAGGATAAACAAGAGGGGTTCTATTTTTCCTTAGTGTGCCTGCCTAGTGCACACTCAACACAATAGGAAACTGAATTTGAATAGAAAAAATGAACACCCAACATCAAAGCTATGCATGCCAAAACAAGGGGATTTTAATAACATGGAAACCATATATATTACAGCAAAATATCAAAAAAAGACAGACAATATAGCATGAATACATCTATATACAATAAATGGCCACCAGATGGCGCAACTGAGTTGGTTCCAAATGCTAATCCTGCATCTCTCATAGGGAATATACAGACAATGAAAGTGTCAACAGTATAGCATAATGCCTGGATAGCTGAGAGGTATGCAGTATCAATGCCAAGTGGCAAATGCAAAGCAAGTAATCAAGCACAGAGAAAGCAATATAAAGCAGCAAACAGGCAGGAACACATGAGACAACATTTAAATCATACTCAACGTTTCGGCGGTAACCGCCTTCCTCAGGAGTAGTGGTGCCATGGGGTAATGAAGGTGGCTTTAAATAGAGCAAGGGATAACCATCCAGCGTGCAGGTGGCGCCAAATTGACGGCGCGCATAGCGCCGCCGCCTAATGACGTCACCAGCGGCGATTCCCCTGGGTCCCGGCCACCTCCAATACAGGGTGGCAGTTCTGCCTTCCCTGCCTGGGAGTGGCACGCGGGGTCCATAGGGATGCCACTATTGAGATTATAAGGCAATTTAAATAAAAGAATCGGTTATGTGCAAACCGCGGCTTCACAAAAATGGAGTCCGCCTCGCTGGGCGGAGGCTACGGCAAGATGGCGTCTGGCCGGGTCTCGCTGAGTTCTCATAGGATGGCGTCCATATGTGGATCTGCAGGCTCTAATAAGATGGCGTCGGTGCCCGGGCTCCAAAGAAATGGCATCCTTATACAAATGTCCTCTTTTTAAAGCAGAGCTTCACCTTCCGGGTTAAGGTATGACTAAGGGGTTTGCCCCCGAAAACGTGCAACCTATCGAGTGGAGTGCGACTGGCACACACTTTAGCATGGGAAACGTATGTTTTTAACTTGTATAGTAAAAGTTATGTTTTATGGGACTTGGTCGAGCTCTATGCATGTCAAAGACAGCGCTGTATGTCATGCATGCATATGTACGGCACACAGGGCTGATTGGTCCAGGGCCCAACCATATTAGTCCAGAGCACTCAGTTATTCTGCTGTCAGCTTTTGTGTAAGTCTCTACTTCCAGTTATGGTAGACTCCTTCATTTGGTTGCAGTGGTCCACCACGTGCCCATCACTTAAATGCGCACCTCAGATGATCAGGACAATGCTGTCAGCACTGGAGCTGACAGCAGAACTGATGAGAGGGATCAAATCTGTGAGAGGTTTAGTTAAGGCTATATATATATTTTCTGTTCTGGTGAGGCAGAATATCACTAACTCAATTCTGTTTTATATTTTGTAGGACTTTCAATCCACCTTCACATCAATTCCGCTCTTCGATAAGTATGGTCGCACGTATTCCAGGGCCGGGCAGGCAGTGTGAACTCTGGTACTGGAATGAATGCAAGATGCCAAAATAAAAACTTACCTCTCAGTCTTATTATTTGGGTTTTAAAGAGAATTAAAAGGGTTTTGTGTGGATAAATTATCTTTGATTCTTTTTAATAGCAGCCTGGCATGTTGGTGAAAATGAACACAAATTGTTCTAGCGTCCGTTATTATTTATGCTCAATCAGGGCAGAACAGCCAAGACTCCAATATGGGGGTCTAGCCCCGAAGAGAGAGCCCTGGCCATGTGGCCCTGATGACAGCCCCGACCTGAGACCTGCTGGCTGGCACACTATTACTGCTGGTGCCAGTGATGAATGAGGGTGTCAATAAAGTATATACTGATAATAACCGGGCCTCTTGTTTGAACTTCAGTTTCAAATATGGTCTGGATATTGTGATAAGGATGGTTGCTGTCGGACAGATGCCCAGCTTAAACTAGAGGACAAGCTATCACATATAGGTTATGGGGAGGGGGGCATTGGCCCTTTTCTAGTAAACCCAACTTTTTTCCTTCTCTACACATACCCTTCTTCCCTTTCCCGTTATATATGTAACCCGCAGGCACCAGGTCAATGGTGCTGCAGATGAGAATCAGGTATTCTTTGTACCCACGGTTCTCAGCAGTGGTGGACTGTGGCCAAAAATCAGCCCTGGATTTTAGCAGCCCCTGGCCGACCTGAGACATCTTTGCTGAGCCCCCCCCCCCCAACCATGGTGCCGGGGCTTAAAACACTGGGGGCTGGGGTTCCTTGGCTTGTCTGATATGCAGGCTAAGGATTGAATGTGGGTGCAGCCCAAATGACTCCAAAGCAGTGAGGCCCACTGGGCATTGTCCTGGGTCTTCCTTTGGCCAGTCTGCCCCGATTATCAGTATCAGGATGTGAGGTGGTTGCCAAAAGTCAAAGTCAGCCCTCCATGGCTTAAAGACAACTGTAGATTTGTTATTCATCTTTTGCAGCAGTAGTACAATTCTAAGAGCAACAAATACATATGGTTTCTTACACTCAAAATACAACACTACAATAGCAAAACTTTTAGGGACTGAGTAACCAAACTGCAAACCAAAACTTTATTGGCAGGAATACTGCTGGATGTTGGTGTTTTAGATAATGCTGACATCCAAAAGGCAGTGAGGGAGGGGGAGGGATGTTTGGAGAGGAACATCAGAAAAGGTCTGATGTTCCTCTTTAGCAAATTTGCTCATCTCTAAACTACACATACTGAAGCTGAAGGCCTGATAGCGGGCACCTACCTACATCCACGTCCCTTTGTTGTTACTCCCCCTTATGTGACCACCAGCGGGCGGTGAAGGATGAACAGGTTTACAGGGTTATGGATGTGGTGGGGGTGTGGTTTAGGGGCAGAGCTTATTCGCAGGATTTTGAGGAACAAATGTTTATCACCACCATGGCAATTTGAAGATATATGCGTAGTACTTGCATAGTAATGCTGGCCGTATTCTACACATCGGAGTCAGAGGCAGCCAATACTGAGGGGCTTGTGGCCAGCCAATCATTTAGTGGAGTTTCCTAGCCAATAGCTCATGCTTTGGTGATGGCAGTAAGCCAATCAGCAGGGAGGGGCAAGAAATTCATGTTTAGCTGGGTGAAATCATAGAGTGACGGGCAGGCTGATTCATCACTAACGCCAGGTAGCGACAGATGAGCGTCTGTAGCAGCATTTTCAGAGCGCCCGCTAGTAGTCACTGTGCTCAGCCATGGGTCGCTACTTTATAGCGACTCAGTCGCTGTTCAGTAATGTTGAATACATTGCGAGGAGTCGCTATTTGACCAGTACAGCGCTGTATGGGAGCGCATGTTAGCGACTGCTCATAGCGACCGACTCACACCATATTCAGCAAAAAAACAGCCTCACAAATCTCTGGCGCTGAAAAATGCTTGTTTGAAGCCCAGAGCGCCGGAAGCGGTGTGTTTAAAGTCTGTTTTCCAGCATCTATCAACTAGTAACAAAGCGACAACATATGGAATTACATTGTAACAACATTGTAACATGAACACTTTAATGGCAGACCTGTAATGTCATTTCTGAAGAAATATATAAAAAATTAAAAAATTGTGAAAAAACAGCTTTTTCAATGCCAGAAGAGGCCACAGAATTATTTGTGATCTTTGGGGGAAAAAAATAAACAAAAACCCAGTTTAAAGAGAAGAAAAGTATCGTCCATTGAAATGTATGGGAGAGCGACAGGTAGCGAGAGGTCATACCTGGCGCTGTGCAAGGCTGAACGCCGGCGCTGTTCGCTGACGCTGTGAAAATGATGAATCAGACGCTACATGCCGCTATCCCAGTCGTTAAACAGATTCTGCTTGATAAATGTGTAATTGCGTGCCGTGTCCAGCGTTCACCAGTCGCTACCTGTCGCTACCTCTCGTTAACCAGCCACTACTTGACGCTATCCCTTCTTAAATAAGGGCCTCGGTGGGGATTTAAACCGGCCGACTACCGGAAAAACAGGGTGACTCGGCATCTCTGCTATTGTCGTCACCTATATTGTATATGCCTTTACGTCAAAGGAGTTGAAGGTAGCAAGCCATTTTTAAAGAACTAAATCTCGCCCTCTCCTTCATTAGTTAGGTCATTCTTCCCAGTTTCATTTGTATGATAAAACCTAACTTTATAGGAGCGATCCCTATAAAAGATGAGTGATGTCGGTGGCATTTTAAAAATATTCGGAGAAAAGTGGTAGGCTGGAAACGGCTTTAAATCTTCCCGAAGAAAGTCTGTTGTCCTTTTGCTCTTGTCACTATTTTATGAATGTAACATTTTGAAAAGTTTGTCTTTCTGAACTGCAACAGGAAATTAATTTCATTTAGCAGCAGTAAGTGAGAAACGGGCCCTGGTGGACTTAGATTTAATTTCACCAAATAAATGTGAGTGCTTTCTCCGGGCCGGGCGGGTGGCGGGGGTCGTAAAAAGGGAGTTTTCGTACACAAAACCTGTTGATGAATAAAAGGTGGCGGTAATTTTTAGCCCGCGGTGCTGTCTATTTGATTGCTGTCGCTGGAGAGTAGTTCATCGCTTTGCCATAATTCACTCTGTGCCGCTTTTTCCCTCCAAACGACAATATCCCATCAGGACGATTAGAAACAGCAAAAGCCTCTATCGGATTAAACTGCCCTTTATTTATTGACAGAAATATCTCGCTATGTATGAAAGACATTCATGGGGATTGCTTAGGGATGTTTACTGCCGGCTAAAACGCTTAAAGGGGAACTCCGCTAAACAATAGGGTTGACTCAGAGCCCCTTTTCTCGCTGTTTATTTGGAGGTATTGCTACCAAACGAAAAATCACCCAAAAATGAAAACACTTCGCACAAAAAATCTAGCAGAAAAAGAGGCTCTGCTGAATCAGACGAGGGGGAAAATAGACGAGTACGGAAAATGTCATGGAAAACCGGGGCTCTAAATCAACCCTAATGTGTGGATTTATGACCCTGGTTACCTGCGAAAGTGACTTCTTGGACAGCTTAGTAGCTCACATCTGCTGTATAAAGCCAGTGTACCAACATCAAGCCTCCCTCACTGGCACTAAATTCCTCTGATGACCATGGTGGGTCCACCACCCATTTTGCCCTTAATGGGTTCTGGACCACATTGTGATCGTTGCGGGGAGGGGCATCCAGATTGCAGGAGCCTCAAAGTGAGACAAATGAGAACAATAAAAAGGGACTGGGGGACATAGACTCAAAAGAGCGACAGTCCCTCCAAATCGGGGATAGTTGGAGTTATGCTATGAGTCACCATCTTCCAACGGCAAAATCTGCCCCCACGTGGTTTGGTATCAGCTCGCAGATGGAAAAGAGGTGGCCAATATCAAGGCCTGATTTAATAAGGGATCCTGATGGAGGCAAGTAAAGGTGGGGTTTGCTGTGGCCTATGTGTAACGGAAGGCTCCATCAACCTGGATAACCCTGCAATTATCAAAATGCGGTCCAGCACTCATTTAGGGAAAGGAAATAAATTTTTGACAGGTTTTTGGGGTTCTGCCTATTTTTTTCTTCTTCTTCTGGAATGTAAAAATTTCTTATATTCCTGTGGCTCTGTTTGGCTAAAGTGGGTGGGACTTTCCTGGCCTTGAATCAAGCTGGGTTAAGACCTACGGAAATCTCTATTGCATAAGCAAGCATTAGTATGTTTGGTCCCTAAAAACATGAATAATGGAAACAATTTATTTCCGTAGATATTGGGCAACAGGAGCATACACAGGGTCTTTTATTCAAAGAAGGAAAACTAATCTTTTGGATAGATATATATATATATATATATATATATATATATCACAGAGGCCAACTGGCCAGCCTCTGACTCTGCAAGTGAAGTAGCCCCTATGTCCTTCAGACCCTTAAAGCGGACCTTCACTGTGAATAAGAGTCTATCTTATATGTTTCCCACACCCTGTACATACAGATTGTCCACATTAAAAATCATCCTACCTGCATCTACTGCATGTTATGAGCCTTTAAACATCCAAGATGGCGGCTTATGGAAGCCGCCATCTTATCAGGCAGCCTGCAAACAGGAAGTGCCTCCTGACTGTGCTGCTCTGCATTCTGGGACTGCTGACCTTTACCTGACCCCAGCTCTGCTCTGCCTGAGCAAAGCACAGCTATAACCTGCCCCCCTGTACCTTATCCCACTCTCCTCTCCTCAGTAAGTGTGATGCTTCTGAGTCAAGATGGCGGCGCCCGTGTCCTAAATTCCTGAACAGAGTTGCAGCCCAGTGGGGGAAAGAATAATAAGTTAGTGACTAAAAACGTAAAATATATTAATTTTAGATGCTGGGGAACCGCTTTTTAAGAGTTTGGGCGTTTCATTAAATCACGCTGAAGGTCCGGTTTAAGGTCTGGTGCTTTCCCCCAGCACCCTTGGTCCTTGATGGCCATCAGGATTTTTGCACCATCAAACAAGTCAGCAGCTTCCAGAGACTTTAAAATAAGCCATCCATGCCTGGCATGAGGGGCTTATTGCTCTGAGGGGAGAGACCCACACTAGCGTTACGTTATTTGGTTGTACCGAGCTCATGGCTTTTGGACTGGATAGATCCCTGTCTGGTAGAAGAAACAGCAGTGAAGATTACAGCCACATATGGAGTAGTGAGGATGACAGTTCAGTGGAGAGATATAGTATAGGAAGTGGTGAGGATAACCGCTTGACATGGTTAATAACAAGATAATTGACAGCAGCAAGGTTGGCTGTCGCTTTTTTATTTTTTTTGTTCCAGACAAAGCTAGTTTCTTGTTCAGCAAGCAGGTCTGCGTGCGTTAGCGATTTGCTGGAGGTGCAGTTATCTTTAAAGCCGTGGAGATGTTCTGGGTTATATAACATGACACAGCTCTCCAACTGGAACTGTTTAATTATAGGGATTTCTAGAGGGGATTCCCACTAATTTTCCTCCTGAGATCCATATTAACATCATAATCTGACACTCTGCGCTTTCTCTTCATTTCCTCCGGTCCTCAACCTTTCACGCTATTCAGATGCATCTCTCCCCAAATCATCAGCTGGCAGGAAAAGAATTTCCATTGCAATTGTTAATAATCGGTTGGGGAGGGTCTTTTATTCAAGTTTCAAGTAGGGCTTTCACCAATTCAGGTCTAGAGGCTTTCCCAGTTCCCAATTAGATGACATGGCTGCCAACAAAAATGTCTGTGCCCCATCCAACCTAAATAACAAAGGCCTTCTCCTATTAGCCATAAAAATCCACCTTTTGCCACAGCTTTACCCATTAAACATTTAGATCCTTCCCTATATAATTAAGGGTCCTTTTCTTTAGCCATATACATTTTTTCATCTAGAATTTAGAGTTCATATCTTTATTAGCAGTCTAGATTCCTTGCTTTATAATTATTTTTCCAATAGCTATCCAGATTTCTTGTTTTAGAGTTTGGGAGCCTTTTCTAGATCTATCCATTTAGAATTTAGGATTATTGTTTTCATTAGCTATGTCGAACCTTTCCTCTTAAATTGAGGATGTTTTTCACCTTTAGCCATCCAGAGCTCCCATCTGATGGTACTCAAAGCCACTGGGGGAGACAAGAAGAACTGTAGCCAAGCTACTGCTCCAACAGAATTTCTTTGGTGGCCAAGTCAACAAGCTGCAGAAGTGAAGTATTTTGGGATGAGTGCATTGCTGTCAGAAGAGCTTGCATTGTTGGTTCAGTATACAGTAGGATCTCCACCCTCCCTTGGTAGTCTTTATTAGGGGTGGCATGGGTGGGACTAGAGATACTTGAACAAAGGTTAGTGGTACTCTAAGAATTTAGGTTGGGAAACCCTGATTTTAACCATCCTTCTCCCTAGAATTTAGCACCCTTTTCTCACTCTCTGGGGTTCACAATCGGTGGTATTAGTACCACTGGTGGTACTCAAGCTCCCTCTGATGGTACTTAAAGCCACTGGGGGAGAAAGTGGGGAGACATGAAGAACTGCAGCCAAGCTACTGCTCCAATAGAATGTGTTCGGCGGCCAAGTCAACAAGCTGCAGGAGTGAAGAAATTTGGGATGAGTGCATTACTGGCAGAAGAGCTTACATTGTTGGTCCTGTATACAGTAGGACCTCCACCCTCCCTTGGTAGTTTGCATTAGGGGTGGCACAGGTGGGACTAGAGATAACTGAACCAAGGTTACCGGTAGTCCAAGAATTTAGGTTGGGAAACCCTGATTTCCAGAATCCAGGGTCCATTTCTACATTAGCTATCTTGATCTTTCCCTCTAGAATAGGGTCATTTTCATTTTCTCCATAAGCCATGCAGATCCCTTCCTCTTTGCAAGGCTCATAGAAATGCCCAAAGGGAGAGGTTGTTATATCAATCATATAACAAATGCAAAATGAATAACAAACCCACAGGATATTTCAGGCAAACCAAAAAATCAAACCAAAGATCTGGTGAAGAAAGTTTACCTTTGGGTTCCATTTCAGGTATGAACTGAAGCTTACATCTGAGTGAGTTGTTTTACTTATGCACACTAAATAATTCTGTAAGGCAATTTTGTTCTGTGTTTTTACAGGTTATGTGAAAAAGATATTTTTTTAAGTTTGAAAAGAACAGCACCCAATGGGCTGTGCTAAAGAATTTGCCAAAATGTTCTGTGTAGCCCATAGAGTTCTGTTGTTTCCAAACTTTGAAAAAATATTCTTACCTCATTGGAAATATGGTGTCTCGCACCTGTAAAAATGCTCCATCACAGGGGTACAGTAGGTGATTGTTTGGGAAATATTAAAACAGATATGCTTTATATAATTAATTTGTCTGTTCAAGTGAAAAAGCTCACTCAGATGTAAGCTTTAATTCACACCCAAAACTTGCTTTACCAGATCTTTAGCATATGATCCCCGACTAGATTGGTCCTAATTTTCCTGTACTGCCATGATGGTGGCCTTGGATCAGTGCCTATGGGCCACTAGGGGATTCTCTTGTCCAGTAGTCCAGTCGAACATGGAGTACAAGTATTCATTATTTGTCATCATCAAGATAAGATTGTTTCTCAAAAATGTGGTGAACCTCTCTAAACCTTGATGACTACTGCCCAAAATATTGGGTGAAAAGATCCTAAGTGGACATCCCTTGCAGTGGACATATATTGATACCCAAACCAAGCAAACCAATTTAGTCTCTTCCATATTACAAACTTTACATTTTGAATATCTTGCTAAATGCGGCGTACACCAGTTCTTTAGCATATGATCCCGGACTAGATTGGTCTTAATTTTCCTGTACTGCCATGATGGTGGCCTTGGATCAGTGCCTAATGGCCACTAGGGGATCCCCTTGTCCAGTAGGCCAGTCGACCACGGAGTGCAAGTATTCATTATTTATCACCATCAAGATAACAGAGATTCTCAAAAATGTGGTGAGCTTCTCCAAACCTTGATCCCTAATCCCCAAGATATTGGGTGAAAAGATCCGAAGTGGACATCACTTGCACTGGACATATATTGATACCCAAACCAGGCAAACCAATTTAGTATCTTTTATATTATAAACTTTAAATTTCGAATATCTTTCTAAATGCAGCGTACAGCTTTTTTCCAGTGGAAGCGGCAAACGCGTTTGCAGGCAGAATGTTAATGCGTTAAGTATTAGTTAATATCTCGTGCTTTATGCCTATATAAAAATGACATTAAACACGATTAGGCATTAACAGATGTTAAACTCTGACGCCCGGGGGACCTTCTTTGCATGTAACCTTTTAATAGAACGATTTGAGTGTAATATAAAAGCACCCAGCATGCTGGTATTGCCCCAAATAACCATATAGTAGTATATAAAGCAAAGGATAGTCCAGTATTATACTTTGTGTCCGTGTCATATTCTAAGAACCAGATCTGAAATATTAAGGCTTTGTTGTAAGGCAGATATACTTTCACAGGTGAAACAACTCGGGATGCAGCAACATACTGTCAATGGGCTCAATTAGCCATAAAAACAGCAGCGTAAAACTTGTGAAGTGCCTGAAATGGCAGTAAATGCATAATAATGACGGCACTCCTTCATTGACGATGCCTCATCTGGAACTAGGTGGAACGAAATTAAAAAGGGTTTAAATGAAAAGGGCTGCGAGCGATATTTCCTGTTTATGATTAAATCTGGCTAGTGATGAGTGATTGTACTCTATGACTTTGTCGAAGTTTTGCTACAATGGCTAAACTCTGGTGAGATTGGAAGATGATGGAAGATGATGGAGTTTTTGATTACTATGGGGGCTAATTAGCAAGAATACATCAGTTTTGAAAAGTATTATCCATCAGTAGTAATACGCTGTTATTATAAATTCCCAATAGGATCAACCTTGTTGGTTTTGTTCTTTTTATTTTAATAATGTGATCCGAATAAAATGTCCAGGTTTCAAAATAAAAGGTGAAATTCATTTGCATAACACTTCTAATTTTTTTTTAATGATTTGACAGGCCGTACTGCTGTTTTTATGTTTAGGGCACTTAAAAGAAGCCGACTCCAAACCTTTTACATTGTTGCAAAATGGTGTGAGACTCACTTTCTTGTGTCCTTGCTTCTCTAATCTTTAAAGGTCACAAAAGGACCAAGAAGATTCCCAATGTTTCTTTTAAAATATGTTAAGATATTTAAAGGTCATGAATATTGTTGAGCGAACCTGAACCACAAAGTTTGGGTCTGTGCTGAATTTTGCGGGTTTGGTGTTCAGCTCAACAGTAAAGCTGGTTAATAGGCTGCTGAGCAGCCAAACAGTTTTTAGCAGGCCGGCGATTCTGGCTGCCAACCGCCCCCATCCCGCCCGGAAAGAGAGCACGTTTGGCATAGGTGGGGACAGACTGCCACAAGGCACGGCCGCAAGCCGGTGCAGACTATAGCTACCATCTAGGCTAGTGAGGGTGGCTCTGCCACGCAGTCTGTTATAGGGGAGTTCTGCCACCCAGCCTACTATGGGGGGATTCTGTCACACAGCCTGTTATGGAGTGATGGGGATTCTGTTACACAGTCTGCTATGGGGTGATGTTCTACCTTGTACAACCCCCATTTTATAGTCATTTTTGGGTCTCCAATTTCGTGTTCCCATTGGTTTCAATAGGGTTCTGGTTTGGGTCAAGTTTAGATACCCGAACTAACTTTTAACTTTTATTCAAAGTTTGGCTGAACCTGGTGAACCCGAACTTCTACAGGATTGCACATTACTAGTAATGATAGGATCTCTTTTTTTGGGGAGGAAAACTAATGAATGTTAAAGAAGCAGGAGAATTTTCTCATGAAAGCACCACTTTCTCAAGGAGATCCTGAATGGTACTCTAGGTTTATTTTGATGTTGAGAAGGTTGAGAATGAGAGAAGGTCCTTTTCATGCTTCAGCTTCAAGGACCCCTTTTTTAAGATTTCAAGAGACCTGTTGTACACTAGGCATATCTCTGAGAAAGAGGTCCTTTCATGGGCTCTATGCATTGTAGAAGCAAGAAGATAAAAAGGACCTTCCCTCACAAATGAACTCCTGTGTCAAAAAATTCCCAACATCTGTTCCAATTGTCTTACATTTCCAACACCTTATTTTTTTTAAATGCAGTGAAGGAAAGTCCTTCTTGTCCTCATGTTTCTTTGATGTGTAGGTGTCATGAGAGTTTCCCAAATATTTTTCAATTTGTAAAAATAGTCTAAGTTAAAGCGTCCGGGCTGTGAAATCTAAAATATTCCAGGCCTGGCCGCTAGTCTACACCGGATGCTCTGCGAAACCTCCCGAGGGGGGGGGGGGGGGGGGGATCTTACCCGTGACCTCTGCCGGCACCGCAACCCTGGCTTCTGTGTGTACGCCTTTACGTACAGTTGGGCATGGGAGCGTGAAAGTCCGGACAGCATGTCGGGGATGCGGCCAGGCGGATGCACCTTGTTACGTCGGCAATTTTGAAAGAGCCAATCTTTGAAAACTGGGCCAACACCAACGCAACAGCACCTGGGTGCTTGGGCAGGGGGAGGCCCACACATTGAGCGGTGGACCCGGTGGGTTTAAGGCCGTATTATCTTCCGGCTCCTCCAGCTTCTAGAGGTAACAAAAGGATACCTTTTGTTACAGGGGCTATTTACTGTTCTTTGGTAATATTCTTGACACTTGAGCCTCATAAATAATATGTTTCTCATCCCCCCTGCTTCCCTGATCATGAAATAATTTTAGTAAAATTCCTAAAAAGTGAGGAAAGGTCTATCTCACGGTCATGCTTCTCTGGTGTGTAGAGGTAATGACAGGAACCCTTTCCCAAAGAGATTCTCTTCCAAATTCTAAAAATTGTATGAGTTGTAAAGGGATGCCTATTTTCAAAATTTTTAAAGAGATTTCTAAAGTTATATGCATTGGGAATCTTAACAGGATCCTTAAAGCAAAACAAAAACCCATGTTGGTAGGCCCTGAATTCTAAAAGACTCCATGGCCAAAGCCAGGCTGTGTGAAATCCCCCTAGATCGCCCACAAAACTCTCCTTTGTCCTGGCTCCCATGGCGATGTAAACATCAGTGCCCGTATCCCCAGCATCTTTGGGCTGAAGCACGCTTCTGCACCCAGCCATTCAGATGGGATGGCTGCGGTCGCGCACACTCCACAGAGAAATCAGGAATGTTGCCAAGCTCTGCGTCTAACCACAGCTGAATTGCCAATCATCAATATGCACAGCATATGGTGCTGATTCGATGACAGCCCACACATGCACCATAGGACTGTGGAAAGTCACGTTTTCATGGGTGATTTGGGGATTGGACATGGCAGGGCAAGGAACAAAAACCAGGATAGCGAAAAATTAAAAGAGCTTCTTCTCAGGAATGCAAGACTTTCTCGGGGAGATTCCCAGCATTTCTCTTTTTTGAAAAGGTTTGTCAGAAAAACTTTATCCTCCAGCTTTAAGGACGCTTTCCAAAGAGACTTACTTCTCTTCTCAAAGAGAGTCCCACTGTATCTATCAATGTTTTAAAGATTTGAGAGATGGTCCCTATAATCCTGCAGCACCAAGGACCTCTTTCCTAAAAGTTATTTCCATAGAGACTTACATTACATGAAACGTGTCCTTTCATGGGCTTAATGCATTTTAGAGGCAGTAGGAAGACAAAGCCCGTCCCTCACCAATGGACCTCTTTCTCCAGGAGATTCCCAATGCCTTTCGCAATTTTTTTAATTGTGGAAGAGAAGATCTTTTTTTATCCCCTTTATACCTTGACATTAAGGGCCATGAAAATATTTCAACAGCTTTCCAATTTTTTTAAATGGTAAAAGCGAAATTCCTTCTCATCCTCCTTCTTCTCCAGCATTTAGGGATCATGAAAGGAGACCTTTGACAAGGACATTCAAAGGGATTTATATATTGGGTTCTCTTCTGGGCTATATGCATCAGAGAAGCAAAGGGACACGATGGACCCTCATCACAAATGGAGCCTTTTTTAATTTTCAACATTTCATCCAATTTTTTAGTGTAAGACCTAAAGTTCTAATTGCCCTCATTTCTGAGCCTTTTAAAAAATTTCACTGCAGATTTTACTAACAATAGTTACTTAGCAATGAATACAAGAAGTATTGTAGATGACATACGTAACTATAAATCCCCTATTCTTCTGGATGGTGGAATACTTGCTGGTCGCTGGCACCCAACCATTGCTAGAGTTTAAAGGAAGGAGCAAATAAAGCATGAGTGTGGGAAAACAGTGGTTTATCAGATGTAGGTCTCGTATACATTACACAAACATGTGAAGGGTTGGGTCATTGTTGTCCCTGACTCCAAAGTCCTTCCAACTGCAGAAGACTCATTTGGACTGGCCATAGAGAGACCCTTGGCCCCTCAGTATATATAGCCTTGGCATGACTCATGACTTTAGGGGGCCATACTCACCCTGCCCCATTATGTTTCCCTGCAATACTAATGCTTCTGTATCGTCAATTTAAAAGTGGACATATCCACCCCAGCCCATGGTCTGTACCAGAAATGCTATAGCCTGAGCTGGATAAAAGTCTCATTGAATATTTAGGAAGTTTAGCAGGGATGTCTAGGGGTTTAGCAGGGATGTTGTGGCTGGTCATGGCCATGGCTATTAAAGTCCCTGGCTGATTTGTGGCCCCAGTCCACCACTGATTGGTAGCACTGTATATCTGACCTACGTTACATGTTGCAGCATACTGTCAACCAGCGGTGGATTTGAAAGCGACAGTGATTGGGAGCAGGTATTGTGGCGGTAGAGCGGACTGCTGCGGGCGCAATTACCAACAGAGCCCCGGCCGTTGCAGTCCGCGGCTCCCGCCGTTGGTAAACAAGTCTTTAATGCTTACCCTAATGGCTGCGCACTCCGCTTCCAACCTGGGTCCATAACACAATTATGCTTATGCTTATGAATTTTGAGCAGGGGACAGCTACTAATGTGAGGAGGACATTCGCAATAGTCCCTGATTAGAGTGCTGGCCAGCAGGTGTGTGTAAAAGAGTGAATGGAGGGGAGTGTGGTTTCCAGGAGTGCCTGGGGGTCCCCTGACTTCTAACTACAGTAATTGCCTTTTCATTGTCCAGGTGTATATTGGTGTGTGACTTTCAACTATTGTGCCATATTTTTCTAATAAATAGTGTCTTTTGTGGCAATATATGCCGTTATTGTCCTTTGTGCCGACCTCATACTTAACCGTTGTGTTTTGTGTGTTTTGTTTGTCAATTGCTCTGACAAAATGTGCAGCACCCCAGGTTCACCCCAGGATCAAGAGTCAAAAAGCTTGTGTATTATATTATTAATCTAATCTGAACAAATTTAAGGAGCTACGAGACAGGTCCAGTCATTCATTCTGTAAGTTATGTTTTTTTAATAGACAGGAACAAATATGTGTCATAAATATAAGTCAGCTTAGAAACAGCTGACTGTAGGAATGTACAGTGATATTCATTTACACTGATAGCTTTGCCTCGATCTGAAGATAGACAATTACCATTCAGAAGGATTTTATTTCACCATCAATATTTCAACACTTTAAATATTTAATATTTCTGTACTTTAGAGGATATATTATCCTATTACAATTAGTTGCAGAAAAAAAGGCGCTCAGTATAAGGGTTCTGTATCATGGATTCTTACTTAAAGAAGAATACTTATGTTATGGCCATTGAAGCCAATGTAAAGGTTGCATGAAGATGGTATATAACGCCAGAACAGATGGCTCAGTACGATAGGGCATCCCAGGGATTTTGCTTCCTAGGCTGTCAATCCATAGGATCCCATAGTCACATCTGGTGGGAATGGACCAAAGTTAAAGAATTTTGGTGTAAAGTTTTTGATGTTCTTGGAGTGATTTAGGGAGCAGAAGTTAAATTAGGTCCCTGGATAGCGCTCTTCAACGATTCCATTAGAAATAGCTCTGTGAGACAGAGACAACTGTTCTTTCATATTTCAACGTGAGCAAAAATGGTCATTGCTAGTTCCTGGAAATCGCAAGATTTAAGCTTTAGTGAGTTTATCAACAGAGTTAATAATATTATGGACATGGAAAAACTGTCAGCAATTTATATTGGGAACCTTGAGGGATTTCGAGAGGTTTGGGCTCCATGGATAGAAAATTTCTTAGCTTCCGACTTTGATACTAACCTTTTATTATTATTAGGTTGTGTTATATGCTGATTTCTTTGTTATAATTTATGCTTGTTTTTTCTTTTTTTTTACTTTAGTTAATATTTGAGAAGGGGTTAGATTTAATGAAATTGATAATATATACTGTGTCAATTTTTATATGACATAAGCCTTTATACTTTACAATTAGAATAAATAATTTAAATGATGTGTTTGTGCACAAATTGGTTTATATAAGGATGTCTATGACCTGTTATATCAGATATAACAAAAGTGTTTATATATATATATATATATCTTCAATAAAAATTATTGAAAAGGAATAGTGCTGCAGCAGAGTAAAGTAAGTAGAGGCCGTGTAGTTATTGTTGGTGACTTAAAGGAACAGTCATGGCAATGGCAATAATAAGAAAGGAGCTTAACTGTCCCATTAGCCTCTCCTCCGCTTCTTGCAGTGTGCTGTAGATGCTGTAGCAGTGTTCCAAAATGAGCATGGAGATGCAGGAGGCTTTGTTGTGTGGCCAGAATGGGGAGGAGCATCATCTTCCATGGCCAGTTTGTCCCACTGACAAATCTCTGGTGGGCAGAGCGAAATTAAGTTTGGAAGACAGAGGTCGACCAATCACATCTGGCCCAGTTGAGCAGTGTGGATTTGGATGGAGGAACAAGCTGGAGGTGCAAGAAAGTGCCACTGTATTGGAGGAGTGAGTGTCATGCCTGGAGTTCCTTAGCTTTCAGCTGCTCCTTTCTGGGACTTTTCTCTGCTGTATGCAGCTTGACCAGCAGATGGCGTTGTTCTGCAGAGTTCCTGGAAATCAGCTTGCACCTGTGACATTACCTGGCCTATATAAGCTGATCCACACATTGCCTCAGTGGATCAGCATTAAATCTGTCTTCTGAACTGTCTACCCGGAGTCTTTGGACTGAACCTGTATCTTGTATGTATGCACTCCACATGTAATATATGTACAGCAGCCTGTTTGATGTGTGTGTTGTTTACTGGTTGTTACCATTAAACACAGTTTATTGCATATCAGGTTCTGTCTCTCAGTCTCAATTTCTGGTCATTTACTACAATTGGGATTTCTCCGTAGAGAAATCCATGACAGTGAGTGGTACAGGTGGAGAGACCTGAGGAGCAGAGGTGTTGCAAGACCCTGAGCCCAGGGATGGCAGGTAGCGGTACTGCTCGTATCTAACCATTCCGCCATAGTTTCAGTACATCTATTGACCAGTGTCCCCCTCCCTGTTCCCTGTATGACTCCTGGTCTCCTATATGTGACAGTATAAGGAATATGGCAGTGAATGAACTGTGAACTGCCCTGACTGTCCCAAAGGAGCCACTGTTGTAGTATTCTAGGCTATATTTTATCTTCCTGTAACTTAAAGTTATAATAAAGTCGAGCGCCCGATTGTTGTCCCATTGTCTCGGGCTACAGTTGCACTGTCCTAAACTTTAATCCGTTTTCAAAAAACCCTGTAGTTCCTAAGTTATCTTAAAAAGTGTTAGAGCATTGGAGATTAATAGAAAAAAT